>OY390731.1:43496181-44696181 GCA_959613385.1 Geotrupes spiniger | reverse complement strand
CCACTATTCGTATTTCTTGAACGTTCTCGCTGGAGTAAGAGTCGAATTGTCCAGTGATATCTATACAGACTGTTAGATTAGATTATTAGAAAGAGGCTAATACACGAAATTACTCATTTAAGACATTAAAATATTTTTTGTTTCAATAATTTAAATTGTCACATATCACGACACATCACAAAAATCATGCAACTCCTTGTTGGGATCTCGCAGTAATAGATTAGCCTGAACCCATCATTTCCTTTTCAGGCGGTAAGTGGCATATGTGGGCAATGTTTACATTTTTAATTATTTCGCAGTGTAGATCAACATCATTTTAAATTAATAAATTACTCAATCTAACATGATGATGATGAGAAAGAATATTATAAGTAATTTCTTAACAGTACGAGCAGATACATTTTTATATCCATTTATAATAGAAGTGTCGCGTTAAGTTTTTAATCAAGGTATTTTTTACGTTATTATGAAATTGATAATGAAGTAACAGCACGTTGCGCACACACCGATTGCAATAAATCACAGCGCCATAAACTGAACAATAATGATTGTATTGTGATCGAATATTATTATGCGTGACTAATAATGCATTGCATACTGTAAGTCCTGTTGAGAAAATAGGGGAACATTTGTGATTTTTGGGTGCCTACTTTATTTTTTTTAATCTGAATAATTTGAATGAATTGAAGACCCAGTAACAGCTGAAACTTACATTACTCAAACAAGAACTTCTTGGGCATGTTGTTACTATCATTAATATGTTCACGATATTAATGATATCTGCAATATAATTAGATACCGACTAAGATTTGAACCATAGACATTATTAATATCCTGGTGACGTAGACCAATAGATCTTCATTTTACGTGTACGAAATATCTGACATTTGATGTATTGTTAGTTTCGGTTGACCTTAAACGTAATTAAATAAAAACACAAATATATAGTTCAGAGCAGGACAACAATATAAACTATTTATTATGCCAAACTCGATAGTTTTATCTAGTTTATTACTTGAATATTTTTGTTTTGTTATAGTTTAATAAAAATTGTATGGGTACCTTCATTAACATTCATTGTGGCGAACATCCCCAAACAGTTATGAATATATCAAGTAATATAAAATGAATGACCACATACAGGCATTAATTTATCGAAATCTAATTCGCTAATTTAACAAGTTTAATTGGTCTGTTTAAGACGCTCTGTCTCTGCTTCACCATCGTTCTCATTATAACAATAGTACCGTTACTGATGGACTCTAATTACATAAGCCGCACATTAATTATACAGCTATGCAAAGAACAAAAGTGGACCGTACATATTAATACTATGACATATTTGAGAACTTTATTTTTCAATTGTATCACAATATAAATATAAAAATAACATAAAAAAATCATTTGTACGCGATGCTATAAAATGAGAAAACTTTTCCACTTTCTATTTGTGTTTGGTTTCACTAATACAAAATTTGTTGTTTTCTCATGTTTTGACATGTTTGCACGTGGCCATGCATTCTTCCGTCGTGTCGAAACTATTTTCGTTTCCCATGCATCCACCATAGACGAATTTCTTGCAGCCTCTTGTCTGGCTGTCGTAGTAATACCGTGGGATATACGCTCTGCAGATTCCCCCTTTAGGGGGTAGCTGGCACATCTGCGCAGTCTCTTTGGATTTTAACCCTAAAATTGTGGCAGTGTTAAAGTCGCCAATTAATTCGTCGCAAGAATAGGCTCACACATAACAGAGATTACTCACTTAAACTTTGATGAGACTCTGCCGGTTTGGCGTAGGAGCAAACGAAACAATTACTCAACAGTATCACCACACAAAATTTCACTTTCATATTGCGTTCGAATTTCACGCGCCGGTTGAAGTATCTTCGGTATTTTAAGCATCGCTTTTGAGCAGTTGTCAATATATATGTATAATAGCCGTGACGTCACTTCGCAACGTTTATGTGGGGATCCATACTGAAGAGAAAACATGTATGTCACTAAAACGTCTAGAACTTCTAGAGGGGTTATTGTCCGTTACATAAACATATCGTGAGTTGTGCGTTTTTTGACAAAAATATGTCATAATCATAATGATTATATGGAACGACATGGAACGTTTATTTAAACAGAAATGCGTGTTGAAAATAGTTCAGTTACATGCATTAATTAGATACTTTAATGCATAATTGAGAAACGATTTTAGAAGCACGGTAGATGTTTCCTCAGTGTTTCTTTTGTATATATTATTAGCTACATTTTTGCCTTTTTTTAATTTGGCAATTTGTGTCACTTTTTGGTTGCTGCTCTTTTCCGTTTCGCAATTGTTTCTAGATAAATAAAAAAATAAAAAAACAAGCTATTTTTCGTTTTCTGCATATTTATATTTTCTTTTCCTCGATTTTCGAGCAAAAATTGAATCATTTTCGTTTCCCATAATGGACTGGTTCTCATTATTTCATCACAAACTTATGAAACTCAGATTCGTCACTGTTCACTTCTTCGATTTGAAAACAATGCCGTAGTTCTCAGAATTATCACGATTTACAGGTGTCACGTTAAAGAAAAATCACAAAATGGAAAACTTAAAAAAAACTCATTATAGGGTTTGTGGACATTGTTTTGTGGATACCATATTTACTAAAAGTTTGACAGGATTCTAACTTGATCATCTAGCCCGAGAACTAGGAGTGGAATCTGCGAACTACAATAAATCTTCACAACTAACATGGAGACTCTGAATCTTATCGGGGTGACTGAATTAACTCCTATGCGCACTATTAGAATGCTTGGAAGAACTTTCATTGCGTTCTAGTTTTCCTGTACTTAAGTCAAACGTCTTATACATAGTGATTTCGCTGCAAGAAATATTTTAGTATTTTCTAAAAATAAAGTGAACATATCAGATTTTGGGTTAAGTCGTTCCTCAGGTCAGGGCAAAGATTATTACCGAACAAACTTCAATGTCAATTTAAAACTTCCAATTGCTAGTGATGTATGGGCTTCTGGTGTTACATCGTGGGAAATGTTTTTATATGGATTTCAACCGTGGGCTTCCAGGGCGAAACATTTTGGAAGCTATAGATGAGCCTCACTTTCATTGGAACTGATTGTGGTCACATTGACCAGCATTATGTTGGATTATTGGAGACGAGATTTACCGATTTTGCTAGCTCATCATTTCATCATTTCATCATTTTGCGAACAAAACATTACTCAATTATCGGCCAGAAAAAATTCAAGTTAAGGTTGCCTCAAGTGATGGATCTCATTTATTATCATTCAGAATGGCCGACGTCATTGCTGTTTTGGATAAATTAACGCACAGACGTCTATGGACAGGAGTAACTTCTAGTGGCAAAACTGGTGGGTTTGATCCAGTTTATGTTATTGCATACGTAACGATTTACGAACGTCTTCCTTCTTACGAACGGACTCGTATTTTGGCTACATCTAAATTGAAAAGTAAAATGATGAATGCTCCTGAAGAGGATTTTAAGCATACGGGATATGTAGATGTAGATGTACGATGAAACCAACAATAGTCCACATTTAGATATAGGCCCATCGTTAATGGCTGAAATGGAATTGATCTTCAATTCGTCTCCGGCTGACCATGAAGGTTTAAATTAAAGTAATGAGTTACGAGAACGTTTACGTAAGCCTCGCAAACAAGCAACTGTTAAACCTTTTAGTGCACATGATTAGAAAATATAAGATACAGCGATAGGTTTAGCTAGAGAATATAGTGCTAGATCTAGTGTTTCAGCACCCACGACACCAGTGTGTAGCTTTCGGTTTCCATCAGTCGCCTCATGAAAAACCATCTAAACAAAGACATTTCTCCGAGGAAGCACAATCACCATCTGGTTTGCTGTCTAAAGTCACCAAAGAAGGCTTGCATATCAAAGTCTGGTTGAAAATTATACGTCTGACGTATCACAGTTCATGTCTGTTGGTAACGCATTAAGAATGTTGAGGTCATGCCACTTTCCTGTCGTTAAGACAACAATTAGTAAAGTTTCCAAATTGTCTACGTTGTAATAATTATTAAAACTTGAAAATTGTGAAATATTTCGAAATTACAAAAACACCAGCATGTTTAAAGATGCGAAGGATACTAAAATTGTGACTTTCTGTAAGTCAAATGTAAACAAAATGATCAACGTGCCAAAACGTGTCGTTCATTTTGACGAATTGGCAATATTTTTTGAGGCAAATTACGCAAAATCAATTTTTCTAATTATTTTGCATTTTTGATAATATTGAAAGCAACTTAGACTGATATTGCAAATATTCCAAATTTATGCAAAATTAAGAAATGATGACTGACTTTTGTTACATTTTCTTATATTTTTAAAAATGACATTTACTTCAAACTAAGAATTTATTTTGGACTTTCAATTGGTCTTATTTGGTTTGGTTTGGTTTGGTGGGTTAGGTTGGGTTGGGCCAGTGTTTGACCCAACCCAACCCAATACAATCCAACCAAACCCAAATCCAAATTTAGTTAACATTTGTTACGTTAAAGACAAAAATTAAACCAAACCAGCACAACCCAAACGAAATTAAGGCGAATTAAAATTGTAAAAATAATAAAAAACAAAACACTTGTAATGTTTCAAAATTGCCTAAAATTCATAAAAATGAAAAAGAAGTCAACACTGTCAAGAATTCAACAACGTTGTAAAATAATTAAAATTATGCGCTACTTTATTTGAATGATTTTCAAATTTGCAAACAAATTAAAGAAAAATATTGAAAATTGAAAATTGGCAGTTTTTATAACAATAGAAACCATTTCAAAATTGTCTAACAATCAAAAATTAAAGTCAAAGTCAATAAGTAATTTTTGACGAATTAGTAATATTTTTTAATTGTTTTTTCATTTTAAACCAAATTATGGAAAACTATTTAAGTAAAATGAAGATATTTGACGACTTCATACGGCTTTTTGTAAATATCTTGCATTTTTGAAAATATTGAATACAACATAAATCGTTGTAATTAAGATAGACTAATGAAACTGTTTGCCATATTTCGCATTTATTATGATTTTTTGAAATGTATTCGGTTTTTGTTGAATGTTTGCAACCTCAACTCGAGCGATCAGAAATTTAGGCAACATTTGTTAGGTTTTTTTACAATTTTTAATTTTTTTTTATAAAATGCAACCAAACAAAATTGAGGTAATTTCAAATTTTGAAAATGTCGATAATACCGGGCCATTGTAATAAAATATTGCAAAAAATTGCCAAAAATTCAAAAAATTTAAAACTAGTTAAAATAATTAAATATCAAAATTTTTTAAATGCAAAAAAATTGTAAATTTAATAACTTGCTGAAGTTCAAATGACAAAAACGATCAAAAAATCCAAAAACGTATTATTTTCTACATTATGGAAATATTTTTAATTTTTTTATTTCACAAGTCATATCAATTTTCTTTCTCAAGACAACAGTCAAGAAACTCAAGAACATTTACAACTAATAATTTTCCTAAAACAACAGATCGAAAATCGTTGATAGTCTAGATGGAAATAAATGAGATTCCAATTTAGAACTTGGCAAACATCAAGAATCTCAACAAGAAAATTTAGTGTCCTCGTGTATTTTTGTTGAGAAAAGCTCACACGAGCTTCATCTCCATCAACTACATCAGACCCTTTTCATTCTCCTTCAGATCAACGTATATTCAAAGAGCCACCAGGATAGAGACTTTGATTTTGATGCCGAAATTAAATGAAACATGGATGAAATCCTTTGAGATCATGACTGTGTACATGCATCACAGAAAATCTTAGTAGTTAACACTTAATATTAAATCGTTATAATTACAATTTTTTTAGTATAATAATTTATATAAATCCCAACGTATTGAAATCACGTCTAGGTCAAACAAACATATTGCAATATTATAGAACGTTTCGGATATTATTGCATGCGACTCTATATTTTAGCGTTTGTTTACTATAAGTGGGCGCCTATTTTATTTTTAACCATGACGCAATTGAAGAACTATTTGCCAATAGCAATTTTAGCATACGCCTCTCATTAAGATTCGCATTATATGTTACTTTCACTAATACCGATCAGGCATCGCCTGTTGTAATTTTAAAGTGAAATTTATGCGGGCGCATTGGTTTTGCAGATGAGCATTGAGTTTGTGTCGTATATGTTGCAGGAAAGGCTTGTTTATTACTACTATTACACAGTAATATAGATCACGTGTTTCTCTTTCTATTTTTGTTGATCGTAATAATATTTATCTATGACTATCGAATTAAACATCTATTATTTTGAATGTTATTATAAGATCTATTAGAGCTGTTTATACAATAAGTGAATTAGGTATTACTAATAATTGCATTACTCACGTATTTGGCAACGCTTTTGGCGTTGGTGAATTTGTGCGCAGAATAAATTATTCTAAGAGTGTTGCCTATGCGTATGAACGCTGTCCGGGAACTTATTTGGCCCAGTGTACCATAACTGCGTTGTGCATATCTATTACTTATCTGACAACAGACAACTGAATAAAAATAAAAAGAAAAAATAATTCAAATATAATATAAGTAAAATAATTAAAATTCCACATCCGACAGTGTATCGTATTGCAATCATATCCTGTCGTTGGAACTGAAGAAAATATTTCACTAAACCGATCAATCAACGGCATGGATTTTTTTAATATAAAATATTTGGATTATTATTATAGCACAAGAAGCTTCTGCAGAAATGGGGGTACCTATCGACGGATTGTCGAGTCCGTCGATCACGTTTGACCAATCCTTGAAATATGAAAATTTTAATTACAGAAACAATTAAAATATACATCGAAGCATCAACTAAGTAAAAACTTTTGTACTACGTGTATATTTACAATGATTAACAAGCACTGGAAAAACACGCAAAACAATTTGTCACGTATATGCCTTTAATATTAGAGTTTAACGTAAAGACATGTTATATTTAAGCCTGGCGGACGCTTGTTTATTCCCAGCGGTACCGATATATTTATCTCTTCTGTCTGCATGGAGACACCTGCACCCGAGATGACTTTTCGTATCTTAGATTCATCTGTCAAACACATGCGGACTTCTAAAATCTTCGACATTGTATTCCCTTATTTTTGTTAGACGGAATGTAATTGGGAAGCACGGTTTAGTTTTATACAGCATTTTTAGTGAAATTTAAGGGAATATTTTTTGCAAAACGCTATAAGTAGGTCGTTCCGATGAAGCGACGAAACATCAACATTAGTATTGTATCGACATAGAAAAAGGTTGGGCTCATTGGACGCCGCATAATTCATAATCGGATATCTGATAATTACCAAACTATTAGGCCCGGTAATTAATCTGCTGTTATTAATATGTATTTACATGCAGCTAGCTGCACATGGAGCAGTGCATTTGGCAGCCGGTTCGTCAGAGGGTTTTGAGGGGCGAAGCGCTGGCCCTTTAGTGATGAATTATACTGTAGGCGCTTGACCGATCGGCGTTTCATTTAGTCCAGGTCACTATTTTGAACGAACGAACGAACGACTGAAAGTTATTTAAATGAAACGTGTAACGGTTCTTAGACGTTGGTTGCATATCTCATTCAATATACTATAATGGCGCTGCGTATGAAGTGTTATAAGTCATTAATTAATATTTAGCAATGTTTTTCTGAAATGTGTTTTGATTTGAGCCTTGTCGGTTGATAGACTTGGTTCCCCACTAATGAAGCAACGTTTCCTTGACTTTTATGACGTAATTGCCTCAAGCGATAAAAACTTACATGAATCATTTTTTAATATAGCTTACCTGCGTATTTGCAAGTCGCGAAACACATCTATCGGGATACAGCAACATACCAACGTGATGTAACTACGCAAGAAAAATGTCAAGTCGATTGGATATGTGGAAGTCGGTCAAAATTAGCTTACCAGAATTCACCTACCAAATTGTCTAACGAACTAATAAAAGAAGTTAATGCCAACCGTTTAAATTTAACAAAATGTTTCAATCTGATATCTCTCACACTAATCTCGGTTTGGTTAGATTTTTTAAAACACTGAATGTCGAAAAGGGGTTATAATGTGTTTTTTTTAATATAGCAGCGAAGAACTAAACTAGTGTAAGTATCGAAAGGCAGAAAGATAACTATGAGTGAAGAAAATTGGAAAAAACATGTTAGAAAAAGGAATCGAAATACAGGAAAGGAATACAATTCAGTATAAGGTGAATTAATTTCAGAAAAAGTATTTGCGAACAGTGAATGTGGGCGTAAAAAGAAATGGCATTTTAAAATAACAGAAGACTAGGGTATTACACGAATTTTTCTGCAAATTAGGAAATACACAACAACAACACATAAGCGTCCATGTATCATGTCAAAGGCTCCCAAGGTGACATCTCATGAATATTTTTTAAAAGCCGACAGCATTAGCATAAAAGTATGTAAGCAATACTTTTACAAACATTTTATATAAGTGATGGAAGAGTTTACAGACTTCTTGCAAAACATTATGTTGTAAAAGTAACATATTATTTTCCCGACTACTAAACCCATTAGAATAGGAAGGATAACCATGAAAAGAAGTTTTTACATTCTGATTTAAAGATTCATAAATGTTTGATTTGTTTTGTTCCATGTTCCATCTTGAAGATTAACTTGAAAATTACGAAAGTCGAAACCCATTACCACGGAAAATAAAACAACCAAGATCCACACAATGTAACCAAGAAGGCAAAGTTGCAAAAAGTACAATTTTACTACAAGGTTTCTTCAACTAACTTCAATTTATATTTTATACCTCCTGCAATGGTAAGCGATGCGATGAAAGGTGAAAGGTGATGAGTTAAATTTAAAGTTGAAAGCCGAATATGAAGAAAAAATTTTGAACTAAAACTAAATTTGCATTTGGCGAAGGCTCTTTTACATTCCGAACTTGTGAACTACATTCAAACATCATGAAAGCTTTCTTATGCTCAAGTTGTGACGAACGATGTAACTCACACGTTTATAGGAAATGTGCAATACTTCTGTAATACATTTGCCCCCAATTTGAAAAATCATATCATTATTTATTATGTTCATATCTTTATGATTTTGGAAAACCATTGAATTGGAATTAAGGGTATTGCAAAAGATTTGCACATTTCCAATGAATATATGTGTCACATTGTTCGTCAAGACTTGGGCATGAGAAAGCTTTCGGCTCAATGGACCGGCTTGTTATTATAGAAGAAACGAGCAATCCAAAAAGTGGAAGTATGCTGATTTTCTACGATTTAAAGGATTCAGTGTTCAAAAATGGTCTAGAAAAATGCTTGGGACACAGAGGGGATAATTCTGATAGATTATTTGGAACAGTGTTGAACTATCGCGGTTGTTAACTAAATTACGTGAAAAACACTGCGGAAAACTGTCCAGAGGCGTGCTTTCTGCAAGACAACGATACTACCAACAAGTCGTTGATGCACTGCAAAAAATTGGTGACATGGATTTGTATTTGATCACATATCCTATTCTCCAGATTTAGCACCGGCAGACTATTATTTGTTCCCAAAACTCAAAAAGGTCTTGAAAAACGAGCATTCAAAATGGCGCACTTTGCTAGTACCTTGTCATCAAATTTCGCTTATATCTTACGTTAATAGGAACGTCTCCAATGTAAAATGTAAAATATTGTTCGTCGTCCAAAATTATCGTGGCATCGTTTCTGAAATTTCCTAATCTTAATTGTCTGCAGTATTTTTGAACCCTCTCTAATTGAGCAGCCGTGTATTTTCGATATATTTGCCGCTTTCTATATTTCAAATTATTTCTACTAATTTTGTAAAACTTTGGAAACTATTGTCAAACTGCAGGAGAAAGTTGACAGATATATTTATTTTACGTCAAGGAAACCTTGTTCTTATTTAAAGTGCAATATATATATTTTAAAATCACATAAAGCTTATTGCGTTGAACCAAGTAATTTTCTGGTTTGTTCCTCATACTCGGCTCAATCCAATTGTCTGCATACAGGCAACTTGTGGACAAAGCTTAATATTTATTTCATAATCCTTTTTGAACTTTTTTTTCTTTTTTTAAAGAATTATAAAGCAGTATGCAAGATCATTGTTCTCATTAAAATTTGATTTGATTTGCTAACAATTTTGAATTAAATTTCAACCTCGCCGCCTATAATTCCTCCCAAACGTAATAATTCTCGCAACACGCAATCTTTAAGTCAGTGACAGTTCAATCCTGGACGTCTTGAATAATAAAAGTTTTGCACTGCAATATACGACCATGTCTATACAGTTCTCGTGGAGTATTTATTTTTAAATAAATAAACCACCCATGCCTGTATACTTCCAGGCGAACGACCGTCTTTGTTTTATGGGCATTGCCGCGCTGTGGCAGGAACTGAAAGGCCTTTGTTGGAATCGATCGGGCAAACAAGATTAATTACGATACACGTTAGGTGGCGCCACGGCTCTGGTGGTGGTACAGCTGTCAATCAACGTCCGCTACAAATTTAATAAATTTAGTGAGCGGCTTCGCTTTCATTTTACTAACGAAGCGTTTCCACGCCGCCTATTTATCCATTTACCGACGGCTCCCATTCTCTGGTGGAACGGACGTATTACTCGCTGTCAGTTTGGAGTTATATGCAGAATTTGGAAGTCCTAATTACATTTTAATTTGATGCCGTCCATTTATATCTTTGTCACAATAGTGGATGCGCAGATAGTCGATATACAGCGGGAAAAAATAATTTCAGTAATTTGTAATAAAATAAAAATCTGGAACAAATTGTTACGGGAAGTTAAAAAAAATATATGATAAATAAGAACTGAAAAATAAATATTCATAATTTCTGTTTGTCTTGCTATTAATATCTAGTTTCCCTTACATTATAGCTATTTGTTTTTATTCTTCGTTACCACCATTTTCTTCTAATCCAATTTTGGCTTGTCCTATTGTCCATGGATATAATTTCTTATTTAGTTTCTGTGTGTTGGCCATTTGTTTGCGATTTCGTTCCTTCAGTATTAATATATATTTCACATTTTCATTTTATTTTATTGTGTTATCAGAGTGGTATAAACGACGTTTGTACTTGATACACATTTTCTTCATGTTTTCCATCCTTTTATTTCTTCTCTTATTTCTATTTTTCATTCTATTTTTTTTTTCACGATTGCTTAACAATTGTATTCTATTTCTAGTTCAACTTAAAAGAAGACGTATAATAATTAAAAACCATTTTCCACAGGGGTTCATTTCTACCTCAGCCGATTTGTTCAATTATTCCACGCCAACCGATAAATTGACCTTAATAACTCTTAATTTTAGAATATAAAGATGTTCGAGGATGGAGCGCCGGGGCGCGCGACGGAAGTGCTCGAGACGGGCGGAACGGGAACAAGTATTTCGATAGATCACGTGGCCGCAGGTGGTCGCCGGCTGCATTTACATAATAACGCGCTTCCTCTCGCCATGTTAATTGCTATCACTATTTGCAATTAAAAATAACCACTTAGTAATTAGAACATTGATTTACAGCGACGTTACCAAGATTTGTGGCACGCTTTGTTCTACACTACTAAAATTTCCCGCTTGCGGTATGGAAATGAAATACGAAAAATATTGCCAAGAGTTATTTATCATTTTTAAATATACGCTGTGCATTATATTAGTACTAAATGAGAGATTTTTTTTTTAGTAAACTGTATAATAAAAAAATATAATAACAAAAAAATATTGAAATAATATAAAATTATAAACCTTTATACAGGAGCACATTAAATATGTATGCGACAAGGTTGTGGAGTAAGGGAGAATGGAAGTTTGGAGAAAGGATAACAGTGTGGGAAGTGTGTGTTTGTGTGTGAGGGTGTGTGAGGAGTATATTGAAGTATGGGGAGAGAAAGATGGAGAGAATGATGCAGGGGGCATTGAAGAGGGCACTACATCTGGAAAGATCAACGCCAGAATACATATGCTGCAGGAGACGGCATTGGAAAAGATGACGGTGGAGGCAGGAAGAAGGGTTGTGAGAATTGAAGAAAGGATGTGGGGATGGGGAGAGCAGAGAATAGGGGAGATGATATTAAGAGAGTTGCAGAAAAGAGGAACAGCCCTTTATATTTGAAACCGTTTTATTGTCACCCAACGTGTTTTCGAACTAGCATAATATGTTTGTATTCATCAATGCCCTAATTACAGAAGGGCTTAAATTTATACTAATGTATAAAACATGCATTTTTGGTACTCGTGATTGACATAAACAAAATACTCGGAGTTTCCAATTAGTAATTATGCGATTTAAAACGACTTGTTTTCATCGAAGACGAGTAAATGGCAATTACGAAATAATATGGTAGTAAATTGTGTATATATTCATGTAAATCAAGAACAAAATGATTACAAAATGATCGAAAGTTGCTAACTTTGTTAAATGCAAAAGTCGTTCGTAATGATGTACGAAAACACTTGTTTACCGAATCGGGAAGATTAACAGTGTAGGGTAGCTCAGGTGTTAGAGAATGAGCATTGATTATAAAATTAATTACGCTGGGAACTTGAAAGCCAGCCTCTCTATTAATACTATTATTTATACTCACCGTGCGCTAGATACATTTTAATAAAGAAGACGTGTAATAAACATTTCTGTCTGCGTAAATTTTGTTTGCCACGCAAGAAAATTAAGTTAAATAAAAATTAAGGATATATATGTAGATGGTAATTATTTATGAAATTTAGATAGGTATTGCAGTTATAATATATCTGCCACATAATTGTCGAGTAATCTCTAATTCATAAAATTACGTCATTTATACGGATACGGTTGAAACATTTGTACGCTGGCAACTAGTTGTTAATTAGCAACTAATTGAAGTGTTTTAGTTATTCAAATAATAATTCCTTTAACCGAAATATTTTATATGTTTTAAAAAGGATGCGAACTAAAAAGTTCAAATCTAGTATCTATCTATATCTAGTATCAATAAATATCACTGAACAAATCAATTTACAGCTCTACACACATTATTCATATAATTAAAGCAAATCACAAATGACGTTTTGTTTATTCGATGCGATTTGTGCACTGCGATAATATTTATAATAATATGTGCGTAATTGGTGATACCCAAACTGTGAAAGAGATAACGAATGCTCTTCCTTCCGTAATTCGCCAATCAATTTGACGCAAAAACCTACCTTTACACGTTTTCGCCGAAAAACAAACCTGGGACAAATTCTTGAACCATGACACAAAACTCTATTGCAACATGAATGAGTCATATTTTATGGTTGGGTAATTCTTCCCAAAGAGAGTCGATTATGTTTCCTTAATGTACTGAATCGATTAATAATTTTAGTAATGATGATATTGGAGCTATTCAGTGCGATCTAAGACTGAAGCAAAATCTAATCACAACCACTATAGATCAAGAATTCATATGGATTTGGTGAAAATTGAAGATGAAATAGCTGAAAACAAAAGACAAAAGAATATAAAATGTAATTGTTTTCGAAGAAATAAAGCTTGAATTTGTCCGATAGGATTTTATGATATCTAAAAATTGATTCTCTGAGAATCCAGATGGATGAAAGGTATGTTTTTTATGGTCACATTACGACCCACCATTTTTAAATTGTTTACCATATCATTGACCAACACTGAGTAATTTTCCGATGTATGATTTCCCAGAAAGTTTTTATAATTTTAACAAACGAAAGCCAGTACAATAATTCTAAATTGTTCATTGCATTTATGAAATTAGGATCTTTTACCAATTCTTATCTAATCTAATCTGATGACGATCAAATATACCAGCTTTTAGTATTTCATAACTTAACCTGGAAAATTTGCTCTTCTTAACCAATGGTCACCCAGAGTTTGCTGTCCCACAAGGACAAAAAGCATGGATTAGTGTATCCAACTTGATGTCCCAACATAAAAAAACTACCATTTTCAAATCGACGCAAATATCCTATTGGTGATATATATATAAATAAAACTGTTTAATATTTTTTCTTCAAACATGTTGAATGGGGATAGAACCTTGTTTATCACCATTGCGTAATAGGACATATTTTAAGCTTCTTTGTGAACTGTCTATAAAAATGAACCACTCACGTGGATGGTATTTAACGAGCCCCGATTCTTTACAAAGGTTGAGCTCTCTAATTAAGTCACTTAGACCTCATCTTGATTAAAAGGTCGAGGGTTAGAATTTTTGTCTTCAAATTCAGTGTAACTTTCGTTACTTGCTTGCTTGCTTTCGTTACTTACGTCTATAGAATTGTCTTCCTGTGGGAGTTCACAAACTGGGAATGGGAAAATTAGTTGAATGGGGTTCTTCTATCTGAGGACAAATCTGGATAACTCATTTTTTTGGGTTCATGTCATGTAACTTTACTGGACAAAATTAGCAGTCATCAAAGTGATTGTTTGGCCTCTCCAACCAACCCAACTCA
Source organism: Geotrupes spiniger (assembly GCA_959613385.1). Taxonomy (NCBI): domain Eukaryota; kingdom Metazoa; phylum Arthropoda; class Insecta; order Coleoptera; family Geotrupidae; genus Geotrupes; species Geotrupes spiniger. The sequence goes on along the minus strand of OY390731.1, from coordinate 44,681,712 downwards.
ACCGAACCCGACCCAACCCAACCCATTCTTAACTTTGATTAAAAGTAATTTCAAAAGTTTCACAGTCACCAGAGCGATTTTTTGCTTGACTAGTATTCTCGATCAACAAATTGTATATCATTAATTCAATAGAACACCTGAGAAAAATGAATTTGGAAGGTGAGGAAATTAACGAAAAATGTAAATGAAATTTTTTAAAGTGGAAAAATAAACATTTTTTATGGCAATCATAATAATATAAAAGAAAGCTAAATTTTATATATAATTTAACTGCAAATGACCTACGCGATAAATGTCTAAAATGTAATAACATACTCATCAATTTTTTTCATTCCTTCTAGGACACCGGACCGTATTTTTGAAAAAGTCTGTGTTTAAATTTTGAGTTCAAGATCATCAAAATCGTCTTTGAAAATAAATTTCAGTGAATGTAATAGAGGGTACCGGACCGTTTCACCCCTCTTGGTACATTAAACTACCAAAGATACATTCGACGAAGGTGCATCAAGTCATACAAACGTGAGTTGTAAACGTTAATTGTGTATTAACGCCATCTTGACGTTAATATACCCATACAATCATTTGCGATTATTCCTCTAATCGCAAATGATTGTATGGATAATTTGCCGATACAAGCTTATAAAAATCTACGAAGGAGTTACTCAACAATCAGAATAGAATGAAAACCATAATTTCTGTTCCTATGCTTTAAAATTTAACTGAACGTTTTTTTTAACTTACATAACCATCGAATCAGAATTAAGAAAGCTCTACAACAGCGGATAAAAAGTTTTTTGTTTTGGTCAATAGTCCCCACAATCCTCTTACGCTGCTAATGATAATGACCTACGACCAATTATGCTTTTTCAATTTTTGATATTAATCAAAAATAATTGAACACTACTTTGGGATGGGTTGGGTTGGGTTAGAAATAAGAGTGAACAAGTTGTTTACTGACAACTGTATGTAATTTGCCAGGACGACGTAAAAATTAAATTATAGCTAACTTTTCTTTATTGTCAATAGTCATCTTCAAAAATTCTATTAAAATTTTGCCCGCACCATAAATTTTTTTGTAGTCTTGTATTGTATTGTAGTCTATTAATGACAATAATGACCTCATTGGTCTTTCTCATAATGTTCCCTGCATACTCTTGAATTATGTAATTTGGTCGATTAAATTACAGGCACAAGCACTAAAAATGTATGGAGAAAGTGTATTGTGCGATTTTCATTACAATGAGGATACTTATATTTTATAGATTAAGATGTAGAAAAATAATTTATGTTTAATTTAACAAACAACATAACTTGCTTAATTTGACTATTATAAAATTCTGGATTTTATCGATGAGAGTGGAGAAATTCTTGTATCCTTCTTAGGTTCAGTGACCAATTAAATTATATTAAATTGTTTACTATTACTTGCGTATTAATGCAATAGGAAATCGTTTTTCGTTGTCATGTTATCATCTGTAATTTTTTTTAAATTTTTTTAACAAAAAGCCGAACTTTGGTTGCAATTTTTAAATACAAAGTTTATTTGGACACTTTCGATACATAATATACATGTCTGGGGTTCTTTTTGCAATTTGATTACATCTCATATATGTACACTTATCGTTCTTATTCTTACCTCGCAAATACTTGAAATAAATTTACATATAATGCAAAAATAACTCAAATAACCAAGTTTTAATTTTAAACGGAACAGTGAATTTGGTAAATACGTGACTTGTCTGTTGCAGTATTTATTAATACATAGGGAATGTTTTTCCAGGATAAAAGTTATTGCAAGAAGTAGAATAGCTCTTAATGATAAACGTATAATTTTAAACATCAACATTCTAGAAGTTATTCATAAAAACGCGGCCATTTAAAGCGTTAGCGTTAATGAATCATTTAAATCTCGCCACGTATAATGGCGCCGGAGGTGTCCGTGCGCTTGCATAAATGTAACTAAAATTTCATTAGTGTCGTTTGATGAGATTCAAATAAGTTAAATTCATTTGGTTAGGCGGCCTTTCATCAAAAATCCGTTAAAAATGATGAATGCAGTGCCGGCGCATTCAATTCAATTCAGCGTAAAAAAGTTTTTCGTTTTCGTCAGCGCTACTCTACCGTCCACAATGGAGGAAAAAGTTACAAATGATATGATACAAAATATTCAAATGAAAAATTTCTTCTTTTTCGCAGGGTTTTGTGCAAGTTGGTGGGTGAATGTGTAGATGGCGCTGTATGCACATTGTCTGCGCGAACACAATATGCTTCCTGTTGAGATATGGCGGCGTTCATTTCCCTGCCATTGTCTTACTTGCACGGTGCGCCAGATACTGGAGAGGAAAAGTCGTCAAGACGAGGTAGTTTTGCTTTTATTACCATCCTTTGCTTATTATATTAGCAATAAGTAATTTTCTTATATTATTCCAGGCACGTAGTTCTGATCAATACATAACTAACTATTTGGTTCATTGTGTTTTCCCACTTTGAAAATAAAGTGAAATGATTGAAATATCTTGTTCCGATAATCATAGCATAGATTTCCAATAATTATATAACTTTATGAACAGTTATGAATTTGCAAGCTGGGTGTTGGTTTTCTATAACTACAATAAGTGAAGGGTTAATATTGCAATAGTGAGGTTGGGCGATCATTACTGAAAGATAAATGGTGTGCGTACACAAACGAAAAGAATAGGCCTGACCATGCCGCGGCAGTTTGCGCTGGAGACAACAAAAAACTCTTACGCGAAAATAAAATAATTCAAAGTGAATACGAGAAATCGAAATTAAAATATTTGAAGTCATTGGTGGTGAAATGGGGAAACGAAAATACGAAAATACTTATCTGTGAGTGGCCTCCATAACAGCTGGGCGAGCGTAGTAAGTGCGCCGCGTCATTGATGATTTGACAGAGACTGAACCCCAAGAGTATTTTAAGGAAGAAAGGTAACATTTATAAAAGGGAATCATGCAAAATGGCGCGAGATAGAAAACGATGGATTCGAAGGTGAGACACGTCGGCTATGACGACTTATTTGGCAGAAGTAAGAAGAATAAGTTTACAGGAACGAAGGGGGGCAGAGAAAGAAAGAAGAGGTTGCAACTAAACTTCGCGCAGCAAATGGCAATAAAGGTAACCAGGGAAAAAAGAAGGAGATGGACGAACTGAAAGAACTGATGGAGAAAATTATGAAAGAAATGCATAAAAATACAGTAGAACTAAAAGAAGAGATCAAAGTAGAGATGGTAAGAAAAGAAGAAGAAAGAAAGAAGTGTTAGAAGATAGACTAAAAAAGAGGTGAAGATGAGAGATAACATCATAGTAATGGGATTGCGAACGCAGGAGAAAAAATGAGTGGAGGATTTTTTAGAGAATACGTTACAAATAGCCACAATGGTAGAGGACGTATATGTGATCAATAAGGAACGAGGAATGGTTGTAGCAAAGGTGGGAACGTGCGCGTAAAACAAGAAATTATGCCAACCAAAAGCAAATTAAAAGACATGAGAACCTACATTGATAATAATCTTACGATGGAAGAGAGAAACATACAGAGAAATAAGATGTATTGCCAGGGAGGCAAAAGCACATGGTAGTAAAGTGAGAGTAGGACACCAGAAAAAGGTGATTTACGGCGATGAGATTGGAAACACGGACATGAAGACGGACATGGCAATGATCGTGAGATTAAATGAAAAAAAATGCGAAACCGCTACAAGAAAATCAAATCAAATCAAAAATAAAACAAAAAGAGGAACACGGAAAGGCAAGCAATGTGAGCAAGAGTGGCAACCTGGAATGTAATAGGCACATACGAAGAAAGAGCAATTAAAACATTCGTCCAATAAATTGATAAGAACTAAGTAGGTATCATAGCCTTGCAAGAAACGAAACAAAAAGAAAATAAGGTAATGGAAATTGGAAATTATACATTTTTTAACAGCGCCGGAAAAGATCTAAGTATAGGAGCAGGTAGGGGAAAGGTTAAAAAGTTCGTTTATTACATTCACACCAGTGTCCAAGTGATAAGAATCAAAGGGGATAATAGAAATGTAAGCTTGATAAACATATACTCGTACGCGCCAATGTAAGATAAAAAAAATGAAGAAAAAGAAGTTTACTAGGAGGCAGTGGAGAATGAGCTTCAAAAAACGCCAAGATACGACGTCTAGATAACCTGGGAGATTACGAGTATAATGCAAAAATCGAGCAAGAAGAAATATATATACCAACTATGGGGGAAGTACAGTAAACATATAGAAAATAATGAAAATGGAAAATGCTTGATAGAGTTAGCAATAGAAACGAAGCTAGTGATAAGTAGTACACAATTTGAACATAAACAGATTCGTAAGGGAACGAGGACAACACCAGATGGTAGAATAACAAATCAGATAGATCATCTATTGACAGAAGAGAAGGAAGAACATTTATCACGAACATTAGGAGGTTCAGGGGGTGGCGGCAGATAGATTAGGTCGTTTCTTACTTTGTAGTAGATTTGACGCTTTATATAACTGACAATGTACCTGTTTGGATATCCATGATAAATAATATAACTGCAATAAACAATTCATAATTAATAGGTTTTGAATGGATTTGATTTATCACTACGTCACTAACTGTATAAAGAAGGGTCTGAGAACAACACATAAACTAACTTCGAGATACTTAACATTTCCAAAGTTATTTATGTAAAACATATCGTTCCTTTAAGGAGCTAACGGGAAAGTAAGAAAATCAATGTCGGTATAAATCTCATGTTTTTATAGTCGGTGTTTTTAGTTATCCCATTTGTGTCCCACAAATCGTAACATGAAACAGAGATGGCGGTCTCCGTTGCCGGATCGCGCGAAACAGACGAGGACGGAGTTAAGTAGTTGCAAACAAAGACGCAGGTGTACGGAGGCACTCTGTTATTCACTGGGTATTATTTTTAGAAAATGAAGCAAAGTAGATAAGTCCGTGCTGGCCACCATTGTATTTGTCGTATAAAAAGTTTATCTACACTGGGAAATCCGTTTGCTTATTGCGAGGATTACAAGGAAAATTTAGGACAACATGTACAGTTTGTTTGTAATTAATTTATAGTTCGAGGTACATTTATCTTTGAATATTTTCGTCGGATCGGAAAATTGTACATGTTTATATTGAGAAGGATGTTTGTAGATTGTTAAATATGAATTAGTTAATTTATGTTTAAACTTTATTAGTGAATTGTATGGTAACCTACTTACAAAATAAATCCATAATCTTCACATAAATTTAGGAATTTTTTAAATTGCAATTTCAAGAATTGCAATCTATTTGGGTGTTCAGAAAATATGGTTTTAATAATTATATAATCACTAGGCTATTTGTGTTGTGTTGGTAACTGGCAAATCCTATTGATTAATTTTGCCCAAAAAATAATTAACAAGTGGGGTTGGTTTGATCAATTTGATGGTCTCGTCCTGTCGAGTTTATTGATAGAATGAAACACCTGTAGCAAGGTACTTTTTACAAATTCAAAATTTTATTTATTTTCGGAATTAATATTTGATACAAAAATGTATTTCTTCGACTCATATTGTTTAACATATTTGACACAATTACTAGTTAGTTTTTTGCATATTAAAAAAATGTAAAATAAATAATGTATCTTTGGCAGAGTACTATCTGGAATATTTTAATTGATAAATGATCAACGATAAAGAATATAACTAATTTCTCGACGTATAGTACGTTGTACAATGCAAATTAAAATGAAATTTGTGCCATCGATGACGAAGATAAATATATAAAATTAATGTTTCATATTATTTTTCGCTCCTACAAGTTTTGTGTTCTCGCCGTTGTGAAGATAATGCAGGTAACGAATCGCCCCCTTCCCAGGGGGAAACAACCGATCGTGATACAATTATAAAGGATTTAAGGACACGCGTGACTCCGGCAGCAAGTCATTCTGAAAATTTACGAAAGAGGAATTACCGAAGTCACTAGGGATGGACCATTGTGAAATAATCAACGATCGCACGAATCAAATAAAAATACTGTCGAATTGTAACAGTTATTGCTATGTTATTGGCCGAAAGAAAATTAAAAGAATTTCTAAATTTGTAAATAAATAACTTAATATAATTTAAGGTGAACAAACAAATATGCGCAAACACAAATAATTATAAATGCAAACTAAATTTGCGCAGGAAATATTCGAAGTGTCCAGGAACGAAAAATGGGATTACTCCATTACTGGCGAAATACATATTACATAGCATGGAGGATGGAGATAGAAAACCTGAGGTTTTTAAATTTATAGATTTTATATTTATAAATTATTTTCACACAACATGAATCTAAAAGAATCTACGACAGCCACTACTGCAGTCAGTGGGTGGCCGGCAAAAAAAATCTGTTTACAATTAATATTGAAAATAGTTGTCTTACTTTATAAATTAAATATTGTGACGTCAAGAAAGATAATTATTTTATTAACAATTAAAATAAGATATATTTTAAAGAAATATTTGGACAAATGTAGAACTTCCAAATAAATATGTACTATGAAATGGGAACATGGGAAATTAGAACCTGGAACATGGACCTGGATATGGTGCCAACGATATTTGTGTTGTCAGCTTTGGCGATGCTACTGATTATTGCTTACTATTTACCACTCGACTTGTGCGATGTTATTCTTCGCCCGCAATGAATTAGTTATCATGCACTTAAAATACGTCCATCGACTGAAATTCCTATTCGAGATTTGCTCCAATCAACCGTGTTCTTGAACATCATATAGAAATCCGATAGTTATGTTTATGTTGGTAGAGATGCATTTATGTAGCATTCTTGGTAGTAGACGACGAAACATAATTTTCGCCAACAAGTTCTATGCCACACCGGGACCTAGCCTAGAACAACGTGCCTAATATCGATAATGTTGCACGCGAAACATTTATGAACTCGATCCTGTTCAATTTTTAAGAGCAATCTATCAAGGCTCCAAATTTGACTCAATGCTTCGACGCACTTTAATTTGGTAATGTAAAATTAATAATTCCAAAGTAACGTTGCGAGCTTATCTTTTATTGTTACCCTTTTATGACAACAAATAAGCTAAATAATTTTAATTCACGAATAATACAAAATGCAACGACCGTGGGAACTTAGCATTTCAATCTCAGGGATTGCTCCTTTTGTTGGTTTCTGCTAACAAAGTTTTTAAGGGTTCGCGTTTACGGAGAAATTTCAAAACGGTAGCTAATGCGAAGAAAACACCCCGAGTCAAATTTACAATTATTAACTATACGTATTCAAGGACATGAAAAATAATGAATTTATGAATCCAAGGTTAAATTATATTCGGAACTTTAAAGTCGGAAGTTTCAAACGAAATGTTAGAAATTACTCTAACATTCACTGATATAGAATACGAAAACAATTCAATGTCGTCATAATTATATAGGAAATAAAACTCGACAGAGATTTTGTTATTAGACATTGAAAACTATCCTGACCAAGGAAAACTACTGAGCCTTATGATAGAAATAAAAAATATATAGAGCGGATTAAAAAATGTGTGGCACCTTTCAGTGAGGTAAACTGGGCTATTCAAGGACACAAGGACATGAAAAATAATGAATTTATGAATCCAAGGTTAAATTATATTCGGTACTTTAAAGACGGAAGATTCAAACGAAATGTTAGAAATTACTCTAACATTCACTGATATAGAATACGAAAACAATTCAATGTCGTCATAATTATATAGGAAATAAAACTCGACAGAGATTTTGTTATTAGACATTGAAAACTATCCTGGCCAAGGAAAACTACTGAGCCTTATGATGTTAGAAATAAAAAATATATAGAGCGGATTAAAAAATGTGTGGCACCTTTCAGTGAGGTAAACTGGGCTAAACCGATGCTAATGTTGGCCGCGGAGCTTAGTGAGGCCGTGAGCAAGTGAGGTAATACTTTATTATTATTATTATTGTTCCTTAAGGTAATTCGACAGGATACATAGATCCATAGATTTCTTGTGTCTCGTATTTCGTATTTTCGTTTCTATTTCTAGTTGGGAACGCGGTTAAATTAACACCAATTTGGGGAAACTTTTCCATTATTGCAAATCAATTCTCCATTGGAACGACGTTGATCCGTCCAACGCGAAGCGTTTGTTCCTTTTTGTTTATAATGCGACAAAACACGTGGCGATAGCGTAACTCGAGTTGTTTACTGTTAATTTTTAGATATAATTGCAAGCTGTACTATCTGGCAAGGAACCGTGCAAGCAAGTGGTTTTGAGTCACATGAAAAAGAATTAATTTTATATTATTAGTTTCTCTATGGTTAAGTTACAAAGTGATACAATGTGTTTATATATAATAAAATTAAACCAATTATCGTTCAATTACTTAGTTTTCCCAAATCGAAAATCAACTCAATTGCTAAAACAAGAGCAAAAGAAAAACTGAAAATTCGGTGCGGTAAATGTAGAAGGGGAACGAAAACCAACATCTGAAGGACTTAAGAGCCATCATCCACAAAATGCAGACGACACGTTGGGGTATGAGGAGCAAGGACTGAAAACCAAAGCTACGTAGAAAATTTAAAACAACTAAAAATAATGTGATATGGTTAAAAAATTCTAAGAGTTATGACTTTTTCTTCAAGTTTTCGTCATCTCATAACTACTGGTTTTTTAAAAATTATTTTAAAAAATTGAATTAAAAAAGTCAAAAATGCTCTGCAATTACATAGCAGTAAGAGTGTGTTGGTGTTCAGGTCTAGATGGAACCTCGGCGATTGTATGAGTGCTGGTCTGATAAGCACACACAGGACGAAACAGCTGTCATCATATTTATACATTAACTTTGACAAGATTAAGTTTGTGTACAATTGGCGCCTAAGAATAATTACGTAGTTACCTTAAACAATGAACAATTTTCGAATCTCAATTAAAAGCGACTGGTGAAGCCCAAGAAAGTAGATTGTTAATCATTACATGACAATTTATATACCTTGTTATGTAATGATTAGCAATCTACTTTCTTGGGCTCTCTCTTCAATTGCGTGTCGCCAACTAAAATAAACACAGCTTATTTTAGTTGGCGTCACGCAATTGAAGAGAAAGGAGTTGTAAGTAACTGTCAGATATATTACTGAAAATTACATTTTTAATTAAATAACTGAACAGCTATCGATGCTACAAATCCTAGGAGAAAAACCAATCATAGCCCACCTTAATGAGGAATTTAATTGAAGGCACGGTACTTTGCAATTTTTCAAATTTCTCTCGACATTTAAAATTGAACAAATTAATTGGCCCAACCGAAATCCAACCCAATGCAATTGAATTTGTCTTCTTTCCAGGACTTGAAATAAAGAATCGTCGGTTTCATGAATTTGAATTTGATGACTTTCCTGATCTTTTAGGGTCATTGCCTACCCTACAATTTTCATCTCCGATAATTATCAGCGAGCCTGTTTTCCATTCTATTTCATTCTGCACTTCCAAAATTCATCAATTTCAAATTCCGATTCCAATCGCCAATTTAGCCTCTCCTTCATTTGGTCCGAAAATAATTAGTATCATTTCGAATACTGCTTTCCACGTCATGTTTCTGTAGTTGCTATTAGTTCTAGTCTTCCATTTTCAAATTCTGCTACTAACTCTCTTCTTCTTTGGTATTGAGACTTCTAAGATTCCAAGTCCCTATAGACCAATATTAATAATTGGGTTTCTATGTTTCCATTTCATTATCCTTATTGTTAACTTCTGATGTTTCTTTTACGTTTATTCCTCTTTGATTCTTTTTATTATTGCTTATCATTAGTTTCATGTTTCTCACCAGTCTCGCATTTGTTTCTGTCTTTTTATCTTAAATAAAGGAAGTAATTGTTGCAAGGGAATAATGGTAAATATTTGTAGGTAATCCTTAACTACGAATTACTAATTCGGAAAATCGTCGATCGGTGGCGAACCTTTTCGAAACTGGCTTATGCGAGACACACTTCAAGTGATAGTGACACCGCGATCACTGTTCATAAGAGATAGTATTTAGGCAATCAACAGTTAAAAATCATGTTATTACGGTGAGCGTTAATGTTCGATATTTTCCTTCACTCTTAATCGTAACAACTGTTGTCTGTTAGGATTATTTATTATTAAGCAGTGATCAATGATAACAGATATTATGTGAAGATCTCTAATACTTGCAGGTATGCGTAGAAAAGTTTTGAACTATGCGCACAGCAATAGAAAATTCACACACCAATTGAAATATTGTATTTAAAATGCGGCATATAAATAATGTAAAAGTAAATAATACACAATGCATCTATGTATCTAAACTAAAAACTACGGGCTTTTCAAATGATATTTTCGAAATATCTTGCATTTCTTTGTTCATCGTATTCACGTTCGTTAATTTCTCCATTGGCAACAATTTGCTTCCATACAATTCTCCGATTCGCTCCTCGTTCTGCCGCTTTTCTCTCATAACTGCGGCAGCTTCGGCCAACTTTTTGTATTTATCCGAGACGTTCCATAGCGTCTTGCGGTGGTTGACCAGCGCCCTTTTCTTTTTCTGGGGCAACGTTGCTGGCTTGAGGATAGGAAAGTGAGCGTCGGATTTAGAAGCGTCCGCTTTTTCTTGAGTCTGAACCACGGTGTCCACCTGTAATGGTATGATGTAACTGTTCTCCCCGTCCAAGCCAATGTTTGACAACTGGTTGTTGACGACTTCGGGATTTTCGTATTTCGCGCCCGTGTACATTTCGGTATCCTCGACACTTGGATCGGGTATAGCTGTCGCATTTACGAGCAGCGGCTGTTCGAGGAATTGATTCTTACCGTAGGTGGCGTAATTTGTACATTTGGAATAATTAGAAATGTCGCAGCCGGGAACTAGTCTTCGAATTATTTCGGAACTGCAAAAGCAATATGAGTTAAACAAATTCTACAATAATTTGAAGCAGTTAAGTAGTAAAGAGATATTTTGTAACCGTAACTAACTGTTGATTGATGATTTGTACTGAGCGGTATGGAAGTACGTCAACTTGGCAATTAAACAAATTTAATAATAACAATTAAACATCGGCCAAAGTAGTAATTTTTGTTACGTATTATCTTCAATTATTAAGATGCCATCGTATTGGTTTTTGAAGAACTAGATGATTATTATCCCTCATCTCACAAAGTAAAGTATGTTAAATTTAAAAATGTCTCAAGTCGGTCTTTGAATGTAACGTTTAGGACATACATATTTTGGCATAAAATTGAATGATTTTAAATCAAATTGCTCTAATTCACCAACGAACATTATGCTGAAGACAACATAATATTCTGATCTAACTTGGCGATATGCCACTACTCTGGAGATACTTAAAACAGGCTTCGACAACACCACAAGCTTTTTGTTCCTAAAAATGATAAACCCTTGAACTTGCTTCAGGCTCGCCCAATAGACGACTTCTGGGCGTTACTGTCGCGGAAGGTTTATCATGGGAAGGCCTAAATGAGGAACAATTAAGTGGGCGAATTGACGAAAAACTAGGGAAAGTCGATTTGAAAGTCCGTCCAACTTCTGATTAGAGATTTCGCAGAAAAGTGTGACTAGTCGAGGAGCACTTAGTTTAAGTTTGGTTCAGTTGAATGTGAATTTATATTTTATGGCAACTAATAAATATTGATTCATTAGGAAAAATCCAGATAAGTGTTTGCTGCCAAAACTGTTGGAGCACACGTTGTGTTACATTTAGCAGATAATGTCATAGCATAATCAGCGAACATCAAGACAAAAGTTATAAACTGTTTCGTATCAAATGAATGAGGAAAAACTGAATTTGGTATTTATAGCCAACAGCAACAATGACGACATATGTTTTAGTGTAGGATGAACTGTGGAATGACCATCGACCACAATTCACAATGATTGCATTTTGCCCCAGGCTATCAAGATAGTTATCATTCTTAGAAATATGAAAACCTTTAAAATTGGGAATACATGGCGTCATTCAAAATTCTAGCACTAATGCTTTATTTGCAAATGATTTTGGTACCGTTATGTATTAATCACGGGGTGTATGTCGATCGGCGCGGCCAAAAAGTCTTGCAATTCCTTATTTTTCGATTTGATACTATCTACCCTATCGTCTAAACTTAGCAGTTCTTCGTACAATTTCCGATTTAAATCGTCGTTGTCTGCGTGGTTTCCGTTTTCCATAGACAGCCGTTTGTATCTGTCACTTTGTCTTCTGCTGTACGAAGGCATGGGTCGGAAATTATAGGCTGGCTTGACACCTCCGCCGCCAGCAGTAGGCCCCCCGGCGTTTGTGTTTCCAGTGTTGGTATTTCCAGCGCTGGGGTTAGCGGCGTTTTCGCCGATTTTTGTTTTCAGGACGCGTTCTTCTACAATGCCGTGAAGATCGAATGGAGGAAGGTAGTTGTTACCGCCGCCCAGGCCCATGTTTAAAAGGTCTTTGCTAACTAATTCGGGATTGGTGAATTTTCCATCACTTTGCAATTGATTGTTTACAATTGCTGTTGTAGCAGGATCTTCTGTATGAGCATTTTGTTGTGCCGGTTGACTTTTGCTACCGTCAGTATCGTTAGATTGGTTTGACGAAGTGTCTGGTGGAACTACCGATGCATTTTGACTCTCTTGCCTTACATGCTTCGCGCTAATATACGATTTTGACAAACGCGGTTGTGAAATGCTCGGATTTTGTTGCTGTGGTAGCATCATTGGTTGCTGTGGAATTATTTGAGGAATCATTTGTTGCATTGGCGGTTGAGAATGTGGTCCCATACCCACTTTTGCCGGAGTAGTTTCTTCTTGCTCCAAGCAACATTCGGCACTATTAACATTGCAGTTAGGCGCGTTATTATTATTATTAGTCTTGTGAGGAGGTTCAATATCTTCATTACATATGTCAGGATCTGATATTTTTGTGGTTGTTTTACACGTTGAAGAATCTGATGCAGCTTTTTCCAATAATTTCATAAGCATTCCCAGGTGTTTTAGTAGGTAGTCCTTAACCGGTTCAACCTGGACTTGGCAATGCGACGACATTCTTTGGTATTTCTCCAATAATTTTTCCACCAGCTTAATCTTCTTCTGTATGTCAGATCTTGCATTGTTCTTGCCACCGTATCTTTCAATTGTTTCCGGATTATCGAAGAGAAACTCACCTTGCTCTTCGTCAGGCGAGGGCGTCAAAGAATCGTCGTTTCTGCTTTTCATCTTAGGAAGAGGAAAACCTTCCGCTATTTGGTTATTTTTTTTCAAGTTTCGCAAATTTTTTGTTATGCGAATAACGAATAATTTCATATTCGGCGACAGTTGCAGGCAAGTTCGTCTGTGCACTTGGTCGGCTACAATTCTATTTAGCATGAGAATAACCTCGTGAAGCATTTCTTCGGCGTGTTTTATGTCAAGTTTAGCTTGTTCCTCCCGGAACTTTCTCACTTCTTCCTGTTGAGAAAAAAAAGATGCGATTTTGTGTGAAATGAAGTACAATCAGCTGAAGTTACAAGGGTTACTTACCACACTTTCAGCTGCGCATTCCTTCGAATTCCCTATACTTGATCCGAATCTATTATACAGCACAGAATTATCTTTTAACTTTGCGAAAAATATTTCAATAATGTTTATCGCGAAGTTGCCACACAGCATTTTTTTCATGTCTTCGTTTTCTTTCTTCTTTTCTAGACATTCTTCTAACTAGATCAAGCAAATTAGTACTTGTTTATTGATGAAGCATCTTATTTAATTACCTTTGAGTGATTAAATTTAGCCGCGTCCAATTCCGTGCAGTTCTTCTCCGGTTTCGCGCCAGCCCCGGGGGGGATATGACTTGAATGTATGCTTGCCGCCATTGGGGTCGTCCGTATCATTTCAGTTTTAATAGTAGTTTCTAGTTTACTAGTTTCGTTATCCACATTAAAATTTTGCGTTTTTTGAAAATTTGACATCGAGTATTCCGGTTGACTCGAATCGGCGTTGGTGTTTGGAGAAGTTGCCTCGACAATGGCCCTAACGTGTTTTCGGTTCTTCCCCAAATATCGCAAACGCCTCCGGAATCTTCGATTTTCTTTGCCGGAATTTTCATTAATCGGTGAGAGGTAACTGTCGGGAAAGTCCCTTAGATTACTTCGACGTTTGCGATTCTTTAGGCCAGTTTGCTCAATTATATCTTTAAAGCTATCAATGTTGTCCAGTTTAATTTTGTTGGCTTCGTTCGTTTCTCTTGCCGTTAACTTTCCGTTCGAATTCTCGTTTAAGTTATCGCTATTTCGGATGAATTTGTTTAGTTTTGCGTGTTGCTGTTGCGCCGACTTTTTCCTCTTCCTAAGGCGGTAATAACTATTGTCGCTTTCTTGTTCGTTTAGTGAATCGTCGAAATTATCGTCGCCGTTTTCTTTCCTTTTCTGTTTGTCCATGTCTTCTATTTCGGCATCCAAATCAACTGTGTATGTCTCAATTGAATCGTCATCTGAAAATTCTTCTTCGTCGTCACTCTTCAATCGTTGTCTTTCTTGTTCTCTCAATTTACTTTTACGTTTGTTCACAACGTTGTCGTATATCTTCTGTATTAGCATTTGCTCCTTAAGATCATCGGCCATAGATTCCACATCGTAGTAGCTTTCGCGTAGAGGTTGAACTGTCTGTGATCCACTGTGAGCTAACGTATGCTTTTCGTGCACATACGAGTCAGGGTGTGGTGTTACGCAAACGTCTTGAGGTAATGTTTGTGTTCGCTTTGTATTGGGTTTATGATGCACTACGCTTTGACTGACTGCGTCATCCGATTCCACTTCACCACTTTCTATTAATTTCAATTGTTTTTTATATAAACCAATCATTTCTTTAAGTTTATTAGCCAATAGCTCTTCTTTGGAATTTTTATTTTCATCATCATTGAATTGAGCTTCATCAGGCAGGTCAACGTTTTCATCGGTGGTGATGCTTTGCTCATCATGTGTTACACTGTCCTGGACGCTATCGCTTTCGGTTTCTTCTTCCGACTCGGCCGAGTCAATCCCGTTAGTGGTAATCTCGCCTATTATAGCATTTTTTGGAAGAAAACCTCTATGTATTTTATTAAATATATCGTAAGATTTTCGATCGTCGCCCGACGGTTGGGTGTCCGCCGAATACGGAGCAGTTTTCACTTTGTCAGCTTTAAACTGATATTTCGTAGTACCGAAATCTCCCGATTTTCTCTCGGATTTATTGCTCGTTACGTTCTCGAAAATTTCTGTAGTAACTTCTCCACCCGAAGTGTTTAAAATGTTTATGGTTACATTATAGTAGTTATAACTCACTGCCCCCGTTTTACTTTCCGGATTTATGCCTTGCTCAGTCGATGTCTCATTCGTAACAATTGCAGTATCATTTACATCACATGCGTCTCTAGGTGTGGGTTTTGACTCGTTCTCGTCATCAGGGGGATAGTCATTAGTTTGACTGTTAGTCGGTTTTACCGTGTATGCGGTCATGGTCATAGTTATTCCATTGTCCGCCTTTATAATTTTTTGAGTAGTCATGTAATCTTTGGTTTTTTTTGGTTTATATTCGGCTGTTTTCGAATCATTACCAGGTTCTTCGTCCGACTCTTCATTCTCTGAACGCTTGTGAACTGAATTTTCGAAATTATTGTATGAATCGCTCAACGACTCACTATTATCTTGAAAATCAAACATTTCTTGTGAATTTCTTTTTGTTCGTAATTTAACGCCGTCGTTTATTTGACCGTTACTGTAATCTAAATTTCCATATGCGCTTAGCTTTTCTGCTGTATCAGTCTGTTTTATATAAGGCGCGTAATCAACACCTTTGAGCTTTCTCGATTGAAATTTTTCCAAAGTCCCCAGTGTACTTTGAACATCCCGTTTTTGATCAAAGTTTTCATAGTAATCGTAATCGAAATTAGCAACGTTAGACGGATCAAGCTGTTTTTCCAATTTGTCGTCAACCTTCGAGCTTGCATCGTCATCATAATCTTGATCCTTTTCTAGATCATTCGTCGAATGTTTCTCTTTGCTTTTAAACTTTTCGATGTAATCTGGATTTGGCTGGTGATGAAATTCATTATCATTCATTTTATCTTTTAGGTCGAAGCTCTCCATATTCAAGTTGTGGTTTCCCTTTCCGTGAATTACGTCTTTCGATTCCTTCACTTTAAATCCTTGTTGTTTTTCAAAATCTCCATCTCGAAGACTGGAAACTGTATCAGAAAGTATATCCTTTTTAAGTGGAATAACAATTAATGTGTCTCCATCAGTGTCATTCATACTTTGTGTAACAAATTCATTGTCTTTCCTACCTAATTCCCTTTGCTCGGCTGCCGACGTCGGCTCGGTCTGGTCCTCTAATAAATTTTTCTTTTGCTGCACCAGACTATAATCAGGTGTGATATCCTCCTCCTCTTCGTACTGGTTTTTTACGGCTTTGTAATCGTTTTGCCTATTTTCATATTCCTTCATAGTCACTTTTAAGTCCTCTGGTATATCGTCACCCTTGCTTTCGCCTACGTTTTCGCCGCATCCTTCGAGTTTAACGTTTGAATGTCCAAAATTTTTTACAGTATCATCTAAAAACTTTCTTTGTTCCGATAGAACGTCTTCTGCGTGCTCTTTCATGTAATTGTCACCGTGTTTCTTTAACGGCAGATTGTATTGATGCAAGTGATGCGGGACCATATCTAAATAATGATTAATATCGTCCAAATCTATTGATTTATATGGTAAAATCTTTTTCGAAACGGTATTTTCTTTGCTTTTTCTTTTGCCGCTCATTTTCTTCACACCGTTGTATTTATTCCGAGGACGCGCGTTAAAGTCAAGCTCTACGTTTCTATTCAAATCGGTTTTACCTTCCTCAGAATTATCGTTTAGATCGCTTGTAATACTCCTCGCGACTTTCGCCGTAGAATTTTGCCGCAGAAGGTTGTCTCTCCTTTTAATCGGCATTACACCATTCACGGGGAAAGTGTTAAGGGTTTGGGGTTGTGTCGGGCTAGGAAATTTGTAGGTCTCATCGACCTCGTCCTCATTCGTTGATTTCCTCATTACGGGGAGGTTTGGCTGATCATTGTATATTTTTAAGCCAGTTCTATCGGATTTCAGAATTTTATCAATGTTCTGTAACACGTTATCGTTGTCTGATTTAAGCAAATCTTGCTTTGATATAACTGGAGATTCTCGGTTCGGTGTTTCTACGTAAGCTAGTAATCTCATAATGTCTTCATTGGGATTGGCAGTGGGCATTGCATATGCGCTAAACGACTGATTTTGTCTGAAATCGTTCATCACATTCGGAAACTGTTGCGCGATTGGTTGGTACGGCAGCTGCCGTACAGGTGACTGAATTGACATAGGCACTTGTTGTGGTTGCAGTTGTGTTGGTTGTTGAGCCTGAAACTGCGCTGGAATCCCGTAATTGTTGCTCTTGATGGGTACTACTGGTGCTGGCGACAACTTTTTCACAACTGTTGTGGTCACAGGTCCTGGCTTTGACATATTTGACTGTATCACATTTCTAGTATGAACGCAAGTCTTGTTCTTATCTTCATTTTCTTTCGTAATATCCTGCGCAAGTCCGAGGACATCGTGCGGCGCTGCATAGTAATATTCAGACTGTGCGTCTGTCTTGGAACTATTTTGCGTTTTATTCTTCGACGCCTCTGCCTTTTCGATACTGTTCATCTCGTGCGTGTCGGAATCTTCCTGGCAACTCTTTGCGCGTCTAGTACTGTATTTGTTACCGGGAACGTTTAAAACGCCCAACTCGCTTCTAGGAACGACGTTAACTTCCCCGGGTTCCTGCTCGTTGTTCAAATCTAAACTGACGCTCCCGCGAGATCTGGGCTGCCTTCGTTTTCCGCGTCGACGTTTTCGTTTCCTTCGCTGATTTCTTGAATCCCTTGTGAACGTGCCCATCCCGCGATTCGGTTCGTTCAGACTTTCGTACATGTACGGGTATACGTCGTTCACTGGCCGGTTATTCTTGATGTTTCGCTTGAAGTCGTACGGAATGGTAAGACGATTGAACTGGTTCTATAAAATGGATACGGATGGGTGTATATTCAATGGGTTAGTCGCGATTATTTACGTCGGTTTGTTGGTGCTTGTTCTCCATACGGTTTGGGTTTTCTGCCTTTTTACTCGCGTGCCGAATCCAGTTGAAGTCATCTTTGTGAGCTAGCACATTTCTCAGAAAGTCGTTCAATTCGGCTGGATTTGAAGGACTTAGATTAAGAGTCTGAAAATATATATGTTATTTGAGGAGTTTGTAGAAAAGGAAAATAGGAGAATAGGAAAACTATTAAATGATTATCATAGATGTAAATCTATCAAACATCGTTGTCTGGATAGAGTTCTGATCAGGAATTGGGAACTGGCCCTATTCGTGTGGTAGCCTACATTTTATTGACCAAGCATTTGTTTGTGGAAAGCAATACTATTTGTCACGTATAAAATATTAATTAATGTCGTATATTTTAGGATAAAATTTGTAATGCTCATATATAATTATTAATAGCAGTTATTCATAATTTAATTAAATGTTAATGCATTCGAAAATATCAACGGAACAACACCGTCCATGTATGCACTGACCTTTTGTCAACTTATCAGGGATAAAACGTGCATTATTATGGATTGTGTTACTGTCGTAAATAAGTAATCTCTGATTTTCATGAATTACGAGTAGGGAGCGCATGCATCGGAGCGAACTTTTCCCGCGCACGTACCGAGCGTTTGACGGGCGAACTCCAAGTGTTTCTTTTTCAAGGCTCGCCCAACAACTCCCGTGTAATCTTATCAATTATTAAACAGGCGAGTCTTAAGTAAAACAATAATTTAGCCGTCGGTAATAGGAAAATAAAAACGGGCGCCCACAGCGCGCCGGCTCCGACTCTTTATGATCCATATTTAAACGCAGATATTAGAATTAATATTCTGAATTTTTAGGAACAGATGTTTCCCGTTCGCCTCTTATTATTTTTGCATAAACATTGTGCTTTCGTACAGACTGTATTCGCGATTGGTATTTTATCCATGGACGCTGGCAATTTTAAAATCCACGTAACATATATAGTGCGAGTGTAAAGTCTATTGAAATAGAACTTTTATCAAGAGTTTTTCAAGGAAATCCTAGAATACGTCAATGTTTATCTTAAGTATGGCACATTTTACTGTAATTGTCACTTATAATAAAATAATGTTTTATTTTGCAATTTTCGACATAATTGCTTTTAAAATTTTAAATCGAAAATCTAATAACAATGTAGACTTCAAGCTCCTATTCTGCCTATCCATCTACGAGCAAAAATTTCTTTTAAATAATTCTCACACCAGAGTACTATCTTCTGAAACCATATAAAAATATCGCTTGGTAGATCCCGATCTTGATCGGATAAAGCACTGCAAGAGCAAGAATTATATTGTTTCTTAAGAAATCTAAACACTTTTAACGAACCTTCCATAAAAAATGTCCTAGAATTCTATCCCTTATAAACGTTCACTTGACGAACCAGTGTGTACGTCTCGTTCATCCAGTACTGATTTTCTGATACCCAATATCGATAATTACTCACTGTTCCATTAAGGTGAAATGTTGCTCATCAGAAAAAAATATGCGATTTGAAAAATCGATATCGACATTAATCGATTTTACATCGTTCCATCATTGCCTCCAGAATTTGTCTCTACTCTACGGTCAGAGGCGATCCTTTGTAGTTTGATGGAGATTTTCTTGTAGAGACAACACAATATCTAAACCTTCGGTTGTTGGACGACCACGTCAATGGCGCACCTAATTCGGAATTTAAAAAACTTTCTTTCTAGGAACACGCCCAATAATAGGAAACAATAGGAAATAATTGTAGGCATCAACAATGCACACATCCGCTTACGCAGCAGGTGGATGCAAAAATTCCACAATTCAACCACACCTACAGCTTTAGCAGTAACACCACAACCATTCTTAACTGCTGAATCAAACTACCAAAATCAATTCTAATCTCAAATAAATCACAAGGACAATGTGACAATCGTAAATGTCGAAATTCATCAAAAACTCTTTGAAGCTTGTGTCGATAATAAATCGTAAAAATCGCTTTGGTGGATTCAAAGCACCATACATATGTTGGTCAATGTTGTAATACTGCGAAAGGCGACGCGATGTCTTAATTAATCGCGAATCAGGACGAGGGGTATCCGCGTAAATTAAACGAAAAGACGAAAAACCGAGGAGGTTTCCAGGAATACGTTATTCCTTTAAGAGACGTAGGAATCTGTTTTCCGGTATCATGGCATAGCCGATCCCTAGGTTTCGTTAGTTATTCGCCTTGTTCTCCCGTTAATCGTGGATAATCACTCAAAATTCTCAACGTTTAAGGTAAAATCTAATTTAAGTTTATTACAGAACAGAATTAAAATAATCATAATAGGTATATTATAAAGATTCCTTGTGAAACATAAAATCATCATTATTAGTAATTACACTTATATCCATAAAACTACTCGTAAAAGCGAAGAAGAAAAGAAAACTGCCATTGATTCATTTTTAAAAAATAAAAAATAGTTTCCCGTTAATTTCAACTCATCAACAAAAAGTGAACGTGTGGAACCAACTCCGATATAAAAATTTAAACAATTAATTTCTTACGTAATCTTTTCTCTCTCTAATCCCAAAATTGGCGGCAAGAGGGTTTAAAACGTCTCTGTCTTTGCATACGACTTGTGAATTTATATTAAAAATAAAAAAACTATTGACTTCCAATAATACAACTTTCCACATAATTAATTCTTCACACCACCAGCTAAATAATTTAATTTGGCTTTAACGCTGATTTTTGTTTATTAAAAACCGAATATTTACTTCCTTCCCCGTTTATAGCTGATAGTTCCGATTTTAACTCCGTTTTGAATTAACCCCGTGGTCAATTCGCCGCCCTCGATCTTAACTAGTCTGAGGAGGGTACTTTAGTTTCGTCCATTCCAGTGGTTTATTATTATGTTTATTTAAGTGCAACATCCTATCCGAACCTCCACGTGGCAATTATTATTTTTTCATTTGTTTTTATTAAATCGATGGAAACTATATATATACTCATCAATTTACTATCAGGGGTAGTCGAATTTTCGAAAGCGGATGTTGATAGCGTCAGCAGTTATATTACTGAAATACGCGCTAGGTTACTTTGTAACTTGCTTTCCTTCGGTCTACCAAGGCATGTTTGATTTTATTTTCTCGTTGTTTACATTATTCCATATCCTTAGGGCTATAAACTGAGACTTAGATTTAGACTATCATTCCGGCTGGTAGTGATGGTGAAGGTAGTGTCACTTATAGTGAAAATAATGAAACTTTATTTATTAGCAACCAACACTTTGCTTTAAAATTTCGTTATTTATATCAACCCTTCGCCTTATAATTACCGCGCATTTTCATTTTTATGTTCCTGACGTTGAAATGTCTACTGATGTCGGTGCTTGGCTCCGGAAACATCAATAATTGGATTATCGCATAATAGGATAGGTATTAACTCTGAACGGCTTTCTCCGATTGAGGATTTTCGACGCTCCGCTAGTTTCGCCAACTAGTTACACGTGTAAACTGCCTTAATTTCTTTACACAACACTTCAATCGTTCCGCCTCCGATTGAATTGAAATTCTCCTTTAGTTGGAAGGAGCGCACAGAGCGAACAGAAATAAGCAAATACGCTTTCGACATCATTTATCTAAATTAACTGAATTCTTTATTAATTGCATATGATACGGGAAGTTGCAAAAGAAAGTATCTCTGAGGTTTCCCCATTGTGTGCAACGAATTAGAATACAGATTAAAACGAAATCAGTTAGTTATGTAATAGAATGCTCATGTGATTTATATGATAAGCTGCAATATACAATTCATTAGTAGGAATTGGAGTCTCATGAGAATCCAAGCCCTCACATTGAAGATATCGTGTCTACGTATCCTGTATATAAATTAACAACATTTAAACCTTCATTTGGCATTTTGTCTGCAAGTCTACTGTTGTAGTATTTCTCATTCTTTCTGTTTATACCGTGTACTTTCTTTTCCAGCAGGTTCTTACCTTTCTCATCTCCCTTACCGTAAATAAATTTCGCCCAGCCCCTGACGTCTATTATCTTTTCCAGCCGCGTTCCATCTGACGACACCCTACCAAAGTAACAGTTACTTCTTACATTCCACATCCATGCAATATTAAGTTAAATTGCCTTCATATCGATATCTTAATGTCACACTCTTTGTTCCATAGTTCCTTTTGTGGGTTCATGTGTTCTAACGAACAGATTTCTTGGTTCGATCACAACGCATTTCTGCGTTTGCCATTTTCAAGTGATATTATAGAGGTCGATTTTTGGTTTTGCTTTTTCTTTAAATATTTCATGATTTTCCATTATGTTCAATTTGCTGCTTTTTTTGTATTTTAATTATTTTCATTGTTGTGTCCATCGTGCCGGGTTCGTGGTTGTATTTGGTTAGCTCTTCTACGTAGTTGCTGTCTGTTTTACCTATTTTAAATGAGTTCATGTGTTCTCTGGCTCTATCTTTGAATTTTCTAACTGTTGTCTAATGTAATTTATTCTTACATGTGTCGCATTCTTGTTTATATATGCAACTTCGTGTGAATTTGTCTACCTCTTCTATTTTCGTTGATATTTTTGTTCTTATGTTGTGGGATGTTTTATAAGCTATTTTAACGTTTGCGTCTTTCAAGAGTTTTGTGACCTTGTGTACGTGTGTGCCCGTCATGTGACATGTGTCATGCCCCACTTTTCATCCTCTGTGTTCTTGATTTATGTGTGTATTGTAATTTTCTTGTTTTTTATGTTTTGTGTATTCTATTGACCGTATTTTCTTTGCAGCCGGTATGTGTTGCCATTTGTTTGATGGTATGTAGTGCTTGGTTGTATTTTTTTTCGGTTCATAGGCTTCCTGTATATGCTGTATTCTAGTTTGTTTTCCTTCGACGGTGAGTTATATAGTTAATTTTGTGTGAATTGCATATTTGTATTTTGTTCATTGATACGGTCGAGTATGTCTTGTGTATTGTGGTATTCGGTGATAGATAAGATATCGTCGACGTATTTGAGACAGGATTTTTTTTGTACTTCATTTGGTTCATTTTTCCAAGATGTTTTCTTCCAGGTATTGAAGGTAGACTTCGGACATAATTCCAAATTGCGGACCTCCTATAGGTAATCCCTCGGTTTGACGCTAAAATTCGTTATTGAAGTGAAAGTAATTTTGCTGGGTTAATGATGTGTAGGGTTTCCAGAATCGGTATACTTGTGTACAAGTTGGTTATATCGACGGAAATTAGGTTTGCGTCCTGTGTGATTTTGTTCCGTAGTTGTAATTTTTTCATTAAAAATCAATTTGATTTATTAATCAGGGTTATAAAACATGATCTCTTCATAGTACCAAGTGTCTGTCATAAATAATACTAATTTTAGTTATAACTCGCGTTGACTAAGCAACTGCTTCCCTATTTCCATATCAAAATGTAGCAGGAAGGCTGCTCTAATAAATTGCCAACCAAACGTTTAAAAGTAGTTTATTTAGATAGTTAGTTTATCTTGGTAGTCTTAATAATGGTATTCAATTTCAAATAAAAGTATGTAATGTGCCAAATAAAAATCAAACACTGATATGAGAGAACTTTTACAACTAAATCATTAGAACTAATAACTTAATAATTATAACCAACCTTTAGTATTTCAAATAATGTGGCCACTAATGCCGAAATAACAAACGATAAATGTCGTCCTTAGATGGAGCACGTAAAAGAAACATAGAGAGATTGCGCCATTCGCCGGAGATAATTAAATTCTGCATCAATTCGATAAATTTCAAGCGTGGCAGCCATTTAACGGAAGCATAATACAAATATTATTCCACTTTTAAGAGTAAATCTCGCGTTTATTTAGTCAATTTCGGATAGGAAGTCTACCGTCGATCAGTTGATATCATTAATTGTAATGGGGCCAATTTCAACGATTGCTATTATTAATAATTTACTATAAATTCATTAATTAAAAAAAAAATTAAACTACATGGTGCAATTATTGCGATACATAAGGTTGTGGCATAAGGTATTGACGGCGATATGGAGCAGAAATTAATCCCGATCGAAATAGTCGGTCTCGAGATTTACGATAAGACGGGCGTGAGTTTCGGTGGATACGTTTGAAAGCATGACTAATGTGTGCGGCTACTATATTTAAAAAATTCATATCTGTTGAAATCTGATAAACCTATGAACTTAATAGTTCGGATACAAATTTACCTCTCAATAAATATACAATTATTACATACTATGCATTTATTTTTCATTTTAGCACCTTCTGGTTCGATGATGTACTGCTGGACTGTCTCGCAGAGGTATTAGTGTCTTTAAATTTTGTCTCATAGTCGAGATGAGCATTATCATTCATCATTCATCAAAATGTCTCTTTATTAATTTTTCGTATATCCTCAATTTGTAAACATGTTCGAAAACATTTTTGAAATTTATTTCACCTTCGTTTGCATTACAATAAGAATATATGCATAAATGATATTACTTGTTAGTGAAATTTTCGATATCGATGATTTCCTTATCAATTATTTAATCTAGCGATTTCAATTACATCCCTGTGCCACGCAATCATTGTATTTTATCACCTTAAACCGGTAGCGTCGTGACGCACCGCTACCCTATCACCCCCGGCAGAAGTTCGTCGTATATGTGCATAACGTTTATGCGGCTATTCGAAATTTACAACCTCTCCGACCCGATACATCGGGGAGGAAGTGTATCGGACCGGGTTATAACATCGAGCGGTGCGCAACTACCCCTCATATTAATACTAAGTGTTCCGTAAAACACAGCGGGGCTAATGGAGGTACGGCCGCCCCGGTCCACCCACACCCGGGTCCTCCACGTAAAGGGTTCGGCGCGGCTGTTTAATATACTAGTGGTGACTGAGATACGATCGCATTAACATTAGCCGGGCTATTTACGGCGCCGTTGCTCCATCTTGCTTTTCAACTTGCAGTTTCCGACGAAAATGCGCAAAAAGCGACAATATGCGTCGATAAAATATCGAGAATATGCTTTCTTTACCCGACTATGGAAAGAAAACCGAAAGAGTCAAAAGTGTTCGATGAATACATTTTGAAAATGAAAACCATATTATCATATATCACATCACCTAATTGTTCAATAATAGTTATATAAATTATTTTTCATTAAGACAATAAAAATGTTTCGCTCGATTACCTCGATGGCGAAGTTGACTCGAGACTCAATGATCCATTGTACGTGGATATATATTCAGATCATGGACACCAGTATGTAAGTACCAGGCTTGTCTATATCAATTGACTAACATTATTGACAATAGGTTTAGGCGTTTAGGCGTAGGTACAAATCGAAGGGAGCTTCAGCTATAGTGCGGAAAACACCCGGACTCTTCGTCTTACAGGTGGGTATTTATAATCGCTAATTATTTACATATTTATAAATTACTAGCTTATTGATTCAGTTAACGTGATTTACAGTCGCCTGCTTTTAAAAATATCAGTCCTCGCAACGTATAGAACATTACTTTTAATGTAATTGTGTGCATTATCTTGCATTGAAAAAAATTGTAAATAATAGTATCTATCAGCAATAATGAAATTACACCTACTTGAAATTTCGTTCGGATATCAATAAATTAAAATATTAAACATCAAGTAAAAACACATCCCGCATTCAATAGTTAATGATTCGTTTAGTTAATATCGATTTCGTTAAAAAAAAACGAATCTTAACACAGGTGGTACGTTGCTTCCCCTATATCGAGTCACGTCGACCGGGCTAATAAAATCAATTGGCTTACATTGAACGGCGATAAAATATTGTTTTTGTTTACATACCTCAAGTAGATCTGTGCTTGCGTCTGAAATCCCTAAAACGAACAAAAATACAACCACTTCTTTTAGAATACACCAAACAGCCATAAACCTGAAACAAAAAAGGAATTTATGAGATGTTAAACTTATGTAAGTTATGATAGGAGCACAGTGTCAATTTAGAGAAAAAATTCAACGTTGCTAAAGAATCATTGACATTAATTTTAGTGTATTGTAATAATCTTCGATAAAAAGAAATCAAGTGTGCCTGGTGTAGAGAAGGTCGCAAACACTTGTTACTATATATTTCATAATTTCAGTTTTATGTTGATATAGTTTATTTTAGTTAAGTCCAAATCAGTAGATACATAAATTAAAAATACTTTCATAATTTGAAAAATTAGTATTATATAAAGTAGGACGTTATGCAAACTAAACAAACATTGAACACGTATAACATCAGCACTAATTATTATTTAAACGCTACTCTTCAATGCCAAAACAAGTCCATCGACTTAGCTAGTAGAGCGCTGCTCAGTGTGTAATCAATGTCACGTTGCGTGTTTGTACCCGACCCCACCCCGATCAATTACACAAACCGTATAAACACACACTAAATAGACTACTTGCGTTTAATATATAACAATAAATAATTATATAATAATTTCGCAAAAAGAATACTGGTCTGTAGAGACCAATTCAAACGAACATACTAAAGTAATTGTATTTAACAAGAGTATTGAAGTTCATCAAAGGCGAGATGGTTGAGCAACTATGAGGAGCATAGGAAACATATCTATCGAAAAGTAAACACTCCGAAAGACACCGTTGTGTAAAAAAAAATAAATTTGTGAGAATTGGAATAGATTTATTTTACAGATGAAGCGGAGTGAAAGATGAAAAACAAGTAGGGTTCAAAAGAGTGTCAAGATAAAATAGTAAACTAACTTTAATGGATGAAATGAGACTGAGACAGAAAAAATCATCGGGGACCAACAAAAAAAAAAAACAAACGAAGAATATATGATGGGAGAAAAGGACCAAACGGAGAGTGAGGAAGAACATCAAATACTAGGATGATAGCCAAAGTAAGAAAGAAACTAAACGAGGATGTGTTGAGTGATCTGAGGAAAACATTTTGTTTTGCGAATGAGTTTTAAAATTTTAACATAGGTGTTTAACACAATTCATTTAATCGTTTTGCATATGTAGTTAGTTGTCCTAACAAATTGCCTTATCGTCATTTATTTCTTAGAATATCATACTGCTAGATTACATTTGTTTTAAGAAATGCAATTAACAGATATCATCAATTACAAAGTAACAAAAAAAATACTATTGAACGCCTCTTTCTGAAACTATTTTTTTGAAAGTTATTGGCCTTCACATTAAAAAGTTTTTGACTGGTTTATGCCGGGTTATCATTGTTTCGTACACTAATGGTCTACTGATAATAATTAATATCACCTTAAAAGATGACCTACATCCGTGAGGAGTACAATACCGAATATTATCCAAATCGATCCAAGCGTTCTGTCGTTATGGACAAAATATTTTTTTCTTGAAAGAACTTTGAAGCAGTATACTAGCTAAACGAAACGTAATTGCATATAGATAAGTTTAGTTAAATCGTCTTATTTTCGAACCAGGAATCTGTGGTTAAGTGATGTCCACGCATTTTAGGGACAGCCTGTATTATTACCAATAAATTATATTGGCAATTTTTGTTTTTCTTTGTAATTGTTCCAATTCCACATGAACCATATCCTCTTTGTACCACGTTATTTTAATCATATTCTTTTAATTCATTTGTGTTCATATGTTGCTTTAACCAAAATGCTGAGTAGATATGTAATACATATTCTCATAATCGTATTTATTTAACTTTTCTGGAGAATAATTTATCCATGAAAAAATGGTCTATAACTGCTTTTTTATATTTTTTTCCTTCCTTTACCAATTATCTTGTGTATATTTTTACGTTTAAATTTTACATTGGCTACAATTAGTTTAGTAATTACTCCACAATTCTATTAATGTCGTACGCATTCCATTTTGTGTCTTCCCATTCATTCCCATTCCTCAACCACCATCGTACATTACCCTCTGTAGCTACTCGAAGAACATTTTCCACATTGGTTGAATCGTCATTAGTATAACTGTACTATTACTAACTGTATCTTGGTAAGTAATATTCGTTCACGTTTGTATTTTATTTCGCGAAGTGTTTATGGTATTAATTTCTTGCATAATTAGAACGCGTAGCTGATCCTTCACAGATGATATTACCTGTAATGTCTATAAACTTCACTGGGTCTCAACTACATTAATTCAACCCAACCCAACCCAAACCAAGCCAACCCAACTCTCAACATATTGCATAAAATTCCATCCCATAGGAATCGTTACTGTACGATTTCAATTTCAGCAGCCATCAGAAAACACATGTGGTAACAAGTCTGACATAGATAGTACGGGACTTAACTGTTATTACTCTTCTCATACATTTGATATTCGTCGTCTTACTGGTAAAGTCTTTCAACCCAAATTATTGTCTTTACACCTATTCATAGCACCTTCGATTTATTTATTTAACGGCCTATATGTAATTACATTTATAACGCACTACAATCCATTTAATTTGTTGCGATAATTCGCTCTTTGTCGAATTAACTTCTATGACGATTAAAATATTCGCGTGGCGCGTTATTTTAGTTCGGTTGAAAAGGGCTATTCGTCGTATTGACGATGATTGTTTAAAATTGGGTTTCAGATTTTGTGGAAGCATGTGGCGTACTATGCACACAATTTCGTTATTTCGAGTCGTTATTGGACATCTGTCAATGTATATAGCGAAATATAACAATTAAGTAAATTATATAAAATATATTAGACGGGTAATTGGCTTTAAAATCAACGTCAATTCCGATATATGGAAACATGGGTTGGAAATCTCGTGCATTACCTTAGTCAGCAATTTAAAAAATTGTATAAAATTGATTTATAGGACTAAATAAACACTTGTTATCCAAAGTTTCTAACTTGCAGTTACTTGTTTAAGTGTCAAACAATACTGACAGGTTAATTAGCGAGAAATATTTGACAGTAAATTAAAGTTCAAATGATTTGGAAATCTCATGGCTAGCAATTTACAAAAAAGTCTCATTTATTGGTTACCACAAAGTTTATTGCAATTATAATTTAGTGTGAAGCAAAACAATGAAAATTTTAAGAGATACATTTTACAATTACAATTTTACAATTTAAATAGTTTTTAGACTTAACTATTGTTTTTATTTCTTTGGAGCTATTTTGGTGTCGAAATTGACAAACGGTGGTATGCATGATCCATTAACGAAATCGCCAAGATTTCTGTGCCGTGTTTAGTAATGATACAGTAAATTTTGAATAACAGTCGAAGTACTCCTTAGTAATCCACTGTCACCAATAAAATAAAATACAAGACAATTAACTGCAAGCTATGCATTGCAAATGAGACTTGGAAGAACTTTCTTTTTACCTGGGCATATATCGTTGCAATTTTATCAATACTTGTTGTTGCCATTGCTAAGGAATATCTGTTCAGTGATTTTTGGCCCGAGGTTATTTATTTGCATTCGCCCATAGAAACATTTCATTGGGTACAGGTGGCCGGAAGTTTACCAACCAATTCATCATCAGATTTCATTGGAGTATGTTTTTAATTATGCATCTGCATCTGCATCAGTATTAATAAATTGATTTACGATCCAAACATCCATTTTCCAAGAAGTCTTGTAAATCACTCAGATTATATTGGTTCGTGGTTTCAACTCATTAATTGTTTTTAAGGCTTGTTTCTCAACAAAGTATGATTATTTAAAATTTTCCTTTACTTTTCATTTGCGAGTGAAAGTTGAATTAAATTAAAATTTATATATTTACCCAACCATTATATTTGGGGCATACAAGTCTTATTACATTAAAAAAAGAAGTTGATTCACTTTGTGAAAACTCTGCATGAGCGTTAAGAAAATGCCGTAGTAAATGGGCAATGCAGTTGCAGTATTTTTAACATTCCACATACATAACTATCGTTCTTAGACAGTACTAGCGAAAAGATTCATCTCATACAATCACTTATGGCAGAACTAGTCAACTTGTAATACGTGCGTGTACGGGCGCTAAAATTACGCTCGATACGAGTAATTTGTTCTTTTCTGATGCCTCAGTGTTTTCATAGCTCGCCTAATATGAAATGTAAGTAGGCGTACGCGTCCTCCGAACAATGGGAAAAGGTACGTGGCGGGGCAGGAAGCAAATTAAAGCCTCGGCAATCTCAATTAAGTCATTGCAATTAACAAACATGGAATAAAAAAAACAATTAGCGAAGAACAATATACAATATGCATGACAAAGGATGGTGGTTGAGTGTAGACTGCGGGAGAAAGAATCCAAATTAAAAAGATGGCGGACCAGGCGAACTGTTGTTCGCCGATGACGGAGCGCAGAATAATTATGAAAAGAGCATTGCTAAGCGTGCCGGTTCAGTTGCGGCAGACCGCGCGGTCCTATTGGGAAAATGCTGCGGCTAAAAGTAACTTAACGCACGAGACAATATCGTATGGCGCGAGGCGCCGACTATTATGTTGCAAATAAATTTAAAGATGTTTTTGTTGTTATTGATAAACAATTGCCAATTTTACGCATCGATTATCAAAATATTTACCATATTTAGTTTAAATAGTTTTTTCATTATGATGTAATTATATGACCTGCTTGAGTTACTCTATGTATATGCACCTGTCTGTATATTCCTTAACTACGATACTTGTGTGAATGTTCTGAAAGCTGGAAGAATTATATAAAAGAACGAAGCGAATGGAGTTGAAACTACATTGTGAATAAAGCAGTAGGTACGGAGAATTTCGTTTCAGGCTGGGTTTGGACATTTTTTGTTGTTATTTCGCTTTTCTTCCGCTTTTTCAGACTCTCTCGAGCAATCGACTAAAAAAGATATGAAACTAAGCTAGTTGCTTTATTTTTCGGTTATTATTAAAACATACATATTAAAATACTTGCAATTAGAGAAGAGAAACAAGCTTAAAAACAAATAATTAAATAATACCGAAGTTCGCAATACGATAGGAATAAAAATAAATTTCGTTACACTATGACAAGTTAAAATCCGAAATAATCGTCGCATAAAAAGTTTATGGAAGCAAACTTTGGAAACGATGATTACCGTTAACAATAAAAGATCATAAAAAAACTACCTTGAATTAAATTAAATTAGCATGACGTAAAAATATCGTAATAAAACATATAAAATAAAATAAAAAGTAAAAATGAATCATAAAAAGCCGAACAAGGAAAAGAAATATTAAATAAATGTGTGGCTACAAACTTGATTTAAAAATAAATGATGTGAAAATCAGAGTGGTCAGACTTGCTGATTCAACATTTTTTCATAAAGATCTACAAATACTGAAACAACAAGGCAAATGTCGGTTGAATGAATACTAGGATGAAGTTGTTTACCACTACCACATGCGAAGCCCGAAGTCCGAAAATGAAGCAATGGGTGCAGAGTAAAATCCAATAAACATAGCTCGAGCATCAACAGCGGAGAGAATGCCTGCGAGAATCTTAAAGGTGCCCAGAATAAAAAGAAACAGATTCGGAATTTTGAATCTCCAAATGGTATACGAGGAAAGTACAAAAGAAATTTGAACTGAAAAAGCATGACGAACTGGAGGCTCTTTTCAAGAAGCGATCAACGCGTTTCTGGAATCATCGCTTTTAACAACAGTAACAGATTGCAGTAATTTAAGTCATTGGGTGTAACAATTCCGCACAAATTATTTAATTGTATATTTCTATATGTGACAGAAATAAATGCCATAATTTTCATTGGTAATTGAACGCATCAAGTGCAACATTTTTTATAAATAATTTTTTAGGGAATCAAAAATTATTTTTCTCCCTTTATTTTGACGAAGCATCATATTGATGTTTTCAATTAGAACGGAGGTAATTGATCAACAGCAGTTGTTTTTCTAATCGTGATTACGATCGATAAAATTTAGTTTGGTAGCGGCCGCCGCTACCTGAGAATAATTACATCGTTAGTTGTTTGTTTTCTTATAGTGAATAATTTTACAAATCTAATTTAAAAGCGTTTGCGCTAATGTTACTTGATAATAAATCTCAACTATCTATAACAAGATTTCTCAATATATTTCGAAAAAATAAGCGAAATAAAAATTATAGTTTAGAAAAAGAAAATTGCAAGAAATTATATTTGTACATCTATAGAAAGTGTTCAAAGTGGGCGCCATTGTAACTGTAAGATTAATAAAAAAAATGCTTGCCAACTTGCAAGCAGTTTTTACGTTCAAGGAATTTTATAACACAGCTCATTTACAAATATGTTCCTATTGGGAACATCCCGATATGGCAGAAGTTAAAGATACATTATAAATTCGTTAACATTATTTTCACGTCCTTCATTAGCTTTTAAGTCGAAAAAGTATTCATAATATAGGGACGTAACATGATATAATATTCTCAGGTTCCGTTGTACACAAAGTGAGCCCACGTTTAGAAAAAACTTCTGTTGATTAATAACCTTCGTTCAATTTTAAAACTTCACCATTCGCCAAACATATATACAGGGAGTTAAAAAAAAAGTTTCACAAACTTTGAGGGCTGATAGTATGGCTCAAAATATGCCGAATAGTCTTAATGATTATGGGTCCGTAAATGGACGGTTTCGGAGATACGAAACATTTTGCGTTTACACCACATCTAGGTGGTATGGACGTTCGAACTCTTTCGAAAAGACATACAGTGACTCGGATTCGGTGGCATCCTTGATATACTCGTTGCTCCGGGAGATTATAACAGGTGTAGCGTAACATTTTCAATATATCCCTAAAGAAAGAAATCAAACGGGTTTAAATCGGGCGATCTTGCAGATCATGATACAGGTACCGCCCCGTCCTGCTCACCTTCGTCCAAAAGTTCCGTGTAAATACTCTCTAACGGCAATCGAAAAATGTGCCGGAGTACCACATTTGTTGCCTTTGGTTCAAAGGAATCTCGTTCAAAAGATCACCCAGTGTGGTCTGCAGAAAGTTCAAATAAGCAGCACCTGTCAATCGGTTTGGTAAAATAACCGGGCCTGTTAACCTGTTGCCCAAAATAGCCAACCAACTGTTCAATGAAAAACGTACCGGGTGTCTGGATTCCATAATAGCATGGGGGATTTTCGTCGGCAAACAAGATTGTGACCCTTTTTTTAACACGCTGTATAATAGAAAATAAGAACCCTATTCAATATTTCAACTTTTGTTAATTATTCAATGAAAAATTTCGACGTCAAAAAATTGTACTAATTATTTAGAAAATAATACACATCAAAATGGTCTAGGGGCCAAGGTTGCAACTCCTGTAAGTATTATGACGCCACGATGAAATAAAACATGAAGTTGAACAATAATTTTTAATTTTAATAACAAATTGTCAATTTGAATGAAAAACGAAAGATTTGCACATTTAATAAGTGTGTGACCGCCTCGACTGTTAATCACAGCTAAGCACCTATTGGGTAAACTTCTAATAAAATTGTCTATTTCATTTTGACCAATTTGTTGCCACTGGCCTTGTAAACAACTTGAGAGCTCTTCCTTTCTTTGAAATACCAAGCCTTGATTCAGGACACGTTTTCCCAGCATATCCCATACATGTTCTATAGGAATAGGACTCAAGACGGGGAATTGTGTGAGCGTTGTTCTGCATCAGTAAAAAAAAATTCCCCGATTTGTTAAGCTTGTGGTAGTACAGTAGGTTCTAGAATTATGTCCCGATATGCGTTTGCGGTTAAAAAGCCTTCAACAAAAACGAGCTCAGTTCTACGGCCAATTCCAATTCCATTCAACTTCCTAAATAGTTAACAAACGATTTTCATTGCCAGGTCTTCTCCACACCCTTAATCTTCTAGAATCTCGCCTCAAACAGAATCTGAATTCTCTGTAAAGAGCACGTGAGACCAATTCTTGCCCGTTGATGTATTCCTCGGCCCATTCTAATCTTGGTGCACGCTTTCCACGTGAAAACACGGGAACGTGAACAGGACGTCGAGCATGGAGAACAACCATATGCAACCTATTTCTTACAGTTTGACCTCTGACTACCACTTGATCGACATTTTGGAGCTGTGTTTTTAGGTGGTTGGCCGTAATATTTTGCTTACGAAGACATTGGATTCGAAGAAATCTATCCTGTACATATCTTCTATTGGGACCAGGACGTCTTTCTTTTACATCACCAGTTTCTTGATAACGCTACCACAAACGCCCAATGGTACTTTTATAAGAATATACAGTAGTCGCTACATCTCGAATAGTCATACCTCACTGTATCTTGCCCACATCTCTTAACTGAATATCACGACTAAGATGCACTCTTTTCACCTCAATTGACACCGAATTCAATACACATAAACCGTGTAACTAGAGAGCAAGCCTTTTCGATATAAATGCCATAAACTGAGAACAACTGATTCACAAACATCGCCAATTTGATCTAGAAATTCTAAAGCTCTGTATGCTATAATCACGAAACATTTTGATTAACGTTTGTAAACATACTTTTAACGGTTGTCCCTTATACCATTTTGATGTGTGATACGTTACTTAAATTGTGAACATAACTAAATAAGGTAATAAAACATCAATGCGAAAATATGAGGTTAGAATAATTTATGGAAAATCAGAATAGTATTTACAATATTGTGACGTACGACTTATTGTTCGATAAAGTAATTTTAAATGACGCAAGTTTGATGTGTTTAATGAAGCTTTTAAATGATTTACTTAGAAAATAATATTGCTACATGCTATCAAGGATTATAGATCGTTTATTATAAACGGATTATTTTGGCGTTAAAATTTTAAACTCAATGCAAAATCAGTGACATACCGTTTTACATTAGCAAGTAAGATTAACTTCTTTTTGATTGTTTCTCTAAAGTAAAATAGACTTACAAAATTATAAAATCATATAAAGCTCCCAACGTGGTTTGTTAATACTTATAACATCTAAATGGGTTTAAAAATAAAACGATTGTGTAAATTGCTTAAAAAATACATATACGGGATATTAAAACTAATAGCAAAATTTTGCATCTTTGTTCCTTTATGCTGCAAATGGCGCACATAAATTGGAGAAATTATTTTAGATCTTTGTAATGGACTCGTTCTCATTGTGGAAGACCTACTTTATAGAGGATTTCGCCGACTGAAGTTACACGGAGACAATGATGGCGTGGACTGTGAACAACAGAAGAGTTTGTATTAATTCTGCCGAGGGCCATCCACACAAGATTAAAGAAACTCTCGACAGCTTCTGAGAAATATCGGATTTGCATGAGGGGACGGCGACGCGACGGTCACAGATAAAGGGCTGAAAAATCACTCGTTGGCAGCAGTCATTGAGACATGTATTATAGTTTCTTTCAACTTTATTTTCTCATTTTATGTATAAATAAGAAAAATAAATTCGTTTTACCACTCGTCTCTACAAATTATTTACTGATTATTTTTAATTAATTAGTAAATTTTCGTATTATTAATTTTAACGCCGAGTTAAGTTGACAAATCGACTAACATTTGATTTATATATTTTTTTACGTATTAATAGTATCGAATGCAGCGCTCGCCTAGATTTTTTTAAAAAAATGCGAATGTGTTAAACTGTCGTCTATTTGACCTACTCCATAAATTTATAGGCGTTCTTGCCTTTTCGCCCTTCCTCTACATTTATAAGAATTAAGTTTCAATGTCGCGTATCGATCATTCTATAGTTAACCCTCGAATCTCGAAGGAACGATCATTTGAGGACCTAGTCCTTTATATTCCTTAAAAGCGCCTCTCCCGTAACGTGCAACAGATTCCGAGGAGCTTTACTCATAAAATCTTTAAAAATATCCCGGCGTAATTCAACGTAAAAGAAGATAAATGGATTAAGTGCGGGAATGAGAAAGCAAGTTAGCAAGAAAACACCGGCGTTCTCGAATTTCGATCATCTAATTGACCGCCACAGAAGGTCCATGATTATTTTCGAGGCCTTTTACTCGCACATTTGATAGTGTGGATTTGAATCGCGCGTGAGTGGGGGATGACAGATAAATGACGTGCAGCGAAATATAGGGGTGATGTAGTGCATGCACGTCATTCTTAGGGACAATCCTCTCGTACCTTAGGGCGCTTTGTAATTATTTGCAAAGACAACTATTATTCAGTGTTCACCCGCTTACAGTTGATGCCTCACTGTTCAACACAACCCCAACCACCCTCATTCCTTCGAATATTTCCGCTTCAAAACATTCCCCAGCTTGTGCCACACCACCTAAAGATATATTATTACAATAGTTTTCATAGGGACGATCTTGAAGTGTGGAACGGAAATTATGCAACGTGGAAGTATTTCCTAACAAGGACGTAAAACATAAAGAGGATATTATCGAAAAAAATAAGTAGGTTAAATTTGAAACCATATTTTCTATTTTTAGAAATTAAATAGGAGAAAGCTACATTTCTGTTATAATTTTAAATTTTAACTTATAACTACTAGAAGTTAACATACATGTACATTTTTGCCTTAATGAGTTTTTTGGGGAGTATAGTAAAAATGATATGGAAAATAAAAGAACTTTACTATCTTCAAAATTTCCTGAGGCTGACGTTTGTTAGGAACTTATTCATTGATTAGAAAAATCGTAGGATTTTTTTATATTTTAGGTAATAGGTAATTAATTAAATTAATACACAAATATAATTAAGTGTAATCAACATTGATTGTGTAAATATATAAATATGGCGCCACAAAGTATAAACTATTGGTAATCAACTGACTACTTTGGGTAGTAGTCCTTTTATATTTACATTGATTCAGGTATTTTAGTAGACATAAATAATTTCAGTATGTTGCCTCGTAAGACCTTGTTATTGTAATGGTACCCATCCCGTTAATTTGATGGTAAATAAATGCAAAGTGGGAGTGACTGCCAACAGATTGTCGCAATGAAAGTTGCGTTTACATTAAGCACTGCAAAACGCCTTCCATTTTTACGTACACGGGTATTTTAACCGGCAAATTGCCGAGTTCCTGACGCCAGTTTAACACAGGCGCTATCTACCCTTTTTGAACGTAAGTCGTGTACAACAAGCGGTAACATCCCGCTACACCCCTACTTAAAGCGTTTCGGCAGATTATACGTCGCGTATATAATCGAAGATTATGTCGTGTATTTTCTAAGATGATTTAGACGAACGCCCCCCGGTTTAAAATTAGAGAAATCGGGGGGAAGTTAAAACTTTAAATGCGATCGTATTTTAGCCGTTCCGATGGGCTTAGCGGGGACGCGCGGATGAGGATCTGCTGACGGAATTATTGTACAATAAGGGAATTAGAAAGGGACTCACCGGTATTTAGAAAAATTTATACGAATTCGCACGGATCTTCC
Source organism: Geotrupes spiniger (assembly GCA_959613385.1). Lineage (NCBI taxonomy): Eukaryota > Metazoa > Arthropoda > Insecta > Coleoptera > Geotrupidae > Geotrupes > Geotrupes spiniger. The sequence goes on along the minus strand of OY390731.1, from coordinate 44,644,288 downwards.
ATGTATAAAAATGTAAATTTTTGACAACACGTTTGACATTAGTTGTCATAGTTAACTTTGATTTGACAAGGGTTTAGCTCTTAACGTCAAACGAAGGTGATTTTTTGTTTTTGCAGTCCACCGTCATATTGACACTATATTAAATTATTTATTGTCATAATGTGGCATGGGCAAATTTGCAGTGACAATTCTTTGATTTTATCAGTTATATAATGTTATATTTCTATCACATTTACTACGTGAATATTGAATACTCAATACACAATTCTTTGAACGCATTTATGCATGGATAACGCAGAATAACGTAGTTTGAATTTGACTACAATGCTTCTGCGGAGGGTGCGAATGTATACAAACGTACGTAATGGGGGCTCCGTCTGATCGCTTGTAATGGTATCAGTTTGGAACGTTCTAATTATTCAGTAGAGTAAAGGATACCGTGTTTTGTGATATTAACGCGTTTTCAGTTATTGCAATAAAATAAAAATCTTGAGATCTAATAGATCAGGATCCATATTAGGATCAAATAGTACAACCTAAAAAACTACTAAGTTACATGATCAAAATCTTCGAGCTGTTACTTCTTAGAATATTGGACGAACTAACAAACCTGCTGCCAATATGTTGATGACCCACCAACCACATATTATCTGGAACGAAATAGCAAAAGGATTTAATGAAAGAAATATTGCAAAGGAGTATTCCTAGACGTTTCACGTGGTTTTGATAAAGTAAAGACATGGGTATACCCCGCTAAAATATTACTTAATGGATAGAAATTAATTGTAAACATAATGAATGATGATCGTAGGAGGATATGGAAACCCACCCAAGTATCCTTAATGAATTGTATTACAGATGGATAATGAGAATAAATCAAACTAAATCTGTCCAGGTAACGTTTATAAGTACCAACGCTCGTCCCATTGAAACTGTCAACCGAATCCATATCCTTGTAAAATCTGACGAAAAATATATTTGCCTGCACATGAAGCAATGATCAACGCACCATAACATATCCAAGAATAACGGAAACAGCGCAAACGTAGGCAAACGTGTTAGCATCTGAAGAAATCCAAACCAATTCCTTTATAAAATGACGTGAGAACGTATCTGGTCATACAGAATTAATATCATACATAGTTTGCAGTGCAAGACACTAGCACATCCCTGTCGTTGCTTGCTGTTTTACAGGATCTTCCTTTCATTTTATGGCGTTTTTGTTATATTTACTTGGAACTTGTGACCTGGATTATAAATCACGCGAATGTCGGTTAACCTTGTGAACAGAGCAAGTATTAACCTGGTGGACTAAATACGCAATTTATATCGTCGTTCGATGTACCGATCCGTCGCCATCAATCGATCGAAGGAATCATTCGTTTCACTCACACTTGAGTAATAGAGTTTGGAAGTTATTTACATAAACGCTCATCCAATTATGCAAATAGCATACCTTATGTCAATTTATTTGGTTATGTGTTATTTTTATAACTATATAAGTACTTGCAAGTACGCACTACAGGCCGTGAATGCCTTGGGCTTGTTGAACAATTCCATTCCTTTCCTATTTCTCGTTTTCTTTTACCAATTTTAGATCTTCATCTTTATTTTTAGATCTTGCCTTAGACTTTCCAGCCATCTCTACCGTGGCGGCCATTTCTCCTTTACTCAATTGGGGCTCCATTTTTGGTAATCTATTTCTGGCCATTCGTCCTACATGCCCTATCTACCTTAGTGGTTGGGCTGTTATGACGGATATTATGTTTGCTTGTTTGTACATAATGTGTAGTTTTTCTTGCCCATCTATCTACGGAACCCTCATCTTCCTTCCATCTTCCTTCTCTTCATAACTTCCAAGTATATGTATATGCCTTGCCAATCTCATATACTCTTCCAACAATAGTAGTTTTCATCTACTGGCTGTTCTTTTTTGACTAGGAGTGTAAAGTCGTCCGTAAATGCTGGAGATTGATGCTCGTTGTTGTATATTGTCCCTTCCATTTGTAATTTACTGCTTCTGATTATGCTTTCCAAAACCAGATTGAAGAGTGTAGTATAGAGCATGTCACCTTGTCTCAGGCCGTTGCCCCTCACATATTCTGTTGATTTGTGCTCATTCCAGAGTACGTTATCCTGACTTTTATTCAGCGACATAGTTGTTAGCCTTATAAATTTTTCGGGTTTTCTAGTCTTTTCTTTGTATTGTACATTTGTTCTCTATTTATTCATCATCATCATCATCATCATCATCATCATAATAGAAATCAATGAATAGCTCGTGCAGAGTTATTTATATTCGGAGCAGGTTATTTGGATTTTTGTGAGAGTTATAATGTGGTCATTTACCGAGCTGTTTCTTTTGAAATCTGGCAGGACTCCTTCTGCAACATTGCCTAATCTTTCCTTAATAAGTTTTGCAAGAACTTTATAAGTTGTGTTCAGTAATGCAATACCTCTATAGCTTTCACACAAAGATTTTTCACATTTTTTATGCAGAAGGCATGTCAGTGCGGTTGTCCATTTTTCCTGCATTTGTTGTTTCTACCATACTGGTTTTTGCAAGCTCATATATTTTTTCAGTTAAGTGCCGATACTTCATCTTCCCGTCGACTTATTATTTTTTATGGCTTTGATTTTTTTGTGACTTCATGTTTCATGGTACTTCTACATCTTCCTCTTCTCTTCTGGAATTGTAACCTGTTTCTTCTTAGTTTTTTATTTCCTCCATTTATTCATCAATGTCTTCCTTCCATCTATTATTTGCGTCGGTTCACAAAGAAAGATCCTTCCTAGTTTAAAATAGCTATTTCTGCTATGGTAACATTCTCTATCTTATTTTATTTTTTGGTAAAATGCTTGGATTTCATGATTTTGATTCACCTTTTCATCGGTGGCTAGGAGTTTTTCTAAGTCTTTTCTTCTTCCTACACATGGTCTTCGATTGTTTTCTCACGTTCTTATATGTGCTCTGTTTCGTAGTGTGTTATTCATTAATCCTTGTTTTATTTTCATTTTATTCTCTGCTGTCAACAACTTGCAATGCTCTCTCATATTTTGTTTAAACATCCTCATTTTACAATTGCAATCATTCCACGTCATATAGTTTTTATATTTTTTGTGATTCTTTTACTCCAATCGGTATCCATTTAAATCAACAAAATCTCCATTTAGGTAGTTATCCTTGAAGTTTATCAAAAAATCGCCATCCAAAACGTAAATGAAAATTTTTTTCTTGCTTTTTTTCGGTGTCACTGGATTATTTTTCTGACAATTATTTATTGCATCAATCTATGTGGGGAATTTTAACTGCTGGGCTGGGTTGGATTGGGTTGAGTTGGATTGGATTGGATTGTATTGCATTGGATTTGTAACGCACTTTAAAAATTTGCATTGGACTGGGTCGGGTTGGTTCGAAGTTTAAAGATCTTTAAGAAATATGGAAAAACTATGAACTTAGGCTAACATTGTGAAAATAGAAAGAAGTGGAATTAATAATAGAATGCAAGAAGGAATTGCCAAATAATGCGACAACATTCTGAACAATTGCAAAACATTACCAAATTGTCTCTAAAATGAAAAAATGTTTAAGCCAACTTTTAACAAAATTGCATGGAATTTTGAAAAAGTTTTATAATAAATTTCAAGGAATTCGAAAAATGTAAACACATCCAAATTAATAAAATAGTGAAAATTGTAAAATTGGTCAAAATGCAAAATAAATCGAAAACGTTTTGCATTTAATTCGGCAAAAATGTCACCAAAAGTATAAATTGTCTAAATCAATATTATCAAAATTTTTCGTACATTCCTTGAAAAGTCACAAAGTCACAAAACGGCAACACTTGCAACTGTGAAAATGAATGACTTTCTGAAAATTGTAAGATCGTAAATGCCAACAAATGTCAAAAAACGAAGATAGTCAAAATTGCCCAAAAACTCAAGAAGTCTAATTAACAAGAAATCTTAAACTTGTCTACACTTTTTACATCGGTTCGATAACTAAAATTTCAATTTCAAAGTTAACACATTGTGAAAATAGCAAAAAATAGAAGCAATAAAAAATAAAATGTAAAAATCGTTATAATTTTCAAAATGATCATGTGAAAAATTTTACAATTGCCTAAATTTAAAAAAAAACTGAACGTAGCAGAATGGCTGAGTTACTCTAAATGTAAAAAAACAAACATTTCAACATTTAAATTGCAAAAAAGTTAGTATATATTATTAGTATAGGTTTCTTTTAATTTAAATTTGTTTGAAAATAAATTTCAACGGATGATGGTGATGACAGACAGCTCTTACGTCCTTCATTACGCATCAGATCACCAACGATACATCCGGTGAGGTGCATGTAGTCGAACATGAGTTACGAAAAATCTGTGTGAGTCTACTAAGGCATTGGACAATACTCATATTCGTGCTGCTAGACTTGCAACAGACTTGTGATCACATAGCAGCACGAGGGTGAAGGTACGGACGTCTAAATGGCGTTATCATACTCACACAAAAGTTTTTAAAATTTTTTCAATTTTGAAAAATGATGTAATTATTAATAACGTTGGTAAAATGTTAAAATTAAAATGACCTATGATACAAAATATAACCCAATTTGGGCGTCCTGACCGAAATTCGGTGTAACATTCGACCAAATCTACCTGAAATATTATTAGAAAATCAGTGGGAGCAAAAGCAGGACTGAATGTGGGAGCAGGTCCCACTGAAGTTTGTTTATGGTTTCAATTTTTCGTGCACCAGTATGAGGACAAGAATTGTCTTGGAGAAAGCAACTCTCTTTCTCTCTCTCTCTCTCTCTCGTTTGTTCTTGATCGCCTGCTTATGTTTATCGTGCAAAAGTGTGAAATAATAGTTTGCATTAATTGTACGTCGCGACGTTCAGTAATTAAATAAACGAATCACGAATCAAACGTTATTCCTCTCTCTCCGCAAACGTATAACACATAAAATCCCTGATATTGGTTTGAAAGACACCAGCTTTACTTAATATTTTTCTTATAGTATTTTTTTTCAATTTGCCGACAAGGTCTTATTCGGGGGTCTTATTTCCGAAACCGGTGGATCCAGCTAGAGGTGAATCTAGTACTCCACACGTTTATATATTATATTGGAAAATTCCTTTCAAAAATGTTGTTATGCTAATTATCATCAACAGTTGCGACCAAGGATATTTCAGAAAGGTATTGGTTTTAAGCCATTGAAGGTAATATGATTGTTTGATTAAATCATTTATTTTTTCCCCAAACTTTTTGACGTGATATACTCAGATATTCAGAATGTTAATATCCAATGAATATTACGAGTATATAAATTTGAGGGGTGGTTGAATCGTGCTCGCATTCTCAAACTCATATGGTCAGTGGTATGTGGTAAAGGAAGGGATGAGTGGAAACATTGCGAAGTGCGAAGAAACGGGATGGAGGAAGGTATTGGGAGAGAAGGGTAGTGGGTGGAGTCATTGAAGAAACTAAAAGAAAGAAGAGAGAAGGAAAAATATGATACGGGTAATTCATGAAAATCTAATTGTTACAGATTTTGGTGAATAGGAGACCAGGGCGCAGTTATATGAAGGAGACAAAAGGCAGAAAGAAAAGAGGGAGAAACATAGAAGAGAACCAGGAAAAATCACATATATAGACAAGGGACGAAAGGGAAAGCAAATTTGAAGAATAAATATTATGTAAGTATTATGTAATACAAAAATGTCAAAGGTTTTTTTTAAGTAATAAGTAATTTTTAAGTTACGAGAAACGTCAGTTAATAAATTCTAAGCTCGTAGTAGATATTATTTTATTTTTCTTTTAATCAGATCTTATGTAATATTTTTGAACCCAAGGTATATATATAATTACCATTAGAATAGAACAGCAAATTCGTTCTAACTTTCGATTTGTCATCGTGTTTGCGAAAACACCATATTCCACAAATACAAAGCCGATGTAATTGCGCCATTGTTAGGCGGCACAAATAATATCGTAATCATAAATTCGCCTGTCGCAGAACTATTTAAGGGCATTTAGTATAATGAAGGAGAACGTTAAGATTTAAGAGGGTTGTTCTTATTAAAATGTGCAGTTGAGCAGGTGCATAAAGATGTCGGACAAATCGTTTATTTTCGTTGTTCGGTTCGGAGCGTGGGGCGTATAAATTGATCCAAATTAAGCGATATTTAATTACAATACCCTTAATTCACAACAGCGGCGTGGCAAGCCGGCTCGGAATAACAGAACGTCTGGGCAAATACGTTCCAAGTATACGCGCGTGTCATAATTTTCCGTTTCCATTTCAAGTTTCAAACAAACGAAAACGGTTCTTAGTTTTTAGTGTGTCGCTAAAAAATTAGGAGAACACCTTTTCATGACAAATTCTTTCAAATATTTTAAGATACTAGTCAATGATTAAATTAAGTTTTTCGTTTGATTGAGAGAGTGACCTTATTCGCGAAGTATCAAGAAACTTTGGCTCATCCTTTCCGTCATTTGGGCTTTGTCGAATCGAGAACTGTGCCGATGCAAGAGGCCTTGCAAAGCCGAATCGTAAGCATATTTATGGTTAAAGTGACCTTTGAACTGTTCCGATTATCGCGAAACCATAGGACAGCACGATTAACTTTTGTTTGTGAATACACTGCCCGCCAAAATTATCGCATAAACTAAAAATGAATGAGCGCTTTTTTTATTTTATAATACTTCTTCTGCGATTTCTTTATACTGAATCTCGTGATTTATCGCATTTCTATTGTTTGTGATAACTTCTTGCGTTGTTTGCTGTCAAAAGTTTGTATTAGTGTTATTTGTAAATTTCGTAAAGCATTTCAGTTGTGGATTTGAGACACGGCTAGAAAAAAGTTTTGGTTCCTTCGATCATAAATTTTGAAAATGAATGCGTACGAACGTTTAAGTTATACAACAACCGAACAGTGTGCACTCATTGTTGTACTTGCCGAAGGCGGTATTAATCAACAAGATATTGAACATCATCTTGATCTGCACGAGGCAAGGGTATCTAGAGTTTAGCGTCGTGTCCATGACACATGAAAATGCTCTGGAAGATTTGGACAAGGACGCCGACGAACAACAACAGCTCGACAAGATCGATTTCTGCCCTTGCAATCGTTGAGACACAGGACTCCGACTATTCCAGCTTTGCAATTATGATTTTCGAACGACATCAGCTCCAAATTAGTGCTGTTAGAAGAAGACTTACTGAACACCATTGAACTCTCAGGATACCACAAATCCTCCATGTCTTGGAACCTCCTTTTTACATTCCACTATTTCATGTTTATTGTGCTTCTTAATTTATTTGAAATTATGTAACTAAATATTTACGCCAGTTTTATTTTCCTGCTTATCCTGTGCAAACGTTTTGCAAGAGAAAACATGATGAACGATCTTCTCCTAAATACAATGATGCTGGGAAGCACTTGTTCCGATTCCATACTAACTACAAATCTGTTACAGAGAAAAAACACTCAGCTATTAAGCGTTAGGTGTTAGACTCACCGATATGTACATATGCCCTTCTGTCTTCAATTAAATACAACACGACAACATTGGCACTCATGCCGCATAATGCAACTTCCTGCTGTCATTTGACGATACAATAGCACATGTTAAACCTCGTCTCTTTCACAATTATGTGTTTGTCAATCCTTGCCTCACTAGTAATCATGTTTTTTGCGGATGATACAAAATTTTTGTCACTTAAGGACAGAAAATATTTTCTATAACCGAGTTATTTAAAACTATGGGAGGTAATATCAGGTACAAGAACGCTATGTCTGATTTGTAGCATTTGGATCTCCGAACTTTCACTCTCGATGTTCGTAAAGTTATTTGATTTTACCAGGATTGAACGCCTTCGGGTTGTCCTGTCCTGGCCAGGAGAGGTGAGACTTGCAGTGGCAGTGGTTGCAATTCCGCTTGCCAGAATATGATGTTATGGAAACCATTTGATGGCAAGTGTACACTGATTAGTCAGTATTCGTGTACCAAGATCGAATGTGATGTAATGTGTTGTGCACCTAAACTGATTTTGGAAGGGTGAGCTGCGGTACACAGCTCCGGTGCTGGCTTGCAGAGCTATTAGAGATTACACAGCTATCGGCTGTTAGTTCTAGGCTTGTATTTAATGCTAATGAGCAGCTACTACGATAAAGTTGGCTATTGGTTGCTCCAATGGTTCCTTTTGACTTTGATGTAAAATTAGACATTTTTGATGATTGTTGTTAACTTTGTAAACATACAGGGCCAATAAGTTCGTAAAATTTATATCGCTGCATGACAAGCAACTGAACGTTCTAATGATGGTATCAATCTTTTGTCCTACCTAACTGCAAGTATGCAGCTGTAATTTGCGAATAAAGTTTCCTGAAATGCGCCTTTGCAAAACAATGACGCGATAATAGTACATATAGCCCAGCCATTGTTATATATTTTGTCTACCATAAACGTCCCATATGATCATTTTGTAAATTTTTCGTCTTTTAAGTTCACAATCTTCTTCGTTAATTGCCTAACGTCAGTATAGATTAGGCACTGCAATACTAAGGAGGTTACCCCGATTTAGTAATCTCCTCGGTACGTTCCATGTCGCAAATAAAATCAGGGAGCGTTGTTATTTATTCTTCGACGTTTTCTGACAATTTTACAGGCGAGATTTGGTTTCGCACTTTTCGATTTTCTGACATTTGCAGTGCTATTTGTTCTCACGTTTAAGCAAACTTACCCCCATTTATCTGCCATGTCATCGGTTAAGTAATTTCCTGTTGTTAATATATATTCTGTTATCCATTTGTTTTTGATAATTTTCATTAATTTGTCACAAAAAATCACGTTATGAATTCGAAATTACTAATCAGCTCATTTGATTTACAAATAATTGATACATGTAATCATTGAATTTCCCCTTTTGTTTTTTTTTTGTTGAAAGACTATTTACATTTATAAAATTGTATGTATTGTTATAAAATTTTAAATTGCATGGCGCAATAATATTTTATCGTCAATATAATTTAATTAACATAAATTTAGCTACGACGTTAATTAACACGCGAAATCAATTTCTTAGATTGCATTCCATAAATATCGCAAGCCGGGCGAACAAAACAACGAAAACATAAAGAAAAATCTTGTAAAGATCCCGAACATATTTTTAAGGGGTTCTCGCGCGAGGCCGAGTGGGGTGAAATTGTTTTTCCCGGTGGATTGGTCTGCGTGGCCCGTAATACTAAGATATGGCCAATAGCAGGTAGTTTTATATCTTGTACCGATGTTGCATATATAAGGTATCTTTCAATATTTTAGTACTCTCTTTTAAATGCCCTAACCTCCAACTTTACAGACTCGGCGAATGCGCTACGCCAACGGCCACTTAAAATTATTCTAATGAGCGTATGTTGCATTGGTGCGATTTTTATATCAATATGAAGAGATTTGTAAACGCATAATGATATGGACTAAACATAGTTGTTTAGTGACTCTATTGGAGTTTACTGCTTATTGTCATAATGTTGCAAAAATAATAAATACTGTAAAGTTCCTAATCAATATTGTAATTTTGTAAAATTATATATTTAACAATTGTTTAGCTGAATGCTTTCACCACAATGTAGATATTTAAACCTACTGATCTTTAATCAATATGGGGTATATCATGGGCTAATTAGATATATCCCCAGGCGTCAACACCTCCCCGATGACGTACGTCAATACTAACTGCACTGTTTCATGACAATATGTGTGGTAGCGCATTAGTAATCGATTGAATAGAATTTGCCAATTTGGTACTGAAACTCAAATGAAATTATAGTTTTTATAGGTTAGCAGTAGTGCTGCACGTTTTAGATTAGGTCATAAAACCACACATTATTTGTGTCGTACTACTCTGTATAAAGCAAATATATTTCAAATAATAGTTACAGTTAGTCTAAAGAAACTGGGACAGCAAATTCAAGTACAAAAGTTCATAGAAACGTCGAACTGAGTTCACATATCGCTGATTATTTGATTTTCAATGTTAGTGAAGTAATTTGTAAAAAAAATTCATTTAAAGCAACTTTGCTTCAAAGCCGATTTCTAAAGTGTTATCCTCAATACGGTGCATTTCATTCTGTTGTACGATATAACAAATATCTTTTTATTTACATGTACACAAAATCGTAGTAATTGTACAGGACTTTCGGAAAATAGTTCACCAGTAATCTTACTCAAGGTAACTATGATAATATATATAATTATTACCTACAAGTTACATGTTAGTCGTGCATTTAAATTTTTATGAGGGTTGTTTGAATTGTAAAATGCATGCAATGGGAGACGGAGGTGTCAACAATATTTAGGTAGGATGGAAGTGCTAATCTCCTTTATTTCATCTTAATCGATTCATATCAAGCAGTTGAGGAACTTGTCATTGAATTAGTTTCAAACCATCCAATCATTTCGCGTCATTTGCAAAAGATTCAAAACATGCAAAAAATGGAAGAGGTGTTAGTAGTTCAGTCAATAGGTAGTTTACCGTATATTCAATCACAGTTTCTTGATTTTCGGTCACTATGGTGACTTAGTTCGAGGTCCTGAATGATTCTCCAAAATCTATTATTTTCGGAAAAACAAAGATTTTTAACCAACATATTTCCAAGAGCTCGAAGAACTCTTCTGTTTTAATTTGTCCCTGACTATACGATGTAAAGACAGCTGCACATCATAATAAAGTATTAAGATTGTTGTTACCTGTCCAGTGACAAGATTTTATTTGCATTTGCAAACGTGTACAGAAACCGGTGTAGAGGAACCTTTAAGAACAAATACAACAAGCAAACTTTATTTCGTAAGGATACTAAAATGTAACAAACCAATGGGCACATTTATTCCACTAAATATGATTCCGAGTACCTGTAGTTTGTCAGACATATTTTCGTCTGCTATCATTATGCAATCGGACGGAGATAATGTTTTAAAATTAATTAATAATTGAGGCCTGTCTGTATATGGAAAACTTTTTTTGTGCAATAAATATGTGTGCAAAATTTGAGTTCTCATTTAATCATTAAAACTAATATGCTGCCAACATACATTGGAAGCGAACTATAAAGTTCCAAGTGTTGGAGAAGATTCGAACAATTTGATATTTGCATAAAAAAGTGGGGCAAAAAGTATTCCTGCCTGTTAATTCTGATCAATAGATTTAACAAAAAATTAAATTGTGCAATGAAAAATAGTAATCAGTTAAAAAGAACTTAAAATCGGTTTACAATAACTCATATGCCTTGAGAAACTTGATTCATTTAAAACTGATTGTTACCAACTATTTGATATTTCGGCATTTAAATGCGGAGATGTCTCGTTGTTACAAAAATAAAATACCTTTATCAGAACGAGAATATTTATCGGTTCCATGATCGTAAGCCAGAATAAAATTACCACAAATAGTAGCAGCTTGTGACAGAACAGGTATATCTGACATAGTAGTATGAATTACTGTTATGTTCTTCAAGAAGCAGGGGTTATTACTAAGCAAGGTACTTTGAAAGTAATTGATAGCAAAATAAGACGACAACGAAAGAAATGTCGTAAAGATATTCAGGGTACTTACAATAGAAATAAATATATATTATAGAAATATAATTTACTTAGATCGAAGGAAAGACAAAATCCTAGTTGTAGAAAAAAATTGGAAATTATCACAATAAAACTATTACTCAAGAACATATTGTTTTGGGTTCTGAGCCATGAGAGTATTTGGGACACGTTACTCCAACATCTGGAAAAGCTAATTAAGACAAGTATATTAAATTTTCAGCAACATGTATTCAACAATTACTACTTTTTGTTTGTGTAATGTGGTAAGGCACCTTGAGACTGCTATAGAGAAACCTTTTAGGTTAGGTTTGAAGTATCTTTGTTCGGAAATTTCCCAAGGTGAAGTATCTTTTGATTTGAGTCAAAGACAACCAGGAAAAATGGTTGACAACCGTAAATAGGATTTGAAGATACATACATGCAGAATAACATCAATACAAAATTTACCGAAATTTGAAACAAAAAACGAAATCATTGATACTATTAGACAATGATTTAAATTTGTATAACTTTCTTAAAGGACTAAAATTTATTTTTGCGTTGTAAGGATTATCTATTCACAACTCTCGGTTATTTCTTCTGCCTATTTTTCGCAATTGCCCAATGTATGCCATTGTAGTAAACATAGACGCTTGAATGTTTTAGGACTGATATAAATGTGACTAAAGCTTTAGCGGCAAGATTTTTGGATTGGGAGTTTGCTTCCTCTGTATTTATTTTCAAATGAGGGATGGTACGACATCTTCAAGTTTTTGCAAATGAAGAGAACAAGATTCGATTATGTTGTCTTCTTCATGGATCTTGGTTATTGATGTGATTAGTGAGATTGAATCGTAATATTGATTTTCGAAGACAGGGCTATCGGAGACTTTAGTCTGCTCTTAGTTACCAATATACATAGAAGGAGAAGCAGTTAATGTAATGTAAAACCGTGTATCCAGCTTCTGAGATACACCATCTGCAATTTTCAAGAACAGGATAATGATATTGCCGCAATGAACATTATTGCGACAGTGGGGAATATTTTCTAGGAGGTATATTGCTACCTGCATAATGAAGAGCAACTTCAATCTCGCTGCTTTGTCTTATACGCTAGAAGCTGCCTGCCAGCGCTATTAAGAACGACTATCAAGGCCAAGCATAATGTGGAGTGCACCAGCAATATTAATTTAAGAGAATTAATACTGCGCATTTACGTCTTTTTATCCCAGTGACATTAAGTTTTTATTTGTAATTTGCAGCATTGATGGTGCATTCGACAACATTTTTCGGAAGAAAAGTACAATATTTACATTCATGAGAAAGTACAAAATCATCAGCCAAATTGTTCAGGAAAATGTTGACGTAAAGCTTATGCCACATTTTTGCATCTATATGAAAATAAGACCAGTTTTATAATTAAATGTTCGCATCAGTGTAAAGATAAACTTAACTGTGTCTGTTATTTGGACAACATTTTCGACATACGAAGACCTAAATCAACGGTCGGCAACTGGCGGACTTCGGTCCAGGTCCGAACGGCGGAAGATCAAAAACTGGACGGCAGAATTTTTTCAAAGTATAAATAATAAATCATTCACCACTTTTGTTGCTTATCTCCATGATACATTCCATTCCTTCAAAATTCAATTTTCAAATTATTGTTCTAGTTTGTGTTCCTTCTATGCTTCCAACAGGTTTATCTCTTCGTTCTGTATCTATAGATAACTTGTATTCTTCCTTATTCTAAATTCATATTTTAAAATTTAATATAAATATTATTGGTTATTGGTTATTGGTATCTGTTCTCTAATTTGCTTTGGCACAGCTCTTTTTTTCATTATTTTTTAATTGTGGTTTGCTCAATGACGTCATTACGCTTACAAAGAAAATGCCAATGATACGTTTCAGTCGTCATGGAACGCACAATCTTTCTTGCTCCATTGCCTCTTCGAAATATCTGTACTGGAAATTAATATCGTGAACTACAGACAATATTACTTCTTTCCTGACGTAATAGGATTAAATACCACAGACGTTTAAACATAATCTATACACATACTAAATAAAACATTTATTTTTTTAATTTTTCCATGATCTACTTCAAAAGCCTATATAGCTATATTTGTTACAAATTTACATGCGAGTGGGATCTCACACCAAGGTACTACCTTATAAAGGTGTGAAAGTGCTCCATATTCCCCTCCACACTTACAGGATGAGAGATGCGTGAAAATAATTCATTCCACGGATTGTACACATATATAACATGGATTCGTTGATTGAAGTTAACCACCTGGTATTTTTGGGAGTGGATTTCAACAGGAGGTTCTTGTCGAATGAACACATTAGTACTATTACTAAAAGATTAATGAACTTTGCAGGACAATTTTATTACTTGCTAGGGTGGCTCGCGCAGGAGGTCCTGAAGATAATTTATCATGCATTACAATCCGATCCTCCTGATAATTTGAAGAAATCCATTTATAATTAATACTGTTATGTTACTTATTTTTTCTCGCTTGTTCCACTCGTAATTTTTGTATTTTGGGTTTTTAAATATATAAGGTTAACTACGAATGAAATTGTAGGAACTGGTAAATGCATGGAGTAAAGTTATATACGTTCATTGTTGATTAATTTTGATTAATTTCTTATGTTCTTCATTTTAATAAATTATGTATTACGATATCCTTATATTGAGCGATTAAATAATACGATAAGACTCTTTTTATTTTAATAACCTGCTTTAAACTCATTATACGTTTTAATATGGTTCAGCGGCTGGGATAGTTTTTTCGCTGAGACTATTCTTTATTTGAAAGCAGGTACAATAACTTAGATACGCTAGTTTACAAACTCAAAATAACAAAATATTAATACAAATATTTACATCAGAAACTTCAAAATAATTTAAAATTCCTAAAGTACGAGTGCAATTTTATGGTCACGTAATTTTAACAGCGAGTTTAATGAATATAAACATTAAGAATTTATAGACTGTGATATTGTGGCATATGTACAGTAATGTCGAAGATTATCTACTAACGGCGCATGTAGCTAAAATAAGTTATAGGTTAGGTTAACGCATATTTAACTTTACCTTCAATTAACATCAGAACCATCGGTTCCGTATACTGAGGCCCGTGATTGGTCTTCGCGCTCGTAAAGTCCCACTCACCCCACCTATAAAAATGTTTATGAGTTGAAAATTAACGCCAGCTTGCGATAAATTAATATAACAGATTTAATTAATGCCGCCTTTGCTTAGACTTTATGGTTCTGGAAGGAGTCGAACATGTGACTTGGTGATTTTCGCCTAGCATTTGACATTTACACTGCAAACCGAGTTATTCCATGAAACTTTGCTACTTCCATTACAATTTACTCCGCAGTCAATAATGTAAGTTAATATACTCGAGTTTCCAGCTTGAAGCTAAGTGTTATCATATTGCGGGCGCATTGGCAACATTTAATCTTATATTAGTTTCATTAATTCCAATTGTCCAATTTCAATGCAAAAGACAAGTTAATCATTATGCATATGGCCATAAGTTACGGTGATTTAAATAATAGAAAATGAAATGTGAACCTTTAAAATACACGAGTTGAACTTTATTAAAACATAACAGTACCTGCAGTGTAAGGGTGATTCAAAATTACGCTTTAAATTTCAGTTATTTCCATTTTAAAATAAGGAAAAGTAAAGAACTTGTACGTGCGGCCATATATACCAAGCATACGGCTAAGTATATCCGAGTTTATAAGGAGGATAAAGGGGATGGTCTAGGGTTAAAAATGAGTCCGATTAAGGCCTCCCGGGTGAACTTACACCCTCTCGTGCACATATATCTCCCTTCCCGAATCAACGGAGAAAAGTTACTCTTCAAAACCGACTTTATTTGAACTCCTGTTTTCAATACACGTTCGTAAAATTCACCAGACATTTCAATAAGCAAATGTAACTCTATATCCTACTAAAAGGACATGTATCTAGATACACAAAATACCTTGGCACTTTTATTGCTCAGACGCGAAATTGTCGAGGCTTAATGTTTCAGTAAATGGGACGAAATGCTTCGACTTACGAATAAAACCACATTCATTACTGAATGCTGAATTAATAGGATAACGCTTTTGATAATTATTATTCAAGCTGTGCGTCGTAAATTAATTTCTCTATGATTAAATGGAATGTTAATTTAACATACAATATCGACGAAGAAATATTTATATAGCAAAGTGTATTACGAAAATCAATGTAAGATGTAAGTGTTAAATGAGATATATGTGTTATTATGCTTATTATATATAATAATATATGCAGACGTAAACAAGTGAACAAACAAGTAAACAAGTTGAAAGAAGTGTTGTGATTAGTGTTATTTGTTTGTTCCTTTGTTGAAATTCTAGAACTATAACTATAGGAAAACTTTTTGTGGTATGGAAAACATTTTGCTCACGAGAATTGACTCTCGTCAAGACATCTGGTTCGTGGTAGATTCTCTCATCCACGATCCGATATTTATATTACCTTGGTATTTCTAAGGAATATGCCTAGATAGCCTATTATCCTTCATTATGTTCTGCTCTTCTTGTTTTCGGTGCTTCAAGCATCCAATTCGTTGCACTCTGACTATTTCTATTCTTGTGAGCCCTTGTAGAAATTCCTCTAGATATATCGCTCATAACAGTCTTTTCATAGGGTTATTCATAGGGCTTCGTGCTATAATAAATTAATATTATTATTTTTCTTAGTTACTTAGGCGGAGCCCTCTTACTACTAAAGTTGTAGAGGTTGTTACGTCTAGCAATAGTTTTCGATCCTGTGCTATCTTCGCTTCTTCCCCATTAATACCCATCCCTCTCAGTATTTTGCTAATTCCTGCATTCCATGTAGTCCTCAGTCAACCTGTTTTCATTTGTTGATCATCTTTAATCCGTGACACATGACCATGCCACCTTCGGATTACGACGTTTCGTGTCTTATCTCTTATTGTTACCACCTCAATTTTTCTTTCAGATCTTCATCTCGGTTGCTTGTATTTTGGTTATGTATTTTTCTGTTATGGCCCACGATTCACAATCATATATCACGGTGGGTGCTAGTGCTTTTTGGTACACTTTAATTTTCATTCCCTTACTTCTCTAACTTCCTTGTTTGTTTTAAACGTTTCTGTCATATTTCCTCCGATCCTGACTACACTTAAAGTTACAACATACATATATTTTCTCATATTAATAATTTTCTCATATACCTCTTTTTCTTAACACCCTCCATATATTTTCTCTTTGTACAGTGTCAATGGCTTTCACCAATTCTATTGCACAAATGTATAGTGTTATGTTGGTATTGGTGTTTGGGATAATTGGCGAAATACGAAGATCCAATCCTGGGTTGACTTCTTTCCTCTAAATCCTGATTGTAAATCCAAAAAAGTCGACTCTAATCTTATTCTCGTTTGACTCGTGACATGCACTTTGAATTAATTAGTGTATGTATTGTTCCATGTTTTATATTCTCATTTCCAATTTCTAGTGCACATTCTCAAATGTGCACTGACTTCTTGTCAGTACCACCCAGCACTCTTCTTCCATCTATCCCGTTTGTTCTATAATCAAACATTTAGTTTCGTGTTGGTTTATTGTAGTCTTTTGGGTGTACTAATCTATCTTTTAATGTACATTTTTTGACTGTGTTAGTGGTGCCAGATAGACAACATATGCTAATAGGTTCATTTGTGAGTATAGAATTTTTTCTTTTATTTTGTTCTTTCTTATGTCTGCTCAGAGAACCCGGTTTCGTCGATTTGTATCCATTGTTACAGTAAAATATTTTCTCTCATCAGATTGGCCAAAATTTATAAATACAATATGTAAGTAGTATAATTTTATTTTCATGGCAAGTTACTTAGAACCTCGCTTGGTATCTTCATACAATGAGTTCCAAGTGCAATACTTCCTTTAGCATCCTTGTTAAAACTTTATATGATATATAGTATATAGTTCTCACATAATCTCTTGTCCCATTCATATATAATGCGTATGATTAGGCGTTTAATATTTTTCCTAATTTTTTTCATTATCAAACCCTTGTTTTCTTTAATCCAAGTTTTAAATGCCTTTAATTATATTTCATTTTCGTCTAGACTTACGCGATTGATTTGTTTTTAAATGGTTCTTGTTTTCTTCAAAATTTAATCATTTGACTTCTTTCCTCTAAATCCTGATTGTAAATCCAAAAAAGTCGACTCTAATCTTATTCTCGTTTGACTCGTGACATGCACTTTGAATTAATTAGTGTATGTATTGTTCCATGTGTTATATTCTCATTTCCAATTTCTAGTGCACATTCTCAAATGTGCACTGACTTCTTGTCAGTACCACCCAGCACTCTTCTTCCATCTATCCCGTTTGTTCTATAATCAAACATTTAGTTTCGTGTTGGTTTATTGTAGTCTTTTGGGTGTACTAATCTATCTTTTAATGTACATTTTTTGACTGTGTTAGTGGTGCCAGATAGACAACATATGCTAATAGGTTCATTTGTGAGTATAGCATTTTTTCTTTTATTTTGTTCTTTCTTATGTCTGCTCAGAGAACCCGGTTTCGTCGATTTGTATCCACTGTTATAGTAAAATATTTTCTCTCATCAGATTGCCCAAAATTTATAAATACAATATGTAAGTAGTATAATTTTGTTTTCATGGCAAGTTACTTAAAGCTTTGTTAAAGCTATGATATATAGTATATAGTTCTCACTAATTTCTTGTCCCATTCTTATATAATGCGTATGATTAGGCGTTTGATATTTTTCCTAATTATTTTCATTATCAAACCCTTGTTTTCTTTAATCCAAGTTTTAAATGCTTTTAATTATATTTAATTTTCGTCTAGACTTACGCGAATGATTTGTTTTTTAGATGGTTCTTGTTTTCTTCAAAATTTAATCATTTGAATATCCTTCATATTTTCTGGCCCTGATTACCTTGTTGTTTTAATTATTTTTTCATCTGGTGATAGTTGCCTGCTGTAGAATATTTAGAAATCCTGGTCCCTCCATGGTCGATAAAAGCTATTCTTCTGTGCTGTTGAATTTAGGTATATTTTATTTCAGAGGCACTTGTGCAAAATAAATTTTGTATTTATTAGGTGAGTTGGGGCAGACTTTTTCTGTTTCTAATTGAGTAGCTTGGCTGTGACACAAGCTCACTGTGGGGTAGAAAGGTTAACAAAAAAATTAATCTAAAACTAAAGGACTATGCGATTTTGTCAACAGTTGATAGAGAAAGTAAAACATAGCATTCTACATTATTAAGACAATGAAAATTAAATAGAGCAGTAATGATGTAATTATGGCGACTTAGTACTAATTTTCAGGCCGCTTTAGATTGCGATATACCAATCAACAAATGCCTATTTCCCAGCTATTGAATATTTGAAGCCACCTTGTACAGCTAAGGCAAAGTGCAGCACATTTGTTGCTCTAGTAGAAATAAAATATAAAAATTTACATTGTTGGGTACGTCAGATAGTTGTCGCCTAGGTCTTGGCTTCTAAGTAAGTGTAAGTGAAAAACTAAAGCAGTAAAGTTAAATTAGAGCATCACCCCCAACCTCTCCATTGTTTCCGTTTTCTTCGACGTTAAAATGACTCACCTATGATTCTGATGGCTACTGTGCTCCTTTGAATTTTTATTCTAATGAACTAACGAACTAAATGCGTTGCCAAATTCAGAGGTAATGCCTTTGTGTCATTTTTCAGAATGTCAGTCCCAAGACAACTTTTCATATATAAAAAAACTGATACTGATCTTATAAACTCAATTCTCTCCAAATATGTTATCCTGTTCTAATCTTCTAGGATTACACCCTTCAATTTAAAGTACATTTTAAATTCAAACACGCCATTAAAAAATAAATAACGAAATCACGAAATAAAATTTAATCGTAGCGATAAAAATCCAGACTTTTTGCTCAACTCATAAATGCATTATAATAATTGTGAGCGCCTCAAGAGCAAGTTTAATAATTCCTTTTCACGAAGGAAACTCGCAGCTCATGATAAATGCATAATATATGTTAAAATGCAGACGGCGTACCGGTAAACCGTGTCTAAATCCACCCACACAGCTTCAATGCCTCCCAACCATGAAACAAGGGAGAGTGTATTATTGATAAAAATGAGCGTCGCAAATTGTTTTATACGAGTGCTCGGCGACGGCAGCGCCTCTCGCGACGACCCGAGCCATCTTATCATAAATAATGCAGTCACCGGTCGCCGCACTAACAACACGCCGACCGACCGAGACGTCGATCTCAAATTGATATACTCGGCCGCAGGAAATATGGCCGTACTATTATAATGTACGGGGCCCGCGGGACGCCGCACACCCAAATTCCGGGGGGTGATGACGAAATTCATCAACAATAGCCGCGATTATTTTGTGTTTCATGGTCTCTTGCGTAAACGTTTTATTCTCAAATTTAGTGGTCGCCATATAACCACATAGTATGTAGAGCAATACCTGTCTTATCATGAAAGTTATCGGTTTTACACATAAGTAAGCTTGCGGCGTTAATAGATACTTTTATATATTTGCGATCTTTCGCCAATACTGGCACTTGGAGAAAACATCAATTAAAATACTTTGAAACAGTTGTTGGAAAGCTATGTCACTATCGTGTATACTGGGATGTCACCCAAAAATCGACTCTTACGATTGATTAGAGTATAATTAATAATGATAAGTTATGAAAGAATCGATGCAATGCTTTTTCCGATATATAGGTGAAAGACAAGTTTTCCTTTGGTACGTTACCAACAAGTATGTTGTTACTAAAATCTATTGAATGGTTATGTTTAATTTTTCATTACCATCCAGGAATGGTCAAATCAAAAGAGCCATGATTTGTGTTGCATTTAGTTTTGTGACGCGATTCTGCTCATGGTACTAAGAAATATGTACAGGATTCCATTCCATATCTCTCCCACGCACAATATGTAAGTAAATACGTCTTCAGAACGATCTAGATAAGAAAATCCAACTTAAACGAAAATGATTTTAAAAATGTTGGCTCACTTCGATGCAGTTGCATTATAGTATGTTGCATACAAACACCAAATATCGATCGTGAAGGATGAAATTTGTGGAAAAAACTCAAAGTTGGTTGTTTATAACTTACAAATATGTGAATTATTTTATTCGTCAAAGTATGCATCCATATTGTTTATACATCTTTGACATTTAAGCGCAGGTTGTTCAGGCCGGTGCTATAAATCCCTGGCAGTCGAGAATCAGTGAATTCCTGGAGAGACAGTTTTACAACGTTGTCGCAATTAAATTGGTTTCTAAATTGCAGAAGAACTGGTAGTCAGTGGGGGCTAGATCTGGTGTCCAATTCCTGTAGTTTTGCCACAGTTATTTGTGCAGTGTGTGGTCTAGCGTTCTCACGCAATAAGATAAGAGTCGAGCTGTTTACCAATCTAGGCTGTTTTTCTTTAAGATTTTGTATCACTTCGTCCATGTAGTTGTAGTATATTTCTGCCGTGATCGATGCGCCAGGATTCATGAAGTCACAGTGGATCACACCTGTACTAGACCACAAAACACTCACCATCAGCTTCCTTTGATGAATATTACGCTTTGGAATGCGTTTTGGCGATTCATCGTTGTCCTACCACTGTGCTGAACGATTCCGATTGTCATATTGGATCCATTTCTCACCAGAAGTGACAATTCGATTCAAAAATGGATTCGTGATAAAAAAGCAACGCCAAGCAAGCTTCCAAACTTTTTCACTTTAGTGACTCGAGAGAAAGGAATTAATATAATAATTGTTTGCTTGCTAAGACTAAACTATAATTTATAGGCACTCTCAGAAGGGTCAAACTCAACGGTTACGTTTAGTTCGTCATTATGACCTTTGATTTTGGGCGACCAACAAAACAAAAACACAACATTAAAATATTAATCAATCAAATAAACTGTTAAAGTTGGAAATATTATTAACTACAAATGTCATCCTTGCTATCCATAACTGCTGAAAAATGACGCCAAGATACGCTGGTAGGGCAAAAAAATCATGTCAGCCAGTTAATCCCATTTTTTTAGGTAAATACTGATTATAAAAAGAAGGGAGGTCAAAAATCTGCGTTGTCTTCTCTGACCCATTTGCTCTGGTACTTAGGCAAATATGAGGAAACCATGATGGAGCATATTGACAAGATTGATTTAGTGCCCAGAAGGAAATTTTCAAGAAGAGCTGCAAATCTTCGTCGATACTGAACATATATTAATAATAATAAACGTCTTTATTTTTAACGGAAAAAAACCAAAAGTGCAATATTTCATAATACTACAGATCAATAATGCAACTTAAACGTATTTGCTTCTAGAAAGAATAAATTAATCTTATTATATGTTGAAAAACAAAGGCGCAGTTTAAAATAAATTTTGATCCACTGAACCTTGAAATAATAAATTTGTTTCATCACATCAATATACCTAAAACTAATATTTGTAACTACCTATAACTACCTACTTATTAACACATTATAGCTATTTAAATTTAATTAATCTAGCTATTAATAATTATGTCCTGTTTTGTTTATATCATATTTACTATTATATAGCATCACGTGTATAGTATTATGTACGTGTATGTGCGGGTACAATAAATATTGTTGATAGTATGTGCATTATACCAGATCAATATTCTCCTCTAATATCATATTTCCTAAGCGACGTTCAAAAGTCTCATATGTTGATAGCTTTATTGCCAATGGTAGAGCATTGGAACATTATAACTAAATGATCGTTCGAATAGAGCTGGTCATAAGTACACTACATAAGTGGCGGAGTTATTGTGTTTGCATATACCTTCTATTGTGCATACTCAGCCATTTATGAGAGGCATGGTCAAATTTCGATATGCCAAATATTAATCTTAAACAACTATTTTGAACTCTTTGTATTTGCGTGACTATCATTCAGGAGACAATTACCATACACCGACAGACAATATGTTAATTCAGATAAGACCATACTCTCACAGAGTAAAGTTTTGAGCATCCAAATATCAACACCAATGATTTTGTATGGTTAATTGATACATTGTGATTTCTTGACGTCGAAACAATTGATTGCAAATCCTCATCCAAGCAAGACAATCCACGCCGACAATCCAATCGAAAGATCAAAATTACTGGATTTGAACTTAGAAAACCACCTTTGGCATTTGCGAACGTCTAATGCATTTGGATATACATCGCAAATGTTTTTGGTAGCAACTGTTGCATTACTACTCTTAGGAAACTCAAAAGCATACAATGCCGGATATGTACCTCATCTGGTATTTGGTTGGCCATTTCACCACAAATTGCAAAGAAAAATTTAAAAATTAAATATTTACGAGTAAGCTAAGTCACTCTAACATTAAAATATCTTTAACACGATTTTGGAGTACAAAATGAGCCGATAAATGGCAATCGAATATCGACATGCGCAGAAACGACATTTCTTTCCGGTCCCCCTAATATTATATATTATAATCATAAAACAACTTAAACCCTTTATACGAAATCAAAATTAATCCCATCCTGTTGACTAGAAACGACACTACGATTTATATTTTAATCGATAACATGAAATGATATAAATTACACAAATTGTGTTTTGGATTCTAAATAGAACTATAAATAATTCATAACTTTTACCTTATGCGAACAAATATTACAAAGAATGTTTCAAACCAAACAAAATTATTATTATTGTCAACTGCGAATCACTTAGAATGGTACTTACCTTTGACGTGGCTGTAATATTAATTTTTAATACTGATATATATTAATATGAATTAATACTGACTGCCAAAAAATGTCAAATGTCCAATATTTCATTTATTACAATACAATGTTTGACAGATACTATTGTATTTGCCTGTTAATTTATTTTGACGCTATTTTAAATCGTAGTGAATTAAATGTTGGTCGAATACCGTAACTAGGTTCTTTACCCTAGTTTTTACAGTAAATACTGGGTTATATAAAAAGATGGCCTTGATACCGCGATAGGTTTTATTTAATGCCACTCCTCATATTAATATTTAATGAAAGGGTAAATTTTAATATTGCTAAAATAAAAGTATTTAAAAAGTAATTATACTTTAACTTGTAAATACAAACTGAAACTTATTCACATCTTAATTAATGATTTGAGCTAACGTTTTAAACGTAAACATGATTAATCTGATTAAAGGGTAACTTCTAGCCTGAAAATAATTACTGCCTTTACCTTGTATGACGATATTACAACTAACGTTTTGAAACGCGTCAGGAAATAACATGGTATTACAGTTTGTTAAAATATTGTTAAATCTCTAAAAGCAAAGTACATACTACCAATATTTGACATAACTATGAGTTTTATGTACTAGCGATTCTTTATCAAGTCTGATGTTTACATAAATTAGCCACACATAATTATCATTTACGTTGTTGTTAAAAATCCTTAAACACAAAAACGTGCTTCAATTTACATATAAATTCAAAATTACCGTCTCCTTTTCTAAGAAAAATCAGTAGACTCGCGTTGGTACAAACGAAAATATCCAGGGCAGCACAAATTTCGTTCAATTTAACAAAACATTCAATTATGCAAAAATTAAAAAGAATTTGCTAAACGTCAACAGACCTAACAGGTTCGAACGAAGTAAGTGCGGTCGTTGTAAACAGTTATTTATCGTTTAATTTTAAAATATGCTTGTTTTATTAAAGGGAGTACGTGCTATCTGCGTGAAGGGATGCAGGGATGTAGACGACGCGCTACTAATCTAATCTAATTTTATGAGGCTCCGCAATATCGTTACGGAGCCTTGTAAGCAAACAAACCCACCTTGTCACGACAAACCCACATAAACGACAATATAATGTGCTGAAATGAACGCGGGCAATTTTATCATGTCTAGTATGTACGTAACCGAAGCAAAGTAGATTTCCTAAATTTGATCCCATCTTTTAAATGTACATTGTTTCTTTTATGATACGAAGAGACAGATTTTTGCACTGAATGAAAAAGCCATTATACATACTGAAATATTTTCAAATTATACAAATACATGCATCACATGTTACAGTACAATGTTGCTTGAAATTAACTACATAGTTATAGCTATTTAGTATTTTTATACACATATATGACCACGTCACCTGTATAGCGTATCACTTGGTGACATTTGTATGCGTCCATCTCTGTTCAATTGGTTCTCTCATATTTTTATATTATTTTCTAGTACCATGTTAAACAATTGTCTAAGATCTCTGACAATGGTTTTTAAACCTTACATTGCTTGTGGTTTTCTTTAGTGGCATGTTCACTATTTTTGTCATCCTCAAATTGTCAATTGTTCAAGTCGTTATTATTTTTTTATTATTGTATATACTAATGATAATAAAGTGGCATGTTTAGTACAGGTCTTATACATATTCGAATAATCCTGTTATCATTAATCTGTATTTGTAAATGAATGGGATCGTCGTCTTTTCCACTCCATCCAATTTTAGTTATACTGAAATGGCCCTCATTCGTATGCTATAGGTAGAAAAATGATAAATGGTTATGAAAGAAATGAGTGCTATATACATCATAATTCATATTAAGTAATTTACAGTATTGCACCTCCACCAATTGTGCATGAGAAAATATCTTAAGATTTTTAAATTCACGAAGGTGCAATGCTTTAGACAGAATGGATGGTGAAAGTCTATTATGGATTGAAAAGACATCAAAATTTTATTAGTCCAATGCTTGCCGGTGCAAACATGTGTCTCTTGTACGCTTAGTGTATTACTTCTATGGATAACATGTCTTATACGAGATAAAACGTTTAATTGTATTATTGTCATCAGATTCTTTATTTCGCAAATATTCTGTTTTACAATTTACCGCTCTCCTCATTTTAAGGATCAATGTTATTTATTTAGCTAGAGGTTTTTAACGACAGTGTGTAAGTGACACATGTTGGCAAAGTATTGTGAATGTGGTAATTTTGCAAGTTTTCAAGTAGGCTTCCCAAGTGTCCACTTGGCCACACACACTAACAAGCGCACACGTTTAAAAATTGCATATTAATCATTTGTGTGTGGAGATAATAATGTGTAAGGGGAACATGCATTTGGAACAAAAACTGGACAATGGCCGCTGGGAATATCCTTAAAAGTCATAAAAGTATACGTGAAGTTATTAGTGAGAATCAAAACAAGAGGAGCTGAAAATACTTACGAAGAACGAAGAAAACAAAAAATATATAGAATTACGAGGTGAGTGCTTCCTAGACGGAAGTAGAAAAATTACTATGAGACAAATTTGAAATCACAGAAGAAAATAATTTATCGTAAAATAATAACATCTAAGAAAGGTCGCCGAGGCCGGCTACATCCACTATCGTGACACCATTGGAACAAAAAAAAAGATGAAGAGACCGAATAAACTGATAACGAGGTTAGAAAAATGAAGATACACCTAATGGTAAATACCCCGATTGTATTATTCACATTGCACTATTCATCGTCGTTATGACATTAGTTTTAAGTCAAGATAATAATCAGACTTCTGAGGATGCATTCCTGACACGTATACCTGAAAAAGGACCGAATCACAACAATCTGGAAGGGAACAACTACACATGTTTAATCCGTTAGGAATTATAGGCTTTTAGCAGGCTTTTTAGGTTTGTTATTTTTTTCCATATGTTTTTATGTCCTGTTTTGTTTTCCCAGTTCTGTATACCCGTTCCTTAGGTCTTTCTCTTCTCTTCTTGTACGCCGTTAGTCTTCAGGCTATTTTTTACTGTCATCTCGTATGTCTTTCTTTCCATGCGACCTAGTTTCTGCATTCTTCCTCCATTTATCATGGAACGACCGTCGGCTCCCTGAAGATTTCATACATATCTTTATTTGACCTTCTTAGATATCCGTATTCCGTCTTCTTTCCTCCCAATATACTTGTAATTATCTTCCTTTCCAATCTCTTTAGTGTTTTCGCTGTCTTCTTGTTAAGCACCCAAGTTGCTGTTCGTCTCAGTATTGTTTTGTAAATTCTTAATTTTGTACTTCCTTATATTTGTGCATTATTCTTGCCTCCAGTTATACAAGCTCCTGTGCTGTTTCAAATTTCATTTTGCCCATCTATGTGTTCACTTCTAATTGTGATTTGTGTCCTAGCCTTCTCCTATTCTCATCACTTTGCTTTTTTTGATTTATTTGCAATCCTCTCGTATATGCTGCACTTTCCTTATCGTTTCATCTAGTTCTGTTATATTTCTACTTACAATGACCACGTCACCTGCATACCGTATCACTTGGTGACATTTGTGCAGTATGTGTCCAGCTCTGTTCAATTGACTTTATCATATTTATATATTATTTTCTAGTACCATGTTTAATAATTGTCTAAGTCCGGTCCTCTGACAATGGCTTTTAAACCTTACCTTGCTTCTGGTTTTCTTTGGTGTCATGTTCACTTATTTTCTCATCTTCGTGGGCATGCCAATTATTATTACATTGTGTTTTATCTCCATCATTTAAAGATTGGTATTGGCATTTTCCCAGCTTTTCGGCATATCTTCTGCTATCCATATTGATAGTATTACTTCGAATACTTTTTCTATCAGGATCACTCTGGCCTATTTCATATTCTCTACCTTTATTCCGTTCTGTCCTGAGCTTTTGTTTTTTTAAGCTTCCCTATGATTTCGTCTATTTCTTCCTTTGTTGTCGCTGCAGTTTGGTAGTTGTCCTCCTCGCGTATTATTTGTTCCGTTTCGACATCTTCTATGTCTTCATTTAGCATCTCATGCAAATATCCTCTCCAACTTTCTCTGATTTTCTCGTCCCCACCTATCAAGTTCCCTTCTTCATCTTTGATGTATACCATCTGGTTAAATCGTTGGTTTCCTTTTTTACTTCCCTATAAAAAATCCTCATTTCTTTCCTTGTAGCAGTTCTCAACTTCCTTCACCTGTTGTTGGCTTCTTTTTCTATTTGTGTTTGGATCGCTCTCATCCTTCGTTTATATTGTATCTCCGCCTATATCAGAGCTCTATAGTATTACACCAAAATTTCTTTGTTCCTAAGTTTCTTGGGATCCGTTGTTGTAAAGGTCATATAAGACCAAAACAGTATCATGCAATGATATAACCGTGTTCTGCAGACCTTGCACTTTTAACTAATGTTGATAGCACAAGTGAAGTAGGTTTTACATATTTCAGTCATTATAACGAGACGGAAACGAGTGTGATTACATGTTTCCAGAGATCTACTTGAGAAGTTTGGGTGTTTTGAAAATAGATTTTTTTGACTTTGTTTCGACGCTGGTAGCCATAGTTTTGGTGCCCTTACACCTGTTTATATTTATCTCCATCGCATTGCAATTTATAATCATTTTATTCCATTTTATTATTGTAGAGGTGATTTTGTTTTTATGTTTTATATTATTACACATTGCAAATCAATAAAGCAAAAATACGCATAAATTGTTATATCGACATCACTTACACAAAAACATAAATACAACGGAAACAATATAACTTTTGTTAAATTACAAATGTAATTTATTGGATGTGATGCAATTATCAATACTCTTTCTCTGTAACAGTTTTGCATGTGCGTGCTACACAGCCCATATCTCAAAAAACAAAGCAATTTTTCATTGGTGTGTACACGCTTGTACATTATTTTGAGTGGCAATTATTTTTCGCACGTACGTGCTGTTGGAATAACACATACATGCATCAGATAACGCAGACCTTTATTTGGTATATAGATTATCCAGCCGGAAATACACGGTTTTCGGTTAATTTTACGCCCAGAAATTATAAAAATTGAACTTTATTGTTCAGCTGCAATTTCGTTAATCATAGTTGTTCAATTTGTTTAAGCGGGTGTTGCAATTTGCAAATACGTTTTTTGGGTGTGTTATTTAGGGCAGTTTTTGCCTAAAAATGTGTAATAATTTATAATCAGCATAAAAATTGGTAGAATTTGGCGACATTCTCTAGCGAACATTTGCGTATACACAATATACAATATTGTAAATTTCGGACAATATAAAGATTCTATAAGTAACACATTTACTCCCATCTACACGTCCACTTTGTTCAATCGTTTTACGTTACTTCAATTCACAAATTATATTATATCTTATAAACGAAAAGTATCCGCAATATTAATTATAAGAATGACAGAGCTGTATTTTCTGAGGTATCGGCACGTGCCTTTATTGATGTAGCCGTAACATTTAAGCCACAATAATAAAACTACATATAAGAGTAAAGTCATAAAATAACCTATAACATGCCAGGTACATCAATATATCTTTGGATGGAACACTGTCATGTTTGTTGTGGTATCGCAAACCCTATAAAATACGAACCCTCGCCGAAATAGATCCCTTAGAAATTGACTTCGTCTTATTGTAAAACGCAATGTTCATGCATGAAAAAGAAAATGGCAAGATTTTTGAAAATGCTTTTTGTTGTTATTGATAATAAATTTCGCTCCGAATTGAATTGGAAATCGTACCCATGTATATTTTAAATGCATTCTCGCCTTTAAATTATTAACAAGCAATTTCTTGCTATCAATATTTAACTAATGTTTAAGCGTTCCAACGTAAATCATTTTAAAAATTACCTACGGACACTTGGTAGAGTCAAAATAATAATTTTGTTCTAATAGCAGATTTTGTCCAATTGCTTCCAGGTTTGTTTTTCGTATGAAAATATTTTGTACACAATGAAATAAAAATATTCAAACGAGTAAAGTAATACGAAAACGTACATACATCGTCTTCATATTTAGTCGATTAGCCCAAAAGGTTGCAAAATAGCAGTTTTAATTATTCTGAATGGTTACAAATCGCTACGATGCTACGAAATATTCTTCATTCTTCCATGGAGTTTCTTATTCACGTTTGGAAATGACAGTTTCTTCTCCGTCAGATTTTTGTTTGTTCCTGTGAGGTGGTTTTGAAATCTCGCTTGCGTTGATTTTCATAAGGAATAGTCTAAAATTACAGGTATATCAATTAAAGTGTTCTATCCTGTTTCTGGAAAATCTTTCAAAATACATATTGAGCATTCCACAAATTCTTCTTTTCTCCACTCCAATTTTATTTTATTCACTAAAAGTCTTTGTGTTAAGAAATATATAATAATATTAGCAATGACCTGATTTTGAGATCTTGGAAAATGTTAAACTCAACTGAGTAATAATCTTTGATTATAAAATATTAATATTCGTAGAAGTCAGAGTTTATGTTGCCGATTATATAGCTCGATCGTATATGGTAGACTGATTTTGTTACTTGATATTTCTCACGTAAGACTTTGTTTTTAATTTTCTGTTGTCTTAGTAATATTGCTCATACTTTTCGTGATTTCCTCTGATTTAGCGGCTTTACGTAAATGTGTTTGAAGGACCACCAGCGAGTGTTCTTATTTTGGGAACATCGTTTTTGAATACACTTCCTTGTAATTCGTAGATATAGGTGTTACAGTCCGTGATATTGGCCATTGCTTTCGTTTTTTCGGTGCATATTTCCAATCCGAACTGGCATCCATATATAAATTCCAATCAAAGGAAGGGCTAAGGCAAGAAACAGTGCTGAGCCCTTGCACTTTTTAATTTATTTATGAGTAGAATTATTAAACTAAAGCAAGAAAGAGTGTCAACCAAAGATTCAATGATTAAATGTAGGGTATACAGGCTGTAAAGTCAGTAGACATATCGGAATGTGAGAATGCGGGTGACGTGATAATGGCTGGCAGTGAGAAAGGTCTACAGAATAACATGAACATATGGAACGACAGGTAAGGCTCCTCGAATGTTCTCTGGCAACGCTGTGGCAGCAGTTGAACTAAGGGAACCTCGGCTTAACTCAATTTGTGAGCCGATTGTTGTTCAACTCGTCGGTGTCCTTGTCTGATCATTGTGTTGTCGGCGAACTTGAGGCAGTGATCCGCCTGACAAGTTTACTGCTTCATTGTCAACTTGCAGATGGTGTTAGGACAATTTGACTTGTTGGTGACTAGCTTACCAGCGGCGACCCAACCGAAGTGCGTTTTCTAAATGTATAGTTTCCCTATGCAAACTGATTTCCAGAACAGTTGTAGAAGTTCGGATTGGGCAAATCTGATGTTTGTTGGAATTGGAACTACCGATGGATCAACACTTGATTTTGGCAAGTTTTCGGAGATATCAGTTTTGAAGGCATTGTGCTTGGATTTCATTCTGGCGCAAACTGACCTGCTCGAAGGCGAGATTGTCTTATTGATCCCCATTATGGGGATGTTCTTTGAGCTTTGGTGCGGCACTCTTACCATTGGCCCCTGGAATTTATGATGGACATCATTGCGGTTGACAGAAATACATGTGTTCTCTTTTCGGAGTTCGACAGGAATTGTGTTGTAGCTCGTGTTTCCATGGGCAGGAGTGATGACGATTCTTCTGATTCTTCCTTCCTTGGAAGGTGCAGGAGCGTGTTGTGATTCTTGTTGCACTTGTTGATGCAAGCAGTTTAAGCAAAGGACCTTCGTCTTGGCCTCTTGTATACTCGCGATGGGTGCATTTGGACGAATCGACCACAATTGTAGCTTTCCTGCTCAAATTGTGCATGATATGTCTTTAGTGGTAACATGACCTAACGCGAGCTTCTTGAACGGCTTCATGATAGTTGCCTGGGGTTTTATGTTGTCATTTTTACTAGATTAATAGCCATATATGTACCACTAAAATTCACAGGTGTCCACTTTGAAAGTGTACCATAAAAAATCAATGTATTTTTCGTTTTTGCAGCGTCCTATTTTTATATTGGACTTAATAACTGTACATCACATGCTGCCCCGCATTATTCATCCCATGCTATCGCTGATATATGATTCAGATTATCTACCACTCTTATTTCCATCTACTTAGCACACGGTGGGCCGAGTTAGAAAATTTTATTTTGATCACAATACAGAATACATAATTGTGCTGGAATGTTTTATGATCATGAAAACGTAGAAATTTTGATATGGTATATTAGCAGCAATAGTGCATGAAATATCAAAAATATAATAAATATTTTCCAAAAAGATTTTTTGTGATTATATTGATGACAAAAGGCCAGCAAATTTCAGTAATTCATGAGCAACGTAGAAGGAGAAACACAAATACAACGATAGTATAGACGTTTTGAAGCAAATTACTAAAAATCAACAAGTAACTGTTCGATAATTGGTTGCTGGTTGTGGTTAGTCAAAATTTCGGTTGTTAAAATTTCTAAGAATTTGAACTTATAAATTCCAAAGTCATTAAGAGTTACACCTGTTTCCCTAGAAACAGAAAGTAGATTTGAATGTTTTTACTGAATCAAGGAAATGAAATAGAAACAGTAGTGCTAATGAACGCCGGTGTACCATATTTTATAGATTTTTCTACAAGTTGCATTATTATAAAAGTGGCATCGAAGGTATATCGAAATTAAACTTATAAATTCAAAAGTCATTAAGAGTTACAGCTTCGGCATATAGAACGTAGATTCGAATGTTGTTACTGAATCATGGAAATGAAATAAAACCAGTAGTGCTAATGAAGGCCGGTTTACCATATTTTATAGATTTTTCTATAAATTGCATTATTATAAAAGTGGCATTTAAGGTTATCAGTTGTTTCCTGAATCTTTGCTGTTCCTCTGATATACCCACGTGACTACAGATTATAGTTCTAGTCCTAGTCTTTTGATGAACAACTAACTGAGCTCAGTAAGGATACGCCTCTTTAATTTTCAGGGGACTTTTTTAATATTGGTACGGTAATACCTCTTTTCCATTCATTTGGTATATTTTTGAAGGTTAATATCTTATTGGAGAATTTTATGAGTTCGTGTATTAGGCTTGTTACCGTGTTCGTCCAATCTTTCGTGTAACTCAGTAGTTATCTGGATAGTAATCAGGACTGTTATTGTGTTATTGTTGCTGTTGTTGTGCTCGTATTGGGTGCATTTTTCTGCTTGTTCTTCCTCTTCGGCATCGAATATGGTGGTGGAGTATAACTCTTCCAAGTATCTCATGTGACTACGATTTTCTGTGGTTGAGAGTACTTTGTTATAAAATAAAAAATCCGCGGTGGTCCGCACGAAACTTACTTATACTTAGTTATACTACGTTTTTCGAAAAAACTTTTCAAATGAAAGTTGTTTAAAATATCAATATCTATAATTTATGTATATATAATATTTTTTCCGTAACGTGTACCGTTTTCGAGATATGGAAAAAGGTCATAAGAGTAAACCATCACTTCCAGTTGAGAGATTGCGTTCCTCCTTGCTACATAAAAATGTTAAGTTTAAAATTTCAGAGCTCTAGCTATAACCGTTTGGACGCTAGAGCGCGCACAGACACACACACACACACACACACACACACAGACACACATACGTCATTCCGAAAATAGTCAGAAACGATTCAGGGGACCTCAAAACGCGTATATCCGTTAAAATCTCGAGGTCGAAATTTTTCATGATTCCTATACTTACTTATACATAAAGTATAAGTAAGTAAAAAGGCAAGAAAGTTGATCATTATACAACTAGGATAAAACGATTGTTATACTTATAGTAGGCAATAAAATAAGTAAAATCACGAAACTGAGAATGTACATATCGAAAATATTGGGAGGATAATAATAAATAATTATAATATAATAAATAATGATCAGAGAAATAAGAAAAGCAAGTAACCATAATAAATAGTAAATAGAGCAGAATGATATGAATATTTTCACGAAAATTTATTTAACATTGAGTTATTATTCACTTTGTTTTTTTAGAAAATTGCCAATGATAAATTATTGAGAATTCTATAACACAATCGTGGAAGTAGTTTACATTTTTCCCGGTGAATAATTTAACGTTTTCAGGTTGGTCTGGCGAGAAGCGTTCAAACCCGAGAGTCACGTAGACCTTATAACGCGGTGATGCCGTCCAGCAACTGCCCGTAATGGGACCGGCGTCCTGTCTCTGCTTAAATATTTGATGGAAGCGACCCCGTCACTGCTTATGGTGCCCTTCGGACTTGGACTTTCTACGTTGGCGCCCCTCCTCGCAAAGGAGCTGAATATATGTCCAGCCGAGTAAATTGACGCCAGCCGCTTGATTGTGTTACAAATACGTCCCTGCGAAGAAAAGGGCTGAATGTTTAGTTAAAGGTGTCAAAGAGGACATGATTTCTTATGTAATACACTGAAAATTAAACTGCGATTGGAGAATACGTGTATGTGTGTGTTGATATTGTTATAATGATAATGAGATGAAATATTTTCCACTTTTCTTTTAATAGGGAACGGCATCCATTGCAACAGATTAATAACAATATGCACCCACTATGTGCAGTTTTTCTATAAAAAATGTATTCTTTTATACATAAATATAATACAAATATATATGCATGTGTGCGTGTGTTTTTTGATTTGGTCATGTTCATAATGACGAAACAGATGATAAGTACTAAGCCAATGAATATAAAATTTACGAGTTTCATACTTGCTGTAGCGCGACGATAATTGAAAAACCCACCGATGTAATAAAAGGCATGATGAGGTCGCTTTGTAGTGATAATATCGCTCCACTTGTTTAGCCATTTTCGGGCCGTTACTTACATTCTGCGGCCTTGTTCACAAAATAACCCCTTTATTCCCGACACGAGTATCGCAGTGCTAGAAAGAGACGGATTTATGGCGACGCGGTCGTTAGACAAAAAGGAAAATGTTAGTTGCGGTGTGGCAGCGACAGATTTCTAATTATCTTGTTTAGTTATCTCGCCGGGCATTTTCTTGTGCTCCGTTAATTGTTTATGGGGTTGTTGTATTCACCACTTTAGTTAGTTAAACGTCAGTATATTGAAAATTTATTATGGTCAACGTGTACATCTAAAGTTACTTTTTATGAGCATCGTATACGTAATCAAGAGAAATACTGAAAGCTAATTGGTTTTGTTAATTGAGAATATGAAATGATCTCATTTAATTTAATGTTTATGTAAATTACATGTTAATTACCAACACCATTCTGTTGATTAGATTAATACGTTGATTGTGCGATTTGTAAGTTTGAACGTACTTCTTTACAACTGGTTGATATCTCGTTATTGTGTTGTGAGATTATGAGCATTCTTATAATATCGTTGTACATAATAATTTTTGAAACATTTTACAATTTGATTTCTGTGCCACGATCTCATCAGTCCATTATCAATAGATATTCTAATGTTGTATTAAATTGTTTTAATGTGATACATGTTGTTGTGCTTTCTGAAAAGCTAAAGTCTTATCGAACTTTGGTTTATTGCGGGGCCGAAAATGTACCAATAGTAATTATTTCTACTTTCATTAATGGATAATAAAAATAAAGTGTTCGTTTTAGTCTGTCTGTGTAATATTGCGAGAATGTTTGATTCTTGTATATTTTGATTATGTCATAGCGTCGCCAAAGTGAGATTCTTTGTACATTTGTGCTTGTTGCTTATATAAGTGCCATATGGCAAAAACTCGTTATAACAAAATGGAGTGATCGATTTACCACCTCCTTCGGAATTAATAACTTAGTCCGGTAAAATACAGTAGAATAGTTGATTTATAATTCCCATTGTTACATTTGTGGCTTCGCTTCCAAAAAATCTTTTAATTACGCATTGCATAAATTGTTCAATGCAATTTGAACTTGTATTTTAAATAAATAATGTCTGTTTCTTAGTCTAATCTCAATTATAAAATATTACACATAATTATTATACGGTTATATGCGATTATTTACATTTATTTACATACGTGTATCACTCAATGCTTTTCTTTCATGCGCAGTCCAACTGCAATACGCATTTGTGGATTTTCGTGTGTTTTCTTAATTATATTTTTGTTTTATGCGTTCCTCGTATTTATTTTTACATCCAGCTGTGTTTGCCTTGTTTATTATTTCAATCAATTTGTAATGGCTCCCATTTGACCCTAGGCCAATATTTCCATTGTCAGTGTCTTGTTTCCGCACTCCTCAATTTTCTTGTCCATCCTCCGCTCGTTTCCTGACCTGTGTTTCCTTTTCTAGTGTGACTAGTAATGTTTGCTAATGATAATAATTAATTGCCGTATTTCGTATAAAAAATTCCTATTACCATTTTTTTTAGTCTTCTAGGTATAGTTTTTACCAAATGTACAACATATATTAGAGCTTTATTTAGAGCTTAGAGGGTAGACAAAATTGGCGAAGGCGATCGTACGCGTTCCGTTCGCTACTAATAACAAAAGCCGATACTAGTGCATAAACTGTGAAAGCAAATTTCAAAGTGCGCAAAATTCCGGGAATGCTAGCAGTGGATGTATGAAGAGGAGGAATTAAGACATATGGAAGGACATATGGGCAGGATGGATCAAGCAGCAAGGAAATGTAACGTAGTGGTGAAGCGCACTCCAAGCAGGATAGGAAAATGCAAGCCGAAATGTTCTTCAAAAGCAAATTAGGACTGAAAATTGAGAATAAGGAAGTACGCACAACAAAAAGTCAGAGTAAAAGAAGTGATGACGAATACAAGTAAATTGCAAGGTGCAAATATCTATATCGGGGATGACCTAAATAAAAAGATCACAGAATACAAAGCATAATAATTATCAAAGCTAAAGAAGAGAAAGGCAAAGGGAATAGGTTACAAAAAGCTGGTGCCAGCCAAGTGTGGATCTCGAATATGCAACTAAAGAAACTGGTTCGTAACAAGGAGGCTAATCAGGCAACAAACTAAACAATGTAGATCATAGGGAATATATTTTAAGAGCGGCCAGGAGAACAAAGGACACGGGATAAAAATTCTCAAAACCCCTCAACATCCATTATGGGCACCTCGAATGTAAGGGGCATTTTTGTAACAGGGAATCTTAAAGAATTAACAAAGGAAATTAAAAAATATAAGATAGATATACTCAGTGACATATAAACTGCACCACTTAGAAGGGGTGGGAATTTTTGGACCAAATTTGGCAGGAATAGTGGACTAGTCCAGGGAAATAGTTGATTAAAATTTGAAACCCAATCATCAAGTAATCATGGGATTTTTGACGTTTGACGGCACCACTCAACAATAATGCGTGTTTATCAAGCGTGGCCTGAATATGGGGTTAAACGTCGGAGAAGAGGCACTGGGGCTCAAAGACGAACCAATGAACGTCAAGATCGCCGCTTAAAACTAATGGCCTTGAGAGACCGATTCTCTACAACTAGATCAATAGCTGATCAATGCTTAGGTGAACAAGGTCGTCCGATAGGCTTGCGAACAGTTTATCGTCGAATAAGGACCTTTGGCTTGCTGTCTTACCGCCCGCATCTTGTGCTACCACTCACTGCTCAACATTGCCAGGAACGTTTGGCCTGGTGCACGGAAAGACTTCAATGGAACTTGGAGTGGCATCGAGTTGTCTTTAGTGACGAATCGCGATTTTGTTTAGGAATGCATGATGGTCGGATGACTGTTAGACGAAGACGTGGAGAAAGGCGCAATCCTGACTTTTCGATTGCGAGGCATGTTCACCGAACTGTGGGGTTGATGGTGTGGGGTGCTATTGCTTACGGCAGTAGGTCACCCTTGCTCTTCATTCGGGGCAGTATGACCGCCCGACGCTACATTGACGAAGTGGTAGAACCACATGTTCTTCCATATCTTCGAGGGCTGGAAGACCCACTTTTCCAGCAAGATAATGCACGACCTCACGTAGCAAGGGTTTCTCTTGACTTCTTTGAAGAGGCCAATGTTAATCTTTTGCCTTGGCCGCCAAGATCTCCCGATTTGTCGCCCATTGAGCACGTGTGGGACATGATGGGTAGAAGATTGAGAAATCTACCGAAACCACCGTTGATAATAGAAGCTCTACGGCATGAAGTACAGGCTGCTTGGGATGCCATACCCCAAGAAGACATTGATCACCTGCTGGAGTCAATGCCAAGGCGTGTCAATGAGTGTATCAGAAATAGGGCCGGACCAACACATTATTAAAGAAAAATAAAAAAGATGAAGTGTTTTCTTTATCAAATTTTAATCAATTGTTACCTTAGACTAGTCCAATGTTTCTGCCAAATTTGGTCCAAATATTCCTACCCCTTGGTGGTGCAGTTTATATGTCACTGAGTATACAACAGCCTTACAAGAAACAAAACAATTAGGGCCGGATATGGTAGATATAGAATATAAAACATTTTTTCTGGCTTCATGGCACAAAAAAATTATAAAGGTAAGGTAAAGTCTTTCAAAGAAATATCAGACAGGTTTTGTGTCAACAATAGGAATACAAACGAAAGAGGTAAGAAAAAGTATACGGTGGAATAAACACAGAAAACAGCTGGCGAAGAAGAACTATTAAGGAACTACACATTATGTGCAAAGAATCAAAGAGAACATCAATCATAAAAGCCAACGACTAAGGTGGATAGGGCGTATAGTGTAGAGCAATATCTAAAAAGTACGAAGATCCAAAATTGGAAGGAGAAAAGGAGAAACAGATAAGAATATGGAATAAAATAGTTCAGCAAGCCCAAGGCCGTCCTGGCCTTTCGTGCATATACATATATACAACATTCCAAATGTAATATTGCGCTCCGGAAAGCATTTTCCTGTTTTCGTAATCGGGATATTCCAAACACTACATTGGTCATTAGGTGCTGTTTCCCTACCTTCTTACATTTAGTGTTTCAATTAATTTCCTGTACCTACAGTTCATTGTCGTCCCAGTATTTGGTGATTGTTATTTATATCGACATTTCTGATGAGTCACAGTCGCGTCACATAAGACAAAAGTGATTTATAAAAACTACCCGCAACACAAACGTTAGGTTATTATCGTAGCGGAATTGTGGCATGTCTGGTGGCTGTAAAGGCATGTGTGTTGAACTGGGGCGAGTTCACTTTACCGACGGTATCGAGAGCGCAATAAAGAAGGTCCCAAATAATTCATGGCCACTGTATACGGTTATGGGCGAGTCGAGCTTCCATCCGCTAATGGAACGCTCATACGCGTTTTATTTTATTATAACCCACTTCCAACCCTCAAGCGGCCGCGCGACAATCGGCCAACAGTTCGATAAAACTAAGTGTTTTAACGACGATGTTTCGACCGTACGATGGCCCAGATTGAGAAAACGTGGCCGACGTACGGCGGTATTATTATGTGCGGTGATGGCATTCATGGTCGGTGTCAGAACGCCCGCTATCTGATTGGCCGCACAATAATCACGTCAGTATACCTCTGTTCCGGTTCCGGCACGCTATCGGTGTCCGTACTCGTCATGATACTTCCGCCAACACCGCCACTGTTGCCGTCCTAAACTATATTTATTACTCTAATTCTAGCGCGGATGGAAAACTTGTATGGAAAAATTTTAAATTTTACAAAAAACGATTCAGTAATTTTGCTTGCAGATATTTTAACATGTTACATGATAAGAGTTATGTTGTGCTACAGTTAGAATGAGAGGACATTTCTACCTGAAAATAAATATGGAGTAATAAATATTGATATATCCAACGCAGAAACTGGTAAAATATGTGCCAACTCTGGTGTTACGTGGTCGTGCACAAACTTGCATTAGGCAATACTATTAATGGTCTGAAGGCTTCAATTGTAGCCCTTCAAGATGAAATCAAGATATTAAAGAGCACTGTTATTGAACTAACACCGAGTGTATAAATTTCCGGTTCGCTACATAATACGGAAAAAAAATAATTGAGGAAATTTGGAATCGTGAGAGGTGAAAAGTTAATGTTGTTTTGAATGGTTGTAGGGAATCTGAGTGCAGCTCCATTAGCAAACAGGCTGAGCTTGACGGGCCTTTGGTGGATAAAATAATGACAGTATTGTGTTACTGAAATTGAACTGATACCAATTTGCTTAGGCAAATTTGATTCTATGCACACTACGTAATTCATTCAGAATAAAGTCCTCCGCCGAGCTGAAAGGAATCTCTGTCACGGGATCGTATGTACAACCAAGAATGGAATTAATCAATCGTCTGGCGAATGGTTCACCATTCTGAGGATTGTTTACAGAAATGGCATTACTAATATTGTATCATCGTTAATCTAATAATTTGTGACAAAATATGACGAATGGAGACCAAAATTGGAAAAAGTATAAATGAAAGAGCAATGGAAATCGAATGAACGAAAGCAAAACCCACTGACAATGACAGGAATAGTAAGGGAATGCGGGTAAAAACAATGCAAACAAACGAGAGAAGACAAAAAGAAGTGATAATGAACAAACATTAAAATATGATGAAACGAATTTCCATGAAATAAATTGAATAAAGGAGAAAAAGTAGAAGAAAAAGCAGTCAAATGAAAGAGAAATAAACGAAAAAAGTAAAATGAACCCAACGCGAACAAACAAAAAAATATATATGAACAAGCAATCTATTTGAAACTAAATATTACGTATTACACAGTTGGAGCTCAAAGACGATTTCGACGTAAATGCTGGTTTCAAAACTGTTGCCAGTTTTCTTCTCCCATGTAGAGCTTTGTCTCCACAGCTTATGTTAAAGCAACCAATCGAGGCTTGATTAATCAGGACATCTCTCCAATGAGGTTGCTCTAGAAGAGCAGTGATGAGGTCATATTTGTCTGGATTATTCAGTTACACGTGAGATACAATGGTGACGTTCGCCTTCTTGTCTGTATACTAGTTTTTTGTCCTTTTATTTATGGTATGTAAGGCGCATTTTTGTGACAGGGAATCTTAAAGAATTAACAAAGGAAATTAAAAGATATAAGATAGATACAACAGAAACAAAACAATTAGGGCCGGATATTGTAGATATAGAATATAAAAAAAAATTTCTGGCTTCATGGTACAAAAAGATTATAAAGGTAAGGTAAAGTCTTTCAGAGAAATATCAGAGAGGTTTTGTGTTATACTTTTACGAAGAGAGGAGACAATATCAGTATAGAGGCTTGATTAATCAGGACATCTCTCCAATGAGGTTGCTCTAGAAGAGCAGTGATGAGGTCATATTTGTCTGGATTATTCAGTTACACGTGAGATACAATGGTGACGTTCGCCTTCTTGTCTGTATACTAGTTTTTTGTCCTTTTATTTACGTCCTCATTTCCTTTCTTTCAGATTAAGTCTGCATATACTAAAACTCATCTTAAGTATTTAAATAACGTGTTGTTATGTCTGTGGCAGCTTCACTATTCCCAGTCAAAGGACAACATCTGCGCATTTGTCAGGTAAACTTATTTTCCATATTTGAAAGTAAAACTTGGTGACCAAGGCTTGGCCCCATCACAAGTTGTGCACGCAGTTTGTCGAGGGTTTACGGATGTGGACGAATGGAACATGTGATAAATTACCACTTGGCAATTCAAGTGATTTCCACTTTTATAGTAAAAACGTCAGGATATAATGAATTAAAATAGAGTATCCTAGTCTAACATCAGCTATATGTCTTATGCCCCAGAAAAAGAGGAGTCAAGTGAAGAACTAAGCGATTTGATCAGCGTGGATGTGAGACCAAAAAGGCTACACCACTGAAAGAGAAGAATTTCCTTGAAAAAGGAGAAGAAGTAAAAGTCCATTTCTGCAGTACTTTTGAGATGATAGTGGCGGAAAGGATATTGTGGATACTTTTGGAGAGTATTTTTCTAGCATATTCCTCCAATATAATGTTACTGCACCTCATGGCGTCCATACTACCCGTCCCCTTTTTGTACTCCAATGTGTTTCTGAAGGTTAACTGCTTTGATGGCTTCCTTTGCTAATAAAATGACAGCTGGTTATGATTTAATTCAAAGTTTTTTTAGTTAAGAATGCAAGATTTGTATTGGCCAAGCCATCAATCTATTGATTAAGTTATCTGTTTTTCCCGATATTTGGAAAAACAAGCTACAATTATTCCCATTTTGAAAAAGGTGATAGTTTTGGTTGACAAATTATCGTCCTGCCACCTCATGAAACTTCGCAAAAAATATGAGCAATTGATCTACAAATCAATGATACCTTACCTTATTTGTCATCGAACCATGCTTTTTAACGAAGAGATCAACTATAATCAATCTTAGTTGTATAATTCTGTTTATTAGTGATACCTTCTATGGTCGTGATCAGGTTGATGTAGTCCAGTGCTTTTGACACGTTGTATCATAATGTATTGTTAACAAAGCTGAGTACGTTTGGATTCGGTTCCTCACTGTTGAGTCTTATGAGTTCCTATGTTACCAATAGAGCTAACTATATTTTCTACAATGGATTTTCTTCATTCGGTTTCGTCCCAAATCTAGTGCTCCTTAAAGATCCAATTTGGAACCATTACAATTCGTTTCATTCATCGGAGATCTTCTCATTTCTCAGTCTTGTCATGTAGCTGCTTTTGCCGATGACATAAAAATCTATTCGTTCATCTCAAATATTACCGATTCTAAATACTTGCAGGAGAACATTAACATTATTATCTGTTGGTGTGCCAATGAAATTGATGTTACGCTGTAACGTTCACTCGTAAACGACCCACTTCTTGCGACATGGAAGATCAGGGATTAATGATTATCCATTATAGATATTGTGAAGGATTTGGGAGTGATGACGCGATACATATTGGCAATTTATGTATGGTATCTAAGTGCCTGGGATTTGTAAGGCTAGACACATGTGAAGTCTTTTTACCTTCGTAGAGAGAGTGAGAGAGAGAGTCATGGTACTAGATTTCTTTGGAAATAGGTTAATGGTAAAACTAATTGTCCGCAGGTACTATATATAATGCACGTGCCTTGCACTGGCTCACGTATCTCCCCAACGTTCAGTTTACCAACACCGAAGACCAATATCCTTGGAAGGCATTGATGAGAGCATATTACAATGATACATTCTTTAATTCATTGTGAAACTTTGTCGGTTGATTATATCATGTATTTTGTTTATATTGCTTATTTGATTGCGTGTTTGTACATTATTTTGTCCTCTTATGGGCTTTACTGTTTTACAATAAATATATATTATAATATATGGGAATACGTTACTAAAAACTGTTAAATTAAATCGAACTAAGTAAATTCATATCTAGATATATATGTTACTGTTTCAATTTTAATATAAAATTTTCCATGCAAACGTTCGCGACCTGATATTTTCATAATTGGCATCCCTTGCCACAGCACCGCCGACACCGCCGCTGTTTGCT
This sequence comes from Geotrupes spiniger, assembly GCA_959613385.1. Classification (NCBI taxonomy): domain Eukaryota; kingdom Metazoa; phylum Arthropoda; class Insecta; order Coleoptera; family Geotrupidae; genus Geotrupes; species Geotrupes spiniger. The sequence continues at coordinate 44,601,460 of OY390731.1, read as the reverse complement.
CACACTATATATTAATATTTACAACGCACCACTAACAAGGTTATTAGCATTTTCGCTCCCTTTCGTATAAAGCGCTCGATTAACACAACTCGCGAGACTTAATTCAATTCTAAATGTTTTCACAGAAAATACGATAGCATTAAGTGCTATTTCAAACATGCGGTAAATACATTCAAAGTGCACGACGTGTTTAGGAAAGTGAAAGCAGAATTACCTCAGAAAATTGATTTTGATAACGTGTGGTAAACATGCTTGCTAATTAGTGTTTGCGAATAATATTAGGATTATTAGTTAATTGCTAATATGCACGTGCACATAATTTTATAGTACGTTTTCAATGAAAAATATACTCAGTGACATGCACCACCGAGAAGGGGTGGGAATTTTTTGACCAAATTTGGCAGAAACATTGGACTAGTCTAAGGACAATTGATTAAAATTTGATAAAGAAAACACTTCATCTTTTTTATTTTTCTTTTTCTTTTCTTGTGTTGGTCCGCCCTTATTTCTGATACACTCATTGACCCGCCTTGGCATTGATTCCAGCAGGTGATCAATGTCTTCTTGGAGTATGGCATCCCAAGCAACCTGTACTTCATGTCGTAGAGCTTCTATTGTCAACGGTGGGTTCGGTAGATTCCTCAATCTTCTACCCATCATGTCCCACACGTGCTCAATGGGCGACAAATCGGGAGATCTTGGCGGCCAAGGCAAAAGATTAACATTGGCCTCTTCAAAGAAGTGAAGAGAAACCCTTGCTACGTGAGGTCGTGCATTATCTTGCTGGAAAAGTGGGTCTTCCAGCCCTCGAAGATATAGAAGAACATGTGGTTCTACCACTTCGTCAATGTAGCGTCGGGCGGTCATACTGCCCCGAATGAAGAGCAAGGGTGACCTACTGCCGCAAGTAATAGCACCCCACACCATCAAGCCCACAGTTCGGTGAACATGCCTCGCAATCGAAAAATCAGGATTGCGCCTTTCTCCACGTCTTCGTCTAAGAGTCATCCGACCATCATGCATTCCTAAACAAAATTGCGATTCGTCACTAAAGACAACTCGATGCCACTCCAAGTTCCATTGAAGCCTTTCCTTGCACCAGGCCAAATGTTCCTGGCGATGTTGAGCAGTGAGGGGTAGCACACGATGTGGGCGGTAAGACAGGAAGCCAAAGGTTCTTATTCGACGATAAACTGTTCGCAAGCCTATCGGACGACCTTGTTCACCTAACCATTGATCAGCTATTGATCTAGTTGTAAAGAATCGGTCTCTCAAGGCCATTAGTCTTAAGCGGCGATGTTGACGTTCATTGGTTCGTCTTTGAGCCCCAGTGCCTCTTCTCCGACGTTCAACCCCATGTTCAGACCACGCTTGATAAACACGCATTATTGTTGAGTGGTGCCGTCCCAAACGATTGCCGATTTCTTTACACGAAAATCCTGCTTCTCGTAAACCAACAATCCGCCCTCGGTCAAAGTCACTCAACTGCTGGTAAACTTGAGGTCTCCTTCCTCTAGGCATCGTTAAACACTTGAAATACTTTAAACTAAAGAACAGGATCCGAAAAAGTGGAACAAATTCAAAAAATTACTCGATAATTGCTTGTCTATCACCACCTCTAAAAAATGACACAAACGTCAAAAATCCCATGACTACTTGATGATTGGGTTTCAAATCTTAAACAACTATTTCCCTGGACTAGTCCACTATTCCTGCCAAATTTGGTCCAAAAATTCCCACCCCTTCTAGGTGGTGCAGTTTATATGTCACTGAGTATATTAAACACTGATAATAATACAATTTTAACTAGACGTTGGGTACATTTGTATGTATATTTTTTATTTAAAAATTTATAACCAGCAAACGAATTGCAAATCAGTAGCAATACTTTTTGGTCTCTTTCTGCTCATTTCAGATATTTTTTTTTAACATACTGGCATGAAAATAACTTGACAAAAGTTATAAGAAATGTTATTTTGCATTAAACTCTTGTTCCGTTGTACACTTAATATTTATATACATTTTTTTAAAAAATATCCTGAACGTATATATACATATATGTACATACAAACGCTATATTTGATTCGTATTACTTTTAAACATGCCGGAAAGATCAAAAACTCCGTGTTTGTTTACAAGCATCCATCACGTGTTTGCCGTCGTTACTTTGTATTCAGATCCGGTACAGTTTACATTTTCCTAATGTACCGTGTACGTATGCAGCTGTAAGTGGTGTTTTTGACATACTTTGCGCACGACTGATCGCCAAAGAAACGTCCCTTGATTTTCCTACGATTTTCTCCGTTTATATTTTATAATTCGAATTTGCACAACTCGCTGCGAAGCCGAAACGTAAATCGTTGATTTCTTAAATGACGAAATGACGAAACAAATGCGATAATTAAAATTTTATAATGATTTTAAGCTGGTACTTTGAAGATGACTACTAATGCTAGTAAAATATGTGGGGGTAAGTTTTAGGTTCAGGTTTGTAGTGAGTGGTACCTTAGGGCAGCCTTGGGACAGCAAGGATCTATTTTTCTATTTCCATCTTCCTTAAATTAAGGATTTTTAAGGGTTAGAGCTTGTGAAGTTTACTAAGCTCTAGTTTGACCTCACCAAAGAATGATTTCAAGAGAAACATATTTATGAAGAGAGAATGATAGAGAGAAATTAGTAGTTAAACAAACCAATGTTCTACAATTATGTTGTAAATAAGCATAATTTTGCCCGAAACGACGACCCATAAACCAATTCCGAAAATATGAAATACGGCCGAATATAAAAGCTAAGTTATAACAATTTCTCTAAACGTCGAGTGTCTTTAATAACTACCTCACGTAACAAAATTAATGCGTGTATTTATAATCCGGGCGTTTTAGTTTTTTTTATGCGGCAAAGCACTCAAATGTTTCTCAAGTCGGGGTTCTGCGGCCACCCCTCGCAACTTATACGCATCATTAGTTCGGAAATTTTCAGATTTCAGCGCAGAAATCAGAAATATTTTATCTTGCTTTCGCTACAATGGTTTTTAATATGAACCTTTCTGTCCATTACAACGGAGATTGAAATATCTATAAAGTATTGTTGGTTTCTAACGTAGATACTTGTTATCTACAAGTCACTTGCAGACTAGTCTCTTTATAAGCGACCTCGCCGATAACATGCCCGCACGATTTTTGCGATACACCGAGCGACGAAAAATATGTGGATTAATCCTGCTGGAATAAATTCACAACAATATTTAAAATGCAATAACATCAAAACGAGTTACTGATATATAATGTTAATTTATGTAATGTACCCAAAGGGCATTTATCAATTACGTACAGAAACGGAGTATTTCATAAATCGTAAAACAATGAGCCATATATAAAACGATTACGATATACTACTACAAAAAATAGCCTCATTCTAGAAAATATATTCTCATCAAATAGTAAATGTTAGGGGAACGTTTTATAACAGGCTGGGGCATTGTTATGTGGTAAACGAAGATTTATCTCAACATTAGTTGCAATAATGTGTCTGAAAGTTGTGGGGTTTGACAAATATAAATTAATTTGTGTGGATGTTTTTAATTCGCCGTTTTATATTCGCCCATCTATTTGAATATCTCATTTGTCATTTAATTCATCTTTTTGATGTGGGATACATTTCGTAGTTTATTATATCGAAAAAGTTTCTAAGGATTACAAAGATTTATAGAAATGCCTAATGACGATTAGGTTTCGTGAAAAGCAAAATATACTAGCGATGTACAATTTTCTGTAAATTAAATTTGCCATTATTACTTTGATTCTTTGTTTTTATTCGATTACTTTGCAGCTATATTATCATTGTCATAGATTATTGCGATTAACACATTGCAACATTCCATTCGGTTTTTCGATACGTTCAGTTACTATGTTTTCGTATGCATTTAGTTTACTACATTATTTTAATTAGGTCGACTACTTTTACTTCTATTTACCTCACATTCATAATTGATGGAGTTCTTTTGTTTTGGCGTCGTTTGTTTGTTCTAATTTGAAATCTCTTCCTGATGTATATCGTAATTAATTTGTGTTCAAAATATTGCTTTCTGCTTTCATTACAATTTTTAGTTAAATGGATTTCTTTTTAATTTGTCTCGAGATATGTCATTATTTTATGTGTTTCGTTGTTTTATTTACTCTCTGTTTTGGTTGGTTTAAATTTACTTATTTTTTCGTTTGCATATGTGTTGTGTACTAAATTAGAGGAACACTAAGAAAAATAGTTTAAAAATCGTAATTTCTTTTCTAGTTTTATGAAAGTAATGCAATCTCATAAGCTGGTGATATTATCATTTATTTACCATAAGATGCATCCCATTTGATTATTTCAACGTTATTATCAAAAAAGAAAAGATAAAACGTGGGAAGCAGTTTAGAGAAAAGCCTATTTGTCAATTCGATAGCTCTAGACAAAGAATCGAGTGGGCGACTGTCAATTTATTTATAATTAGTGCAATATGAAGATTGGGTAGCAGTGGTCCTCAGGGCTTTTTAGCGATGAGATTTCGGTTAACACGTTTTTATGGTCGTCTTCGAGTTTGAGCGAATACAGGTGAACGAAGTGGGTAAGACAGGACAATTCCTGGAAGAACATAAAATTCAGTTACGGACTAGCCAGCTCTCAACAGACCTGTGACTCTTCGACGGCTTGTGGTAGCTCTTCAGGAAGAATCGGTCAACTTACCCCAAGAGGACATCCAGAGGTTAATTGAAAGTTTGCCATGATATCATGCAGTTATTCAGTCTCATGGCCCATTGTTAGCAGTAATCAAAGTTCCACGATTAATTTGGCAAAATTTTTGGCAAATTCGTTTAGTCAAATCTTGGGAAAACACAAATATCATACCAACACCAAATACAAAAATTTTTTAAAATACCTAAAAACTATCAATTGGTTAGCTTAGATTTCTTTATATTACCAACATACCGATAGATTTAGAAACTAGTTAGTATAATTGAAAAAAATGAATTTTTCAAATAATAAGTAAACGACTATATCAACGAATTTCACGACAAATTACAATTAACAATAGGAGAGAAATTGAAATCTATAAACTTCCTTGACTTGATACAAATGTACAAAGAAGGAGCAATAACACAGATTGATACACAAAACAAACCCATTCGAGGCGAGATTTAAATTATGAATCATGTGCAGGAATAACTCGTCAAAGAAGCAGATATATTCATTCAATAAACTCTTACTGTAGTTAATATATTTATTTGATTTTGATTTGTCATTGTCCAAGTAAATGACAATCTTACTGGCATTTTATACACCCCACGGGTGAATTGTAAAGCTCAGGTTGATTTTATCAAAAAATGTGACTTTCGATAAAATACTACACATCGATATATAAAAATAGCTGCAATAAATAACTATGAAGAGTTATCGCTTAAATTAAGACATATAATAACAACAAAGGAGACAAAAACATGGATAAGTAATGAATTGTTAGAACACATTAAGGTAAGAAATAAACTAAGAAAAATACAGCAAAAGTCCAAACAACGAAATATTAAAAATAACTTAATACAAAATAAAAAAGAATACGACAATTAAATGTACGAAACAGGAAGAGAGAATTTGTGAAATGCAAAGGAAATACAATCAAAATTTGGAATGTAATGAAGAAGCAGTTTAACAAAAAAGAGCAACGCAAGAATGAAATTGAAGAAATAGAAAAAAGAATAAAACCAAAACAAGACATGCGAAACAGTAAAAGAAGTCAACTATTGCTTTGCAAATATAGGAAAAAGCAGAAAAACAAGTTACGGAATCAAACATAAAACACCAAACATCGAAAATAAAAAGACAAATTGAAACAGCAAAATTTTAGCTAACCAATGATGATGAAATAAGCAAAATATTAGAAGAAATTAAAGTAATGAAGCACAAGGACTTGAAAAATAAAAAATCATCTAATAATAAAAACAGAACAACTTTAACACCGATACTTGTGAAACTGACTAAAGAAGTACTAGAAGAAGTAATATCCCGACTATTCGATGCAGTATCGAAAACAAAATTATTTGAAAAACTGGAGGCAGTAGGAATACCAAATAAAAACTTAAACGTAATACGAACCTACATTACCAATCGACCACAAACAACACAAATGAGAGAAATAGAAAACGGCCCATAATATGCAGAGTATGGAATACCTTAAGGAGGAAAGAAAAACTGAAAGTTCAAATACAATAACATCAAACCTAGGACGAAAATGATTTCGATCAAAATGAATGAAATATATAGAGATCAACGAGAATATCTATTTGTAAACTACAATAATATTTGGTGCAGACCTGTCACAGAATGATGTACTATTCAAATAATCAACTTAAATGCCTAAGTAACATAAAATCTTTTACAAGTGAACACATATATCCACAAATGTTATCCCGCACACATGCAATTTATAAATCTGACCAACACATTACAGCGCTTCGTTCAGTGACAGCATGTTTTCTAAACTCGTCAATCTTAGAGATTGTGAGAGTTGCACAAAAACGAAGTGGGATAATCAATAAATTCAATGAATAAGAATTACATTGTTACAAAATTTGTCAATCTAAAGTTTAATTACTTGAGAGTCTGGGCACAAGTGACGGGGCCCAGGTGCGGGCGTTCCTGACATGATAAATGGACGCCTTTCTCAGGACGTCGTTCTCCCACGGGACGCGGATACAACGGGACGTTCCGGGACGCCGCACTGATTTCGCGCGCGCGCTCTACTTATTGATATTTATTACGCGAATAAATAATAATACCTGGCCGTAATGCCACCTTATGTAAATTTATTCGACTGAAAGTGGAACATTCATCTTGCAAAGGTAAAACTGCAAATGCAAAGGAGCGTTCGGGGCCCCTGACTGGAGAATGATCTGGCAGTCGATCGATCATGGTATAATAGCGCAGAATAATGAAGTTAGCAATGATAATGAAATTATAACAAATTTTCATTTGTGCAGTAAACAATTAACTTTTAACTGTTTACTGAATGTTGATGTATGTGAAAAAGACTCAGCCACCATAGAAGTATTAAACGAGGTGAGAAATTAAAAATTGCGTTAAAAAAATTAGAACGAAGCGACTCCATAGGCACAACTGACAAGAAAAATTATGTAACGAAGCACCAAATACAGATCCCTTAAGCGTACTATGTCGAGATTGTGAAACAAAATGCAAACTGCACCGGCTGACAACGGACACCGGAACGTGGCAGCGGTTGCAAATGTTTGCAAAGTTCATTAGTTGACTTGACTTGACTGCTAAACAGACGAAGGTAGGCATAGTTGAGCCTATATGTCCTTTGACAACATTATATATTTAAGGCAGTACTATATCATAAACCCGAAATTTAGATATCGATTCACGCACCATTCACAAAATGGCAAAATTATTAAAAAACAAACCAAGATCTTTTAATCAGATAGTTGTTTCAATTCATATAAACAATTCTCAATATGGCTATCATATGCAGATTAATCGTTGTTCCTCGATCATGCTAACTCAGGGACAAAAACACTTATTTAAGCACTATTTATTGCTAAGTGTACTACTTTGAAGTGTCCTACGTGTGTCTGTACTGTTATAACAATAAAAATGCTTAAATCTGTTCATTAAAAGTGTTTACAATCTGAACAAAACTTTCCACTGGTATTAGGCGCAGCACCTCAGCCTAGCATTCGTTCAACAACTTTACGTTAACCTTCTAAAATTTTCATAACATCTTTGGCACAGCACGACCATCTGTTGTTTGTACCCAGTGAAGTAAGTTCGTAAGAACACTGCGTCGATGGAGGTATTGTATAAGTTTAAAATAGCCATACGAACTATAATCATTTGAAAAACTCTAAGGAAAATATTGGAACAAACCAAATTAACAAATTAATTAACGTGTAATGTACCAAGTAATACTTGGCCGCACATAACCTAGATTTGAACAAAACGACATTTTTGGGCGGACTGCGGAAGGAATTTGAAAGGTGCCCTCGTCGTTCTTGGGGGGTAATGTCATGCGAGGAAAATGCATATGCATTTACAAATATATGCTTTTCAACAAATGTATAGTATTGAACACCAATACGTAAACATAGTGAGGCATGTAGCACCTAATTAACGAGAACTATTACGAAAATGTCTACTGAGATGCTATCAAACGACGCTGCGATATATACAAATAAAAGCAAACCACAATGAAATCGTATGGACTGGATAATGGACACTCCAAATAGCATACGTATTTATTGCCATTTCATTCCGGCAGTACTTTCTGAGTCGTTGGAAAAGTAACATAGTAAATATATTATCAAGCCCGGAGGTCAACGACAAGAACAAACATAAAGGATAAGGAATGAGACACCATCTCACTTAAGATATTTCAGGGAGAGACTATTAGATGGAATCAAAGGACAAGAAGGAGAGGAAGAAGAAAACCCAATTAAAATAGGAAAGGCATAAGGGACAGACGACATAAGCCCGGAAATGATAAATTAATTGAGAAAAGAAGGAATATAACTCGAACACAAAATGATGCAGATAATGTGTAAAAGCCAGGAGATCCGTCAGGACTGGGAGAGAGCCTATTTATAAAAAGGAGGTAAAATGATGTGCAGCAACTACAGGAGTAGATCTCTATTATGTATATCTCATAAAATTATGGAAAGAATAATTGAAAATAAATTAAGAAAACCATCAGAGATCAGAGAGGAAATAGGTCAACCCAGGATCGGATCTTCATATTTCGACAATCATCCGAAAAAATAACGAACACTTGCAGAAAAATATTTGTATGTGTAATAGATTTGGAGAAAGCCTTTGATACTGTACAAAGAAAAGACATAAGGAGGATGTTAACAAAAAGAGGACTAAATGAGAAAATCATTGAAACAATAAAACATATGTATGCTGAAACATTAAATGTAGCAAAAATTAGAGGAAATATGACAGGGATGTTTAAAACACAGAAAGGAGTTAGCCAAGGCGGATGAAATTGTCTGTGAAGCAAACAGGTAATATAACTACACACCATTAGAATACCGAAGATTAATACCCATCTATATAAGTGAAGTTTTATACGTCAACGACCAAATAGAATAAAAGTATGGTCAGAAATATTCAAGAAGAGCAGTTTTAAATTAGTAAAACTAAGGTAATGAGTATAGGCAAGAGCCCGCAACAAAACAGCAATACAAACTGGGAACGACACAATACAAGAAGCAAACAAAATAAAATTCCTGAGATGGATAATGGAAGAAAATGTGAACTTGAAATTACCAACAGAATAAAGAATACAAACATATGCTTTAATAAAAAAGAAATCAGTAAGAAAATGAAAGTTAAAGTGTACGAAATAGTATTAGCACCCACCCTGATATATGATTGTGAATCGTGGACAATGACAGAAAAATATATAAGCAAAATATAAGCTACAGCAATGAAGTCTTGCGAATTGAGGAGGTAACAATAAGTGATAAGATACAAAGCGAAGTAATCAGGAAGCTGGATGTGAAGGCTATAATTGAGAAAATCGAAAGACAGCAACTCATGTGGTATGGGCACATGACAGGAATGAAAGATGATCGATAAGTGAAAACAGTGTGGACAATTATAACTGGTGGAAGAATTTGGAGAGGTAGACCGACGACCACATGGAATGCAGGAATTAGCGGGGAAGTGTACATGGGAACAAACGAAGATATTTGCGCAGGATCTACAAACGAGACATAACAACCTCTACACCTTTGGTATAAGAGGGGTTAGGATAAATAAGTAGATAAGTAAGTGCGAAATTACTAGACTTATAGAACGAAACAAAATCCGACTATGATTTACATACAGTAAAGTGAATAGTGATATATCCACTACCTAGGAGTAATAGTTAACTATAAATTCGCGACAAGGCTGATAAGCAACTTGTTGCTGACAAAGCACCAAACTATCGATGTACCCATAAACCATGCATTCAAATACATGTTTTTATTCCCACAAACGATGATGTTTGTATCTCCAATATGGGCCAGTGGTGTGACGATTAATCAAGAACCATTGCAGATGATGCAGAATGAGTGTCTAAGATTCGGCCTACGCTAATTATCTTACAAAACACAAGCTTAAAAGTTCATCTTACCCCACCTCACATTGATCATTTTAAAACATTCTAATCTTTCTTAAACATCAATTTCTATATAATTGCTGCTTTATCACTATATGGTTTTTCTCCATATTGCTTCTAGATAAAATGCATTTGGCACGCTTTGTTGTATATTGGATAAGTACTGGCATTTAGGAACCTTAGCAACAAACTTTGTAATATGATTGCAATGTACGATGGAACTTTTTTAACAATAACAAAGTCTATTGCAATATATCGATTGACGCGTATTACTAACCATTAGTCATCAATATTAATAAGTGTCTAAGGATGAATGATTGTTAATATTGCAACTCAGCTTTTTCTTTTTATCCTTGCAAAGCTTCTATTGTACAAAAGACATGTAATTATGAAATGGAAGTAAGAATTATTATTACTTTTTATATATTCATTAATATATTAAAACTTTGTTTCAAAAATCTTTCAGAATTAATAAATATAATAAAAATGCGCACAACGCCGCCGATCGAAAACTGTTGACGAAGCATCTGTACGAGGATTATGTTAAACAAAATTTATTGAAATCTGCAGCGTGCATTCATAATTCTTATTCCGCTTGTTTAATGTGTAAATTTAAACGCTTTGCATGAAATAAACATTTGTAAATTTAAGCATAACTCAGCATTATAATACGCAAGTCCTATTTGGAGAACAGGTATTATCCATTGACGTCTTGATTATGTTGTTAGAGAGTATAAAATAAATCATATTTTTCAATATTGCTTATGTTTAACTGCGTTAATATAGAAAGTAATGAAGAATAGGACCAGACAATGGTCCCAATAACATAACAATGACGTACTGAAATTGCTTTTTTGCGTAGAAGTAACCATTTTCAATACATGTGTGTTCTTTATAGAAAATATGTTAGGTTAGTATAGAATATTTGACGGGACGAAAAATGTATCTATAATGATCTTTCATTTATTTTAGTCCAAAGATAATAAACCCATAATTACCACTTAAAATGAAATAAATCACATGCATCTTTATAAACCGATGAAATGTTTTCATTGTTCTTTCAAAGACGGACGAAAAAGCCAGGAAATTATCGACGTTGCGAGGTGACGGCGTGAAACTATGAACTCGTTAAAATTCAATTTCGAATTATCAGGCCCTTGCAGAGTCATCATTTGCAAATTAGGAACGATAATATGAACATGCAGCGATAAATTCTAACCGTAGACTGATGCAGGCGATTTCGTGTGGAAAGCAGATGGAAAAGTTTGGTTACAAATTGAGTCTCGAGTGTAAATAGAGACATACATACAACTGGTAAATGTTTTTGTTCGGTCCTTTTGCATTTTTGTATTTAATGAACGGAAATATTTCACTTCGTTGCCGGCAGTTCGGTCGAAATGTTCGAATAATTACTCGGCTTCTCGAAAGCTGTTTTTTCGTTTTTCGGTAGGTTGTTAACGAAATATCTGTAAATTACGAACTCCGTGGTGAAAAAGGTTATGTATTTGTGTGTGGATATACAGAAAATTATATATATAGTATATAGTAGTTAGTTTTCGACATCGTTTATAAACGACCAATACACAAATAGTATAAAATAAAAATTATAGATTATAAAACAAAACAACATTTATGTATATTGAACAACCACATTCCTACCATATATTATCTTAAATTCACAAATCGGACGACCGATATACATACACAATTTTCCTCTAAATATGGCACATAATAAAGAAATACACTAAATAATTAAATAAATAAAAATAAAAAAGATTCCATGTACATAATTTATATACAACCAAACAATCTATTCCCCAATATTCGGCCTAGCCATGGGCTCTCCACTGCAGCCAACATGGCTAACGTAGTAATGGAAGAGTACGAACAACTATCATAAAAAAATACAATATACAATTTTATAAAAGATATGTCAATGATATAATTGCATGTATACCCAAAGATAAAATAAACGACATACTAGAAAAATTTTAATCATTTCACCTTAGAATATCACCAACTTTTGAACAGTATTCAAGATAATTGGATTCGCAGAGCAAACGCGAGTATTTTAATCGAGGATCGCCACTTTGAATATCTTTTCTAGTCTGGAAGTTGTCCAAATAAAATTTTTGTTTTTTTAATAAATAATACCTAGTTAATCATTTAACATAGCATTACGACACTTTAACGAAAACCGAGGATGCACGTGTTCGCAGGCACTACATTTCGATTTTATGTTAAAAAAGTCCAGTTGTGGTCCATAACCTCCGCATTGTAATAGAAACTATTTGCAGCATTTCATCTTAAAAGCAACTGATAAGGGTGGTGAATGTTATGCCCAAATGATAACCCAACCCATTCCAACTCAACCCAACTCAATTCAATCCAACCCAACCCAACAAATGAGTCTTTCAGAATTAAAATTCAAAAAATCGCCGTTACCATAAAATCATGTATTTGCATACGAAACGTAGATTTATTTGAGTTTTCTAAAATAAATATTAACCAACAAATGTTGTTCTTTCTCACGATGCTTACTTAAAATTATTAATTGATCTTGAAGACACAATAGAACAGGACTTAATTTGTAGACGATATGGGAACAAAGTCCTGTTCTATGATGTCTTCAAGATCAATTAATAATTTTCAAAAAGCTCGAAAAATGTTGATGACAATGTGAGTTTTCATATTCATCAAATAGTCAAGTAGATGCATGGGATGTTAGCTGATGCAACATTTTCCATAAAGTCCTGATTTCTGCTTCAACGAATTCATTACATTTCCCAAAATCGAGGATAAAATGGTCAATGATTTAAACCACCAAACCAAATAGTTGAAGCTTATACATATATCATACTGCTTCCTAGTGAAATATGTCATCCAATAATGCCTTCGATCGACTGAATGTTCCTTTTTATTTATAAACTTGAAGTCCATTCGATTTTAAGTAGTTAACACTTATATTTTTATTTTTACACGAACTCTATTGGAAAGATTATGCTGTGATTTTGCTACAATTCAACAATAGTAAAATCGGCAAATAAAAATAAAATAAATCAAATAAGAAAAATTATAATAAAGAAACTAATATACTGCAAAGATAAAGCAGGAACTTTAATAGGAGATGAACACACATTTTCAGGAAGCCGAGCAAATAGAAGAATTAAGGATCGAGATGGAGGAAGAGGAAACGCTCAAATATGTAATAAAAAATCTCAAAAATCAAAAGTGTAGATTTAGTAGTAATAGTAGTAAGTTAGGAGCAGACAATCTGCAGAAAAGTGTATACGATTTGATGGTAGGGATTCGAAACAAATAAGAGATCTACAAGGGGTGAACAAAGGCAATTATAATTCCCTTATATAAAATGACAATATAGAGTGTCTATGACAATTATAATGGAGTTGCTGATGTAATGTATATGGACATATACACATTGAAACCACATATAAAAGATGTAACCGGGGAATGTTAATGGGGGTCCAGTAGTGGCTAGTTTGTGACAGATCAAACCTTTTCCTCAAAGCAAATCGAGAGGAATTGCTAAGGGCATACATTCATGCTGTACACTGTTTTAATTGATTTTAGACAGTGTGGTTAAACGAAGAAACACATGAGGAAAACAGCAGGAGAAAGCAGTAAGAACAATAGGGCTAGAAATAAATCAAAAAACCTAATATATTAAAAAGTGCTACAGTTACGTTGGTTAGGTCATTATGAGCGAATTTTGCAAAGCAGGGTACCTAAAACACTGTTGGTAAGTGGAATATTAGGGGCAAGGTGGAGTAGCAGACCAAGAACGGCCTGGATGGGCTCAATAGAAGACATCAAAGTGTTAGATATAAGAAACTGGAAGATAATGGCTAGGGCATAAGGATAAGGGCATAGATAAACCTCTATAATAGTATTTACTTGCAAGAAAATGCACAGTCTATAATGCTGCACATTATAGATACTCTATATTCGAAATCATCAAGGGCACGTACAAGATATTAAAAAAAAAATACAGAATTGATAGAAAAGAACTTATCACTCACACTTGTTACACATAGCACGCCACAGAAATCTGAATATACTATCGAAATAGCTAGTATACTATTATACTAGTGAGGTGCATTACAGTGGCTGAAACATATGAGAATTTGTACGTACGATACGTAACAGATTACTCAATAGCACACAAGTATTTAAATGAAGATAAAATAAAGTTCGTTCCCATGACGTAGAATTATATTGCATAATAGTAAAAATTAAATCGTCGGTTGACAATGTTCAAACAATACAGCGATTCATTGGATTTTTTTAGAGATAAGTTGACGACTTGCAAATTGACGTGACTTGGCCGGCTACTCAGGCACCTTTCCCTTTATCATTGACGACAACATCTAGAACTAGTAATTGCTGAATTATAAATAGGTATCAAATATTTTCAAAAAAAAAAACTTGTATATACTAACATATATGAAACCATATTATTTACTATTTGCGTTATAAGACAATAGTGAAACAAACAACGTATGTACAAATTAAACCTACCAAGCAGTTACATATAGCTGACACCATTAATCAATCTACAAATATTCTAAAAGCAGAAATAAACAAAACATGTTATCATGAAAATACGAACATCAACATAAATGGTTCTATAATTGGTGATCGATCATTAAAATTTTGTTAATTATTTTTCAACCCAATTAAAATGTTCAGTACGGTATACACATATAAATAAAATGGAGTTGCTTAAAATCAATAAATATGGGTGAAAATTTTTAAGGCCGATTCTCGCCGACGGCGTAGGAAGTATTCTCCAACAATTACGAAACCTCCAGTCCAACAGAACATTAGATGGTGAGGAAAACCTGCTATTCTTGAAGGCAATATCTTAATCGGAAGTGACTAATTACTCGAAAATGGTACCAGTTATTGAAAAATTGGTTCCTATAATAGAGATATTAAAATTTTTATTCGAAAAGTTAATCCAGGACGATAATTATTTCCGCACGTAGATATTATCACAGTGGGGGTTGCGGTCGCGGTCGTAGTTGCTGTGGCTGTCAGATGTAACTACATATTCATACTGTCACATAGTGTTTGCAATTGCGACTACGCAAGTTTGCTGTAAATTTATCTAAATATAAGAAAGTACAATATAACTGCAGCCAATACTTATATATATATGAGAATATATTACACTTTTTGGATAATAAGCGTATATATATTTGAAATAATGGCACAATTATAATCCAAGAAAACACATGTCCATAGAATTTTTCAATAAACTACCTCCAAATTTTAAAGCAACAAAAACATGTTCGAACTGTTCGAAAATAAAGTAAACGAGTATGTAATTAATTGTTCAATAATTAGATATTATTGATGAACCTGTTTATACTAATTATGTTATTATCATTTTTATTATTTTATACTAGTATATTATTTATTATTAAGGAGTAGTTCCTTAATTGTAAAAACCTTTTTATGTAGACATAAAATCAAGTTTATACATTCAACACTAACAGTTGCGAATTAATATTACATTGCATTATAGTACTTGCCAACAATTTGAGACAGTTGTGGCAGCAAACCAAACTACGTGCTCTGTAATAAGCTTTGAACTGCTTTCGCACCACACAAGGATGTCATACGTAAGTAAATGCTATGCAAATTTGAATGTGGAAAATCTGTTTGTTAAGGATTAAGTGTTTTCGTTTAAAAAATACCTCAGTAGCAAAGGCAATAATATTTATTAATATTAAACCTATAAAATTTAGTTACTTGCAAATATTCAGTGAGGATAACTTTAAAATTTAATGCCACCATATTTTTCTTAAAGGAACAACCGAAGAAACATCATCGTTCTACTCATCCATTTCTGCACTTATTTTAGTTTCTATGACATTGAGTCGTGGGAAAATTTCTTTATTCAATATTATGGTTTCAGATTATATTTTCATGAAACATGAACCAATGGGCCAAAATTCGAATCAGTTATTGTTGATAAGGTGGCAACTACTAATTACGATACTTGATTTTCGTTAATTTAAGCTGCAAATTCTCTTTTTACCAAAACTACATCCCGCACGAAACAAGTATCTTTTTTTGAACGACTTAATTGCGGGACGTATTTTTTCCTATCGGGCGTCATAAAGTGGGACAATGATCGTAAAATAAGCGAAGGAATGAGAGTTCCGTTCGCATTTGATATCTACGCCCATCAAACTGACGTTTTATAGCCGACGACTGTAAATAAACACGAGAAAACTTTGCTCGCGCATTTTACTAATAGAAGGACCGTAAACCATCAGACGCAATTATTTAATTAAATATTAATGCAGGCCGATAGTGTACGCAAGTTGCAACTGGCGTCTAATTTCCTGTGAGACAAAATAACACTTTTATTGCAAACTGTAAACCTGTTCGTTGCCGCCGTTTTAAATTGTGCCGTTAATAATTCATTTTTACGTAAAATTGAGAATAAAATTTGTTCTGCATTTGCACTGAAATTTGATCAATGTTTTGTTGGTGTTTTAAAATATAGATACTTCTTGAGTTGCGCCGCAAAAACAGAAAAAAGAATTTAATTGTAACTCAAATTCGATAATTACACCGTATGAAAATAACATACCTAGAATTGTGAATACTACGCCTAGAACCTAGAAGCGACTCGCAATGGTATATATACAAATATATTCGAATAATCCCGAGAGATCTCAGTTGGTGGGTAAAATGTAGCGGGGTCCCGAATTTGCGGGCCGCGGATGAGATGTATGAGGCACTTGGTTGATTGCGGGCCTGGCATATTAATGGCACACTTCCCGAATATGACTATCTAATAGCACTGAACCCCGCCACCACAGTCACACGCTAGAGCTTAATTGTTCATTTAATAAGTACGTTCAAGATTTATTCGCTTTGGCTGTTCCGCGATAATTAAAATGGCAGTAATTTTTAGTTGTTCGATCAATACTAAGACAATTCACCGAGTAATTCTCATTGGAGACGTGGAAAATACACAATGTAAGCTTTGGTACAATGGCTTTATAACTAATATAATAATAATTTGTAATTTTCTCATTTATAAAAAGGTATAGTGGTTTGTGATCAGCAATTTTTGTATGATATTACATACAGGCTCGTAGGACGTTAATAAGAACCACTGAGCATTTCGATCTATCTGCTTTAATAAAGCAGGTACCGAGGAGCGAGGACCATAATGGCCCTAGACTTTGACGAATACGAATAAAATTTTCTATTAGAAAGAAGAAATTTAAAACAGTCTGGCTAGGAGTGAACTCAATATTTGCATTTTGTGGTTTGTTCCTAGACTTGACCTGCTTTAAGGGGGGATCCTGCTTCAGAAGGCTCAAAAAATCGCTCATATTGCTCAAATCTATGCCTAATATATTTAAGAATATGTATAAAAAGTTATAGCGGCTAATTCGCAATATTTTCAAAGATACAGCACTAAACACAGTGAGGTGTCGAGAAAAAATATACGAACGCATGAACGCTCGGACAACGAAGCGCGCCCCCTCCCCGCAGTCACATAACACCAAACTATGTACTGAAAAAAGTTCAATCGGTCGTTCGAAACAATAATATTTTGAGTTCGTAAGAGCTGTAGTAGGATTATAACGAGATATTCCGTAAGTAATCGAAAATTAACATTTTTCCTGATCGTAAACTTTAGAGCGCGTTTTCTCGAGTTTTCGTTTTTACGATTTTTCTAAACTGGTGGGCGTGATTGCGAGAAAACTAGACAAGCAATCAAAACGAAACAAAACTTTTGTTGGCTTCAGTAGCATTCTATTCGATTTGAACTAAAAAGATTAATGAAAAAAAAATTCTAAACAACTTTTTTAGCAAGTTGAAATGATTTTCTCTTCCTCCAAAGAGCACATTTATTTTCAAACCTGAGAAAAATCTTGAATTTCAAGATTTTGTTTTTTTTTAGTTCACCTAGAAGAAAATATATGAGAATTACAATTTTCTGTGTTTTTTTTTGTTTCAGACAAAAATTACGGGCTACATCTTTCCCACCGATTGTAAATTGCAATTGAAAGGTGTTGCACAAATGTGCATAAAAATCGGTTCCGTTTAAATATTTTTCTCTCGAAATATTTTTTTTAATGCTCAAATATGCAATAAAATGCTCTAAAAAGTTCACTAGACTTGCTCATTTTTTTCTGTCCTAAAAAAAATCCCCCAAAAACGCTATTTTAAGGCCTCCTAAAGCAGGATCCTCCCTTAAACTGGAACTTATCGAATTTTTGAGTAAAGTGCAGTATGAATTAGAAGAGAAAACAAGATTGCAAATTAGGTGATAAATATGAGAACGAAAGGATCATTGACTTTCTTTATATTGAATGACTAGTAGTAGTAGGTAATATACAGTTTGGTTATACAGACATGCATAAATATACAAGGAAAGTGACCACTTGGAGAGAGAACTCGATAATAGATTAAATGCCAGAAGTGACCACTGATTTGCAATCAAACTGAAACTAATTAGAAACCAACGCCCAAACCAAGAAACGTCAGAATACCAACAAATCAAAAGATACAAATTACAAGAAGAAACAAATAGAAGAAAATGGAAATAAAACAAAATTATGAAGAAACACCAGAAATAAAAAATATTGATCTAACTAACCTGTGGAATTTCAGTCAAGAGCTAGGCAAGAATGAGGCTCCAGAAATTTGTGAAGTTATTGAATATACGAATAGAAGTAAGAAAAGAGCACGCTGGAAATCTGTAGGAGGTCAAAAATAAAAAAATACCATGAGAAAATTAGTTAGAACTTATTTAGGGAAAAACAAAGATAAAACAATGTACGAAACGTATAAAAAACGGAAAAAGTGAAAAAAATGATAAATGACGCAAAAGAGCGGTCTTGGTAAAAATTTTGCGAGAAAATGGAATGGAACGAGCCGAAAGAAGTATAAGGTGCTTTACCGGATATTAAGAAGTTCAAAGAAAGAAAGAATCAACTCTCCAACATAAAGGACAAGGAAGGAAACACTGCCTCAAATGAAACAGAAATAATAGTCAGATGGAGAGAGTGTTATATGGACCTACTCGGCATAGAAAATAGAGAGCTAAACACACTATTAGGATATCGAAGATTTTATTGTTGATAGCCAATACTCGGAAAAGATTAAAAATAAAATAAAAGCATGGTCAGAATCATTCAAAAAGAGCAATTTTAAATATTACTTAATGGTAATGAATGTAGGCAGGAACCCACAATAAAGATTGTAAACGACACAATACAAGAAACAAAGAAAATAAAATACTGGTCGATAATGGAGGGAGAAAGTGGACTGGAATCTGAAATATACAACAGAATAATGAATACAAAAGAAATTTATGGGGCTCTATATGAAACATGCTTTAATGAAAACGAAATCAGTAAGAGAACAAACATTAAAGTGTACGAAAAATACTAGCACCCACCTTGATATATGGTTGTGGATCGTGGACTATGATAGAAAAATACATAAGCAAAATAAGTTACAGAAATGGAGATCTTGCGAAAAATTTACATTACGAAGCGAAAAGGAGGCTGGAAGTAAGGAGTGTAATTGAGAAAATCGAAACTCGGGTGGTATGGACATGTGACAAAGATGAAAGATGATCGACAAGTGAAAACAGCTTGAGGAATGAAGTGATGGAAGAAAGGAAAGAGGTAAACCGGGGATTACATGGAATGCTTGATTTAGCAGAATACCGGCAGGGAAGGGTGTTACATGGGAACAAGCGAAGATATTGGCACAGAATCAAAAACATAGCGAGACATAACCTTTACATCTTTGGTAGAAGAGGGCCCGGTATAAGTAAATAAATAATAACTGTTGACTTTGACTTTCTTATCTGCAAATATATCTTGTATTTCATATTATTATTATTATATTAAGGTTTATTATTGTTTTCCAGTCGTTTGGTGATTTTGATTTTGTTTTAATTAAAATTTCACTTCCGTTGCAAATGTTTAAATGACCATTCTGTTCAATTTATATTTCTCTTAATTATATCTCTATTTCTTGTTCACAATGGTACGAGAGGACAGTAGAAAATATAGTCGTCATTAATTTTAATGCAAAATTGTTACACCTGGACTAAATATAGAGAACAAAACCCGGTTAAGATGCTTAAACTGCTGGACACGAGATAAATATTTAATTCGCAAAAAAGCGGACGTCGTGTTGTGTTTAAATACAAACGAGGAAGGGTCCGAATAACCCCCTAACCTCATTATATTATTTTTATGTACTGTCGCGTGTACGAACACCGTTCGAGGACAGTTTTATTTTGTCTGAAATTACTATAATAAAAAAGGCTCATGTGTGGTGTAGGTATGCCCCAGTCGTAAATACCTTCTGTTATCCTGTATGTCCCGCGAGATTCGTTATTCTTTTACAAGGATTTGATATCTGATTGAATTTGTAAGTCTGCAGTCGTGATGTCGTAAATACTTGGTTTTAAATTCGGATATGAAAGGCATATTCTTTAAAATGTACTTATTTTAGTTCATTTAATTGAATTTGGATTTTATATTTCTTGATTATCAATATCCGTATTTATTTAATTTAATTTGCTTCATCTTGTTATTGTAACATGTCAGTCACTGTGGAATTGACAAAATTAAAATGGAAAATATAATTTTAGTAGTTACATTGGGGCAATATCCCACAGGATTCAGAATTGATGTAAGGTAATAATTCTGCATTCGGAATGGACCGCACACAAATTGTGTTTGTTTGCTGTGTCGGTGTGCACTGTAGACATTGATATTTCGTTGTTAACAACTTGGGAGGATCTGTGTTCGGTCGTACTGCGGCGAAATTGGTCTCGAGGAGTCGTGTAATGCGGCCGGCCATACCATTTGCCCTTCTTATTAATGCATGGATGATGACTTTGCGGTTCACACATCCGTAACGTATGAAATTTAATATTTTATTTGTTCAACGTGCATTGTAATTTAGTAACCGGTACGCCGATAACATACGTGTACCTGACACATATTCAATGAAGCGGACACCGCAACATATAGACGTATAAGTAATTGAATTTTCATGTCATGGCTGCGTATGACATTTGAAAAACTAGGACAGCGCAGCATTTTTAGAGAGTAATACCCATGGCAATTTTTCGGTATAACATTTACAACAAAAATTAATCATAGGTGATTTTTAAAACACGACAAAATTACATATGTCATTTAAATTGATGTAAAAGGTTAAAATTCTAGTTGATTTAACAATTTAAATATTTGTTGGTTTATTCAGAATATGCTAAAAGCACTTCCCTTTGCCGAGTCTAAAATATAGTTCTACACAAAGAAATTATTAATTACATCGTTCAATATGTCTGGTACTCTAAATTCTCTTTATTATTTGATTTCATTACACATCACATATTCATACGATATTGATGCCTCGAGTTTCCTTTCCACCTGCTATGTAATTTATATTTCGACGCCATTTTGGTCGTCACAATTAATTAATTATAAACGATCATAATCTCATATCTCATATTCTTTTTTTCTGCCCCACTACGGATTCTCCTCTCTTTTTCGTGGTCCTCTGCCGTTACCATAGACTACGTCTCCATACAATTACCTACAACAATTATCCTTCGTTAAGTTGGTTGATTTCCATTACAGTAAATATAGCCAAGCCACTCCGTTTACAACAAAGTGATTTGTTGTCGTATGGTCTAAAGATGTATTAATTCGTACTCCATTGAAGGCTTTCAGCACAATATTCCCTTGCCACGGTGGACACGCCCGGTACACATTCAGAACAGAAAAAAATCGATAATTATTTTGCTTTGAGTGAATAAGGTTTAAGTCCAATTGCAGAAAGGTAACTTCATTATTAATTATATTAACAATTTAGCTGCATTTCTTATATCAAATGAAGAAAAGGAGATGTGGGAGGAATCCCACAAATTTTGCGTCAACTTAATTTAATCTTCTGGTGCATCATAAAACGTTATAAATATTAATAAACTACTGGATAAAATAAAAACCGATTGTTTTAGAGAAGACAGGTTAGATCTTTTATATCATTTATGTAGATGAATGTGAGAACAATATGTTCCTCCTACTCTTTCAAGCAGCTTGGAATATGTGCACGATACTTTTTCTACGATAACTTTAAATAGTTTCTTTCTTGTCAAGTCTCAATGATCACGAGCGCGTTTTTCGTTTAGAGGAACCATTGTTCAGTACAAGATCAATTTCTGGTGAATGGTTTGGTAATAAAAGTCGTACTGTATCCCTCAAAATGGTTATATACTGCTTGCAAAAGCAAAGTGCATGTTTACTATGCAATAGAGAAAAATGAGCACTGACTCTAAAATATTCGATAAAATGACTAGAAAATCACCAAGAATCATTTCTCATATCTTATATCTGCTGCAACGTGGCATTTAGGTCCACGAATATTGGAATAAAATTTCAATATCCACCATTTCCATTTTCTCCCTTTTAATTTTTTCTATTAATCTAGTCTACATTTTTTTGCCTTGATATCGTGTCATCTATTTTTCTTATACACAATGTAATTGGATCGTGTATTAGTTGCTTTTCATCAGTTCCCACTGAATTTCTATCCCCCTCAATTCTAACGGATTTCCATTTGAGTCAACTTATTCTATTGTACACGGGATGAAATTCTTATGAACAACGAATAAAAATTTACTTCCATCAGAATTGGGATAGGCGGCGATCTGAAAATTATTTTCTTGTATAGCAAGTCATTCAGCTTCAACCACGTTTTACTTAATTTCATAACGAAATAATATATTTGCTTCAATGGTTCATCGTCGATAAGGACAAGGACGTTCAACGATCATGAAGCAATGCTGTTCACCCTAATTTAAGTTGTTTTATAACCTTACGTGATGTTATAAACTATATTGAATGAAGAATGGGCCACTACTTGCTCGTTTTCTTCGGATTTTTTATAGGAATTTGACTAGAAAGGGCTTTATTTAAAAGCACCACTTTATGTCGTCATTGCAATGACAACTATATCAAGCCACTCTTGCATCCATTTCATTTACTCCAGTGACAAGTAGAATATAATACAATTTAGAAAATTTTAATATGAAATTGCAATGTTGCCTAATTTAATTTCCGCAATATTCAGTGTACCTTTGGTATCACCAAGTCGTCTGATACAGAGTTGAATAGAATAGTAAAATAGGTATTACTGAAGTTACGCTTGAATTTTTATATGTGCGTCCCCACTTCTCTCTCCTTTCAGCTTTTTCAACTTTTGATTCTGCCATCTCTTAAATTATGCACATAAGCTTCACTAAATATTGTGGATATTGTCGTGCATTATTCTGCATTTTTAGGTGTTGTTCGTGTGGTTTACCGTCGTTTAGGTAGGCGTGTGATGTTCAGCTTTCCGGTTCAGTAAGGTGTGCTTTACGTTCCACTTCAGGTCACATACGAGAATTGGTTGGTTGTCGTTTTCCTTCTTATCGTCTCGTCCAGTGATCAAGTGAGTATGTCAGGTTTTATTTTGTTGTAGTGCCCCCTAGTATTTTTCTAAAGCATTCGTAGATCCCGCATTGTTGGACTCGGACAACAGAATTTCGTTTGGCTTATTTTGGCTTCACCTACATTTTTATTGCCCGATACTTTATGAATTAATTTCTCATTTCACGTTCACTTCCTTTTACAAAATGTTATCTTTATTCGTTTAATTTAATTAATTGATTAAAAATTTTATATGTCTCAATATCATGTTTGTTGGGTTGTTATAATTCATATTTTTGGCTGATTTCTAATAAAATTCGTCAAACCTCTTCCCTATATCTGTTGATAAAGCTGTAGTAGATTCATGTCATTTGTGTAACTTAAACCGTCAGATAGACAATTAGTGTAAGTGTAAGATCAGTTATTATTATTAAAGCTTTCGTTGTGAGAATGTCACGTCGTAATAAATTTATATTTATATGCATTTATATCCCAACAGACGAAAACCTCATTACGACTGATTATGAGAAACTAGTCAATTTTATCCAAAGCGAGATGTAGGACGTCCAAAAACTCAAAATGAAAACTTTACCATTTCGTTCAAATGCAGAATTTATTACTCGGAGATATCCTTCGACGAATTGAAGTTGCAAAATTTATATACAAATAACAATTTCGTTACGATAACGATGTTTAGTGATGAAGCTACTTTCACACGCAGAGGCGTTTTCAATTGGAGAAATTCACACTATTCGGATACTGAAAATCCACATGTTATTAGATAGACACACTTCCAGCACGAATTTAAGATACATGTTTGGTGTGGGCTTATTAGATAGTTTCGTAGATCTCTTGGAATTATTTGCAAATTTAAATGGTAATTAATATTTACAATTTCTCCAAACTACGCTTTCTGATGGGTTGGAACTGTTACCATTAAATCAAAAAAGCGATATGTGATTCATGTAAGATGATATCCTACCTGATTTTTCCATAGTGGCGCGACGTTATTTAAGTAATAAGTTTCCTTAAACATGGATAGGATGAAGAAATGAATTTTCTTGGACTTTCTTGGACTCTGAAAATAATTCAAAAGTGTATTGAATTGAATGGATTGTATTTTGAGAATTTATCATAATATGGTCGATTTTTATTTTATGTCACAAATAGTGGAAATATATTTTTTATGAAAACTAAATATTACAAATTTAACTAATCATGTCGCTCATATAGCAATCAATACCCTTCAGATAATGTAAAGCTACGATTTTCTAGTCCCTCTTGTCTACTTTATATTCAGGCAGTATCTAATCCTCGGCACGTTTTTGAAATCTTTGTTTTGTCATGTCCATCCTTTATCAATGTATTCTTTGGATGTGTTCTATTATAGTGTGTTTGTACCTATCATATTTTTATTATTATATTTTTCATGTGTTACATGAGATTCTACATGTTCTTCTTAAACCGTTGATCTTTCTTTGTATCGTTTCTCCATTAATTGTTATTTCCTCGAAAATTGTACTACTATATCTAGACATTGACATCGTGCAGTTAAGTTCAGAATACTTCCTCACCCTTTATTATATTAACGAATCACGTTATTATATATTAGCTTCTTCGTGTTCTGAAAATTCTCTTGAAAGTCCTTCATTAACTTTTGTCTTGATGTTGGAGGTTATACAGTTATTGCAGCGCTTGGAAGGTGATAGTTCACTGTTGTTGATTTTGAACCTACAGGTTTCAATTGAATATCATTTTAAGGCGTTTAAAAAAGTAGATGATGCTGTTTAATGGCAAGTGCCAGTGCATAATCTACCAGCACCAAATATAGTCCATTCAATTTCTATATTCTATATCTCCCAGAATTTATGGATAAATTTATGGTATATGTATATGGTATAGTAGTATATGGTATATGGTATAGTACCGTCAGGTATCTTTGTTTACGATTTCCGCCACTTTTCTCACAATATCTACTTTAATTCCTTTCATAACTACGCTATATCTACTGCCCCTGGTATTATATCGATTTTCTTTTTCTACTTCTAAGAAGAATTTACAGAATGTTCAGCTTCCCCTATTAATATTTCCCTTTCTTCTAGGAAAAGATTTTGCTAGTAGCCTGCACACCATTCTACTGGCATGCTCTGGTACTTCGAGCTAATCTCAGATTAGATCTCTGATATCATGGTGGATTCCCAAGTTTCCGCACGTCTTTTCCTGCAATGGGTGATTCGACTTCTATCTCTATTACTTTTTTTCTGGTGTTATTGCTTGTCATGCCATTCTTATTTTATCTCTGTTTTTTTATCCAATCATCGTTAATACGCTTCATTTAACTGACTCTGTCTCCGACTGATGTCTTCAATGTTGTCCATTTACTATCGTTCTCTCTTTGACGACTTCATCCACATTCCCAAAAGTTCTTTAATTGTTTATTGCATCGATGCATACATATGCACGTGCAATTCTTCTCCCTTCATAACTTTTTTTCAACTAGTTGGAGTAATCATTCGTATGGTAGCTTTGTACTTTCATTAAAAAACTGTAAATGTTTACATTTGGGTTTCTATGTCCGTTTGATTAGTTAGGTCTTCCGTACCATGTCTGAGCTATCTTTTCACCTAATCATAGTCTACTCTACGATGGATCACCTACTTCAAAGATGGACAGAAGTCGTTCTTCATTATCACCCCCTCCTCTAAAGTTTTCTATAGTATATGCGTTGCTTCCATTCAAACCAAATAATAAATAATTTTCCCATTTCTTATTTTATTGCTCACGTAATTTACTGTAAAATATTCTTCGATTTTCATTTCTAATTATTGGTAGCTTTTGGAAAACTTATTGGTCTTCTGTTAAATATACTCATATGCATTTAAAGGAAGCGTCTACCTATGACAACATTGAATAAGTTTTTTTAGTAACTATTGAAGGAATTTGGAAGGTGACAATAGCATTAACGCTTAACATCGAAAATGAATATTCTTAACATATAAACATTCATAACATATAAATGCTCATGCAACTAGATATACATTTAAATATCTTATATAAGTATAAGTCATGTATAAGTAGTTGTGACGCTTCGATGAGGTGAGTGCACAGGAACCAATCCCAACGATATTGGTACATTTATAAATTATTTATTTAAGTATTGACCAAAGGTAGCACGTACGTTAGATAGTTCTTTATTTATAGATGCTATTTATTTGTGTCCACGTGTCAGCGAAAACGGCCAGCATTTGTTTATTTATTAGTTTGTATGATGTCGTATATGATCATTTTTCATCCACCTGCTTCTAGTAATCTTCGCGTTTCCTTGACAGACAGAATGTCTTTAACAAGTTTGCTTTGTGTTGTGATACATGTGAGAGTTCCTTTGGTTCAGAATTATATTGAATAATCTACCTGAATATTATAATGTTGTAATTCGGAAATTACGTTTTTCAGCCCACAGCTTCATAATTGAAAACTTACTGATATGTTCATTAAATTTGATGAGTGCCCTCTTTTAAGCAACGCTCGGAATTTATGGGGTTGCGACCATAAAGGTCAAAATCATTAATAGTACGGTGAGACTGTGCACTTAAACTATTTCATGCATTTACGGGTTGACAAATTGAATTAAATTTTAAACTTTTAAGCAAACGGCGACGTAAATTTTCGATAGAACATCCCACCGTTTCCATAGGTGCTCGGTCGGTCGCCGAAAAACAAACAAAAAATCGGCTCCAGGCGAAGTTTGTGAGGTAATTCCTGAAACTATACCGCATAAAACTTGTAAGATATCGGGTAGTGTGGCTGACTATTGGCTGCTCCCAGACAAACCTCCTCGACGGGGCCTTCTGCATGTCCAACTCCCGCAAACTTCGCGCTCCAAGGATCATAGTCAGCGTGCACGTGATCGAGTTGCTGCCAGTCATTGGACGCGAGCGCGGTCACGCACGTGACAACACCAATACCCGGGTACGCCCCACACACCTGTCGACTTATTTTTGTTTGTTATTTCCGCCATTTTCTTATTCAATAAGCGTACGCCGCGAATGTACAAATTCTTATGTCGAGCTCCAAGCAAATCTCATATTTCACCGACGTTTCGTTCTCAGCGGAAACTCCCGTCGATCATAAAGTTATTGCCTGTTTCATTGGAACCAAACGAGATGATTGTACATACATGTATTGTGGCTTGAATGCAATCTGTTTTGAGATATATCAGTGTCGCAGTCGCAAATCCCCGTTTAAATCAAGTGGATTTCGTGTTTAGCGCGCCTAAACGTGTTGGTCTCTTAACTCTACCACTACCCTATTCCGCGATATATCAAGTTTTCTATTGAGCTTTCAAGAATAAAATTTTCCACGATACATTTCTATTCAAAATCGTCAAACCTGTATTTTCTATATTTCATAGAAAATTAATTGAATAGAATGCAAAATTTTCATAAGGCATGTAAGTTCGATAAAAACTTAGTATTAGTAGTTGAACTTGGGAATCAGAAATTAAGTAAATGGATAGCCTGATCTTAGCCACTGCAGAACTATAAAGAAAATATAAAAGGTACATTAAAAGAACAGAAGAATAATAAAAGCATATTGCTTTCAGAACAATGTGAAAGAAATACGAAATGATACGAAGAAGAAGAAGCTGTTCTAAATTACAACAACATAAAAAAACTGGCAGAGGCAAAATCGAGTTTTACATCGTTGTTTTCAAATATCACTAAAACTAATTTAAAAATTATAATTATATATTATAAATATTATAAATTAATTAAGTCAGATGTCAGATGCACTTTGGATTCGAGGATAAAAATCAAAAACGTTTTGGGTTCGAGACTAGAAATTTAAGATAATTTCAATACATTTATGTAAAAAGTTTTAAATTTTCATGTATATATAACTTGTCAGTTCCAAATAGAATTAGGAAACTGGTTGAGTTGTGAAAATTTTCTTGCCCTTCTCGAGGAGTAGATGAGATGTTTGATGAGTTCCATGGGATCACCGTACATGTAACGTTCTGGGTCCTCAGCACATTCAAATCTATATAATACTTTGTATGACGAGATGAGCACGTAATTATTGGTACAGCTACTAGAGCAAGCTGGTAAAAAAGATACCTGACTCTGAAGGAATTAAAATATAATAAAAGTGTTGGAACATTTTTAAATATAATCTAAAATGTAATCATACAATGTACAATTTTCTACATTTAGCAATTGACGAAAATAAACATCAAACATTTTATTTCTTGATTTGAAAAAAACTCCAGACGCCAACCTTCGTTTTTCGTCTTTGTCCCCTTAACTAACTGCTTTCCCAACTTCGTGAATAGAAGATAGTCAGGGCTGCAGGGTGACACAACAACAACAACCTTGTGCACTTACGCATTGTCATGCAAAAGAATAATAATTTCATATTTGAATTTGTGTAAAATATCGTCAGTCGTAGCCTTATGTGAAAAAATTATTGGTAAAATTCCTTTGGAATCCCAAAACCGCATCAGACGAATTGTGGGATAGACCTTAAACACCTGGTGGCGAACCCTTGTGCTTCCATTGCATAACTCCTGGTTGCATCTGATGATCCCACGATTTATCGCCAGCTACATTATTACTCCCTCTTGTCCTTCACAAAGCCAAAAAAAAAATTGTGAATTTTCATATTTGTTTATCGAATGGAGTCAACCATCTGGCACTCACCTTTGACGTGCCAAAATTATCATCGATGATGCCCGAACACGTTCCCTGCTAGCAAACTAGCAAACTTAGTTTTTAATTCATCGATTTTTCTATTTTTCGAGCATTTTCTTCCATAAGGGCTGAATTTGGTCGACGACGGACTTCGATGTCTTTTCACAGGCTCCTTCATAGTTAGGTACATTTTTTATCAGCTTGCCCTCGTAAATATTAGTCAGTACCCTTGACGATTAATTTGATTTAAAACAACACAATCACCGACGAAAATCGAATACATTTTACTTACTTGTCAAGTATCGAACATGGGATAAAACTAACAAGGAGGAGATGTGTGTAGAGATGTAATGCTACTGCAAACTGACAAAACTACTAGCAGAAGAAAAATAATGGTAGACACGAAAACGTGAGATAAAAAAGGAAAGATCTTTAATGAAAATAAGGCAGGTGTAAGGAATTCAATGTATCTTGGATGGAAGACAACGATTATTCTTGAGGGGTATATGATACGTGTCGTGCTTTAGGGGAAGAATGAGATGTGTACGAAGTTTTGGGAGTGAAAGAAGACACTGTGAGTGTTCAACAGAGTTGGCTAAAAAGGTTCTTAAAAAGGCCAAGGTCGAAGTATAAGCTTCCATACTGATCTGGATGGAATATTGGCGAGAAAAGATTAAGTCGATACTGGAAAAGGGCCGGGGACGAGAAAACAGTTTATTGCAAAGAGAAATCCTAGCGATACAAGACAAGGTAGCACTGGTTGAGGCGACGTGTAAAGGGAGTGAATGGGGAAGAAATGGGAAAGACTTAGGGAGGGATTGCTGGGTATGGGTGGCCAGATAACGTACAAAAAGAGAAAGGCGAGTAACGTCTAATGCGAAATAAGGGATGTCAAAAAAGCCCGAATAAACAAATAGGTTGGTGTAGCAAAGACCAGTCAAGCATTAATACTGAATGGATCAAGAATTAATGCAATGAATATTATAATATAATATTGTAGGCATTGGAGAGCAAATGAACATAATGCCGAAACTTGAAAAAATGACAGTTATACTCAGACATTGAAATAAAAAAACACCAGAGTTTCTTACCAATTTCTTTGCAGTTTCTTATTTGAAGCAAATTTTAAAATTTTTTGAGATTGATATATTTAAACCAAAATGTTGACAGCTTATTTTCGACATGTATAAGTTTTATATTGTTTGATATGGTTTTGATGATATTAATAATTAATAAAATAATTTAAAAATTTTCTTTCGCATTTTACATTTTTTAATTTTTTCCTTTTTGTTATTTTGCGGTTTTGTGATTCGGTGACGAGAAGCGAACCAATTTAGTCTACGTGGGATTACCATGCTCTAGCCTCTCGGTCACCATAGACCTATTTTTATTTGAATTTTGAAAATATTAAGGAAATTTCCCTAATTATTTGACATTGGCATTATAAAAAAAATGTTCAAAATTTTAACTTTGTTCAATCTCATTAAAATGACATTCTGGTATCTTAGGAATATCATAAACTTTCATAGTTACAGCAATTTTAATTTCACATCGTTTGATGATGATATTTTAAAATTTAGATTTAATTTGACTTTTTTTGACGATGAAAATTATTTTATGAATGTTAAAGCGCGCAAATAATTTAGGTTTTAAACTTAATCTTGAAAACGATACGAGTTATAGACAAAGTGGTTCTAATAAAAGCTAGAGATTTTAAACAACTTTTATTTGATACGTTCTTTCGAAAACTCTATTATTACGGGATAATTGTTGTTGAAATATTTTTTGTAGTCGTAGCAACGAAGAGAGGCGGGGACGGTCACAGTTGCCGTGGGTGTAATTAGCATATTTAAGAAACGATGCTGCGATCGCGATTTCGCCTTACATCGTAATTGCGTCAGTTTGCGGGGAATATGTGTAACTATAAGAAACTCGCTTTCTAAGAGTTCTTTATAGGACTATAGCACCATAAATATTTCCGTAAACTCGTTATATCGAACATATTATAAAAAATAAAAAAAAAATACGAAAGCGTAGAAATGGAAAAATCTACATAGATAATAAAAGCAATCGAAAATAGTAACAAATTCTGGAAATACTTAAAATCTATGAACACCTGAAATTATAAAAATATTAAGTGGAAAAAGTTGAGGAAAATCATAAAAATCGCCAAAACCGAATCCTTTCGAAGAATTATGTAATTATTACTTTCTTATATTATACAGTGAGAGTGTAACACCCTCATATCTTTTTTAATTTTAGTCCAATTTTAGTAATTTTTTTCCTCAAACGTAGAATACTTATTGCTCTATTTACTCCCAAAAAATTAATTGTCTTCTTTAAATGCAAAGCAACCTGCGATGGCAAAATAAACGGTAAAAATCAAGAAATCACTTTAGGGATTTTTTTTATCGAAAAATTTTACTAGTAATGATTGATCAGAAAGTGTTAAAATTTCCCGCAAAAATCCATAAATACTTATTATTAGCTACGCCGAAAGAAGGATGCTGTGAAAATTTTGTTTGAAACAAACTCTGAACTGTCAAAGTTGTTTAAAGTTGTTGTTGTTTAGGCGCAGCCACCTGTGCAAATAACATTTACCGAATTGGAATTACTTTTGAAGAGAATTTTAACATTTTTAATTTTCATGAAATTTTGGATTTACGGTTTTTGGGCAATTCTGAACAATTATTACTAGTAAAATTTTTCGATAGAAAAATCTCTAAAGTGATTTCTTGATCTTTTCCATTTATTTTGCCATCGCAGGTTGCTTTGCACTTAAAGGAGACAATTGTTTTTTTGGGAGTAAATAGAGCAATAAATATTCTACGTTTGGGAAAAAAATTACCAGAATTGGACTAAAAATAAAAAAGATATGATGGTGTTACACCCTTAAGTGAAACACACTGTATAAGGGGATTTATCTAAGTATAAGAAAGTTCAGTGCGGATCACTCCATATTAAAAAAAAAAGATTTGCCTGGATTAACAAGGTTAGTATTTTGGGGAATAATTATGAAATAATAATTTGGAGAAGATTGGAAAATGGTCACTATACATAATAACCCCGCCCTATTAACTATAGTGTATACTTATTAAGTAATTTTATTGGTACGTTTATGCTCGGTTTCACAAACGATTGTCAAATGGTAAATTAGTTAACAAGCCTTTAAAGACTCGTTACTGTTTGTGAAATCCAAAACAATGGTAATTTTGCTTTTAATGGTTCGTCAAGGTAATCAATTGTCAAATATTTGACGTTTGATTAAAGACTCGTTAACGAATTGTCAAACATTTGACGATTCGTTAACAAGCTGTTAACGACCGATTAGCGTTTGTGAAACCGGGCATTAGTGAAACACATATTAACTGAGCCTTTGATAATTAGTTGATCAGAAATTAAATGGTCTAGATATTTATTTAATCAATTTTACCAATTCATGGCACATTATTAAAATTTTAATGTTTTGAATGTTAACTCCGGCACACAAACACAATATAGGTGCACTCTGTTGTATCGTTGTATCTCGCAAGGTAAACGCGCCGATTATTATTTTTGTACGTGCCTGAATTGTAATCGTGCATATGTTACATGCGAATTTTCAGTGCGATGGCTGAAGTTCGGGTTTAAATCGAACCAGTTATTAGCAGTATCCGCGATAAGGGATTATTTCCATTAATGCCGGAGCGCGGAACTGCCATTCTGCTGATATGTATCGGTATAAAGAACTACTTGACGCATTTTAAAAACTTCGTCAAGTGCGCACGAAATGCGAATATCATTTGAAAGCCGGCGCAGTCCAAAGGCGGCCTTAGTGCACATAATCGTACGGGTAGACTGCAGCGATAACAATGGAAAAGCTGATTCCACATATACTTGCAGACTCCACATATTAGCCCTGTTTGAACTCATATCTAATTCTTTAAGCTGGCGACTCTTTAAGCTTTGAAATTCCTATGACGAATTAATTTCTCGTTTCCCGCCCTGTGTTTCCAGATATTATTTATGGTGAAGAGTAGCAGAAGGTTTCATTATCTTTTGAATTGGCAACGAGTATAATATTATAAAAAGTTTTGTGACATGTAATAAATAGTTTTCAGCATTAAGAGTGGTATTAAATAAGTGGGGCCAAATAATTTATCACGTATGGGATAGTAGCGCAAGTAAATTACTGCATGTAAAAGTCTAGATACATTTAACTGTGGATTTCTATGGGTAATTTGATTTATATTTCCAAGAACAGAGAATGTTTTAAATATACAAATTTTAAAACGGAAATAATAATTCTAAAAAAAACATCATGGGATATTAATGCAATGCCATAACGCAGTGTACAATCTAAACATGCTACGAGTATTAGAAATAAACAATATTTTATTTCAAAATGTTCATTAAAAATTTGATATTATATATTCTCTCGATTTTTAGTTCTGATTGGGTTTTCTTAAAAAATGTTATCGCTTTAATGTTTTGTCCGATGCATGAATTTCTCAAATATGATTATTTTAATTTTGGGGTAGACAATGAGAATTTTCGGATGCTGATTGTTTGTAATGGTGATTGTTTCGTCCGATCACACCCATACTCCCTTCTCCGTATCCTCTTCTTCATTTTCTTTCCAGCTATACCTTTTACTCTTCCGCCATCGGTTCAGGTGCGACAATCTAGACACGTCATGTTATCCCAGGTGACAAGTCGTCTACACTATTATTTACGTATCCCTCCGCCTCGCTAAAATAGGATCGATAAAAAATTCATATATATGTATATGTACTACAGGCCGTGCATGCCTTGGGCTTGTTGAACAATTATATTCAATTCTTTTCTGATTCTCGTTGTCTATTTCAAATTTTGGATCTTGCTCGACACTTTCCACCCATCTCTTCCGTGGTCTGCCTTTTCTCCTTTTCCCAATTGGGGCTGTGTTAAGGACGTTTTTTGTTAACCTATTTCTGGAAATTCTTTCTATATGCCCTATCCACCTTAGGCGTTGGGCTTTTATGACGGATGTTATCTTTTCTTCTTTGTACGTAATATCTATTTCCTTATTTGTTCTGTTTCGCCAGCCGTTATCTGTGTTTATTCCACGGTATCTAACCGTATATTTGTATGGTACATCTATCAAGGGCATCCTCATCTGCTTTCCTTAGTGACCATGTCTCATCAAAGGCATAGGTAACGGTTTTATAAATTCTTATCTTCATTCTTCTCCACGTATTCATTAATAGCATTACTCTTTTAAGTATTTCGAACTTCTTGTTACCTTTCGCAATTCTGACTTTTATATTCTGTTTCGTCTATCGTTTTTCATTTGTCTTTTAACTTTTAACATTGCCAAACTCATATTCCCTTCCATCGTTCCTAGTTATCTGCATATTTTCATCTGCCTATCGTTCGATTTCGCCCATGTATTTTATTTCTTGTTCGTTTATTTCTAGTGCCAAAAATGTTGGCCTCTTTTTCTATTTTTTGTGGTTCTCTTTAATTCCGGTTTCGTCTGTGCTGGGAGTGTAAGGTTATCTGCATATGCTAGACATTGATCCCTTCCATTTTTAATTTACTGCTTTACAAGTCCTGTGTAACCTATGCTTTCCAAAAATGTGTTGGTATCTTTTCTTCGACTTTCGTCTTATTTCCTGGATATCGCCATTGGTAATAATAGAATCTAAAATTACAGAGCTGTTATAAATAACAGATGTATACTAGACAATCGAATTAGCAGGGATGTGAAGCAAAAAATGGTTTGATGATAAATTCGTAATACTTCGACGGAGGGGTTCCTAAGAATATTTTTTTCTTATGAACATATTCCAGACCTTTATCTGTTCTCTAGTACGCACAATCGAAATATAACACATGAGAATGCCACAATAAATTGAAGGAATAGACAAAAGTCCATTAAACTGATACAGATCACTTCATACTCATGCAACATTATCTATGGAAGCAAAGTCAACCCAACCCAACGATAAAACACAAATAAAATTTCAAATTCAAAGCATTCCATATAAAATAGAGGGGGTGCGCATTTCAGAGCCTTCATTGCATATTTATAGGAAAACCTGGGATTCTAACTTCAACAAGTGGGGATATCTTTAAAAGCCAGAGTACTTCGGGTTGGTAACTATATCCATACGAAATACCTACATCACTTATACATAATTTTGCATCTGATGAAAATCTCGTACATATCATAAGTGAATGAACATACAACGTCACATAATTACAAGAATTTTATCGAAGGTTTAGGTTATCGTATACAGTTAGCTTAGCCACATTATGCAGGGATTTTAAAAAAAAAATTGTCACCCTAGTTATTAGAGGACTTGTGCCTGGACTACTATTTTAGATAACCTCAACCCTCTTTTTCTTTTGTTTCTTTGTTTTCGTGAATTGTTTCATTTTTAAATTAGGACCAAAGGAACGTAAGATGCAGGTATGCATGTTACTGATTAGGACAGTTCTGACATATGGATATGAGACTAAATGGGTAACAGCGAAGAAGGGTGAATTACGAGCTGCTGTGGGAAAACGTGGGCAGGTTTTAGGAATATACTTAATATATTCGTTTTACCAGGGTAACATACTACCTGCTCTATACAAAGAAATTACAATGAAATGTACACCCTTTTAATTACATTGCTTTCCTTTGCACTCATTTGCAGTGCACATCCTGATCATAGCTAAATAAATAAACTGGAAGCAACAATTAATGTTGATATTTTTAATACAAAGGTAAAATGCATTGGTTCCAATTTATGTACATTTTGTTGGATTCTCAGTCGTCAGGGTGTATTAAATTAAAATTTTTAAATGTTAAAATGGTCTTAGAAATTAAAGAATGTATTCAATTTATTAAAATTTTATTACATTGCGTTAGTGTCTTAAAAGTCAAATTTATTAAAAACATCTGATGAAGCCAACTAAGCTGTAGGAATGCTTCAAATGGTCATAAAACAATTGGAAGTTGCTGAAACAATTGACGTACCGGTACAGGACGACCGATAGTGTACGTCGCCGATGTGGACAAGGTCGTAGAAAATGTACAACTGTTAGGGATGATAGATTTTGATTAG
Organism: Geotrupes spiniger; assembly: GCA_959613385.1. Classification (NCBI taxonomy): domain Eukaryota; kingdom Metazoa; phylum Arthropoda; class Insecta; order Coleoptera; family Geotrupidae; genus Geotrupes; species Geotrupes spiniger. Next base: position 44,565,039 of record OY390731.1, on the reverse strand, counting down.
ATATTTTAAATACTAGAAGAAATATAACAATCGCTGCCTATGGAATACTTCCTGAGCTTCAAAAAAAAGGTCTACCATCTAGAAGACCCTTGCGACGTGTTCCTCTAACAGTTAAGTTAGGTAATGAATGGCGGGCCTTCTGTATAATGATGTGTCTTGATTCGGCTTACATAGTGACTCTAGACGGGTTAGGATCTGGATAACTAGAAACACTCCTCGACACCGTACTTTTGTACAAGAAATATACCCATAAAATTGTGGCTCTGTCAAATGATATCATTAGCAATATTGCAGTTAGTACCATTGGGCAAGAATTTCAGTTTTTGACTTAATTAATTGCAAGAAATTGAGGAAGGTGGAATTCAACATCTGCTAGGTCTCCTGGCCCAATAGAGCAAGTTTGGGATATGATGACCCGGGCATTAGTCAACCGTAGACTAGTACCTTTAACATTGAGGGAATTAAGACACATTTTACCCCAACTGTGGGATGATTTATCGCAAGAAGATATTGCCCATTTAATATTGAGCATGTCACGTTGGGTTCATGCAGTAATTCAAGCTAGAGGTGGTCATACTTGGTATTAAAAATAAAGCAAATAATTTTGAAATTAAGAAAATAGTTACTTTAATGAATTTCTGTAATTTCAGATTGATGGTTGTTTGTTGATTTAGTCGCCAGGTAAGTGTGTATGTAAATAGTAATATCGTCGCCAACACAGTCACATCTGCAATAGCTCCCATAAGTGCTAAGTCATAACCCAAGATATCAATAGAAGCGATTTCCTGCTCGAGGCACCAGAGTTAGCACAAACATATTATCTGAATATTTGCAATGGCATGTTATGTTACGTTCGTTTCCGAACAGTCAAATTGCCGCCATGATGCTCTATATGAGAGAGAACTGGGATCACTAGATCCAACCTGCATGATATCATCACTTGGTATCACATATGTGAATTTATTTGTATTGATAAAGTACTTTGTTGTAGCGATTATATGAGGTGCAACGGCAGAAAATAATCTACACTTGCCACCTATGCCAAGTGCATACATCGATGCCTGTTAGATTTATCAACCAATATATTCTAATCGACAAATGATAGTCGATTCCATTAAATATTGTACAGTTGAGTTCCTATATCAGATTATTCAGTCTACTATTAATATATGGCACTGATACAAATATCGGATTAGTAAAAGTAAGATGCTAGAGACTTCTCCAATTAGACCATCGCTTAAATACTTAGCCCCTACGACATTATTAGTCCTTGCCATTAGAATCACAAATGCGCTAGTGGAAAAATCTCCAACCAACACATCTAAGGTAGAAACAACTTGCGCTAAGTGAGTGAAGTATAAAAATAAACAAATTACGTTTTTAATATATTGTGACGTGAACGTTTTCGTACATTGTGGCGTAAATTTTAATTAAGTTTTTATATAAATACGAATCTCGCAAAAGGTGACAGAAACATTTACATTATTTAAAATAATATATATGGAAAAAACAAAATGATACAGTGTGCTTTACATATTTTGTATTTTAATACAAAAAGTCGACTTTATTTTTAATTTTAAGTAATATCAAATGTAGACTCAAAGTACGTTTTCAGGATTTCCGGATCAATCATTCATTGCCGACCATTTTGCTTATTGAAAGGCCTAGACAGTGAAGCCACCTAGTTACGTAACATGTTAAAATAAACATATCATGAAAATTAACACATTCGTTATATGTAGCCAAATATAACGAAAATTTATTGCCAGAGTTCAGAATTGGAATTAAAAAAAACATGTATTCGTTATAATTAAAATACTATCCAGAAAACCAATGCTTAGATGAAAAATGCAATTACGCTCTTGCCAATAAACGCAATAACATTATTGGAAGCGAATATATCGGGTTAGTAGCAAAGGATGGATTTTTCATCCTTGTATCGAACATTTATTTGTATTTGTGGAGCAAATCGAACGCTTGCCGGCTTGTGTTTTCATTTGGGTGAACATAGGTGTTGGCTGCTAATAATTTATTTAAACGCTATTAACTCGTCGCCAGATATCATAATGAAGATGTTAATAATTAATAACAGTTATGATGTAATGCCCACTTTCAGTTCTATCAGTGAAACGTATTTCTGCTGTGTAAGATTTACACTACGCGAGTAAAACGTAATATGTAACATAGTTAACTGCGATTAATAATAAATAGTTGCTTTATGTAACTTTATTATAGTGTTTGTAAATTTATGCTGTTATACGTTTAAGTTTACTTCAATATCGTACATTTTATAATATAATGCTTTTAATCAAAGCTTGATAAAACTTTTCAGATGCAATCAATGGTCACTAGAATTTTAGGTTGCCGGTTGTTAAGGTTTGAATTCTTTATGTTTCATTCATTGCTTGAACAAGTGCATTTTTGCTAAAAATCATAATTATATGATGTATGGGAAAATTTTGATTTTGTGCAGTTTGAGTTATATCTCAAGAAAATCTAAAAATCAATGTACTCCACTTGCATAAATACACATTCAAATTCATTTTGAAAACCTCTCTGTAAATAACGTCCGCACACATTTTACCACAACTCACAGAAGCAACAACCAAAAAGGAAAAACAGGCCCATATGCAGCCGTAAGCAATCGTTTCAATTTGACGTCGGTCTGCGATTACTTTTTGTCCGGCCGCACTTGATATATTATTTAACGTTTTTACAATGAAATACCAATATAAAGTATATATGGGGCACATAAATCATCGTATTTTATCAAATTAGGCCTCCCGGTGCACCGGGTGTTATTATTCGCCCGATTGGATTCCGGCTCGGACTTTTTTACCAAATGCCACTACTCCACATATCATCTGTCACCGTTCATTGGTCCTGTCGATAAATCCATTACGCATGAAACCCGGTTCTTTCAGGAATTTAGAAAGTATAGTGAACATTATAGGGCTTATAAAGACAAAGTGGGTTATTTTATTTTCTTGCAAATAATATTACCTTAAACGGATTAAATCAATCCGAATTTATGAATACACCGTAGTAATAGTTATCAAATTTTCTTACAAATAGTAGAACCAACATATCGATATGACCGAACTAGTTTAATTAAAGAAACCAAAAAATAGAAAATTTTAAATATCAAAACACAAACACTTTATTTTTGCACTTGACAACAAAAATTACTTACACAATTATATGTATAATATATACATATAATTTTACAAAAAACTTGGCTCAATATTTGAACGTAATTGAATTTAAATCTTATCTCTACGTGCGGTGGATAATATTTATTTATATTTATTTTTACTCTTCTCTATTATCTTATTATACTTTAGCACTTAGTTTTATTAACGATACTTTTATAGTTCACATCCTGACTTTGATTTTTGTATAAAAACACTGCTTAGCAACGTTTTATTCGAATTCAGAAGGCAATCGTTGTGGGCACGATAATTGTCAAATGGGCACTACTGTCCCGTCTTCTTACGTTTCTTTTATAGCCTTTCGTGTCCGGATTTGTTTGCACTATATTTTTATCAACATTTACAGATTCCAGTGTTCTCTTCCAGAATTTAAAAATTTTTTAAATCTTTTCCGATTTTATCAAAAGATATGTTTTTTTCTTTGCAACGGTTTTTTCCTTTTTCTATTCAGTGCCCTATTAACATAATACATTGCAATAACCTTAAACATTGATATTTCAATATATTTTCGTCCTAGCTTCGAAATCTTGCCATTAAAGGCTTATTATACACATCCTCTGCAGCAACATAATTATGGTGTAGGTGCAGAAACATCATCAGAATTTACCCGCGAAGTATACATTCCGTGTTTCACACTCGACTCAAGCAATCGGTAACTTCTATGTACAATTCAACATTCCTAAACACCAGCGTATGGCGAGTGTTGAAGACAAAACTTTTGGTGAGGACTAAATCGGGCACTAATGTTGCCTGCAATGGAGCCAATAACTTAAAACCGACCCAGAATTCTAAAATGAAGAAAAATTAGAAGAAATAAAGCGCTAGTTTAATTTTAAGTGCATTGAAACTGCACCGATACGTAAGTGGATGTACTAGGAAAATGTTTACGAGAACACGTTAGTGAAATTTGAGTACATTTCTCTAGAGGGCAAGTAGGGCTGTAAATTGTGTACAATCTGGCATATCCTCGAGGAATCCATTTAAGCTCCCCAGGCTATCCAAAAATCTATGAGACCGAATCCAAAATATCCTCATGGATTTTGGGAGGTTAACAAGATTGGTTATAACTCATCTCCAATGGAATGATGGCTGTTAATGAACATCTTCACATGAAAGAATTTTTAGGCAATGAATTATCGCTTTTTATTCTACGTGTATTGCAGATCACCCAGATCCAGATTACATCCAGCCTGCTTTCGCGCAAATAGAAACTGTCTGTTTGTTAACAAAGAAAATGAAAGAAGATACAGTAGCACCATTCAAGTGCAAATTTCGAAGAATATGTTATAGCCACGAGTTCCATACACATAGTTATAAAGAAACGTTGCATAGATAGACTTAGCCCTCTAGAATTACATCGAAAGAGGAGGAGATAGGGGTTGATAGTGAAAATTGCTCAGCCCGGAAAAAATCACTAAGTGAGAACCCTAGAAATGCGTCAAAGAGACAGTACATTATAACCAACCATCAGACTTGGACAGAACACTCTGGATTAAGAGATCAATGATTCTTCCATATAAGGATAATAATCACGATTACGAGGTACGCTGAAGAATAAATAGAGTCAAAATGGTTCTCCGGGAATTCGATTGAAATTCTTACAAGAGTGCGTACACAATCTGGCGATCAACGTGTTTCAAAAAGTCGAGTGTTTGACTGGTCAACATTTTTTTAGAGACGGGATAATGCATGTAGCAAATGAGCCTCATGTACGGCGATCTACAACTTCGGTTAATCGTGAAAATGAAAAAAAGTTAATGCCCTTATTCAGAAAGAGAGACAGGTAACAGTTCTTTACATTTCGCAAAATTTACAAATTCGTGTCGGAAGTGTTGAAGCTAAACTATCGTAAGGTGAGTGCCAGGTGGGTTCAGCGCTTGTTGTATCTGCATATATATGAGAGAGAAGGAGTTGAATTTTTGAACTCAATTGTGATCCCAAGTCAAAATGAGCAAGCCTTCAGTCTGCACCACATCTTCAAACCAAAGAAAATAAAAACTTTGTCTTCAGCTGGTAAAAGAATGACATCTTTTTGGAATTTCCAAGTGGTGCTCTTCGTTGATTTTCTTATAATTATTGCAAACTATTGTTTTACACTTTTGCACGATAAAGTTGAGCAGGCGATCAGGAACCAAACGAAACAGAAGGCAGAGTTCTGTTTGCTTACTCCAAACACAATGCTCGTCCACATGCAGGAACAATTTCGCAAATTATTGTGTAATTAGCGTTTCATGAACCGAAATGATGTATTTCAACAATCAAATGTAAAAGAAAATGATAAATTTCAATTTTTTTCGACGGTCGAAAACCTGCAAATTATCTAAGGGTACCCCCTTCTTACATAAAAAATGGATTTTTCAAAATTTTTTTCTCTAAATTTCGCAAATTATTGTGTAATTAGCGTTTCATGAACCGAAATGATGTATTTCAACAATCAAATGTAAAAGAAAATGATAAATTTAAATTTTTTTCGACGGTCGAAAACCTGCAAATTATCTAAGGGTACCCCCTTCTTACATAAAAAATGGATTTTTCAAAATTTTTTTCTCTAAATTTCGCAAATTATTGTGTAATTAGCGTTTCATGAACCGAAATGATGTATTTCAACAATCAAATGTAAAAGAAAATGATAAATTTCAATTTTTTTCGACGGTCGAAAACCAGCGAATTATCTAAGGGAACCCCCTTCTTACATAAAAAATGGATTTTTCAAAATTTTTTCTCTAAATTTCGCAAATTATTGTGTAATTAGCGTTTCATGAACCGAAATGATGTATTTCAACAATCAAATGTAAAAGAAAATGATAAATTTCAATTTTTTTCGACGGTCGAAAACCTGCGAATTATCTAAGGGTACCCCCTTCTTACATAAAAAGTGGATTTTTCAAAATTTTTTTCTCTAAATTTCGCAAATTATTGTGTAATTAGCGTTTCATGAACCGAAATGATGTATTTCAACAATCAAATGTAAAACAAAATGATAAATTTCATTTTTTTTCGACGGTCGAAAACCTGCAAATTATCTAAGGGTACCCCCTTCTTACATAAAAAATGGATTTTTCAAAATTTTTTTCTCTAAATTTCGCAAATTATTGTGTAATTAGCGTTTCATGAACCGAAATGATGTATTTCAACAATCAAATGTAAAAGAAAATGATAAATTAAAATTTTTTTCGACGGTCGAAAACCTGCAAATTATCTAAGGGTACCCCCTTCTTACATAAAAAGTGGATTTTTCAAAAATTTTTTCTCTAAATTTCGCAAATTATTGTGTAATTAGCGTTTCGTGAACCGAAATGATGTATTTCAACAATCAAATGTAAAAGAAAATGATAAATTTAAATTTTTTTCGACGGTCGAAAACCAGCGAATTATCTAAGGGTACCCCCTTCTTACATAAAAAATGGATTTTTCAAAATTCTTTTCTCTAAATTTCGCAAATTATTGTGTAATTAGCGTTTCATGAACCGAAATGATGTATTTCAACAATCAAATGTAAAAGAAAATGATAAATTTAAATTTTTTTCGACGGTCGAAAACCTGCAAATTATCTAAGGGTACCCCCTTCTTACATAAAAAATGGATTTTTCAAAATTTTTTTCTCTAAATTTCGCAAATTATTGTGTAATTAGCGTTTCATGAACCGAAATGATGTATTTCAACAATCAAATGTAAAAGAAAATGATAAATTTAAATTTTTTTCGACGGTCGAAAACCTGCAAATTATCTAAGGGTACCCCCTTCTTACATAAAAAATGGATTTTTCAAAATTTTTTTCTCTAAATTTCGCAAATTATTGTGTAATTAGCGTTTCATGAACCGAAATGATGTATTTCAACAATCAAATGTAAAAGAAAATGATAAATTTCAATTTTTTTCGACGGTCGAAAACCTGCGAATTATCTAAGGGTACCCCCTTCTTACATAAAAAATGGATTTTTCAAAAATTTTTTCTCCAAATTTCGCAAATTATTGTGTAATTAGCGTTTCATGAACCGAAATGATGTATTTCAACAATCAAATGTAAAAGAAAATGATAAATTTAAATTTTTTTCGACGGTCGAAAACCTGCAAATTATCTAAGGGTACCCCCTTCTTACATAAAAAATGGATTTTTCAAAATTTTTTTCTCTAAATTTCGCAAATTATTGTGTAATTAGCGTTTCATGAACCGAAATGATGTATTTCAACAATCAAATGTAAAAGAAAATGATAAATTTAAATTTTTTTCGACGGTCGAAAACCTGCAAATTATCTAAGGGTACCCCCTTCTTACATAAAAAATGGATTTTTCAAAATTTTTTTCTCTAAATTTCGCAAATTATTGTGTAATTAGCGTTTCATGAACCGAAATGATGTATTTCAACAATCAAATGTAAAAGAAAATGATAAATTTCAATTTTTTTCGACGGTCGAAAACCTGCGAATTATCTAAGGGTACCCCCTTCTTACTTAAAAAATGGATTTTTCAAAAAATTTTTCTCCAAATTTCGCAAATTATTGTGTAATTAGCGTTTCGTGAACCGAAATGATGTATTTCAACAATCAAATGTAAAAGAAAATGATAAATTTCAATTTTTTTCGACGGTCGAAAACCTGCGAATTATCTAAGGGTACCCCCTTCTTACATAAAAAATGGATTCTTCAAAATTTTTTTCTCTAAATTTCGCAAATTATTGTGTAATTAGCGTTTCATGAACCGAAATGATGTATTTCAACAATCAAATGTAAAAGAAAATGATAAATTTCAATTTTTTTCGACGGTCGAAAACCTGCGAATTATCTAAGGGTACCCCCTTCTTACTTAAAAAATGGATTTTTCAAATTTTTTTTCTCTAAATTTCGCAAATTATTGTGTAATTAGCGTTTCGTGAACCGAAATGATGTATTTCAACAATCAAATGTAAAAGAAAATGGTAAATTTCAATTTTTTTCGACGGTCGAAAACCTGCAAATTATCAAAGGGTACCCCCTTCTTACATAAAAAATGGATTCTTCAAAATTTTTTCTCTAAATTTCGCAAATTATTGTGTAATTAGCGTTTCATGAACCGAAATGATGTATTTCAACAATCAAATGTAAAAGAAAATGATAAATTTCAATTTTTTTCGACGGTCGAAAACCTGCAAATTATCAAAGGGTACCCCCTTCTTACATAAAAAATGGATTCTTCAAAATTTTTTCTCTAAATTTCGCAAATTATTGTGTAATTAGCGTTTCATGAACCGAAATGATGTATTTCAACAATCAAATGTAAAAGAAAATGGTAAATTTCAATTTTTTTCGACGGTCGAAAACCTGCAAATTATCAAAGGGTACCCCCTTCTTACATAAAAAATGGATTCTTCAAAATTTTTTTCTCTAAATTTCGCAAATTATTGTGTAATTAGCGTTTCATGAACCGAAATGATGTATTTCAACAATCAAATGTAAAAGAAAATGGTAAATTTCAATTTTTTTCGACGGTCGAAAACCTGCGAATTATCAAAGGGTACACCCTTCTTACATAAAAAGTGGATTTTTAAAAAATTTTTTCTGTAAATTTCGCAAATTATTGTGTAATTAGCGTTTCATGAACCGAAATGATGTATTTCAACAATCAAATGTAAAAGAAAATGGTAAATTTCAATTTTTTTCGACGGTCGAAAACCTGCGAATTATCTAAGGGTACCCCCTTCTTACATAAAAAATGGATTCTTCAAAATTTTTTTCTCTAAATTTCGCAAATTATTGTGTAATTAGCGTTTCATGAACCGAAATGATGTATTTCAACAATCAAATGTAAAAGAAAATGATAAATTTCAATTTTTTTCGACGGTCGAAAACCTGCAAATTATCAAAGGGTACCCCCTTCTTACATAAAAAATGGATTCTTCAAAATTTTTTCTCTAAATTTCGCAAATTATTGTGTAATTAGCGTTTCATGAACCGAAATGATGTATTTCAACAATCAAATGTAAAAGAAAATGGTAAATTTCAATTTTTTTCGACGGTCGAAAACCTGCAAATTATCAAAGGGTACCCCCTTCTTACTTAAAAAATGGATTTTTCAAATTTTTTTTCTCTAAATTTCGCAAATTATTGTGTAATTAGCGTTTCGTGAACCGAAATGATGTATTTCAACAATCAAATGTAAAAGAAAATGGTAAATTTCAATTTTTTTCGACGGTCGAAAACCTGCAAATTATCAAAGGGTACCCCCTTCTTACTTAAAAAATGGATTTTTCAAATTTTTTTTCTCTAAATTTCGCAAATTATTGTGTAATTAGCGTTTCGTGAACCGAAATGATGTATTTCAACAATCAAATGTAAAAGAAAATGGTAAATTTCAATTTTTTTCGACGGTCGAAAACCTGCAAATTATCAAAGGGTACCCCCTTCTTACATAAAAAATGGATTCTTCAAAATTTTTTTCTCTAAATTTCGCAAATTATTGTGTAATTAGCGTTTCATGAACCGAAATGATGTATTTCAACAATCAAATGTAAAAGAAAATGATAAATTTCAATTTTTTTCGACGGTCGAAAACCTGCAAATTATCAAAGGGTACCCCCTTCTTACATAAAAAATGGATTCTTCAAAATTTTTTCTCTAAATTTCGCAAATTATTGTGTAATTAGCGTTTCATGAACCGAAATGATGTATTTCAACAATCAAATGTAAAAGAAAATGGTAAATTTCAATTTTTTTCGACGGTCGAAAACCTGCGAATTATCTAAGGGTACACCCTTCTTACATAAAAAGTGGATTTTTAAAAAATTTTTTCTGTAAATTTCGCAAATTATTGTGTAATTAGCGTTTCATGAACCGAAATGATGTATTTCAACAATCAAATGTAAAAGAAAATGGTAAATTTCAATTTTTTTCGACGGTCGAAAACCTGCGAATTATCTAAGGGTACCCCCTTCTTACATAAAAAATGGATTTTTAAAAAAAATTTTCTCTAAATTTCGCAAATTATTGTGTAATTAGCGTTTCATGAACCGAAATGATGTATTTCAACAATCAAATGTAAAAGAAAACGATAAATTTCAATTTTTTTCGACGGTCGAAAACCTGCGAATTATCTAAGGGTACCCCCTTCTTACATAAAAAATGGATTTTTCAAATTTTTTTCTCTAAATTTCGCAAATTATTGTGTAATTAGCGTTTCATGAACCGAAATGATGTATTTCAACAATCAAATGTAAAAGAAAATGATAAATTTCAATTTTTTTCGACGGTCGAAAACCTGCGAATTTTCAAAGGGTACCCCCTTCTTACATAAAAAATGGATTTTTCAAATTTTTTTCTCTAAATTTCGCAAATTATTGTGTAATTAGCGTTTCATGAACCGAAATGATGTATTTCAACAATCAAATGTAAACGAAAATGCTAAATTTCAATTTTTTTCGACGGTCGAAAACCTGCGAATTATCTAAGTGTACCCCCTTCTTACATAAAAAAATGGATTTTTCAATTTTTTTTCTCTAAATTTCGCAAATTATTGTGTAATTAGCGTTTCATGAACCGAAATGATGTATTTCAACAATCAAATGTAAAAGAAAATGATAAATTTCAATTTTTTTCGACGGTCGAAAACCTGCGAATTTTCAAAGGGTACCCCTTTCTTACATAAAAAATGGATTTTTCAAAAAATTTTTCTCTAAATTTCGCAAATTATTGTGTAATTAGCGTTTCATGAACCGAAATGATGTATTTCAACAATCAAATGTAAAAGAAAATGATAAATTTAAATTTTTTTCGACGGTCGAAAACCTGCGAATTATCTAAGGGTACCCCCTTCTTACATAAAAAATTGATTTTTCAAAATTTTTTTCTCTAAATTTCGCAAATTATTGTGTAATTAGCGTTTCATGAACCGAAATGATGTATTTCAACAATCAAATGTAAAAGAAAATGATAAATTTAAATTTTTTTCGACGGTCGAAAACCTGCGAATTATCTAAGGGTACCCCCTTCTTACTTAAAAAATGGATTTTTCAAAAATTTTTTCTCCAAATTTCGCAAATTATTGTGTAATTAGCGTTTCGTGAACCGAAATGATGTATTTCAACAATCAAATGTAAAAGAAAATGATAAATTTCAATTTTTTTCGACGGTCGAAAACCTGCGAATTATCTAAGGGTACCCCCTTCTTACATAAAAAATGGATTCTTCAAAATTTTTTTCTCTAAATTTCGCAAATTATTGTGTAATTAGCGTTTCATGAACCGAAATGATGTATTTCAACAATCAAATGTAAAAGAAAATGATAAATTTCAATTTTTTTCGACGGTCGAAAACCTGCGAATTATCTAAGGGTACCCCCTTCTTACTTAAAAAATGGATTTTTCAAATTTTTTTTCTCTAAATTTCGCAAATTATTGTGTAATTAGCGTTTCGTGAACCGAAATGATGTATTTCAACAATCAAATGTAAAAGAAAATGATAAATTTCAATTTTTTTCGACGGTCGAAAACCTGCAAATTATCAAAGGGTACCCCCTTCTTACATAAAAAATGGATTCTTCAAAATTTTTTCTCTAAATTTCGCAAATTATTGTGTAATTAGCGTTTCATGAACCGAAATGATGTATTTCAACAATCAAATGTAAAAGAAAATGGTAAATTTCAATTTTTTTCGACGGTCGAAAACCTGCGAATTATCTAAGGGTACCCCCTTCTTACATAAAAAGTGGATTTTTAAAAAATTTTTTCTGTAAATTTCGCAAATTATTGTGTAATTAGCGTTTCATGAACCGAAATGATGTATTTCAACAATCAAATGTAAAAGAAAATGGTAAATTTCAATTTTTTTCGACGGTCGAAAACCTGCGAATTATCTAAGGGTACCCCCTTCTTACATAAAAAATGGATTTTTAAAAAAAATTTTCTCTAAATTTCGCAAATTATTGTGTAATTAGCGTTTCATGAACCGAAATGATGTATTTCAACAATCAAATGTAAAAGAAAACGATAAATTTCAATTTTTTTCGACGGTCGAAAACCTGCGAATTATCTAAGGGTACCCCCTTCTTACATAAAAAATGGATTTTTCAAATTTTTTTCTCTAAATTTCGCAAATTATTGTGTAATTAGCGTTTCATGAACCGAAATGATGTATTTCAACAATCAAATGTAAAAGAAAATGATAAATTTCAATTTTTTTCGACGGTCGAAAACCTGCGAATTTTCAAAGGGTACCCCCTTCTTACATAAAAAATGGATTTTTCAAATTTTTTTCTCTAAATTTCGCAAATTATTGTGTAATTAGCGTTTCATGAACCGAAATGATGTATTTCAACAATCAAATGTAAACGAAAATGCTAAATTTCAATTTTTTTCGACGGTCGAAAACCTGCGAATTATCTAAGTGTACCCCCTTCTTACATAAAAAAATGGATTTTTCAATTTTTTTTCTCTAAATTTCGCAAATTATTGTGTAATTAGCGTTTCATGAACCGAAATGATGTATTTCAACAATCAAATGTAAAAGAAAATGATAAATTTCAATTTTTTTCGACGGTCGAAAACCTGCGAATTTTCAAAGGGTACCCCTTTCTTACATAAAAAATGGATTTTTCAAAAAATTTTTCTCTAAATTTCGCAAATTATTGTGTAATTAGCGTTTCATGAACCGAAATGATGTATTTCAACAATCAAATGTAAAAGAAAATGATAAATTTAAATTTTTTTCGACGGTCGAAAACCTGCGAATTATCTAAGGGTACCCCCTTCTTACATAAAAAATTGATTTTTCAAAATTTTTTTCTCTAAATTTCGCAAATTATTGTGTAATTAGCGTTTCATGAACCGAAATGATGTATTTCAACAATCAAATGTAAAAGAAAATGATAAATTTAAATTTTTTTCGACGGTCGAAAACCTGCGAATTATCTAAGGGTACCCCCTTCTTACATAAAAAATGGATTCTTCAAAACTTTTTTCTCTAAATTTCGCAAATTATTGTGTAATTAGCGTTTCATGAACCGAAATGATGTATTTCAACAATCAAATGTAAAAGAAAATGATAAATTTCAATTTTTTTCGACGGTCGAAAACCAGCGAATTATCTAAGGGTACCCCCTTCTTACATGAAAAATTATTGTGTAATTAGCGTTTCATGAACAGAAATGATGTATTTCAACAATCAAATGTAAAAGAAAATGATAAATTTCAATTTTCTTCGACGGTCGAAAACCTGCAAATTATCTAAGGGTACCCCCTTCTTACATAAAAAATGGATTCTTCAAAATTTTTTTCTCTAAATTTCGCAAATTATTGGGTAATTAGCGTTTCATGAACCGAAATGATGTATTTCAACAATCAAATGTAAAAGAAAATGATAAATTTCAATTTTTTTCGACGGTCGAAAACCAGCGAATTATCTAAGGGTACCCCCTTCTTACATAAAAATTGGATTTTTCAAAATTTTTCTCTAAATTTCGCAAATTATTGTGTAATTAGCGTTTCATGAACCGAAATGATGTATTTCAACAATCAAATGTAAAAGAAAATGATAAATTTCAATTTTTTTCGACGGTCGAAAACCTGCGAATTATCTAAGGGTACCCCCTTCCTACATAAAAAATTGATTTTTCAAATTTTTTTTCTCTAAATTTCGCAAATTATTGTGTAATTAGCGTTTCATGAACCGAAATGATGTATTTCAACAATCAAATGTAAAAGAAAATGATAAATTTCAATTTTTTTCGACGGTCGAAAACCTGCGAATTATCTAAGGGTACCCCCTTCTTACATAAAAAATGGATTTTTCAAAATTTTTTTCTCCAAATTTCGCAAATTATTGTGTAATTAGCGTTTCATGAACCGAAATGATGTATTTCAACAATCAAATGTAAAAGAAAATGATAAATTTCAATTTTTTTCGACGGTCGAAAACCAGCGAATTATCTAAGGGTACCCCTTCTTACATAAAAAATGGATTTTTCAAAATTTTTTTCTCTAAATTTCGCAAATTATTGTTGAATTAGCGTTTCATGAACCGAAATGATGTATTTCAACAATCAAATGTAAAAGAAAATGATAAATTTCAATTTTTTTCGACGGTCGAAAACCTGCAAATTATCTAAGGGTACCCCCTTCTTACATAAAAAATGGATTTTTCAAAAATTTTTTCTCCAAATTTCGCAAATTATTGTGTAATTAGCGTTTCATGAACCGAAATGATGTATTTCAACAATCAAATGTAAAAGAAAATGATAAATTTAAATTTTTTTCGACGGTCGAAAACCTGCAAATTATCTAAGGGTACCCCCTTCTTACATAAAAAATGGATTTTTCAAAATTTTTTTCTCTAAATTTCGCAAATTATTGTGTAATTAGCGTTTCATGAACCGAAATGATGTATTTCAACAATCAAATGTAAAAGAAAATGATAAATTTCAATTTTTTTCGACGGTCGAAAACCTGCGAATTATCTAAGGGTACCCCCTTCTTACTTAAAAAATGGATTTTTCAAATTTTTTTTCTCTAAATTTCGCAAATTATTGTGTAATTAGCGTTTCGTGAACCGAAATGATGTATTTCAACAATCAAATGTAAAAGAAAATGATAAATTTCAATTTTTTTCGACGGTCGAAAACCTGCGAATTATCTAAGGGTACCCCCTTCTTACATAAAAAATGGATTCTTCAAAATTTTTTCTCTAAATTTCGCAAATTATTGTGTAATTAGCGTTTCATGAACCGAAATGATGTATTTCAACAATCAAATGTAAAAGAAAATGGTAAATTTCAATTTTTTTCGACGGTCGAAAACCTGCGAATTATCTAAGGGTACCCCCTTCTTACATAAAAAGTGGATTTTTAAAAAATTTTTTCTGTAAATTTCGCAAATTATTGTGTAATTAGCGTTTCATGAACCGAAATGATGTATTTCAACAATCAAATGTAAAAGAAAACGATAAATTTCAATTTTTTTCGACGGTCGAAAACCTGCGAATTATCTAAGGGTACCCCCTTCTTACATAAAAAATGGATTTTTAAAAAAATTTTTCTCTAAATTTCGCAAATTATTGTGTAATTAGCGTTTCATGAACCGAAATGATGTATTTCAACAATCAAATGTAAAAGAAAATGATAAATTTCAATTTTTTTCGACGGTCGAAAACCTGCGAATTTTCAAAGGGTACCCCCTTCTTACATAAAAAATGGATTTTTCAAATTTTTTTCTCTAAATTTCGCAAATTATTGTGTAATTAGCGTTTCATGAACCGAAATGATGTATTTCAACAATCAAATGTAAACGAAAATGCTAAATTTCAATTTTTTTCGATGGTCGAAAACCTGCGAATTATCTAAGTGTACCCCCTTCTTACATAAAAAAATGGATTTTTCAATTTTTTTCTCTAAATTTCGCAAATTATTGTGTAATTAGCGTTTCATGAACCGAAATGATGTATTTCAACAATCAAATGTAAAAGAAAATGATAAATTTCAATTTTTTTCGACGGTCGAAAACCTGCGAATTTTCAAAGGGTACCCCTTTCTTACATAAAAAATGGATTTTTCAAAAAAATTTTCTCTAAATTTCGCAAATTATTGTGTAATTAGCGTTTCATGAACCGAAATGATGTATTTCAACAATCAAATGTAAAAGAAAATGATAAATTTCAATTTTTTTCGACGGTCGAAAACCTGCGAATTATCTAAGGGTACCCCCTTCTTACATAAAAAATTGATTTTTCAAAATTTTTTTCTCTAAATTTCGCAAATTATTGTGTAATTAGCGTTTCATGAACCGAAATGATGTATTTCAACAATCAAATGTAAAAGAAAATGATAAATTTAAATTTTTTTCGACGGTCGAAAACCTGCGAATTATCTAAGGGTACCCCCTTCTTACATAAAAAATGGATTCTTCAAAACTTTTTTCTCTAAATTTCGCAAATTATTGTGTAATTAGCGTTTCATGAACCGAAATGATGTATTTCAACAATCAAATGTAAAAGAAAATGATAAATTTCAATTTTTTTCGACGGTCGAAAACCAGCGAATTATCTAAGGGTACCCCCTTCTTACATGAAAAATTATTGTGTAATTAGCGTTTCATGAACAGAAATGATGTATTTCAACAATCAAATGTAAAAGAAAATGATAAATTTCAATTTTCTTCGACGGTCGAAAACCTGCAAATTATCTAAGGGTACCCCCTTCTTACATAAAAAATGGATTCTTCAAAATTTTTTTCTCTAAATTTCGCAAATTATTGGGTAATTAGCGTTTCATGAACCGAAATGATGTATTTCAACAATCAAATGTAAAAGAAAATGATAAATTTCAATTTTTTTCGACGGTCGAAAACCAGCGAATTATCTAAGGGTACCCCCTTCTTACATAAAAAATTGATTTTTCAAAATTTTTTTTTTCTAAATTTCGCAAATTATTGTCTAATTAGCGTTTCATGAACCGAAATGATGTATTTCAACAATCAAATGTAAAAGAAAATGATAAATTTAAATTTTTTTCGACGGTCGAAAACCTGCGAATTATCTAAGGGTACCCCCTTCTTACATAAAAAGTGGATTTTTCAAAAATTTTTTCTCTAAATTTCGCAAATTATTGTGTAATTAGCGTTTCATGAACCGAAATGATGTATTTCAACAATCAAATGTAAAAGAAAATGATAAATTTCAATTTTTTTCGACGGTCGAAAACCTGCGAATTATCTAAGGGTACCCCCTTCCTACATAAAAAATTGATTTTTCAAATTTTTTTTCTCTAAATTTCGCAAATTATTGTGTAATTAGCGTTTCATGAACCGAAATGATGTATTTCAACAATCAAATGTAAAAGAAAATGATAAATTTCAATTTTTTTCGACGGTCGAAAACCTGCGAATTATCTAAGGGTACCCCCTTCTTACATAAAAAATGGATTTTTCAAAATTTTTTTCTCTAAATTTCGCAAATTATTGTTGAATTAGCGTTTCATGAACCGAAATGATGTATTTCAACAATCAAATGTAAAAGAAAATGATAAATTTCAATTTTTTTCGACGGTCGAAAACCTGCGAATTATCTATGGGTACCCCCTTCTTACATAAAAAGTGGATTTTTCAAAAAAAATTTCTCTAAATTTCGCAAATTATTGTGTAATTAGCGTTTCATGAACCGAAATTATGTATTTCAACAATCAAATGTAAAAGAAAATGATAAATTTCAATTTTTTTCGACGGTCGAAAACCTGCGAATTATCTAAGGGTACCCCCTTCTTATATAAAAAGTGGATTTTTCAAAATTTTTTTCTCTAAATTTCGCAAATTATAGTGTAATTAACGTTTCATGAACCGAAATGATGTATTTCAACAATCAAATGTAAAAGAAAATGATAAATTTCAATTTTTTTCGACGGTCGAAAACCTGCGAATTATCTAAGGGTACCCCCTTCTTACATAAAAAATTGATTTTTCAAAATTTTTTTCTCTAAATTTCGCAAATTATTGTGTAATTAGCGTTTCATGAAAACCTGCAAATTATCTAAGGGTACCCCCTTCTTACATAAAAAATGGATTTTTCAAAATTTCTTTCTCTAAATTTCGCAAATTATTGTTGAATTAGCGTTTCATGAACCGAAATGATGTATTTCAACAATCAAATGTAAAAGAAAATGATAAATTTCAATTTTTTTCGACGGTCGAAAACCTGCGAATTATCTAAGGGTACCCCCTTCTTACATAAAAAATTGATTTTTCAAAATTTTTTTCTCTAAATTTCGCAAATTATTGTGTAATTAGCGTTTCATGAAAACCTGCAAATTATCTAAGGGTACCCCCTTCTTACATAAAAAATGGATTTTTCAAAATTTCTTTCTCTAAATTTCGCAAATTATTGTGTAATTAGCGTTTCATGAACCGAAATGATGTATTTCAACAATCAAATGTAAAAGAAAATGATAAATTTCAATTTTTTTCGACGGTCGAAAACCTGCGAATTATCTAAGGGTACCCCCTTCTTACATAAAAAGTGGATTTTTCAAAATTTTTTTCTCTAAATTTCGCAAATTATTGTGTAATTAGCGTTTCATGAACCGAAATGATGTATTTCAACAATCAAATGTAAAAGAAAATGATAAATTTCAATTTTTTTCGACGGTCGAAAACCTGCGAATTATCTAAGGGTACCCCCTTCTTACATAAAAAATTGATTTTTCAAAATTTTTTTCTCTAAATTTCGCAAATTATTGTGTAATTAGCGTTTCATGAAAACCTGCAAATTATCTAAGGGTACCCCCTTCTTACATAAAAAATGGATTTTTCAAAATTTCTTTCTCTAAATTTCGCAAATTATTGTGTAATTAGCGTTTCATGAACCGAAATGATGTATTTCAACAATCAAATGTAAAAGAAAATGATAAATTTCAATTTTTTTCGACGGTCGAAAACCTGCGAATTATCTAAGGGTACCCCCTTCTTACATAAAAAATGGATTTTTCAAAATTTCTTTCTCTAAATTTCGCAAATTATTGTGTAATTAGCGTTTCATGAACCGAAATGATGTATTTCAACAATCAAATGTAAAAGAAAATGATAAATTTCAATTTTTTTCGACGGTCGAAAACCTGCGAATTATCTAAGGGTACCCCCTTCTTACATAAAAAATGGATTTTTCAAAATTTCTTTCTCTAAATTTCGCAAATTATTGTGTAATTAGCGTTTCATGAACCGAAATGATGTATTTCAACAATCAAATGTAAAAGAAAATGATAAATTTCAATTTTTTTCGACGGTCGAAAACCTGCGAATTATCTAAGGGTACCCCCTTCTTACATAAAAAGTGGATTTTTCAAAATTTTTTTCTCTAAATTTCGCAAATTATTGTGTAATTAGCGTTTCATGAACCGAAATGATGTATTTCAACAATCAAATGTAAAAGAAAATGATAAATTTCAATTTTTTTCGACGGTCGAAAACCTGCGAATTATCTAAGGGTACCCCCTTCTTACATAAAAAATTGATTTTTCAAAATTTTTTTCTCTAAATTTCGCAAATTATTGTGTAATTAGCGTTTCATGAAAACCTGCAAATTATCTAAGGGTACCCCCTTCTTACATAAAAAATGGATTTTTCAAAATTTCTTTCTCTAAATTTCGCAAATTATTGTGTAATTAGCGTTTCATGAACCGAAATGATGTATTTCAACAATCAAATGTAAAAGAAAATGATAAATTTCAATTTTTTTCGACGGTCGAAAACCTGCGAATTATCTAAGGGTACCCCCTTCTTACATAAAAAGTGGATTTTTCAAAATTTTTTTCTCTAAATTTCGCAAATTATTGTGTAATTAGCGTTTCATGAACCGAAATGATGTATTTCAACAATCAAATGTAAAAGAAAATGATAAATTAAAATTTTTTTCGACGGTCGAAAACCAGCGAATTATCTAAGGGTACCCCCTTCTTACATAAAAAATGGATTTTTCAAAATTCTTTTCTCTAAATTTCGCAAATTATTGTGTAATTAGCGTTTCATGAACCGAAATGATGTATTTCAACAATCAAATGTAAAAGAAAATGATAAATTTCAATTTTTTTCGACGGTCGAAAACCTGCAAATTATCTAAGGGTACCCCCTTCTTACATAAAAAATGGATTTTTCAAAATTTTTTTCTCTAAATTTCGCAAATTATTGTGTAATTAGCGTTTCATGAACCGAAATGATGTATTTCAACAATCAAATGTAAAAGAAAATGATAAATTTCAATTTTTTTCGACGGTCGAAAACCTGCGAATTATCTAAGGGTACCCCCTTCTTACATAAAAAGTGGATTTTTCAAAATTCTTTTCTCTAAATTTCGCAAATTATTGTGTAATTAGCGTTTCGTGAACCGAAATGATGTATTTCAACAATCAAATGTAAAAGAAAATGATAAATTTAAATTTTTTTCGACGGTCGAAAACCAGCGAATTATCTAAGGGTACCCCCTTCTTACATAAAAAATGGATTTTTCAAAATTCTTTTCTCTAAATTTCGCAAATTATTGTGTAATTAGCGTTTCATGAACCGAAATGATGTATTTCAACAATCAAATGTAAAAGAAAATGATAAATTTCAATTTTTTTCGACGGTCGAAAACCTGCGAATTATCTAAGGGTACCCCCTTCTTACATAAAAAGTGGATTTTTCAAAATTTTTTTCTCTAAATTTCGCAAATTATTGTGTAATTAGCGTTTCGTGAACCGAAATGATGTATTTCAACAATCAAATGTAAAAGAAAATGATAAATTTCAATTTTCTTCGACGGTCGAAAACCTGCGAATTATCTAAGGGTACCCCCTTCTTACATAAAAAATGGATTTTTCAAAATTTTTTTCTCTAAATTTCGCAAATTATTGTGTAATTAGCGTTTCATGAACCGAAATGATGTATTTCAACAATCAAATGTAAAAGAAAATGATAAATTTAAATTTTTTTCGACGGTCGAAAACCTGCAAATTATCTAAGGGTACCCCCTTCTTACATAAAAAATGGATTTTTCAAAATTTTTTTCTCTAAATTTCGCAAATTATTGTGTAATTAGCGTTTCATGAACCGAAATGATGTATTTCAACAATCAAATGTAAAAGAAAATGATAAATTTCAATTTTTTTCGACGGTCGAAAACCTGCAAATTATCTAAGGGTACCCCCTTCTTACATAAAAAATGGATTTTTCAAAATTTTTTCTCTAAATTTCGCAAATTATTGTGTAATTAGCGTTTCATGAACCGAAATGATGTATTTCAACAATCAAATGTAAAAGAAAATGATAAATTTCAATTTTTTTCGACGGTCGAAAACCTGCGAATTATCTAAGGGTACCCCCTTCTTACATAAAAAGTGGATTTTTCAAAATTTTTTTCTCTAAATTTCGCAAATTATTGTGTAATTAGCGTTTCATGAACCGAAATGATGTATTTCAACAATCAAATGTAAAAGAAAATGATAAATTTCAATTTTTTTCGACGGTCGAAAACCTGCAAATTATCTAAGGGTACCCCCTTCTTACATAAAAAATGGATTTTTCAAAATTTTTTTCTCCAAATTTCGCAAATTATTGTGTAATTAGCGTTTCATGAACCGAAATGATGTATTTCAACAATCAAATGTAAAAGAAAATGATAAATTAAAATTTTTTTCGACGGTCGAAAACCTGCAAATTATCTAAGGGTACCCCCTTCTTACATAAAAAGTGGATTTTTCAAAAATTTTTTCTCTAAATTTCGCAAATTATTGTGTAATTAGCGTTTCATGAACCGAAATGATGTATTTCAACAATCAAATGTAAAAGAAAATGATAAATTTCAATTTTTTTCGACGGTCGAAAACCTGCAAATTATCTAAGGGTACCCCCTTCTTACATAAAAAATGGATTTTTCAAAATATTTTTCTCCAAATTTCGCAAATTATTGTGTAATTAGCGTTTCATGAACCGAAATGATGTATTTCAACAATCAAATGTAAAAGAAAATGATAAATTAAAATTTTTTTCGACGGTCGAAAACCTGCAAATTATCTAAGGGTACCCCCTTCTTACATAAAAAGTGGATTTTTCAAAAATTTTTTCTCTAAATTTCGCAAATTATTGTGTAATTAGCGTTTCATGAACCGAAATGATGTATTTCAACAATCAAATGTAAAAGAAAATGATAAATTTCAATTTTTTTCGACGGTCGAAAACCTGCAAATTATCTAAGGGTACCCCCTTCTTACATAAAAAATGGATTTTTCAAAATTTTTTTCTCCAAATTTCGCAAATTATTGTGTAATTAGCGTTTCATGAACCGAAATGATGTATTTCAACAATCAAATGTAAAAGAAAATGATAAATTAAAATTTTTTTCGACGGTCGAAAACCTGCAAATTATCTAAGGGTACCCCCTTCTTACATAAAAAGTGGATTTTTCAAAAATTTTTTCTCTAAATTTCGCAAATTATTGTGTAATTAGCGTTTCGTGAACCGAAATGATGTATTTCAACAATCAAATGTAAAAGAAAATGATAAATTTAAATTTTTTTCGACGGTCGAAAACCAGCGAATTATCTAAGGGTACCCCTTTCTTACATAAAAAATGGATTTTTCAAAATTCTTTTCTCTAAATTTCGCAAATTATTGTGTAATTAGCGTTTCATGAACCGAAATGATGTATTTCAACAATCAAATGTAAAAGAAAATGATAAATTTCAATTTTTTTCGACGGTCGAAAACCTGCGAATTATCTAAGGGTACCCCCTTCTTACATAAAAAGTGGATTTTTCAAAATTTTTTTCTCTAAATTTCGCAAATTATTGTGTAATTAGCGTTTCATGAACCGAAATGATGTATTTCAACAATCAAATGTAAAAGAAAATGATAAATTTCAATTTTTTTCGACGGTCGAAAACCTGCAAATTATCTAAGGGTACCCCCTTCTTACATAAAAAATGGATTTTTCAAAATTTTTTTCTCTAAATTTCGCAAATTATTGTGTAATTAGCGTTTCATGAACCGAAATGATGTATTTCAACAATCAAATGTAAAAGAAAATGATAAATTTAAATTTTTTTCGACGGTCGAAAACCTGCAAATTATCTAAGGGTACCCCCTTCTTACATAAAAAATGGATTTTTCAAAATTTTTTTCTCTAAATTTCGCAAATTATTGTGTAATTAGCGTTTCATGAACCGAAATGATGTATTTCAACAATCAAATGTAAAAGAAAATGATAAATTTCAATTTTTTTCGACGGTCGAAAACCTGCGAATTATCTAAGGGTACCCCCTTCTTACTTAAAAAATGGATTTTTCAAATTTTTTTTCTCTAAATTTCGCAAATTATTGTGTAATTAGCGTTTCGTGAACCGAAATGATGTATTTCAACAATCAAATGTAAAAGAAAATGATAAATTTCAATTTTTTTCGACGGTCGAAAACCTGCGAATTATCTAAGGGTACCCCCTTCTTACATAAAAAATGGATTCTTCAAAATTTTTTCTCTAAATTTCGCAAATTATTGTGTAATTAGCGTTTCATGAACCGAAATGATGTATTTCAACAATCAAATGTAAAAGAAAATGGTAAATTTCAATTTTTTTCGACGGTCGAAAACCTGCGAATTATCTAAGGGTACCCCCTTCTTACATAAAAAATGGATTTTTAAAAAAATTTTTCTCTAAATTTCGCAAATTATTGTGTAATTAGCGTTTCATGAACCGAAATGATGTATTTCAACAATCAAATGTAAAAGAAAACGATAAATTTCAATTTTTTTCGACGGTCGAAAACCTGTGAATTATCTAAGGGTACCCCCTTCTTACATAAAAAATGGATTTTTCAAATTTTTTTCTCTAAATTTCGCAAATTATTGTGTAATTAGCGTTTCATGAACCGAAATGATGTATTTCAACAATCAAATGTAAAAGAAAATGATAAATTTCAATTTTTTTCGACGGTCGAAAACCTGCGAATTTTCAAAGGGTACCCCCTTCTTACATAAAAAATGGATTTTTCAAATTTTTTTCTCTAAATTTCGCAAATTATTGTGTAATTAGCGTTTCATGAACCGAAATGATGTATTTCAACAATCAAATGTAAACGAAAATGCTAAATTTCAATTTTTTTCGACGGTCGAAAACCTGCGAATTATCTAAGGGTACCCCCTTCTTACATAAAAAAATGGATTTTTCAATTTTTTTTCTCTAAATTTCGCAAATTATTGTGTAATTAGCGTTTCATGAACCGAAATGATGTATTTCAACAATCAAATGTAAAAGAAAATGATAAATTTCAATTTTTTTCGACGGTCGAAAACCTGCGAATTTTCAAAGGGTACCCCTTTCTTACATAAAAAATGGATTTTTCAAAAAATTTTTCTCTAAATTTCGCAAATTATTGTGTAATTAGCGTTTCATGAACCGAAATGATGTATTTCAACAATCAAATGTAAAAGAAAATGATAAATTTCAATTTTTTTCGACGGTCGAAAACCTGCGAATTATCTAAGGGTACCCCCTTCTTACATAAAAAGTGGATTTTTCAAAATTTTTTTCTCTAAATTTCGCAAATTATTGTGTAATTAGCGTTTCATGAACCGAAATGATGTATTTCAACAATCAAATGTAAAAGAAAATGATAAATTTCAATTTTTTTCGACGGTCGAAAACCTGCAAATTATCTAAGGGTACCCCCTTCTTACATAAAAAATGGATTTTTCAAAATTTTTTTCTCCAAATTTCGCAAATTATTGTGTAATTAGCGTTTCATGAACCGAAATGATGTATTTCAACAATCAAATGTAAAAGAAAATGATAAATTAAAATTTTTTTCGACGGTCGAAAACCTGCAAATTATCTAAGGGTACCCCCTTCTTACATAAAAAGTGGATTTTTCAAAAATTTTTTCTCTAAATTTCGCAAATTATTTTGTAATTAGCGTTTCGTGAACCGAAATGATGTATTTCAACAATCAAATGTAAAAGAAAATGATAAATTTAAATTTTTTTCGACGGTCGAAAACCAGCGAATTATCTAAGGGTACCCCCTTCTTACATAAAAAATGGATTTTTCAAAATTTTTTTCTCTAAATTTCGCAAATTATTGTGTAATTAGCGTTTCATGAACCGAAATGATGTATTTCAACAATCAAATGTAAAAGAAAATGATAAATTTCAATTTTTTTCGACGGTCGAAAACCTGCAAATTATCTAAGGGTACCCCCTTCTTACATAAAAAATGGATTTTTCAAAATTTTTTTCTCCAAATTTCGCAAATTATTGTGTAATTAGCGTTTCATGAACCGAAATGATGTATTTCAACAATCAAATGTAAAAGAAAATGATAAATTAAAATTTTTTTCGACGGTCGAAAACCTGCAAATTATCTAAGGGTACCCCCTTCTTACATAAAAAGTGGATTTTTCAAAAATTTTTTCTCTAAATTTCGCAAATTATTTTGTAATTAGCGTTTCGTGAACCGAAATGATGTATTTCAACAATCAAATGTAAAAGAAAATGATAAATTTAAATTTTTTTCGACGGTCGAAAACCAGCGAATTATCTAAGGGTACCCCCTTCTTACATAAAAAATGGATTTTTCAAAATTCTTTTCTCTAAATTTCGCAAATTATTGTGTAATTAGCGTTTCATGAACCGAAATGATGTATTTCAACAATCAAATGTAAAAGAAAATGATAAATTTCAATTTTTTTCGACGGTCGAAAACCTGCAAATTATCTAAGGGTACCCCCTTCTTACATAAAAAATGGATTTTTCAAAATTTTTTTCTCTAAATTTCGCAAATTATTGTGTAATTAGCGTTTCATGAACCGAAATGATGTATTTCAACAATCAAATGTAAAAGAAAATGATAAATTTAAATTTTTTTCGACGGTCGAAAACCTGCAAATTATCTAAGGGTACCCCCTTCTTACATAAAAAATGGATTTTTCAAAATTTTTTTCTCTAAATTTCGCAAATTATTGTGTAATTAGCGTTTCATGAACCGAAATGATGTATTTCAACAATCAAATGTAAAAGAAAATGATAAATTTAAATTTTTTTCGACGGTCGAAAACCAGCGAATTATCTAAGGGAACCCCCTTCTTACATAAAAAATGGATTTTTCAAAATTTTTTCTCTAAATTTCGCAAATTATTGTGTAATTAGCGTTTCATGAACCGAAATGATGTATTTCAACAATCAAATGTAAAAGAAAATGATAAATTTAATTTTTTTTCGACGGTCGAAAACCTGCAAATTATCTAAGGGTACCCCCTTCTTACATAAAAAATGGATTTTTCAAAATTTTTTTCTCTAAATTTCGCAAATTATTGTGTAATTAGCGTTTCATGAACCGAAATGATGTATTTCAACAATCAAATGTAAAAGAAAATGATAAATTTCAATTTTTTTCGACGGTCGAAAACCTGCAAATTATCTAAGGGTACCCCCTTCTTACATAAAAAATGGATTTTTCAAATTTTTTTTCTCTAAATTTCGCAAATTATTGTGCAATTAGCGTTTCATTAACCGAAATGATGTATTTCAACAATCAAATGTAAAAGAAAATGATAAATTTAAATTTTTTTCGACCGTCGAAAACCTGCGAATTATCTAAGGGTACCCCCTTCTTACATAAAAAATGGATTTTTCAAATTTTTTTTCTCTAAATTTCGCAAATTATTGTGTAATTAGCGTTTCATGAACCGAAATGATGTATTTCAACAATCAAATGTAAAAGAAAATGATAAAATTAAATTTTTTTCGACGGTCGAAAACCTGCAAATTATCTAAGGGTACCCCCTTCTTACATAAAAAATGGATTTTTCAAAATTTTTTTCTCTAAATTTCGCAAATTATTGTGTAATTAGCGTTTCATGAACCGAAATGATGTATTTCAACAATCAAATGTAAAAGAAAATGATAATTTCAATTTTTTTCGACGGTCGAAAACCTGCAAATTATCTAAGGGTACCCCCTTCTTACATAAAAAATGGATTTTTCAAAATTTTTTTCTCTAAATTTCGCAAATTATTGTGCAATTAGCGTTTCATGAACCGAAATGATGTATTTCAGCAATCAAATGTAAAAGAAAATGATAAATTTAAATTTTTTTCGACCGTCGAAAACCTGCGAATTATCTAAGGGTACCCCCTTCTTACATAAAAAACGGATTTTTCAAAATTTTTTTCTCTAAATTTCGCAAATTATTGTGTAATTAGCGTTTCATGAACCGAAATGATGTATTTCAACAATCAAATGTAAAAGAAAATGATAATTTCAATTTTTTTCGACGGTCGAAAACCTGCAAATTATCTAAGGGTACCCCCTTCTTACATAAAAAATGGATTTTTCAAAATTTTTTTCTCTAAATTTCGCAAATTATGGTGCAATTAGCGTTTCATGAACCGAAATGATGTATTTCAGCAATCAAATGTAAAAGAAAATGATAAATTTAAATTTTTTTCGACCGTCGAAAACCTGCGAATTATCTAAGGGTACCCCCTTACATAAAAAATGGATTTTTCAAAATTTTTTTCTCTAAATTTCGCAAATTATTGTGTAATTAGCGTTTCATGAACCGAAATGATGTATTTCAACAATCAAATGTAAAAGAAAATGATAAATTTCAATTTTTTTCGACGGTCGAAAACCTGCAAATTATCTAAGGGTACCCCCTTCTTACATAAAAAATGGATTTTTCAAAATTTTTTTCTCTAAATTTCGCAAATTATTGTGCAATTAGCGTTTCATGAACCGAAATGATGTATTTCAGCAATCAAATGTAAAAGAAAATGATAAATTTAAATTTTTTTCGACCGTCGAAAACCTGCGAATTATCTAAGGGTACCCCCTTCTTACATAAAAAATGGATTTTTCAAAATTTTTTTCTCTAAATTTCGCAAATTATTGTGTAATTAGCGTTTCATGAACCGAAATGATGTATTTCAACAATCAAATGTAAAAGAAAATGATAAATTTAAATTTTTTTCGACGGTCGAAAACCTGCAAATTATCTAAGGGTACCCCCTTCTTACATAAAAAATGGATTTTTCAAAATTTTTTTCTCTAAATTTCGCAAATTATTGTGTAATTAGCGTTTCATGAACCGAAATGATGTATTTCAACAATCAAATGTAAAAGAAAATGATAAATTTCAATTTTTTTCGACGGTCGAAAACCTGCAAATTATCTAAGGGTACCCCCTTCTTACATAAAATATGGATTTTTCAAAATTTTTTTCTCTAAATTTCGCAAATTATTGTGTAATTAGCGTTTCATGAACCGAAATGATGTATTTCAACAATCAAATGTAAAAGAAAATGATAAATTTCAATTTTTTTCGACGGTCGAAAACCTGCAAATTATCTAAGGGTACCCCCTTCTTACATAAAAAATGGATTTTTCAAAATTTTTTTCTCTAAATTTCGCAAATTATTGTGTAATTAGCGTTTCATGAACCGAAATGATGTATTTCAACAATCAAATGTAAAAGAAAATGATAAATTTAAATTTTTTTCGACGGTCGAAAACCTGCAAATTATCTAAGGGTACCCCCTTCTTACATAAAAAATGGATTTTTCAAAATTTTTTTCTCTAAATTTCGCAAATTATTGTGTAATTAGCGTTTCATGAACCGAAATGATGTATTTCAACAATCAAATGTAAAAGAAAATGATAAATTTCAATTTTTTTCGACGGTCGAAAACCTGCAAATTATCTAAGGGTACCCCCTTCTTACATAAAAAATGGATTTTTCAAAATTTTTTTCTCTAAATTTCGCAAATTATTGTGTAATTAGCGTTTCATGAATCGAAATGATGTATTTCAACAATCAAATGTAAGGGTACCCCCTTCTTACATAAAAAATGGATTTTTCAAAATTTTTTTCTCTAAATTTCGCAAATTATTGTGTAATTAGCGTTTCATGAACCGAAATGATGTATTTCAACAATCAAATGTAAAAGAAAATGATAAATTTCAATTTTTTTCGACGGTCGAAAACCTGCAAATTATCTAAGGGTACCCCCTTCTTACATAAAATATGGATTTTTCAAAATTTTTTTCTCTAAATTTCGCAAATTATTGTGTAATTAGCGTTTCATGAACCGAAATGATGTATTTCAACAATCAAATGTAAAAGAAAATGATAAATTTCAATTTTTTTCGACGGTCGAAAACCTGCAAATTATCTAAGGGTACCCCCTTCTTACATAAAAAATGGATTTTTCAAAATTTTTTTCTCTAAATTTCGCAAATTATTGTGTAATTAGCGTTTCATGAACCGAAATGATGTATTTCAACAATCAAATGTAAAAGAAAATGATAAATTTAAATTTTTTTCGACGGTCGAAAACCTGCAAATTATCTAAGGGTACCCCCTTCTTACATAAAAAATGGATTTTTCAAAATTTTTTTCTCTAAATTTCGCAAATTATTGTGTAATTAGCGTTTCATGAACCGAAATGATGTATTTCAACAATCAAATGTAAAAGAAAATGATAAATTTCAATTTTTTTCGACGGTCGAAAACCTGCAAATTATCTAAGGGTACCCCCTTCTTACATAAAAAATGGATTTTTCAAAATTTTTTTCTCTAAATTTCGCAAATTATTGTGTAATTAGCGTTTCATGAATCGAAATGATGTATTTCAACAATCAAATGTAAGGGTACCCCCTTCTTACATAAAAAATGGATTTTTCAAATTTTTTTTCTCTAAATTTAGCAAATTATTGTGTAATTAGCGTTTCAAGAACCGAAATGATGTATTTCAACAATCAAATGTAAAAGAAAATGATAAATTTAAATTTTTTTCGACGGTCGAAAACCTGCGAATTATCTAAGGGTACCCCCTTCTTACATAAAAAATGGATTTTTCAAAATTTTTTTCTCTAAATTTAGCAAATTTAATTAGCGTTTCATGAACCGAAATGATGTATTTCAACAATCAAATGTAAAAGAAAATGATAAATTTCAATTTTTTTCGACGGTCGAAAACCTGCAAATTATCTAAGGGTACCCCCTTCTTACATAAAATATGGATTTTTCAAAATTTTTTTCTCTAAATTTCGCAAATTATTGTGTAATTAGCGTTTCATGAACCGAAATGATGTATTTCAACAATCAAATGTAAAAGAAAATGATAAATTTCAATTTTTTTCGACGGTCGAAAACCTGCAAATTATCTAAGGGTACCCCCTTCTTACATAAAAAATGGATTTTTCAAAATTTTTTCTCTAAATTTCGCAAATTATTGTGTAATTAGCGTTTCATGAACCGAAATGATGTATTTCAACAATCAAATGTAAAAGAAAATGATAAATTTCAATTTTTTTCGACGGTCGAAAACCTGCGAATTATCTAAGGGTACCCCCTTCTTACATAAAAAATGGATTTTTCAAAATTTTTTTCTCTAAATTTCGCAAATTATTGTGTAATTAGCGTTTCATGAACCGAAATGATGTATTTCAACAATCAAATGTAAAAGAAAATGATAAATTTCAATTTTTTTCGACGGTCGAAAACCTGCGAATTATCTAAGGGTACCCCCTTCTTACATAAAAAATGGATTCTTCAAAATTTTTTTCTCTAAATTTCGCAAATTATTGTGCAATTAGCGTTTCATGAACCGAAATGATGTATTTCAACAATCAAATGTAAAAGAAAATGATAAATTTCAATTTTTTTCGACGGTCGAACACCTGCGAATTATCTAAGGGTACCCCCTTCTTACATAAAAAATGGATTTTTCAAAATTTTTTTCTCTAAATTTCGCAAATTATTGTGTAATTAGCGTTTCATGAACCGAAATGATGTATTTCAACAATCAAATGTAAAAGAAAATGATAAATTTCAATTTTTTTCGACGGTCGAAAACCTGCGAATTATCTAAGGGTACCCCCTTCTTACATAAAAAATGGATTTTTCAAAATTTTTTTCTCTAAATTTCGCAAATTATTGTGTAATTAGCGTTTCATGAACCGAAATGATGTATTTCAACAATCAAATGTAAAAGAAAATGATAAATTTCAATTTTTTTCGACGGTCGAAAACCTGCGAATTATCTAAGGGTACCCCCTTATTACATAAAAAATGGATTTTTCAAAATTTTTTTCTCTAAATTTCGCAAATTATTGTGTAATTAGCGTTTCATGAACCGAAATGATGTATTTCAACAATCAAATGTAAAAGAAAATGATAAATTTCAATTTTTTTCGACGGTCGAAAACCTGCAAATTATCTAAGGGTACCCCCTTCTTACATAAAAAATGGATTTTTCAAAATTTTTTTCTCTAAATTTCGCAAATTATTGTGTAATTAGCGTTTCATGAACCGAAATGATGTATTTCAACAATCAAATGTAAAAGAAAATGATAAATTTAAATTTTTTTCGACGGTCGAAAACCAGCAAATTATCTAAGGGTACCCCCTTCTTACATAAAAAATGGATTTTTCAAAATTTTTTTCTCTAAATTTCGCAAATTATTTTGTAATTAGCGTTTCATGAACCGAAATGATGTATTTCAACAATCAAATGTAAAAGAAAATGATAAATTTCAATTTTTTTCGACGGTTGAAAACCAGCGAATTATCTAAGGGTACCCCCTTCTTACATAAAAAATGGATTTTTCAAATTTTTTTTCTCTAAATTTCGCAAATTATTGTGTAATTAACGTTTCGTGAACCGAAATGATGTATTTCAACAATCAAATGTAAAAGAAAATGCAAAATTTCAATTTTTTTCGACGGTCGAAAACCTGCGAATTATCTAAGGGTACCCCCTTCTTACATAAAAAATGGATTTTTCAAAATTTTTTTCTCTAAATTTCGCAAATTATTGTGCAATTAGCGTTTCATGAACCGAAATGATGTATTTCAACAATCAAATGTAAAAGAAAATGATAAATTTCAATTTTTTTCGACGGTCGAAAACCTTCGAATTATCTAAGGGTACCCCCTTCTTACATAAAAAATGGATTTTTCAAAATTTTTTTCTCTAAATTTCGCAAATTATTGTGCAATTAGCGTTTCATGAACCGAAATGATGTATTTCAACAATCAAATGTAAAAGAAAATGATAAATTTCAATTTTTTTCGACGGTCGAAAACCTGCGAATTATCTAAGGGTACCCCCTTCTTACATAAAAAATGGATTTTTCAAAATTTTTTTCTCTAAACTTCGCAAATTATTGTGCAATTAGCGTTTCATGAACCGAAATGATGTATTTCAGCAATCAAATGTAAAAGAAAATGATAAATTTAAATTTTTTTCGACCGTCGAAAACCTGCGAATTATCTAAGGGTACCCCCTTCTTACATAAAAAATGGATTTTTCAAAAATTTTTTCTCTAAATTTCGCAAATTATTGTGCAATTAGCGTTTCATGAACCGAAATGATGTATTTCAGCAATCAAATGTAAAAGAAAATGATAAATTTAAATTTTTTTCGACCGTCGAAAACCTGCGAATTATCTAAGGGTACCCCCTTCTTACATAAAAAATGGATTTTTCAAAATTTTTTTCTCTAAATTTCGCAAATTATTGTGTAATTAGCGTTTCATGAACCGAAATGATGTATTTCAACAATCAAATGTAAAAGAAAATGATAAATTTCAATTTTTTTCGACGGTCGAAAACCTGCGAATTATCTAAGGGTACCCCCTTCTTACATAAAAAATGGATTTTTCAAAATTTTTTTCTCTAAATTTCGCAAATTATTGTGTAATTAGCGTTTCATGAACCGAAATGATGTATTTCAACAATCAAATGTAAAAGAAAATGATAAATTTCAATTTTTTTCGACGGTCGAAAACCTGCAAATTATCTAAGGGTACCCCCTTCTTACATAAAAAATGGATTTTTCAAAATTTTTTTCTCTAAATTTCGCAAATTATTGTGTAATTAGCGTTTCATGAACCGAAATGATGTATTTCAACAATCAAATGTAAAAAAAAATGATAAATTTCAATTTTTTTCGACGGTCGAAAACCTGCAAATTATCTAAGGGTACCCCCTTCTTACATAAAAAATGGATTTTTCAAAATTTTTTTCTCTAAATTTCGCAAATTATTGTGCAATTAGCGTTTCATGAACCGAAATGATGTATTTCAGCAATCAAATGTAAAAGAAAATGATAAATTTAAATTTTTTTCGACCGTCGAAAACCTGCGAATTATCTAAGGGTATACCCCCTTCTTACATAAAAAATGGATTTTTCAAAATTTTTTTCTCTAAATTTCGCAAATTATTGTGTAATTAGCGTTTCGTGAACCGAAATGATGTATTTCAACAATCAAATGTAAAAGAAAATGATAAATTTCAATTTTTTTCGACGGTCGAAAACCAGCGAATTATCTAAGGGTACCCCCTTCTTACATAAAAAATGGATTTTTCAAAATTTTTTTCTCTAAATTTCGCAAATTATTGTGTAATTAGCGTTTCATGAACCGAAATGATGTATTTCAGCAATCAAATGTAAAAGAAAATGATAAATTTAAATTTTTTTCGACTTTCGAAAAGCTGCGAATTATCTAAGGGTACCCCCTTCTTACATAAAAAATGGATTTTTCAAAATTTTTTTCTCTAAATTTCGCAAATTATTGTGTAATTAGCGTTTCATGAACCGAAATGATGTATTTCAACAATCAAATGTAAAAGAAAATGATAAATTTCAATTTTTTTCGACGGTCGAAAACCTGCGAATTATCTAAGGGTACCCCCTTCTTACATAAAAAATGGATTTTTCAAAATTTTTTTCTCTAAATTTCGCAAATTATTGTGTAATTAGCGTTTCATGAACCGAAATGATGTATTTCAACAATCAAATGTAAAAGAAAATGATAAATTTCAATTTTTTTCGACGGTCGAAAACCTGCAAATTATCTAAGGGTACCCCCTTCTTACATAAAAAGTGGATTTTTCAAAAATTTTTTCTCTAAATTTCGCAAATTATTGTGTAATTAGCGTTTCATGAAACGAAATGATGTATTTCAACAATCAAATGTAAAAGAAAATGATAAATTTCAATTTTTTTCGACGGTCGAAAACCAGCGAATTATCTAAGGGTACCCCCTTCTTACATAAAAAATGGATTTTTCAAATTTTTTTTCTCTAAATTTCGCAAATTATTGTGTAATTAGCGTTTCATGAACCGAAATGATGTATTTCAACAATCAAATGTAAAAGAAAATGATAAATTTCAATTTTTTTCGACGGTCGAAAACCTGCAAATTATCTAAGGGTACCCCCTTCTTACATAAAAAATGGATTTTTCAAAATCTTTTTCTCTAAATTTCGCAAATTATTGTGTAATTAGCGTTTCATGAACCGAAATGATGTATTTCAACAATCAAATGTAAAAGAAAATGATAAATTTAAATTTTTTTCGACGGTCGAAAACCTGCAAATTATCTAAGGGTACCCCCTTCTTACATAAAAAATGGATTTTTCAAAATCTTTTTCTCTAAATTTCGCAAATTATTGTGTAATTAGCGTTTCATGAACCGAAATGATGTATTTCAACAATCAAATGTAAAAGAAAATGATAAATTTCAATTTTTTTCGACGGTCGAAAACCTGCGAATTATCTAAGGGTACCCCCTTCTTACATAAAAAATGGATTTTTCAAAATTTTTTTCTCTAAATTTCGCAAATTATTGTGTAATTAGCGTTTCGTGAATCGAAATGATGTATTTCAACAATCAAATGTAAAAGAAAATGATAAATTTCAATTTTTTTCGACGGTCGAAAACCTGCAAATTATCTAAGGGTACCCCCTTCTTACATAAAAAATGGATTTTTCAAAATTTTTTTCTCTAAATTTCGCAAATTATTGTGTAATTAGCGTTTCATGAACCGAAATGATGTATTTCAACAATCAAATGTAAAAGAAAATGATAAATTTCAATTTTTTTCGACGGTCGAAAACCTGCGAATTATCTAAGGGTACCCCCTTCTTACATAAAAAATGGATTTTTCAAAATTTTTTTCTCTAAATTTCGCAAATTATTGTGTAATTAGCGTTTCATGGACCGAAATGATGTATTTCAACAATCAAATGTAAAAGAAAATGATAAATTTAAATTTTTTTCGACGGTCGAAAACCTGCAAATTATCTAAGGGTACCCCCTTCTTACATAAAAAATGGATTTTTCAAAATTTTTTTCTCTAAATTTCGCAAATTATTGTGTAATTAGCGTTTCATGAACCGAAATGATGTATTTCAACAATCAAATGTAAAAGAAAATGATAAATTTCAATTTTTTTCGACGGTCGAAAACCTGCAAATTATCTAAGGGTACCCCCTTCTTACATAAAAAATGGATTTTTCAAAATTTTTTCTCTAAATTTCGCAAATTATTGTGTAATTAGCGTTTCATGAACCGAAATGATGTATTTCAACAATCAAATGTAAAAGAAAATGATAAATTTAAATTTTTTTTCGACGGTCGAAAACCTGCAAATTATCTAAGGGTACCCCCTTCTTACATAAAAAATGGATTTTTCAAAATTTTTTTCTCTAAATTTCGCAAATTATTGTTTAATTAGCGTTTCATGAACCGAAATGATGTATTTCAACAATCAAATGTAAAAGAAAATGATAAATTTAAATTTTTTTCGACGGTCGAAAACCTGCAAATTATCTAAGGGTACCCCCTTCTTACATAAAAAATGGATTTTTCAAAATTTTTTTCTCTAAATTTCGCAAATTATTGTGTAATTAGCGTTTCATGAACCGAAATGATGTATTTCAACAATCAA
This sequence comes from Geotrupes spiniger, assembly GCA_959613385.1. NCBI lineage: Eukaryota > Metazoa > Arthropoda > Insecta > Coleoptera > Geotrupidae > Geotrupes > Geotrupes spiniger. Next base: position 44,529,613 of record OY390731.1, on the reverse strand, counting down.
ATGTAAAAGAAAATGATAAATTTCAATTTTTTTCGACGGTCGAAAACCTGCAAATTATCTAAGGGTACCCCCTTCTTACATAAAAAATGGATTTTTCAAAATTTTTTCTCTAAATTTCGCAAATTATTGTGTAATTAGCGTTTCGTGAAGCGAAATGATGTATTTCAACAATCAAATGTAAAAGAAAATGATAAATTTCAATTTTTTTCGACGGTCGAAAACCTGCAAATTATCTAAGGGTACCCCCTTCTTACATAAAAAATGGATTTTTCAAAATTTTTTTCTCTAAATTTCGCAAATTATTGTGTAATTAGCGTTTCATGAACCGAAATGATGTATTTCAACAATCAAATGTAAAAGAAAATGATAAATTTCAATTTTTTTCGACGGTCGAAAACCTGCGAATTATCTAAGGGTACCCCCTTCTTACATAAAAAATGGATTTTTCAAAATTTTTTTCTCTAAATTTCGCAAATTATTGTGTAATTAGCGTTTCATGAACCGAAATGATGTATTTCAACAATCAAATGTAAAAGAAAATGATAAATTTAAATTTTTTTCGACGGTCGAAAACCTGCAAATTATCTAAGGGTACCCCCTTCTTACATAAAAAATGGATTTTTCAAAATTTTTTTCTCTAAATTTCGCAAATTATTGTGTAATTAGCGTTTCATGAACCGAAATGATGTATTTCAACAATCAAATGTAAAAGAAAATGATAAATTTCAATTTTTTTCGACGGTCGAAAACCTGCAAATTATCTAAGGGTACCCCCTTCTTACATAAAAAATGGATTTTTCAAAATCTTTTTCTCTAAATTTCGCAAATTATTGTGTAATTAGCGTTTCATGAACCGAAATGATGTATTTCAACAATCAAATGTAAAAGAAAATGATAAATTTAAATTTTTTTCGACGGTCGAAAACCTGCAAATTATCTAAGGGTACCCCCTTCTTACATAAAAAATGGATTTTTCAAAATCTTTTTCTCTAAATTTCGCAAATTATTGTGTAATTAGCGTTTCATGAACCGAAATGATGTATTTCAACAATCAAATGTAAAAGAAAATGATAAATTTCAATTTTTTTCGACGGTCGAAAACCAGCGAATTATCTAAGGGTACCCCCTTCTTACATAAAAAATGGATTTTTCAAAATTTTTTTCTCTAAATTTCGCAAATTATTGTGTGTATGTATTTCAACATGTATTTCAACAATCAAATGTAAAAGAAAATGATAAATTTAAATTTTTTTCGACGGTCGAAAACCTGCAAATTATCTAAGGGTACCCCCTTCTTACATAATAAATGGATTTTTCAAAATTTTTTCTCTAAATTTCGCAAATTATTGTGTAATTAGCGTTTCATGAACCGAAATGATGTATTTCAACAATCAAATGTAAAAGAAAATGATAAATTTCAATTTTTTTCGACGGTCGAAAACCTGCAAATTATCTAAGGGTACCCCCTTCTTACATAAAAAATGGATTTTTCAAAATTTTTTTCTCTAAATTTCGCAAATTATTGTGTAATTAGCGTTTCATGAACCGAAATGATGTATTTCAACAATCAAATGTAAGAGAAAATGATAAATTTCAATTTTTTTCGACGGTCGAAAACCTGCAAATTATCTAAGGGTACCCCCTTCTTACATAAAAAATGGATTTTTCAAAATTTTTTTCTCTAAATTTCGCAAATTATTGTGCAATTAGCGTTTCATGAACCGAAATGATGTATTTCAACAATCAAATGTAAAAGAAAATGATAAATTTCAATTTTTTTCGACGGTCGAAAACCAGCGAATTATCTAAGGGTACCCCCTTCTTACATAAAAAATGGATTTTTCAAAATTTTTTTCTCTAAATTTCGCAAATTATTGTGTAATTAGCGTTTCATGAACCGAAATGATGTATTTCAACAATCAAATGTAAAAGAAAATGATAAATTTCAATTTTTTTCGACGGTCGAAAACCTGCAAATTATCTAAGGGTACCCCCTTCTTACATAAAAAATGGATTTTTCAAAATTTTTTCTCTAAATTTCGCAAATTATTGTGTAATTAGCGTTTCATGAACCGAAATGATGTATTTCAACAATCAAATGTAAAAGAAAATGATAAATTTCAATTTTTTTCGACGGTCGAAAACCTGCAAATTATCTAAGGGTACCCCCTTCTTACATAAAAAATGGATTTTTCAAAATTTTTTTCTCTAAATTTCGCAAATTATTGTGTAATTAGCGTTTCATGAACCGAAATGATGTATTTCAACAATCAAATGTAAGAGAAAATGATAAATTTAAATTTTTTTCGACGGTCGAAAACCTGCGAATTATCTAAGGGTACCCCCTTCTTACATAAAAAAATGGATTTTTCAAAATTTTTTCTCTAAATTTCGCAAATTATTGTGTAATTAGCGTTTCATGAACCGAAATGATGTATTTCAACAATCAAATGTAAGAGAAAATGATAAATTTCAATTTTTTTCGACGGTCGAAAACCTGCGAATTATCTAAGGGTACCCCCTTCTTACATAAAAAATGGATTTTTCAAAATTTTTTTCTCTAAATTTCGCAAATTATTGTGTAATTAGCGTTTCATGAACCGAAATGATGTATTTCAACAATCAAATGTAAGAGAAAATGATAAATTTAAATTTTTTTCGACGGTCGAAAACCTGCAAATTATCTAAGGGTACCCCCTTCTTACATAAAAAATGGATTTTTCAAAATTTTTTTCTCTAAATTTCGCAAATTATTGTGTAATTAGCGTTTCATGAACCGAAATGATGTATTTCAACAATCAAATGTAAAAGAAAATGATAAATTTCAATTTTTTTCGACGGTCGAAAACCTGCGAATTATCTAAGGGTACCCCCTTCTTACATAAAAAATGGATTTTTCAAAATTTTTTTCTCTAAATTTCGCAAATTATTGTGTAATTAGCGTTTCATGAACCGAAATGATGTATTTCAACAATCAAATGTAAAAGAAAATGATAAATTTAAATTTTTTTCGACGGTCGAAAACCTGCAAATTATCTAAGGGTACCCCCTTCTTACATAAAAAATGGATTTTTCAAAATTTTTTTCTCTAAATTTCGCAAATTATTGTGTAATTAGCGTTTCATGAACCGAAATGATGTATTTCAACAATCAAATGTAAAAGAAAATGATAAATTTCAATTTTTTTCGACGGTCGAAAACCTGCAAATTATCTAAGGGTACCCCCTTCTTACATAAAAAATGGATTTTTCAAAATCTTTTTCTCTAAATTTCGCAAATTATTGTGTAATTAGCGTTTCATGAACCGAAATGATGTATTTCAACAATCAAATGTAAAAGAAAATGATAAATTTAAATTTTTTTCGACGGTCGAAAACCTGCAAATTATCTAAGGGTACCCCCTTCTTACATAAAAAATGGATTTTTCAAAATCTTTTTCTCTAAATTTCGCAAATTATTGTGTAATTAGCGTTTCATGAACCGAAATGATGTATTTCAACAATCAAATGTAAAAGAAAATGATAAATTTCAATTTTTTTCGACGGTCGAAAACCAGCGAATTATCTAAGGGTACCCCCTTCTTACATAAAAAATGGATTTTTCAAAATTTTTTTCTCTAAATTTCGCAAATTATTGTGTGTATGTATTTCAACATGTATTTCAACAATCAAATGTAAAAGAAAATGATAAATTTAAATTTTTTTCGACGGTCGAAAACCTGCAAATTATCTAAGGGTACCCCCTTCTTACATAATAAATGGATTTTTCAAAATTTTTTCTCTAAATTTCGCAAATTATTGTGTAATTAGCGTTTCATGAACCGAAATGATGTATTTCAACAATCAAATGTAAAAGAAAATGATAAATTTCAATTTTTTTCGACGGTCGAAAACCTGCAAATTATCTAAGGGTACCCCCTTCTTACATAAAAAATGGATTTTTCAAAATTTTTTTCTCTAAATTTCGCAAATTATTGTGTAATTAGCGTTTCATGAACCGAAATGATGTATTTCAACAATCAAATGTAAGAGAAAATGATAAATTTCAATTTTTTTCGACGGTCGAAAACCTGCAAATTATCTAAGGGTACCCCCTTCTTACATAAAAAATGGATTTTTCAAAATTTTTTTCTCTAAATTTCGCAAATTATTGTGCAATTAGCGTTTCATGAACCGAAATGATGTATTTCAACAATCAAATGTAAAAGAAAATGATAAATTTCAATTTTTTTCGACGGTCGAAAACCAGCGAATTATCTAAGGGTACCCCCTTCTTACATAAAAAATGGATTTTTCAAAATTTTTTTCTCTAAATTTCGCAAATTATTGTGTAATTAGCGTTTCATGAACCGAAATGATGTATTTCAACAATCAAATGTAAAAGAAAATGATAAATTTCAATTTTTTTCGACGGTCGAAAACCTGCAAATTATCTAAGGGTACCCCCTTCTTACATAAAAAATGGATTTTTCAAAATTTTTTCTCTAAATTTCGCAAATTATTGTGTAATTAGCGTTTCATGAACCGAAATGATGTATTTCAACAATCAAATGTAAAAGAAAATGATAAATTTCAATTTTTTTCGACGGTCGAAAACCTGCAAATTATCTAAGGGTACCCCCTTCTTACATAAAAAATGGATTTTTCAAAATTTTTTTCTCTAAATTTCGCAAATTATTGTGTAATTAGCGTTTCATGAACCGAAATGATGTATTTCAACAATCAAATGTAAGAGAAAATGATAAATTTAAATTTTTTTCGACGGTCGAAAACCTGCGAATTATCTAAGGGTACCCCCTTCTTACATAAAAAAATGGATTTTTCAAAATTTTTTCTCTAAATTTCGCAAATTATTGTGTAATTAGCGTTTCATGAACCGAAATGATGTATTTCAACAATCAAATGTAAGAGAAAATGATAAATTTCAATTTTTTTCGACGGTCGAAAACCTGCGAATTATCTAAGGGTACCCCCTTCTTACATAAAAAATGGATTTTTCAAAATTTTTTTCTCTAAATTTCGCAAATTATTGTGTAATTAGCGTTTCATGAACCGAAATGATGTATTTCAACAATCAAATGTAAGAGAAAATGATAAATTTAAATTTTTTTCGACGGTCGAAAACCTGCAAATTATCTAAGGGTACCCCCTTCTTACATAAAAAATGGATTTTTCAAAATTTTTTTCTCTAAATTTCGCAAATTATTGTGTAATTAGCGTTTCATGAACCGAAATGATGTATTTCAACAATCAAATGTAAAAGAAAATGATAAATTTAAATTTTTTTCGACGGTCGAAAACCTGCAAATTATCTAAGGGTACCCCCTTCTTACATAAAAAATGGATTTTTCAAAATTTTTTCTCTAAATTTCGCAAATTATTGTGTAATTAGCGTTTCATGAACCGAAATGATGTATTTCAACAATCAAATGTAAAAGAAAATGATAAATTTAAATTTTTTTCGACGGTCGAAAACCTGCAAATTATCTAAAGGTACCCCCTTCTTACATAAAAAATGGATTTTTCAAAATTTTTTTCTCTAAATTTCGCAAATTATTGTGTAATTAGCGTTTCATGAACCGAAATGATGTATTTCAACAATCAAATGTAAAAGAAAATGATAAATTTAAATTTTTTTCGACGGTCGAAAACCTGCAAATTATCTAAGGGTACCCCCTTCTTACATAAAAAATGGATTTTTCAAAATTTTTTTCTCTAAATTTCGCAAATTATTGTGTAATTAGCGTTTCATGAACCGAAATGATGTATTTCAACAATCAAATGTAAGAGAAAATGATAAATTTAAATTTTTTTCGACGGTCGAAAACCTGCAAATTATCTAAGGGTACCCCCTTCTTACATAAAAAATGGATTTTTCAAAATTTTTTTCTCTAAATTTCGCAAATTATTGTGTAATTAGCGTTTCATGAACCGAAATGATGTATTTCAACAATCAAATGTAAAAGAAAATGATAAATTTAAATTTTTTTCGACGGTCGAAAACCTGCAAATTATCTAAGGGTACCCCCTTCTTACATAAAAAATGGATTTTTCAAAATTTTTTTCTCTAAATTTCGCAAATTATTGTGTAATTAGCGTTTCATGAACCGAAATGATGTATTTCAACAATCAAATGTAAAAGAAAATGATAAATTTCAATTTTTTTCGACGGTCGAAAACCTGCAAATTATCTAAGGGTACCCCCTTCTTACATAAAAAATGGATTTTTCAAAATTTTTTCTCTAAATTTCGCAAATTATTGTGTAATTAGCGTTTCATGAACCGAAATGATGTATTTCAACAATCAAATGTAAAAGAAAATGATAAATTTAAATTTTTTTCGACGGTCGAAAACCTGCAAATTATCTAAGGGTACCCCCTTCTTACATAAAAAATGGATTTTTCAAAATTTTTTTCTCTAAATTTCGCAAATTATTGTGTAATTAGCGTTTCATGAACCGAAATGATGTATTTCAACAATCAAATGTAAAAGAAAATGATAAATTTAAATTTTTTTCGACGGTCGAAAACCTGCAAATTATCTAAGGGTACCCCCTTCTTACATAAAAAATGGATTTTTCAAAATTTTTTTCTCTAAATTTCGCAAATTATTGTGTAATTAGCGTTTCATGAACCGAAATGATGTATTTCAACAATCAAATGTAAAAGAAAATGATAAATTTCAATTTTTTTCGACGGTCGAAAACCTGCAAATTATCTAAGGGTACCCCCTTCTTACATAAAAAATGGATTTTTCAAAATTTTTTTCTCTAAATTTCGCAAATTATTGTGTAATTAGCGTTTCATGAACCGAAATGATGTATTTCAACAATCAAATGTAAAAGAAAATGATAAATTTAAATTTTTTTCGACGGTCGAAAACCTGCAAATTATCTAAGGGTACCCCCTTCTTACATAAAAAATGGATTTTTCAAAATTTTTTTCTCTAAATTTCGCAAATTATTGTGTAATTAGCGTTTCATGAACCGAAATGATGTATTTCAACAATCAAATGTAAAAGAAAATGATAAATTTCAATTTTTTTCGACGGTCGAAAACCTGCAAATTATCTAAGGGTCCCCCTTCTTACATAAAAAAAGGATTTTTCAAAATTTTTTTCTCTAAATTTCGCAAATTATTGTGTAATTAGCGTTTCATGAACCGAAATGATGTATTTCAACAATCAAATGTAAGAGAAAATGATAAATTTAAATTTTTTTCGACGGTCGAAAACCTGCAAATTATCTAAGGGTACCCCCTTCTTACATAAAAAATGGATTTTTCAAAATTTTTTTCTCTAAATTTAGCAAATTATTGTGTAATTAGCGTTTCATGAACCGAAATGATGTATTTCAACAATCAAATGTAAAAGAAAATGATAAATTTAAATTTTTTTCGACGGTCGAAAACTTGCAAATTATCTAAGGGTACCCCCTTCTTACATAAAAAATGGATTTTTCAAAATTTTTTTCTCTAAATTTCGCAAATTATTGTGTAATTAGCGTTTCATGAACCGAAATGATGTATTTCAACAATCAAATGTAAAAGAAAATGATAAATTTCAATTTTTTTCGACGGTCGAAAACCTGCGAATTATCTAAGGGTACCCCCTTCTTACATAAAAAATGGATTTTTCAAAATTTTTTTCTCTAAATTTCGCAAATTATTGTGTAATTAGCGTTTCATGAACCGAAATGATGTATTTCAACAATCAAATGTAAAAGAAAATGATAAATTTCAATTTTTTTCGACGGTCGAAAACCTGCGAATTATCTAAGGGTACCCCCTTCTTACATAAAAAATGGATTTTTCAAAATTTTTTCTCTAAATTTCGCAAATTATTGTGTAATTAGCGTTTCATGAACCGAAATGATGTATTTCAACAATCAAATGTAAAAGAAAATGATAAATTTCAATTTTTTTCGACGGTCGAAAACCTGCAAATTATCTAAGGGTACCCCCTTCTTACATAAAAAATGGATTTTTCAAAATTTTTTTCTCCAAATTTCGCAAATTATTGTGCAATTAGCGTTTCATGAACCGAAATGATGTATTTCAACAATCAAATGTAAAAGAAAATGATAAATTTCAATTTTTTTCGACGGTCGAAAACCTGCAAATTATCTAAGGGTACCCCCTTCTTACATAAAAAATGAATTTTTCAAAATTTTTTTCTCTAAATTTCGCAAATTATTGTGTAATTAGCGTTTCATGAACCGAAATGATGTATTTCAACAATCAAATGTAAAAGAAAATGATAAATTTCAATTTTTTTCGACGGTCGAAAACCTGCGAATTATCTAAGGGTACCCCCTTCTTACATAAAAAATGGATTTTTCAAAATTTTTTTCTTCAAATTTTGCAAATTATTGTGTAATTAGCGTTTCATGAACCGAAATGATGTATTTCAACAATCAAATGTAAAAGAAAATGATAAATTTCAATTTTTTTCGACGGTCGAAAACCTGCAAATTATCTAAGGGTACCCCCTTCTTACATAAAAAATGGATTTTTCAAAATTTTTTTCTCTAAATTTCACAAATTATTGTGTAATTAGCGTTTCATGAACCGAAATGATGTATTTCAACAATCAAATGTAAAAGAAAATGATAAATTTCAATTTTTTTCGACGGTCGAAAACCTGCAAATTATCTAAGGGTACCCCCTTCTTACATAAAAAATGGATTTTTCAAAATTTTTTCTCTAAATTTCGCAAATTATTGTGTAATTAGCGTTTCATGAACCGAAATGATGTATTTCAACAATCAAATGTAAAAGAAAATGATAAATTTCAATTTTTTTCGACGGTCGAAAACCTGCAAATTATCTAAGGGTACCCCCTTCTTACATAAAAAATGGATTTTTCAAAATTTTTTCTCTAAATTTCGCAAATTATTGTGTAATTAGCGTTTCATGAACCGAAATGATGTATTTCAACAATCAAATGTAAAAGAAAATGATAAATTTCAATTTTTTTCGACGGTCGAAAACCTGCAAATTATCTAAGGGTACCCCCTTCTTACATAAAAAATGGATTTTTCAAAATTTTTTTCTCTAAATTTCGCAAATTATTGTGTAATTAGCGTTTCATGAACCGAAATGATGTATTTCAACAATCAAATGTAAGAGAAAATGATAAATTTAAATTTTTTTCGACGGTCGAAAACCTGCGAATTATCTAAGGGTACCCCCTTCTTACATAAAAAATGGATTTTTCAAATTTTTTTTCTCTAAATTTCGCAAATTATTGTGTAATTAGCGTTTCATGAACCGAAATGATGTATTTCAACAATCAAATGTAAAAGAAAATGATAAATTTCAATTTTTTTCGACGGTCGAAAACCTGCGAATTATCTAAGGGTACCCCCTTCTTACATAAAAAATGGATTTTTCAAATTTTTTTTCTCTAAATTTCGCAAATTATTGTGTAATTAGCGTTTCATGAACCGAAATGATGTATTTCAACAATCAAATGTAAAAGAAAATGATAAATTTCAATTTTTTTCGACGGTCGAAAACCTGCGAATTATCTAAGGGTACCCCCTTCTTACATAAAAAATGGATTTTTCAAAATTTTTTTCTCTAAATTTCGCAAATTATTGTGTAATTAGCGTTTCATGAACCGAAATGATGTATTTCAACAATCAAATGTAAAAGAAAATGATAAATTTAAATTTTTTTCGACGGTCGAAAACCTGCAAATTATCTAAGGGTACCCCCTTCTTACATAAAAAATGGATTTTTCAAAATTTTTTTCTCTAAATTTCGCAAATTATTGTGTAATTAGCGTTTCATGAACCGAAATGATGTATTTCAACAATCAAATGTAAAAGAAAATGATAAATTTCAATTTTTTTCGACGGTCGAAAACCTGCAAATTATCTAAGGGTACCCCCTTCTTACATAAAAAATGGATTTTTCAAAATTTTTTTCTCTAAATTTCGCAAATTATTGTGTAATTAGCGTTTCATGAACCGAAATGATGTATTTCAACAATCAATTGTAAAAGAAAATGATAAATTTCAATTTTTTTCGACGGTCGAAAACCTGCGAATTATCTAAGGGTACCCCCTTCTTACATAAAAAATGGATTTTTCAAAATTTTTTTCTCTAAATTTCGCAAATTATTGTGTAATTAGCGTTTCGTGAACCGAAATGATGTATTTCAACAATCAAATGTAAAAGAAAATGATAAATTTCAATTTTTTTCGACGGTCGAAAACCTGCAAATTATCTAAGGGTACCCCCTTCTTACATGAAAAATGGATTTTTCAAAATTTTTTTCTCTAAATTTCGCAAATTATTGTGTAATTAGCGTTTCATGAACCGAAATGATGTATTTCAACAATCAAATGTAAAAGAAAATGATAAATTTCAATTTTTTTCGACGGTCGAAAACCTGCGAATTATCTAAGGGTACCCCCTTCTTACATAAAAAATGGATTTTTCAAAATTTTTTTCTTCAAATTTTGCAAATTATTGTGTAATTAGCGTTTCATGAACCGAAATGATGTATTTCAACAATCAAATGTAAAAGAAAATGATAAATTTCAATTTTTTTCGACGGTCGAAAACCTGCAAATTATCTAAGGGTACCCCCTTCTTACATAAAAAATGGATTTTTCAAAATTTTTTTCTCTAAATTTCGCAAATTATTGTGTAATTAGCGTTTCATGAACCGAAATGATGTATTTCAACAATCAAATGTAAAAGAAAATGATAAATTTAAATTTTTTTCGACGGTCGAAAACCAGCGAATTATCTAAGGGTACCCCCTTCTTACATAAAAAATGGATTTTTCAAAATTCTTTTCACTAAATTTCGCAAATTATTGTGTAATTAGCGTTTCATGAACCGAAATGATGTATTTCAACAATCAAATGTAAAAGAAAATGATAAATTTCAATTTTTTTCGACGGTCGAAAACCTGCAAATTATCTAAGGGTACCCCCTTCTTACATAAAAAATGGATTTTTCAAAATTTTTTTCTCCAAATTTCGCAAATTATTGTGCAATTAGCGTTTCATGAACCGAAATGATGTATTTCAACAATCAAATGTAAAAGAAAATGATAAATTTCAATTTTTTTCGACGGTCGAAAACCTGCAAATTATCTAAGGGTACCCCCTTCTTACATAAAAAATGGATTTTTCAAAATTTTTTTCTCTAAATTTCGCAAATTATTGTGTAATTAGCGTTTCATGAACCGAAATGATGTATTTCAACAATCAAATGTAAAAGAAAATGATAAATTTCAATTTTTTTCGACGGTCGAAAACCAGCGAATTATCTAAGGGTACCCCCTTCTTACATAAAAAATGGATTTTTCAAAATTTTTTTCTCTAAATTTCGCAAATTATTGTGTAATTAGCGTTTCATGAACCGAAATGATGTATTTCAACAATCAAATGTAAAAGAAAATGATAAATTTCAATTTTTTTCGACGGTCGAAAACCTGCAAATTATCTAAGGGTACCCCCTTCTTACATAAAAAATGGATTTTTCAAAATTTTTTTCTCTAAATTTCGCAAATTATTGTGTAATTAGCGTTTCATGAACCGAAATGATGTATTTCAACAATCAAATGTAAAAGAAAATGATAAATTTCAATTTTTTTCGACGGTCGAAAACCAGCGAATTATCTAAGGGTACCCCCTTCTTACATAAAAAATGGATTTTTCAAAATTTTTTTCTCTAAATTTCGCAAATTATTGTGTAATTAGCGTTTCATGAACCGAAATGATGTATTTCAACAATCAAATGTAAAAGAAAATGATAAATTTCAATTTTTTTCGACGGTCGAAAACCTGCGAATTATCTAAGGGTACCCCCTTCTTACATAAAAAATGGATTTTTCAAAATTTTTTTCTTCAAATTTTGCAAATTATTGTGTAATTAGCGTTTCATGAACCGAAATGATGTATTTCAACAATCAAATGTAAAAGAAAATGATAAATTTCAATTTTTTTCGACGGTCGAAAACCTGCAAATTATCTAAGGGTACCCCCTTCTTACATAAAAAATGGATTTTTCAAATTTTTTTTCTCCAAATTTCGCAAATTATTGTGCAATTAGCGTTTCATGAACCGAAATGATGTATTTCAACAATCAAATGTAAAAGAAAATGATAAATTTCAATTTTTTTCGACGGTCGAAAACCTGCAAATTATCTAAGGGTACCCCCTTCTTACATAAAAAATGGATTTTTCAAAATTTTTTTCTCTAAATTTCGCAAATTATTGTGTAATTAGCGTTTCATGAACCGAAATGATGTATTTCAACAATCAAATGTAAAAGAAAATGATAAATTTAAATTTTTTTCGACGGTCGAAAACCTGCAAATTATCTAAGGGTACCCCCTTCTTACATAAAAAATGGATTTTTCAAAATTTTTTTCTCTAAATTTCGCAAATTATTGTGTAATTAGCGTTTCATGAACCGAAATGATGTATTTCAACAATCAAATGTAAAAGAAAATGATAAATTTCAATTTTTTTCGACGGTCGAAAACCTGCGAATTATCTAAGGGTACCCCCTTCTTACATAAAAAATGGATTTTTCAAATTTTTTTTCTTCAAATTTTGCAAATTATTGTGTAATTAGCGTTTCATGAACCGAAATGATGCATTTCAACAATCAAATGTAAAAGAAAATGATAAATTTCAATTTTTTTCGACGGTCGAAAACCTGCAAATTATCTAAGGGTACCCCCTTCTTACATAAAAAATGGATTTTTCAAAATTTTTTTCTCCAAATTTCGCAAATTATTGTGCAATTAGCGTTTCATGAACCGAAATGATGTATTTCAACAATCAAATGTAAAAGAAAATGATAAATTTCAATTTTTTTCGACGGTCGAAAACCTGCAAATTATCTAAGGGTACCCCCTTCTTACATAAAAAATGGATTTTTCAAAATTTTTTTCTCTAAATTTCGCAAATTATTGTGTAATTAGCGTTTCATGAACCGAAATGATGTATTTCAACAATCAAATGTAAAAGAAAATGATAAATTTCAATTTTTTTCGACGGTCGAAAACCTGCGAATTATCTAAGGGTACCCCCTTCTTACATAAAAAATGGATTTTTCAAAATTTTTTTCTCTAAATTTCGCAAATTATTGTGCAATTAGCGTTTCATGAACCGAAAAGATGTATTTCAACAATCAAATGTAAAAGAAAATGATAAATTTCAATTTTTTTCGACGGTCGAAAACCTGCAAATTATCTAAGGGTACCCCCTTCTTACATAAAAAATGGATTTTTCAAAATTTTTTTCTTCAAATTTTGCAAATTATTGTGTAATTAGCGTTTCATGAACCGAAATGATGTATTTCAACAATCAAATGTAAAAGAAAATGATAAATTTCAATTTTTTTCGACGGTCGAAAACCTGCAAATTATCTAAGGGTACCCCCTTCTTACATAAAAAATGGATTTTTCAAAATTTTTTTCTCCAAATTTCGCAAATTATTGTGCAATTAGCGTTTCATGAACCGAAATGATGTATTTCAACAATCAAATGTAAAAGAAAATGATAAATTTCAATTTTTTTCGACGGTCGAAAACCTGCAAATTATCTAAGGGTACCCCCTTCTTACATAAAAAATGGATTTTTCAAAATTTTTTTCTCTAAATTTCGCAAATTATTGTGTAATTAGCGTTTCATGAACCGAAATGATGTATTTCAACAATCAAATGTAAAAGAAAATGATAAATTTCAATTTTTTTCGACGGTCGAAAACCAGCGAATTATCTAAGGGTACCCCCTTCTTACATAAAAAATGGATTTTTCAAAATTTTTTTCTCTAAATTTCGCAAATTATTGTGTAATTAGCGTTTCATGAACCGAAATGATGTATTTCAACAATCAAATGTAAAAGAAAATGATAAATTTCAATTTTTTTCGACGGTCGAAAACCTGCGAATTATCTAAGGGTACCCCCTTCTTACATAAAAAATGGATTTTTCAAAATTTTTTTCTTCAAATTTTGCAAATTATTGTGTAATTAGCGTTTCATGAACCGAAATGATGTATTTCAACAATCAAATGTAAAAGAAAATGATAAATTTCAATTTTTTTCGACGGTCGAAAACCTGCAAATTATCTAAGGGTACCCCCTTCTTACATAAAAAATGGATTTTTCAAATTTTTTTTCTCCAAATTTCGCAAATTATTGTGCAATTAGCGTTTCATGAACCGAAATGATGTATTTCAACAATCAAATGTAAAAGAAAATGATAAATTTCAATTTTTTTCGACGGTCGAAAACCTGCAAATTATCTAAGGGTACCCCCTTCTTACATAAAAAATGGATTTTTCAAAATTTTTTTCTCTAAATTTCGCAAATTATTGTGTAATTAGCGTTTCATGAACCGAAATGATGTATTTCAACAATCAAATGTAAAAGAAAATGATAAATTTAAATTTTTTTCGACGGTCGAAAACCTGCAAATTATCTAAGGATACCCCCTTCTTACATAAAAAATGGATTTTTCAAAATTTTTTTCTCTAAATTTCGCAAATTATTGTGTAATTAGCGTTTCATGAACCGAAATGATGTATTTCAACAATCAAATGTAAAAGAAAATGATAAATTTCAATTTTTTTCGACGGTCGAAAACCTGCGAATTATCTAAGGGTACCCCCTTCTTACATAAAAAATGGATTTTTCAAATTTTTTTTCTTCAAATTTTGCAAATTATTGTGTAATTAGCGTTTCATGAACCGAAATGATGCATTTCAACAATCAAATGTAAAAGAAAATGATAAATTTCAATTTTTTTCGACGGTCGAAAACCTGCAAATTATCTAAGGGTACCCCCTTCTTACATAAAAAATGGATTTTTCAAAATTTTTTTCTCCAAATTTCGCAAATTATTGTGCAATTAGCGTTTCATGAACCGAAATGATGTATTTCAACAATCAAATGTAAAAGAAAATGATAAATTTCAATTTTTTTCGACGGTCGAAAACCTGCAAATTATCTAAGGGTACCCCCTTCTTACATAAAAAATGGATTTTTCAAAATTTTTTTCTCTAAATTTCGCAAATTATTGTGTAATTAGCGTTTCATGAACCGAAATGATGTATTTCAACAATCAAATGTAAAAGAAAATGATAAATTTCAATTTTTTTCGACGGTCGAAAACCTGCGAATTATCTAAGGGTACCCCCTTCTTACATAAAAAATGGATTTTTCAAAATTTTTTTCTCTAAATTTCGCAAATTATTGTGCAATTAGCGTTTCATGAACCGAAAAGATGTATTTCAACAATCAAATGTAAAAGAAAATGATAAATTTCAATTTTTTTCGACGGTCGAAAACCAGCGAATTATCTAAGGGTACCCCCTTCTTACATAAAAAATGGATTTTTCAAAATTTTTTTCTCTAAATTTCGCAAATTATTGTGTAATTAGCGTTTCATGAACCGAAATGATGTATTTCAACAATCAAATGTAAAAGAAAATGATAAATTTCAATTTTTTTCGACGGTCGAAAACCTGCAAATTATCTAAGGGTACCCCCTTCTTACATAAAAAATGGATTTTTCAAAATTTTTTTCTCTAAATTTCGCAAATTATTGTGTAATTAGCGTTTCGTGAACCGAAATGATGTATTTCAACAATCAAATGTAAAAGAAAATGCAAAATTTCAATTTTTTTCGACGGTCGAAAACCTGCGAATTATCTAAGGGTACCCCCTTCTTACATAAAAAATTGATTTTTCAAAATTTTTTTCTCTAAATTTCGCAAATTATTGTGTAATTAGCGTTTCGTGAACCGAAATGATGTATTTCAACAATCAAATGTAAAAGAAAATGATAAATTTCAATTTTTTTCGACGGTCGAAAACCTGCGAATTATCTAAGGGTACCCCCTTCTTACATAAAAAATGGATTTTGCAAAATTTTTTTCTCTAAATTTCGCAAATTATTGTGTAATTAGCGTTTCGTGAACCGAAATGATGTATTTCAACAATCAAATGTAAAAGAAAATGATAAATTTCAATTTTTTTCGACGGTCGAAAACCTGCAAATTATCTAAGGGTACCCCCTTCTTACATAAAAAATGGATTTTTCAAATTTTTTTTCTCTAAATTTCGCAAATTATTGTGCAATTAGCGTTTCGTGAACCGAAATGATGTATTTCAACAATCAAATGTAAAAGAAAATGATAAATTTCAATTTTTTTCGACGGTCGAAAAGCTGCGAATTATCTAAGGGTACCCCCTTCTTACATAAAAAATGGATTTTTCAAAATTTTTTTCTCTAAATTTCGCAAATTATTGTGTAATTAGCGTTTCGTGAACCGAAATGATGTATTTCTACAATCAAATGTAAAAGAAAATGATAAATTTCAATTTTTTTCGACGGTCGAAAACCTGCGAATTATCTAAGGGTACCCCCTTCTTACATAAAAAATGGATTTTTCAAAATTTTTTTCTCTAAATTTCGCAAATTATTGTGTAATTAGCGTTTCGTGAACCGAAATGATGTATTTCAACAATCAAATGTAAAAGAAAATGATAAATTTCAATTTTTTTCGACGGTCGAAAACCTGCGAATTATCTAAGGGTACCCCCTTCTTACATATAAAATGGATTTTTCAAAATTTTTTTCTCTAAATTTCGCAAATTATTGTGTAATTAGCGTTTCGTGAACCGAAATGATGTATTTCAACAATCAAATGTAAAAGAAAATGATAAATTTCAATTTTTTTCGACGGTCGAAAACCTGCGAATTATCTAAGGGTACCCCCTTCTTACATAAAAAATGGATTTTTCAAAATTTTTTTCTCTAAATTTCGCAAATTATTGTGTAATTAGCGTTTCGTGAACCGAAATGATGTATTTCAACAATCAAATGTAAAAGAAAATGATAAATTTCAATTTTTTTCGACGGTCGAAAACCTGCAAATTATCTAAGGGTACCCCCTTCTTACATAAAAAATGGATTTTTCAAAATTTTTTTCTCTAAATTTCGCAAATTATTGTGTAATTAGCGTTTCGTGAACCGAAATGATGTATTTCAACAATCAAATGTAAAAGAAAATGATAAATTTCAATTTTTTTCGACGGTCGAAAACCTGCAAATTATCTAAGGGTACCCCCTTCTTACATAAAAAATGGATTTTTCAAAATTTTTTTCTCTAAATTTCGCAAATTATTGTGCAATTAGCGTTTCATGAACCGAAATGATGTATTTCAACAATCAAATGTAAAAGAAAATGATAAATTTCAATTTTTTTCGACGGTCGAAAACCTGCGAATTATCTAAGGGTACCCCCTTCTTACATAAAAAATGGATTTTTCAAATTTTTTTTCTCTAAATTTCGCAAATTATTGTGCAATTAGCGTTTCATGAACCGAAAAGATGTATTTCAACAATCAAATGTAAAAGAAAATGATAAATTTAAATTTTTTTCGACGGTCGAAAACCTGCAAATTATCTAAGGGTACCCCCTTTTTACATAAAAAATGGATTTTTCAAAATTTTTTTCTCTAAATTTCGCAAATTATTGTGTAATTAGCGTTTCATGAACCGAAATGATGTATTTCAACAATCAAATGTAAAAGAAAATGATAAATTTAAATTTTTTTCGACGGTCGAAAACCTGCAAATTATCTAAGGGTACCCCCTTCTTACATAAAAAATGGATTTTTCAAATTTTTTTTCTCTAAATTTCGCAAATTATTGTGTAATTAGCGTTTCATGAACCGAAATGATGTATTTCAACAATCAAATGTAAAAGAAAATGATAAATTTCAATTTTTTTCGACGGTCGAAAACCTGCAAATTATCTAAGGGTACCGCCTTCTTACATAAAAAAATGGATTTTTTCAAAATTTTTTTCTCTAAATTTCGCAAATTATTGTGTAATTAGCGTTTCATGAACCGAAATGATGTATTTCAACAATCAAATGTAAAAGAAAATGATAAATTTCAATTTTTTTCGACGGTCGAAAACCTGCAAATTATCTAAGGGTACCCCCTTCTTACATAAAAAATGGATTTTTCAAAATTTTTTTCTCTAAATTTCAAAAATTATTGTGTAATTAGCGTTTCATGAACCGAAATGATGTATTTCAACAATCAAATGTAAAAGAAAATGATAAATTTCAATTTTTTCGACGGTCGAAAACCTGCAAATTATCTAAGGGTACCGCCTTCTTACATAAAAAAATGGATTTTTTCAAAATTTTTTTCTCTAAATTTCGCAAATTATTGTGTAATTAGCGTTTCATGAACCGAAATGATGTATTTCAACAATCAAATGTAAAAGAAAATGATAAATTTCAATTTTTTTCGACGGTCGAAAACCTGCGAATTATCTAAGGGTACCCCCTTCTTACATAAAAAATGGATTTTTCAAAATTTTTTTCTCTAAATTTCGCAAATTATTGTGCAATTAGCGTTTCATGAACCGAAAAGATGTATTTCAACAATCAAATGTAAAAGAAAATGATAAATTTCAATTTTTTTCGACGGTCGAAAACCAGCGAATTATCTAAGGGTACCCCCTTCTTACATAAAAAATTGATTTTTCAAAATTTTTTTCTCTAAATTTCGCAAATTATTGTGTAATTAGCGTTTCATGAACCGAAATGATGTATTTCAACAATCAAATGTAAAAGAAAATGATAAATTTCAATTTTTTTCGACGGTCGAAAACCTGCGAATTATCTAAGGGTACCCCCTTCTTACATAAAAAATGGATTTTTTCAAAATTTTTTTCTCTAAATTTCGCAAATTATTGTGTAATTAGCGTTTCATGAACCGAAATGATGTATTTCAACAATCAAATGTAAAAGAAAATGATAAATTTCAATTTTTTCGACGGTCGAAAACCTGCAAATTATCTAAGGGTACCGCCTTCTTACATAAAAAAATGGATTTTTTCAAAATTTTTTTCTCTAAATTTCGCAAATTATTGTGTAATTAGCGTTTCATGAACCGAAATGATGTATTTCAACAATCAAATGTAAAAGAAAATGATAAATTTCAATTTTTTTCGACGGTCGAAAACCTGCGAATTATCTAAGGGTACCCCCTTCTTACATAAAAAATGGATTTTTCAAAATTTTTTTCTCTAAATTTCGCAAATTATTGTGCAATTAGCGTTTCATGAACCGAAAAGATGTATTTCAACAATCAAATGTAAAAGAAAATGATAAATTTCAATTTTTTTCGACGGTCGAAAACCAGCGAATTATCTAAGGGTACCCCCTTCTTACATAAAAAATTGATTTTTCAAAATTTTTTTCTCTAAATTTCGCAAATTATTGTGTAATTAGCGTTTCATGAACCGAAATGATGTATTTCAACAATCAAATGTAAAAGAAAATGATAAATTTCAATTTTTTTCGACGGTCGAAAACCTGCAAATTATCTAAGGGTACCCCCTTCTTACATAAAAAATGGATTTTTCAAAATTTTTTTCTCTAAATTTCGCAAATTATTGTGTAATTAGCGTTTCGTGAACCGAAATGATGTATTTCAACAATCAAATGTAAAAGAAAATGCAAAATTTCAATTTTTTTCGACGGTCGAAAACCTGCAAATTATCTAAGGGTACCCCCTTCTTACATAAAAAATGGATTTTTCAAAATTTTTTTCTCTAAATTTCAAAAATTATTGTGTAATTAGCGTTTCATGAACCGAAATGATGTATTTCAACAATCAAATGTAAAAGAAAATGATAAATTTCAATTTTTTCGACGGTCGAAAACCTGCAAATTATCTAAGGGTACCGCCTTCTTACATAAAAAAATGGATTTTTTCAAAATTTTTTTCTCTAAATTTCGCAAATTATTGTGTAATTAGCGTTTCATGAACCGAAATGATGTATTTCAACAATCAAATGTAAAAGAAAATGATAAATTTCAATTTTTTTCGACGGTCGAAAACCTGCGAATTATCTAAGGGTACCCCCTTCTTACATAAAAAATGGATTTTTCAAAATTTTTTTCTCCAAATTTCGCAATGTATTTCAACAATCAAATGTAAAAGAAAATGATAAATTTCAATTTTTTTCGACGGTCGAAAACCTGCAAATTATCTAAGGGTACCCCCTTCTTACATAAAAAATGGATTTTTCAAAATTTTTTTCTTCAAATTTTGCAAATTATTGTGTAATTAGCGTTTCATGAACCGAAATGATGTATTTCAACAATCAAATGTAAAAGAAAATGATAAATTTCAATTTTTTTCGACGGTCGAAAACCTGCAAATTATCTAAGGGTACCCCCTTCTTACATAAAAAATGGATTTTTCAAAATTTTTTTCTCTAAATTTCGCAAATTATTGTGTAATTAGCGTTTCATGAACCGAAATGATGTATTTCAACAATCAAATGTAAAAGAAAATGATAAATTTAAATTTTTTTTGACGGTCGAAAACCTGCAAATTATCTAAGGGTACCCCCTTCTTACATAAAAAATGGATTTTTCAAAATTTTTTTCTCTAAATTTCGCAAATTATTGTGTAATTAGCGTTTCATGAACCGAAATGATGTATTTCAACAATCAAATGTAAAAGAAAATGATAAATTTCAATTTTTTTCGACGGTCGAAAACCTGCGAATTATCTAAGGGTACCCCCTTCTTACATAAAAAATGGATTTTTCAAAATTTTTTTCTTCAAATTTTGCAAATTATTGTGTAATTAGCGTTTCATGAACCGAAATGATGTATTTCAACAATCAAATGTAAAAGAAAATGATAAATTTCAATTTTTTTCGACGGTCGAAAACCTGCAAATTATCTAAGGGTACCCCCTTCTTACATAAAAAATGGATTTTTCAAAATTTTTTTCTCCAAATTTCGCAAATTATTGTGCAATTAGCGTTTCATGAACCGAAATGATGTATTTCAACAATCAAATGTAAAAGAAAATGATAAATTTCAATTTTTTTCGACGGTCGAAAACCTGCAAATTATCTAAGGGTACCCCCTTCTTACATAAAAAATGGATTTTTCAAAATTTTTTTCTCTAAATTTCGCAAATTATTGTGTAATTAGCGTTTCATGAACCGAAATGATGTATTTCAACAATCAAATGTAAAAGAAAATGATAAATTTCAATTTTTTTCGACGGTCGAAAACCAGCGTATTATCTAAGGGTACCCCCTTCTTACATAAAAAATGGATTTTTCAAAATTTTTTTCTTCAAATTTTGCAAATTATTGTGTAATTAGCGTTTCATGAACCGAAATGATGAATTTCAACAATCAAATGTAAAAGAAAATGATAAATTTCAATTTTTTTCGACGGTCGAAAACCTGCAAATTATCTAAGGGTACCCCCTTCTTATATAAAAAATGGATTTTTCAAAATTTTTTTCTCCAAATTTCGCAAATTATTGTGCAATTAGCGTTTCATGAACCGAAATGATGTATTTCAACAATCAAATGTAAAAGAAAATGATAAATTTCAATTTTTTTCGACGGTCGAAAACCTGCAAATTATCTAAGGGTACCCCCTTCTTACATAAAAAATGGATTTTTCAAAATTTTTTTCTCTAAATTTCGCAAATTATTGTGTAATTAGCGTTTCATGAACCGAAATGATGTATTTCAACAATCAAATGTAAAAGAAAATGATAAATTTCAATTTTTTTCGACGGTCGAAAACCTGCGAATTATCTAAGGGTACCCCCTTCTTACATAAAAAATGGATTTTTCAAAATTTTTTTCTCTAAATTTCGCAAATTATTGTGCAATTAGCGTTTCATGAACCGAAAAGATGTATTTCAACAATCAAATGTAAAAGAAAATGATAAATTTCAATTTTTTTCGACGGTCGAAAACCAGCGAATTATCTAAGGGTACCCCTTCTTACATAAAAAATGGATTTTTCAAAATTTTTTTCTCTAAATTTCGCAAATTATTGTGTAATTAGCGTTTCATGAACCGAAATGATGTATTTCAACAATCAAATGTAAAAGAAAATGATAAATTTCAATTTTTTTCGACGGTCGAAAACCTGCAAATTATCTAAGGGTACCCCCTTCTTACATAAAAAATGGATTTTTCAAAATTTTTTTCTCTAAATTTCGCAAATTATTGTGTAATTAGCGTTTCGTGAACCGAAATGATGTATTTCAACAATCAAATGTAAAAGAAAATGCAAAATTTCAATTTTTTTCGACTGTCGAAAACCTGCGAATTATCTAAGGGTACCCCCTTCTTACATAAAAAATGGATTTTTCAAAATTTTTTTCTCTAAATTTCGCAAATTATTGTGTAATTAGCGTTTCGTGAACCGAAATGATGTATTTCAACAATCAAATGTAAAAGAAAATGATAAATTTCAATTTTTTTCGACGGTCGAAAACCTGCGAATTATCTAAGGGTACCCCCTTCTTACATAAAAAATGGATTTTTCAAAATTTTTTTTCTCTAAATTTCGCAAATTATTGTGTAATTAGCGTTTCGTGAACCGAAATTATGTATTTCAACAATCAAATGTAAAAGAAAATGATAAATTTCAATTTTTTTCGACGGTCGAAAACCAGCGAATTATCTAAGGGTACCCCCTTCTTACATAAAAAATTGATTTTTCAAAATTTTTTCTCTAAATTTCGCAAATTATTGTGTAATTAGCGTTTCGTGAACCGAAATGATGTATTTCAACAATCAAATGTAAAAGAAAATGATAAATTTCAATTTTTTTCGACGGTCGAAAACCTGCGAATTATCTAAGGGTACCCCCTTCTTACATAAAAAATGGATTTTTCAAAATTTTTTTCTCTAAATTTCGCAAATTATTGTGCAATTAGCGTTTCATGAACCGAAAAGATGTATTTCAACAATCAAATGTAAAAGAAAATGATAAATTTCAATTTTTTTCGACGGTCGAAAACCAGCGAATTATCTAAGGGTACCCCTTCTTACATAAAAAATGGATTTTTCAAAATTTTTTTCTCTAAATTTCGCAAATTATTGTGTAATTAGCGTTTCATGAACCGAAATGATGTATTTCAACAATCAAATGTAAAAGAAAATGATAAATTTCAATTTTTTTCGACGGTCGAAAACCTGCAAATTATCTAAGGGTACCCCCTTCTTACATAAAAAATGGATTTTTCAAAATTTTTTTCTCTAAATTTCGCAAATTATTGTGTAATTAGCGTTTCGTGAACCGAAATGATGTATTTCAACAATCAAATGTAAAAGAAAATGCAAAATTTCAATTTTTTTCGACTGTCGAAAACCTGCGAATTATCTAAGGGTACCCCCTTCTTACATAAAAAATGGATTTTTCAAAATTTTTTTCTCTAAATTTCGCAAATTATTGTGTAATTAGCGTTTCGTGAACCGAAATGATGTATTTCAACAATCAAATGTAAAAGAAAATGATAAATTTCAATTTTTTTCGACGGTCGAAAACCTGCGAATTATCTAAGGGTACCCCCTTCTTACATAAAAAATGGATTTTTCAAAATTTTTTTTCTCTAAATTTCGCAAATTATTGTGTAATTAGCGTTTCGTGAACCGAAATGATGTATTTCAACAATCAAATGTAAAAGAAAATGATAAATTTCAATTTTTTTCGACGGTCGAAAACCAGCGAATTATCTAAGGGTACCCCCTTCTTACATAAAAAATTGATTTTTCAAAATTTTTTCTCTAAATTTCGCAAATTATTGTGTAATTAGCGTTTCGTGAACCGAAATGATGTATTTCAACAATCAAATGTAAAAGAAAATGATAAATTTCAATTTTTTTCGACGGTCGAAAACCTGCGAATTATCTAAGGGTACCCCCTTCTTACATAAAAAATGGATTTTTCAAAATTTTTTTCTCTAAATTTCGCAAATTATTGTGTAATTAGCGTTTCGTGAACCGAAATGATGTATTTCAACAATCAAATGTAAAAGAAAATGATAAATTTCAATTTTTTTCGACGGTCGAAAACCTGCGAATTATCTAAAGGTACCCCCTTACATAAAAAATGGATTTTTCAAAATTTTTTTCTCTAAATTTCGCAAATTATTGTGCAATTAGCGTTTCATGAACCGAAATGATGTATTTCAACAATCAAATGTAAAAGAAAATGATAAATTTCAATTTTTTTCGACGGTCGAAAACCTGCGAATTATCTAAGGGTACCCCCTTCTTACATAAAAAATGGATTTTTCAAAATTTTTTTCTCTAAATTTCGCAAATTATTGTGTAATTAGCGTTTCGTGAACCGAAATGATGTATTTCAACAATCAAATGTAAAAGAAAATGATAAATTTCAATTTTTTTCGACGGTCGAAAACCTGCGAATTATCTAAGGGTACCCCCTTCTTACATAAAAAATGGATTTTTCAAAATTTTTTTCTCTAAATTTCGCAAATTATTGTGTAATTAGCGTTTCGTGAACCGAAATGATGTATTTCAACAATCAAATGTAAAAGAAAATGATAAATTTCAATTTTTTTCGACGGTCGAAAACCTGCAAATTATCTAAGGGTACCCCCTTCTTACATAAAAAATGGATTTTTCAAAATTTTTTTCTCTAAATTTCGCAAATTATTGTGTAATTAGCGTTTCGTGAACCGAAATGATGTATTTCAACAATCAAATGTAAAAGAAAATGATAAATTTCAATTTTTTTCGACGGTCGAAAACCTGCAAATTATCTAAGGGTACCCCCTTCTTACATAAAAAATGGATTTTTCAAATTTTTTTTCTCTAAATTTCGCAAATTATTGTGCAATTAGCGTTTCATGAACCGAAATGATGTATTTCAACAATCAAATGTAAAAGAAAATGATAAATTTCAATTTTTTTCGACGGTCGAAAACCTGCGAATTATCTAAGGGTACCCCCTTCTTACATAAAAAATGGATTTTTCAAAATTTTTTTCTCTAAATTTCGCAAATTATTGTGTAATTAGCGTTTCGTGAACCGAAATGATGTATTTCAACAATCAAATGTAAAAGAAAATGATAAATTTCAATTTTTTTCGACGGTCGAAAACCTGCGAATTATCTAAGGGTACCCCCTTACATAAAAAATGGATTTTTCAAAATTTTTTTCTCTAAATTTCGCAAATTATTGTGCAATTAGCGTTTCATGAACCGAAATGATGTATTTCAACAATCAAATGTAAAAGAAAATGATAAATTTCAATTTTTTTCGACGGTCGAAAACCTGCGAATTATCTAAGGGTACCCCCTTCTTACATAAAAAATGGATTTTTCAAAATTTTTTTCTCTAAATTTCGCAAATTATTGTGTAATTAGCGTTTCGTGAACCGAAATGATGTATTTCAACAATCAAATGTAAAAGAAAATGATAAATTTCAATTTTTTTCGACGGTCGAAAACCTGCGAATTATCTAAGGGTACCCCCTTCTTACATAAAAAATGGATTTTTCAAAATTTTTTTCTCTAAATTTCGCAAATTATTGTGTAATTAGCGTTTCGTGAACCGAAATGATGTATTTCAACAATCAAATGTAAAAGAAAATGATAAATTTCAATTTTTTTCGACGGTCGAAAACCTGCAAATTATCTAAGGGTACCCCCTTCTTACATAAAAAATGGATTTTTCAAAATTTTTTTCTCTAAATTTCGCAAATTATTGTGTAATTAGCGTTTCGTGAACCGAAATGATGTATTTCAACAATCAAATGTAAAAGAAAATGATAAATTTCAATTTTTTTCGACGGTCGAAAACCTGCAAATTATCTAAGGGTACCCCCTTCTTACATAAAAAATGGATTTTTCAAAATTTTTTTCTCTAAATTTCGCAAATTATTGTGCAATTAGCGTTTCATGAACCGAAATGATGTATTTCAACAATCAAATGTAAAAGAAAATGATAAATTTCAATTTTTTTCGACGGTCGAAAACCTGCGAATTATCTAAGGGTACCCCCTTCTTACATAAAAAATGGATTTTTCAAAATTTTTTTCTCTAAATTTCGCAAATTATTGTGTAATTAGCGTTTCGTGAACCGAAATGATGTATTTCAACAATCAAATGTAAAAGAAAATGATAAATTTCAATTTTTTTCGACGGTCGAAAACCTGCGAATTATCTAAGGGTACCCCCTTCTTACATAAAAAATGGATTTTTCAAAATTTTTTTCTCTAAATTTCGCAAATTATTGTGTAATTAGCGTTTCGTGAACCGAAATGATGTATTTCAACAATCAAATGTAAAAGAAAATGATAAATTTCAATTTTTTTCGACGGTCGAAAACCTGCAAATTATCTAAGGGTACCCCCTTCTTACATAAAAAATGGATTTTTCAAAATTTTTTTCTCTAAATTTCGCAAATTATTGTGTAATTAGCGTTTCGTGAACCGAAATGATGTATTTCAACAATCAAATGTAAAAGAAAATGATAAATTTCAATTTTTTTCGACGGTCGAAAACCTGCAAATTATCTAAGGGTACCCCCTTCTTACATAAAAAATGGATTTTTCAAAATTTTTTTCTCTAAATTTCGCAAATTATTGTGCAATTAGCGTTTCATGAACCGAAATGATGTATTTCAACAATCAAATGTAAAAGAAAATGATAAATTTCAATTTTTTTCGACGGTCGAAAACCTGCGAATTATCTAAGGGTACCCCCTTCTTACATAAAAAATGGATTTTTCAAAATTTTTTTCTCTAAATTTCGCAAATTATTGTGCAATTAGCGTTTCATGAACCGAAAAGATGTATTTCAACAATCAAATGTAAAAGAAAATGATAAATTTAAATTTTTTTCGACGGTCGAAAACCTGCAAATTATCTAAGGGTACCCCCTTTTTACATAAAAAATGGATTTTTCAAAATTTTTTTCTCTAAATTTCGCAAATTATTGTGTAATTAGCGTTTCATGAACCGAAATGATGTATTTCAACAATCAAATGTAAAAGAAAATGATAAATTTCAATTTTTTTCGACGGTCGAAAACCAGCGAATTATCTAAGGGTACCCCCTTCTAACATAAAAAATGGATTTTTCAAAATTTTTTTCTCTAAATTTCGCAAATTATTGTGTAATTAGCGTTTCATGAACCGAAATGATGTATTTCAACAATCAAATGTAAAAGAAAATGATAAATTTAAATTTTTTTCGACGGTCGAAAACCTGCGAATTATCTAAGGGTACCCCCTTCTTACATAAAAAATGGATTTTTCAAAATTTTTTTCTCTAAATTTCGCAAATTATTGTGTAATTAGCGTTTCGTGAACAGAAATGATGTATTTCAACAATCAAATGTAAAAGAAAATGATAAATTTCAATTTTTTTCGACGGTCGAAAACCTGCAAATTATCTAAGGGTACCCCCTTCTTACATAAAAAATGGATTTTTCAATTTTTTTTTCTCTAAATTTCGCAAATTATTGTGCAATTAGCGTTTCGTGAACCGAAATGATGTATTTCAACAATCAAATGTAAAAGAAAATGATAAATTTCAATTTTTTTCGACGGTCGAAAACCTGCAAATTATCTAAGGGTACCCCCTTCTTACATAAAAAATGGATTTTTCAAAATTTTTTTCTCCAAATTTCGCAAATTATTGTGTAATTAGCGTTTCATGAACCGAAATGATGTATTTCAACAATCAAATGTAAAAGAAAATGATAAATTTCAATTTTTTTCGACGGTCGAAAACCTGCAAATTATCTAAGGGTACCCCCTTCTTACATAAAAAATGGATTTTTCAAAATTTTTCTCTCTAAATTTCGCAAATTATTGTGTAATTAGCGTTTCATGAACCGAAATGATGTATTTCAACAATCAAATGTAAAAGAAAATGATAAATTTAAATTTTTTTCGACGGTCGAAAACCTGCGAATTATCTAAGGGTACCCCCTTCTTACATAAAAAATGGATTTTTCAAAATTTTTTTCTCTAAATTTCGCAAATTATTGTGTAATTAGCGTTTCGTGAACAGAAATGATGTATTTCAACAATCAAATGTAAAAGAAAATGATAAATTTCAATTTTTTTCGACGGTCGAAAACCTGCAAATTATCTAAGGGTACCCCCTTCTTACATAAAAAATGGATTTTTCAAAATTTTTTTCTCTAAATTTCGCAAATTATTGTGTAATTAGCGTTTCGTGAACCGAAATGATGTATTTCAACAATCAAATGTAAAAGAAAATGATAAATTTCAATTTTTTTCGACGGTCGAAAACCTGCGAATTATCTAAGGGTACCCCCTTCTTACATAAAAAATGGATTTTTCAAAATTTTTCTCTCTAAATTTCGCAAATTATTGTGTAATTAGCGTTTCATGAACCGAAATGATGTATTTCAACAATCAAATGTAAAAGAAAATGATAAATTTCAATTTTTTTCGACGGTCGAAAACCTGCGAATTATCTAAGGGTACCCCCTTCTTACATAAAAAATGGATTTTTCAAAATTTTTCTCTCTAAATTTCGCAAATTATTGTGTAATTAGCGTTTCATGAACCGAAATGATGTATTTCAACAATCAAATGTAAAAGAAAATGATAAATTTCAATTTTTTTCGACGGTCGAAAACCTGCGAATTATCTAAGGGTACCCCCTTCTTACATAAAAAATGGATTCTTCAAAATTTTTTTCTCCAAATTTCGCAAATTATTGTGTAATTAGCGTTTCATGAACCGAAATGATGTATTTCAACAATCAAATGTAAAAGAAAATGATAAATTTCAATTTTTTTCGACGGTCGAAAACCTGCGAATTATCTAAGGGTACCCCCTTCTTACATAAAAAATGGATTCTTCAAAATTTTTCTCTCTAAATTTCGCAAATTATTGTGTAATTAGCGTTTCGTGAACCGAAATGATGTATTTCAACAATCAAATGTAAAAGAAAATGATAAATTTCAATTTTTTTCGACGGTCGAAAACCTGCGAATTATCTAAGGGTACCCCCTTCTTACATAAAAAATGGATTTTTCAAAATTTTTCTCTCTAAATTTCGCAAATTATTGTGTAATTAGCGTTTCATGAACCGAAATGATGTATTTCAACAATCAAATGTAAAAGAAAATGATAAATTTCAATTTTTTTCGACGGTCGAAAACCTGCGAATTATCTAAGGGTACCCCCTTCTTACATAAAAAATGGATTCTTCAAAATTTTTTTCTCCAAATTTCGCAAATTATTGTGTAATTAGCGTTTCATGAACCGAAATGATGTATTTCAACAATCAAATGTAAAAGAAAATGATAAATTTCAATTTTTTTCGACGGTCGAAAACCTGCGAATTATCTAAGGGTACCCCCTTCTTACATAAAAAATGGATTTTTCAAATTTTTTTTCTCTAAATTTCGCAAATTATTGTGTAATTAGCGTTTCATGAACCGACATGATGTATTTCAACAATCAAATGTAAAAGAAAATGATAAATTTAAATTTTTTTCGATGGTCGAAAACCTGCGAATTATCTAAGGGTACCCCCGTCTACATAAAAAATGGATTTTGCAAAATTTTTTTCTCTAAATTTCGCAAATTATTGTGTAATTAGCGTTTCATGAACCGAAATGATGTATTTCAACAATCAAATGTAAAAGAAAATGATAAATTTCAATTTTTTTCGACGGTCGAAAACCTGCGAATTATCTAAGGGTACCCCCTTCTTACATAAAAAATGGATTTTTCAAAATTTTTCTCTCTAAATTTCGCAAATTATTGTGTAATTAGCGTTTCATGAACCGAAATGATGTATTTCAACAATCAAATGTAAAAGAAAATGATAAATTTCAATTTTTTTCGACGGTCGAAAACCTGCGAATTATCTAAGGGTACCCCCTTCTTACATAAAAAATGGATTCTTCAAAATTTTTTTCTCCAAATTTCGCAAATTATTGTGTAATTAGCGTTTCATGAACCGAAATGATGTATTTCAACAATCAAATGTAAAAGAAAATGATAAATTTCAATTTTTTTCGACGGTCGAAAACCTGCGAATTATCTAAGGGTACCCCCTTCTTACATAAAAAATGGATTCTTCAAAATTTTTCTCTCTAAATTTCGCAAATTATTGTGTAATTAGCGTTTCGTGAACCGAAATGATGTATTTCAACAATCAAATGTAAAAGAAAATGATAAATTTCAATTTTTTTCGACGGTCGAAAACCTGCGAATTATCTAAGGGTACCCCCTTCTTACATAAAAAATGGATTTTTCAAAATTTTTCTCTCTAAATTTCGCAAATTATTGTGTAATTAGCGTTTCATGAACCGAAATGATGTATTTCAACAATCAAATGTAAAAGAAAATGATAAATTTCAATTTTTTTCGACGGTCGAAAACCTGCGAATTATCTAAGGGTACCCCCTTCTTACATAAAAAATGGATTCTTCAAAATTTTTTTCTCCAAATTTCGCAAATTATTGTGTAATTAGCGTTTCATGAACCGAAATGATGTATTTCAACAATCAAATGTAAAAGAAAATGATAAATTTCAATTTTTTTCGACGGTCGAAAACCTGCGAATTATCTAAGGGTACCCCCTTCTTACATAAAAAATGGATTTTTCAAATTTTTTTTCTCTAAATTTCGCAAATTATTGTGTAATTAGCGTTTCATGAACCGAAATGATGTATTTCAACAATCAAATGTAAAAGAAAATGATAAATTTAAATTTTTTTCGATGGTCGAAAACCTGCGAATTATCTAAGGGTACCCCCGTCTACATAAAAAATGGATTTTGCAAAATTTTTTTCTCTAAATTTCGCAAATTATTGTGTAATTAGCGTTTCATGAACCGAAATGATGTATTTCAACAATCAAATGTAAAAGAAAATGATAAATTTCAATTTTTTTCGACGGTCGAAAACCTGCGAATTATCTAAGGGTACCCCCTTCTTACATAAAAAATGGATTTTTCAAATTTTTTTTCTCTAAATTTCGCAAATTATTGTGTAATTAGCGTTTCATGAACCGAAATGATGTATTTCAACAATCAAATGTAAAAGAAAATGATAAATTTCAATTTTTTTCGACGGTCGAAAACCTGCGAATTATCTAAGGGTACCCCCTTCTTACATAAAAAATGGATTTTTCAAAATTTTTTTCTCTAAATTTCACAAATTATTGTGTAATTAGCGTTTCATGAACCGAAATAATGTATTTCAACAATCAAATGTAAAAGAAAATGATAAATTTCAATTTTTTTCGACGGTCGAAAACCTGCAAATTATCTAAGGGTACCCCCTTCTTACATAAAAAATGGATTTTTCAAAATTTTTTTCTCTAAATTTCGCAAATTATTGTGTAATTAGCGTTTCATGAACCGAAATGATGTATTTCAACAATCAAATGTAAAAGAAAATGATAAATTTAAATTTTTTTCGACGGTCGAAAACCTGCGAATTATCTAAGGGTACCCCCTTCTTACATAAAAAATGGATTTTTCAAATTTTTTTTCTCTAAATTTCGCAAATTATTGTGTAATTAGCGTTTCATGAACCGAAATGATGTATTTCAACAATCAAATGTAAAAGAAAATGATAAATTTCAATTTTTTTCGACGGTCGAAAACCTGCGAATTATCTAAGGGTACCCCCTTCTTACATAAAAAATGGATTTTTCAAAATTTTTTTCTCTAAATTTCGCAAATTATTGTGTAATTAGCGTTTCATGAACCGAAATAATGTATTTCAACAATCAAATGTAAAAGAAAATGATAAATTTCAATTATTTTCGACGGTCGAAAACCTGCGAATTATCTAAGGGTACCCCCTTCTTACATAAAAAATGGATTTTTCAAATTTTTTTTCTCTAAATTTCGCAAATTATTGTGTAATTAGCGTTTCATGAACCGAAATAATGTATTTCAACAATCAAATGTAAAAGAAAATGATAAATTTCAATTTTTTTCGACGGTCGAAAACCTGCGAATTATCTAAGGGTACCCCCTTCTTACATAAAAAATGGATTTTTCAAATTTTTTTTCTCTAAATTTCGCAAATTATTGTGTAATTAGCGTTTCATGAACCGAAATGATGTATTTCAACAATCAAATGTAAAAGAAAATGATAAATTTCAATTTTTTTCGACGGTCGAAAACCTGCGAATTATCTAAGGGTACCCCCTTCTTACATAAAAAATGGATTTTTCAAATTTTTTTTCTCTAAATTTCGCAAATTATTGTGTAATTAGCGTTTCATGAACCGAAATGATGTATTTCAACAATCAAATGTAAAAGAAAATGATAAATTTAAATTTTTTTCGACGGTCGAAAACCTGCGAATTATCTAAGGGTACCCCCGTCTTACATAAAAAATGGATTTTGCAAAATTTTTTTCTCTAAATTTCGCAAATTATTGTGTAATTAGCGTTTCATGAACCGAAATGATGTATTTCAACAATCAAATGTAAAAGAAAATGATAAATTTCAATTTTTTTCGACGGTCGAAAACCTGCGAATTATCTAAGGGTAAAATTTTTTTCTCTAAATTTCGCAAATTATTGTGTAATTAGCGTTTCATGAACCGAAATGATGTATTTCAACAATCAAATGTAAAAGAAAATGATAAATTTCAATTTTTTTCGACGGTCGAAAACCTGCAAATTATCTAAGGGTACCCCCTTCTTACATAAAAAATGGATTTTTCAAAATTTTTTTCTCTAAATTTCGCAAATTATTGTGTAATTAGCGTTTCATGAACCGAAATGATGTATTTCAACAATCAAATGTAAAAGAAAATGATAAATTTAAATTTTTTTCGACGGTCGAAAACCTGCGAATTATCTAAGGGTACCCCCGTCTTACATAAAAAATGGATTTTGCAAAATTTTTTTCTCTAAATTTCGCAAATTATTGTGTAATTAGCGTTTCATGAACCGAAATGATGTATTTCAACAATCAAATGTAAAAGAAAATGATAAATTTAAATTTTTTTCGATGGTCGAAAACCTGCGAATTATCTAAGGGTACCCCCGTCTACATAAAAAATGGATTTTGCAAAATTTTTTTCTCTAAATTTCGCAAATTATTGTGTAATTAGCGTTTCATGAACCGAAATGATGTATTTCAACAATCAAATGTAAAAGAAAATGATAAATTTCAATTTTTTTCGACGGTCGAAAACCTGCGAATTACCTAAGGGTACCCCCTTCTTACATAAAAAATGGATTTTTCAAATTTTTTTTCTCTAAATTTCGCAAATTATTGTGTAATTAGCGTTTCATGAACCGAAATGATGTATTTCAACAATCAAATGTAAAAGAAAATGATAAATTTCAATTTTTTTCGACGGTCGAAAACCTGCGAATTATCTAAGGGTACCCCCTTCTTACATAAAAAATGGATTTTTCAAAATTTTTTTCTCTAAATTTCACAAATTATTGTGTAATTAGCGTTTCGTGAACCGAAATGATGTATTTCAACAATCAAATGTAAAAGAAAATGATAAATTTCAATTTGTTTCGACGGTCGAAAACCTGCGAATTATCTAAGGGTACCCCCTTCTTACATAAAAAATGGATTTTTCAAAATTTTTTTCTCTAAATTTCGCAAATTATTGTGTAATTAGCGTTTCATGAACCGAAATAATGTATTTCAACAATCAAATGTAAAAGAAAATGATAAATTTCAATTATTTTCGACGGTCGAAAACCTGCGAATTATCTAAGGGTACCCCCTTCTTACATAAAAAATGGATTTTTCAAAATTTTTTTCTCTAAATTTCGCAAATTATTGTGTAATTAGCGTTTCGTGAACCGAAATGATCTATTTCAACAATCAAATGTAAAAGAAAATGATAAATTTCAATTTTTTTCGACGGTCGAAAACCTGCGAATTATCTAAGGGTACCCCCTTCTTACATAAAAAATGGATTTTTCAAAAATTTTTTCTCTAAATTTCGCAAATTATTGTGTAATTAGCGTTTCATGAACCGAAATGATGTATTTCAACAATCAAATGTAAAAGAAAATGATAAATTTCAATTTTTTTCGACGGTCGAAAACCTGCAAATTATCTAAGGGTACCCCCTTCTTACTTAAAAAATGGATTTTTCAAAATTTTTTGCTCTAAATTTCGCAAATTATTGTGTAATTAGCGTTTCGTGAACCGAAATGATGTATTTCAACAATCAAATGTAAAAGAAAATGCTAAATTTCAATTTTTTTCGACGGTCGAAAACCTGCAAATTATCTAAGGGTACCCCCTTCTTACTTAAAAAATGGATTTTTCAAAATTTTTTTCTCTAAATTTCGCAAATTATTGTGTAATTAGCGTTTCATGAACCGAAATGATGTATTTCAACAATCAAATGTAAAAGAAAATGATAAATTTCAATTTTTTTCGACGGTCGAAAACCTGCGAATTATCTAAGGGTACCCCCTTCTTACATAAAAAATGGATTTTTCAAATTTTTTTTCTCTAAATTTCGCAAATTATTGTGTAATTAGCGTTTCATGAACCGAAATGATGTATTTCAACAATCAAATGTAAAAGAAAATGATAAATTTCAATTTTTTTCGACGGTCGAAAACCTGCAAATTATCTAAGGGTACCCCCTTCTTACATAAAAAATGGATTTTTCAAAATTTTTTTCTCTAAATTTCGCAAATTATTGTGTAATTAGCGTTTCATGAACCGAAATGATGTATTTCAACAATCAAATGTAAAAGAAAATGATAAATTTAAATTTTTTTCGACGGTCGAAAACCTGCGAATTATCTAAGGGTACCCCCGTCTTACATAAAAAATGGATTTTGCAAAATTTTTTTCTCTAAATTTCGCAAATTATTGTGTAATTAGCGTTTCATGAACCGAAATGATGTATTTCAACAATCAAATGTAAAAGAAAATGATAAATTTCAATTTTTTTCGACGGTCGAAAACCTGCAAATTATCTAAGGGTACCCCCTTCTTACATATAAAATGGATTTTGCAAAATTTTTTTCTCTAAATTTCGCAAATTATTGTGTAATTAGCGTTTCATGAACCGAAATGATGTATTTCAACAATCAAATGTAAAAGAAAATGATAAATTTAAATTTTTTTCGACGGTCGAAAACCTGCAAATTATCTAAGGGTACCCCCTTTTTACATAAAAAATGGATTTTTCAAAATTTTTTTCTCTAAATTTCGCAAATTATTGTGTAATTAGCGTTTCATGAACCGAAATGATGTATTTCAACAATCAAATGTAAAAGAAAATGATAAATTTCAATTTTTTTCGACGGTCGAAAACTTGCAAATTGTCTAAGGGTACCCCCTTCTTACATAAAAAATGGATTTTTCAAAATTTTTTTCTCCAAATTTCGCAAATTATTGTGTAATTAGCGTTTCATGAACCGAAATGATGTATTTCAACAATCAAATGTAAAAGAAAATGATAAATTTAAATTTTTTTCGACGGTCGAAAACCTGCGAATTATCTAAGGGTACCCCCTTCTTACTTAAAAAATGGATTTTTCAAAATTTTTTTTCTCTAAATTTCGCAAATTATTGTGTAATTAGCGTTTCGTGAACCGAAATGATGTATTTCAACAATCAAATGTAAAAGAAAATGATAAATTTCAATTTTTTCGACGGTCGAAAACCAGCGAATTATCTAAGGGTACCCCCTTCTTACATAAAAAATGGATTTTTCAAAATTTTTTTCTCTAAATTTCGCAAATTATTGTGTAATTAGCGTTTCGTGAACCGAAATGATGTATTTCAACAATCAAATGTAAAAGAAAATGCTAAATTTCAATTTTTTTCGACGGTCGAAAACCTGCAAATTATCTAAGGGTACCCCCTTCTTACTTAAAAAATGGATTTTTCAAAATTTTTTTCTCTAAATTTCGCAAATTATTGTGTAATTAGCGTTTCGTGAACCGAAATGATGTATTTCAACAACCAAATGTAAAAGAAAATGATAAATTTCAATTTTTTTCGACGGTCGAAAACCTGCAAATTATCTAAGGGTACCCCCTTCTTACATAAAAAATGGATTTTTCAAAATTTTTTTCTCTAAATTTCGCAAATTATTGTGTAATTAGCGTTTCGTGAACCGAAATGATGTATTTCAACAATCAAATGTAAAAGAAAATGCAAAATTTCAATTTTTTTCGACGGTCGAAAACCTGCGAATTATCTAAGGGTACCCCCTTCTTACATAAAAAATGGATTTTTCAAAATTTTTTTCTCTAAATTTCGCAAATTATTGTGTAATTAGCGTTTCGTGAACCGAAATGATGTATTTCAACAACCAAATGTAAAAGAAAATGATAAATTTCAATTTTTTTCGACGGTCGAAAACCTGCAAATTATCTAAGGGTACCCCCTTCTTACATAAAAAATGGATTTTTCAAAATTTTTTTCTCCAAATTTCGCAAATTATTGTGTAATTAGCGTTTCATGAACCGAAATGATGTATTTCAACAATCAAATGTAAAAGAAAATGATAAATTTAAATTTTTTTCGACGGTCGAAAACCTGCGAATTATCTAAGGGTACCCCCTTCTTACTTAAAAAATGGATTTTTCAAAATTTTTTTTCTCTAAATTTCGCAAATTATTGTGTAATTAGCGTTTCGTGAACCGAAATGATGTATTTCAACAATCAAATGTAAAAGAAAATGATAAATTTCAATTTTTTTCGACGGTCGAAAACCAGCGAATTATCTAAGGGTACCCCCTTCTTACATAAAAAATGGATTTTTCAAAATTTTTTTCTCTAAATTTCGCAAATTATTGTGTAATTAGCGTTTCGTGAACCGAAATGATGTCGAAAACCTGCGAATTATCTAAGGGTACCCCCTTCTTACATAAAAAATGGATTTTTCAAAATTTTTTTCTCTAAATTTCGCAAATTATTGTGCAATTAGCGTTTCATGAACCGAAATGATGTATTTCAACAATCAAATGTAAAAGAAAATGATAAATTTCAATTTTTTTCGACGGTCGAAAACCTGCAAATTATCTAAGGGTACCCCCTTCTTACATAAAAAATGGATGCTTCAAATTTTTTTTCTCTAAATTTCGCAAATTATTGTGTAATTAGCGTTTCGTGAATCGAAATGATGTATTTCAACAATCAAATGTAAAAGAAAATGCTAAATTTCAATTTTTTTCGACGGTCGAAAACCTGCGAATTATCTAAGGGTACCCCCTTCTTACATAAAAAATGGATTTTTCAAAATTTTTTTCTCTAAATTTCGCAAATTATTGTGCAATTAGCGTTTCATGAACCGAAATGATGTATTTCAACAATCAAATGTAAAAGAAAATGATAAATTTCAATTTTTTTCGACGGTCGAAAACCAGCGAATTATCTAAGGGTACCCCCTTGTTACATAAAAAATGGATTTTTCAAAAATTTTTTCTCTAAATTTCGCAAATTATTGTGCAATTAGCGTTTCATGAACCGAAATGATGTATTTCAACAATCAAATGTAAAAGAAAATGATAAATTTCAATTTTTTTCGACGGTCGAAAACCTGCGAATTATCCAAGGGTACCCCCTTCTTACATAAAAAATGGATTTTTCAAAATTTTTTTCTCTAAATTTCGCAAATTATTGTGTAATTAGCGTTTCATGAACCGAAATGATGTATTTCAACAATCAAATGTAAAAGAATATGATAAATTTAAATTTTTTTCGACGGTCGAAAACCTGCGAATTATCTAAGGGTACCCCCTTCTTACATAAAAAATGGATTTTTCAAAAATTTTTTCTCTAAATTTCGCAAATTATTGTGCAATTAGCGTTTCATGAACCGAAATGATGTATTTCAACAATCAAATGTAAAAGAATATGATAAATTTAAATTTTTTTCGACGGTCGAAAACCTGCGAATTATCTAAGGGTACCCCCTTCTTACATAAAAAATGGATTTTTCAAAATTTTTTTCTCTAAATTTCGCAAATTATTGTGTAATTAGCGTTTCATGAACCGAAATGATGTATTTCAACAATCAAATGTAAAAGAATATGATAAATTTAAATTTTTTTCGACGGTCGAAAACCTGCGAATTATCTAAGGGTACCCCCTTCTTACATAAAAAATGGATTTTTCAAAATTTTTTTTCTCTAAATTTCGCAAATTATTGTGTAATTAGCGTTTCGTGAACCGAAATGATGTATTTCAACAATCAAATGTAAAAGAAAATGATAAATTTCAATTTTTTTCGACGGTCGAAAACCAGCGAATTATCTAAGGGTACCCCCTTCTTACATAAAAAATGGATTTTTCAAAATTTTTTTCTCTAAATTTCGCAAATTATTGTGTAATTAGCGTTTCGTGAACCGAAATGATGTATTTCAACAATCAAATGTAAAAGAAAATGATAAATTTCAATTTTTTTCGACGGTCGAAAACCAGCGAATTATCTAAGGGTACCCCCTTCTTACATAAAAAATGGATTTTTCAAAATTTTTTTCTCTAAATTTCGCAAATTATTGTGTAATTAGCGTTTCGTGAACCGAAATGATGTCGAAAACCTGCGAATTATCTAAGGGTACCCCCTTCTTACATAAAAAATGGATTTTTCAAAATTTTTTTCTCTAAATTTCGCAAATTATTGTGCAATTAGCGTTTCATGAACCGAAATGATGTATTTCAACAATCAAATGTAAAAGAAAATGATAAATTTCAATTTTTTTCGACGGTCGAAAACCTGCAAATTATCTAAGGGTACCCCCTTCTTACATAAAAAATGGATTTTTCAAAATTTTTTTCTCTAAATTTCGCAAATTATTGTGTAATTAGCGTTTCGTGAACCGAAATGATGTATTTCAACAATCAAATGTAAAAGAAAATGATAAATTTCAATTTTTTTCGACGGTCGAAAACCTGCGAATTATCTAAGGGTACCCCCTTCTTACATAAAAAATGGATTTTTCAAATTTTTTTTCTCTAAATTTCGCAAATTATTGTGCAATTAGCGTTTCATGAACCGAAATGATGTATTTCAACAATCAAATGTAAAAGAAAATGATAAATTTCAATTTTTTTCGACGGTCGAAAACCAGCGAATTATCTAAGGGTACCCCCTTCTTACATAAAAAATGGATTTTTCAAAATTTTTTTCTCTAAATTTCGCAAATTATTGTGTAATTAGCGTTTCATGAACCGAAATGATGTATTTCAACAATCAAATGTAAAAGAATATGATAAATTTAAATTTTTTTCGACGGTCGAAAACCTGCGAATTATCTAAGGGTACCCCCTTCTTACATAAAAAATGGATTTTTCAAAAATTTTTTCTCTAAATTTCGCAAATTATTGTGCAATTAGCGTTTCATGAACCGAAATGATGTATTTCAACAATCAAATGTAAAAGAATATGATAAATTTAAATTTTTTTCGACGGTCGAAAACCTGCGAATTATCTAAGGGTACCCCCTTCTTACATAAAAAATGGATTTTTCAAAATTTTTTTCTCTAAATTTCGCAAATTATTGTGTAATTAGCGTTTCATGAACCGAAATGATGTATTTCAACAATCAAATGTAAAAGAATATGATAAATTTAAATTTTTTTCGACGGTCGAAAACCTGCGAATTATCTAAGGGTACCCCCTTCTTACATAAAAAATGGATTTTTCAAAATTTTTTTTCTCTAAATTTCGCAAATTATTGTGCAATTAGCGTTTCATGAACCGAAATGATGTATTTCAACAATCAAATGTAAAAGAAAATGATAAATTTCAATTTTTTTCGACGGTCGAAAACCAGCGAATTATCTAAGGGTACCCCCTTGTTACATAAAAAATGGATTTTTCAAAAAATTTTTCTCTAAATTTCGCAAATTATTGTGCAATTAGCGTTTCATGAACCGAAATGATGTATTTCAACAATCAAATGTAAAAGAAAATGATAAATTTCAATTTTTTTCGACGGTCGAAAACCTGCGAATTATCCAAGGGTACCCCCTTCTTACATAAAAAATGGATTTTTCAAAATTTTTTTCTCTAAATTTCGCAAATTATTGTGTAATTAGCGTTTCATGAACCGAAATGATGTATTTCAACAATCAAATGTAAAAGAATATGATAAATTTAAATTTTTTTCGACGGTCGAAAACCTGCGAATTATCTAAGGGTACCCCCTTCTTACATAAAAAATGGATTTTTCAAAAATTTTTTCTCTAAATTTCGCAAATTATTGTGCAATTAGCGTTTCATGAACCGAAATGATGTATTTCAACAATCAAATGTAAAAGAATATGATAAATTTAAATTTTTTTCGACGGTCGAAAACCTGCGAATTATCTAAGGGTACCCCCTTCTTACATAAAAAATGGATTTTTCAAAATTTTTTTCTCTAAATTTCGCAAATTATTGTGTAATTAGCGTTTCATGAACCGAAATGATGTATTTCAACAATCAAATGTAAAAGAATATGATAAATTTAAATTTTTTTCGACGGTCGAAAACCTGCGAATTATCTAAGGGTACCCCCTTCTTACATAAAAAATGGATTTTTCAAAATTTTTTTTCTCTAAATTTCGCAAATTATTGTGTAATTAGCGTTTCGTGAACCGAAATGATGTATTTCAACAATCAAATGTAAAAGAAAATAATAAATTTCAATTTTTTTCGACGGTCGAAAACCAGCGAATTATCTAAGGGTACCCCCTTCTTACATAAAAAATGGATTTTTCAAAATTTTTTTCTCTAAATTTCGCAAATTATTGTGTAATTAGCGTTTCGTGAACCGAAATGATGTATTTCAACAATCAAATGTAAAAGAAAATGATAAATTTCAATTTTTTTCGACGGTCGAAAACCAGCGAATTATCTAAGGGTACCCCCTTCTTACATAAAAAATGGATTTTTCAAAATTTTTTTCTCTAAATTTCGCAAATTATTGTGTAATTAGCGTTTCGTGAACCGAAATGATGTCGAAAACCTGCGAATTATCTAAGGGTACCCCCTTCTTACATAAAAAATGGATTCTTCAAATTTTTTTTCTCTAAATTTCGCAAATTATTGTGTAATTAGCGTTTCGTGAATCGAAATGATGTATTTCAACAATCAAATGTAAAAGAAAATGCTAAATTTCAATTTTTTTCGACGGTCGAAAACCTGCGAATTATCTAAGGGTACCCCCTTCTTACATAAAAAATGGATTTTTCAAAATTTTTTTCTCTAAATTTCGCAAATTATTGTGCAATTAGCCTTTCATGAACCGAAATGATGTATTTCAACAATCAAATGTAAAAGAAAATGATAAATTTCAATTTTTTTCGACGGTCGAAAACCAGCGAATTATCTAAGGGTACCCCCTTGTTACATAAAAAATGGATTTTTCAAAAATTTTTTCTCTAAATTTCGCAAATTATTGTGCAATTAGCGTTTCATGAACCGAAATGATGTATTTCAACAATCAAATGTAAAAGAAAATGATAAATTTCAATTTTTTTCGACGGTCGAAAACCTGCGAATTATCCAAGGGTACCCCCTTCTTACATAAAAAATGGATTTTTCAAAATTTTTTTCTCTAAATTTCGCAAATTATTGTGTAATTAGCGTTTCATGAACCGAAATGATGTATTTCAACAATCAAATGTAAAAGAATATGATAAATTTAAATTTTTTTCGACGGTCGAAAACCTGCGAATTATCTAAGGGTACCCCCTTCTTACATAAAAAATGGATTTTTCAAAAATTTTTTCTCTAAATTTCGCAAATTATTGTGCAATTAGCGTTTCATGAACCGAAATGATGTATTTCAACAATCAAATGTAAAAGAATATGATAAATTTAAATTTTTTTCGACGGTCGAAAACCTGCGAATTATCTAAGGGTACCCCCTTCTTACATAAAAAATTGATTTTTCAAAAT
Organism: Geotrupes spiniger; assembly: GCA_959613385.1. Lineage (NCBI taxonomy): Eukaryota > Metazoa > Arthropoda > Insecta > Coleoptera > Geotrupidae > Geotrupes > Geotrupes spiniger. The sequence continues at coordinate 44,487,886 of OY390731.1, read as the reverse complement.
TTTTTTCTCTAAATTTCGCAAATTATTGTGTAATTAGCGTTTCATGAACCGAAATGATGTATTTCAACAATCAAATGTAAAAGAATATGATAAATTTAAATTTTTTTCGACGGTCGAAAACCTGCGAATTATCTAAGGGTACCCCCTTCTTACATAAAAAATGGATTTTTCAAAATTTTTTTCTCTAAATTTCGCAAATTATTGTGCAATTAGCGTTTCATGAACCGAAATGATGTATTTCAACAATCAAATGTAAAAGAAAATGATAAATTTCAATTTTTTTCGACGGTCGAAAACCAGCGAATTATCTAAGGGTACCCCCTTCTTACATAAAAAATGGATTTTTCAAAATTTTTTTCTCCAAATTTCGCAAATTATTGTGTAATTAGCGTTTCATGAACCGAAATGATGTATTTCAACAATCAAATGTAAAAGAAAATGATAAATTTCAATTTTTTTAGACGGTCGAAAACCAGCGAATTATCTAAGGGTACCCCCTTCTTACATAAAAAATGGATTTTTCAAAATTCTTTTCTCTAAATTTCGCAAATTATTGTGTAATTAGCGTTTCATGAACCGAAATGATGTATTTCAACAATCAAATGTAAAAGAAAATGATAAATTTCAATTTTTTTCGACGGTCGAAAACCTGTAAATTATCTAAGGGTACCCCCTTCTTACATAAAAAATGGATTTTTCAAAATTTTTTTCTCTAAATTTCGCAAATTATTGTGCAATTAGCGTTTCATGAACCGAAATGATGTATTTCAAGAATCAAATGTAAAAGAAAATGATAAATTTCAATTTTTTTCGACGGTCGAAAACCTGCAAATTATCTAAGGGTACCCCCTTCTTACATAAAAAATGGATTTTTCAAAATTTTTTTCTCTAAATTTCGCAAATTATTGTGCAATTAGCGTTTCATGAACCGAAATGATGTATTTCAACAATCAAATGTAAAAGAAAATGCTAAATTTAAATTTTTTTCGACGGTCGAAAACCTGCGAATTATCTAAGGGTACCCCCTTCTTACATAAAAAATGGATTTTTCAAAATTTTTTTCTCCAAATTTCGCAAATTATTGTGTAATTAGCGTTTCATGAACCGAAATGATGTATTTCAACAATCAAATGTAAAAGAAAATGATAAATTTCAATTTTTTTCGACGGTCGAAAACCTGCGAATTATCTAAGGGTACCCCCTTCTTACATAAAAAATGGATTCTTCAAAATTTTTTTCTCCAAATTTCGCAAATTATTGTGTAATTAGCGTTTCATGAACCGAAATGATGTATTTCAACAATCAAATGTAAAAGAAAATGATAAATTTCAATTTTTTTCGACGGTCGAAAACCTGCAAATTATCTAAGGGTACCCCCTTCTTACATAAAAAATGGATTCTTCAAATTTTTTTTCTCTAAATTTCGCAAATTATTGTGTAATTAGCGTTTCGTGAATCGAAATGATGTATTTCAACAATCAAATGTAAAAGAAAATGCTAAATTTCAATTTTTTTCGACGGTCGAAAACCTGCGAATTATCTAAGGGTACCCCCTTCTTACATAAAAAATGGATTTTTCAAAATTTTTTTCTCTAAATTTCGCAAATTATTGTGCAATTAGCGTTTCATGAACCGAAATGATGTATTTCAACAATCAAATGTAAAAGAAAATGATAAATTTCAATTTTTTTCGACGGTCGAAAACCTGCGAATTATCTAAGGGTACCCCCTTCTTACATAAAAAATGGATTCTTCAAAATTTTTTTCTCCAAATTTCGCAAATTATTGTGTAATTAGCGTTTCATGAACCGAAATGATGTATTTCAACAATCAAATGTAAAAGAAAATGATAAATTTCAATTTTTTTCGACGGTCGAAAACCTGCGAATTATCTAAGGGTACCCCCTTCTTACATAAAAAATGGATTCTTCAAATTTTTTTTCTCTAAATTTCGCAAATTATTGTGTAATTAGCGTTTCGTGAATCGAAATGATGTATTTCAACAATCAAATGTAAAAGAAAATGCTAAATTTCAATTTTTTTCGACGGTCGAAAACCTGCGAATTATCTAAGGGTACCCCCTTCTTACATAAAAAATGGATTTTTCAAAATTTTTTTCTCTAAATTTCGCAAATTATTGTGTAATTAGCGTTTCGTGAACCGAAATGATGTATTTCAACAATCAAATGTAAAAGAAAATGATAAATTTCAATTTTTTTCGACGGTCGAAAACCTGCGAATTATCTAAGGGTACCCCCTTCTTACATAAAAAATGGATTTTTCAAAATTTTTTTCTCTAAATTTCGCAAATTATTGTGTAATTAGCGTTTCATGAACCGAAATGATGTATTTCAACAATCAAATGTAAAAGAAAATGATAAATTTAAATTTTTTTCGACGGTCGAAAACCTGCGAATTATCTAAGGGTACCCCGTTCTTACATAAAAAATGGATTTTTCAAAAATTTTTTCTCTAAATTTCGCATATTATTGTGCAATTAGCGTTTCATGAACCGAAATGATGTATTTCAACAATCAAATGTAAAAGAAAATGATAAATTTCAATTTTTTTCGACGGTCGAAAACCAGCGAATTATCTAAGGGTACCCCCTTCTTACATAAAAAATGGATTTTTCAAAATTTTTTTCTCTAAATTTCGCAAATTATTGTGTAATTAGCGTTTCGTGAACCGAAATGATGTATTTCAACAATCAAATGTAAAAGAAAATGCTAAATTTCAATTTTTTTCGACGGTCGAAAACCTGCAAATTATCTAAGGGTACCCCCTTCTTACTTAAAAAATGGATTTTTCAAATTTTTTTTCTCTAAATTTCGCAAATTATTGTGTAATTAGCGTTTCATGAACCGAAATGATGTATTTCAACAATCAAATGTAAAAGAAAATGATAAATTTCAATTTTTTTCGACGGTCGAAAACCTGCGAATTATCTAAGGGTACCCCCTTCTTACATAAAAAATGGATTTTTCAAAATTTTTTTCTCTAAATTTCGCAAATTATTGTGCAATTAGCGTTTCATGAACCGAAATGATGTATTTCAAGAATCAAATGTAAAAGAAAATGATAAATTTCAATTTTTTTCGACGGTCGAAAACCTGCAAATTATCTAAGGGTACCCCCTTCTTACATAAAAAATGGATTTTTCAAAATTTTTTTCTCTAAATTTCGCAAATTATTGTGTAATTAGCGTTTCGTGAACCGAAATGATGTATTTCAACAATCAAATGTAAAAGAAAATGCAAAATTTCAATTTTTTTCGACGGTCGAAAACCTGCGAATTATCTAAGGGTACCCCCTTCTTACATAAAAAATGGATTTTTCAAAAATTTTTTCTCTAAATTTCGCAAATTATTGTGCAATTAGCGTTTCATGAACCGAAATGATGTATTTCAACAATCAAATGTAAAAGAAAATGATAAATTTCAATTTTTTTCGACGGTCGAAAACCTGCGAATTATCTAAGGGTACCCCCGTCTTACATAAAAAATGGATTTTGCAAAATTTTTTTCTCTAAATTTCGCAAATTATTGTGTAATTAGCGTTTCATGAACCGAAATGATGTATTTCAACAATCAAATGTAAAAGAAAATGATAAATTTAAATTTTTTTCGACGGTCGAAAACCTGCGAATTATCTAAGGGTACCCCCTTCTTACATAAAAAATGGATTTTTCAAATTTTTTTTCTCTAAATTTCGCAAATTATTGTGTAATTAGCGTTTCGTGAACCGAAATGATGTATTTCAACAATCAAATGTAAAAGAAAATGATAAATTTCAATTTTTTTCGACGGTCGAAAACCTGCGAATTATCTAAGGGTACCCCCTTCTTACATAAAAAATGGATTTTTCAAAATTTTTTTCTCTAAATTTCACAAATTATTGTGTAATTAGCGTTTCGTGAACCGAAATGATGTATTTCAACAATCAAATGTAAAAGAAAATGATAAATTTCAATTTTTTTCGACGGTCGAAAACCTGCGAATTATCTAAGGGTACCCCCTTCTTACATAAAAAATGGATTTTTCAAAATTTTTTTCTCTAAATTTCGCAAATTATTGTGTAATTAGCGTTTCATGAACCGAAATGATGTATTTCAACAATCAAATGTAAAAGAAAATGATAAATTTCAATTATTTTCGACGGTCGAAAACCTGCGAATTATCTAAGGGTACCCCCTTCTTACATAAAAAATGGATTTTTCAAAATTTTTTTCTCTAAATTTCGCAAATTATTGTGTAATTAGCGTTTCGTGAACCGAAATGATGTATTTCAACAATCAAATGTAAAAGAAAATGATAAATTTCAATTTTTTTCGACGGTCGAAAACCAGCGAATTATCTAAGGGTACCCCCTTCTTACATAAAAAATGGATTTTTCAAAATTTTTTTCTCTAAATTTCGCAAATTATTGTGTAATTAGCGTTTCGTGAACCGAAATGATGTATTTCAACAATCAAATGTAAAAGAAAATGCTAAATTTCAATTTTTTTCGACGGTCGAAAACCTGCAAATTATCTAAGGGTACCCCCTTCTTACTTAAAAAATGGATTTTTCAAAATTTTTTTCTCTAAATTTCGCAAATTATTGTGTAATTAGCGTTTCGTGAACCGAAATGATGTATTTCAACAATCAAATGTAAAAGAAAATGCAAAATTTCAATTTTTTTCGACGGTCGAAAACCTGCGAATTATCTAAGGGTACCCCCTTCTTACATAAAAAATGGATTTTTCAAAAATTTTTTCTCTAAATTTCGCAAATTATTGTGCAATTAGCGTTTCATGAACCGAAATGATGTATTTCAACAATCAAATGTAAAAGAAAATGATAAATTTCAATTTTTTTCGACGGTCGAAAACCTGCGAATTATCTAAGGGTACCCCCTTCTTACATAAAAAATGGATTTTTCAAAATTTTTTTCTCTAAATTTCGCAAATTATTGTGCAATTAGCGTTTCATGAACCGAAATGATGTATTTCAACAATCAAATGTAAAAGAAAATGATAAATTTCAATTTTTTTCGACGGTCGAAAACCTGCGAATTATCTAAGGGTACCCCCTTCTTACATAAAAAATGGATTTTTCAAAATTTTTTTCTCTAAATTTCGCAAATTATTGTGCAATTAGCGTTTCATGAACCGAAATGATGTATTTCAACAATCAAATGTAAAAGAAAATGATAAATTTCAATTTTTTTCGACGGTCGAAAACCTGCGAATTATCTAAGGGTACCCCCTTCTTACATAAAAAATGGATTTTTCAAAAATTTTTTCTCTAAATTTCGCAAATTATTGTGCAATTAGCGTTTCATGAACCGAAATGATGTATTTCAACAATCAAATGTAAAAGAATATGATAAATTTAAATTTTTTTCGACGGTCGAAAACCTGCGAATTATCTAAGGGTACCCCCTTCTTACTTAAAAAATGGATTTTTCAAAATTTTTTTCTCTAAATTTCGCAAATTATTGTGTAATTAGCGTTTCATGAACCGAAATGATGTATTTCAACAATCAAATGTAAAAGAAAATGATAAATTTCAATTTTTTTCGACGGTCGAAAACCTGCGAATTATCTAAGGGTACCCCCTTCTTACTTAAAAAATGGATTTTTCAAAATTTTTTTCTCTAAATTTCGCAAATTATTGTGTAATTAGCGTTTCGTGAACCGAAATGATGTATTTCAACAATCAAATGTAAAAGAAAATGCTAAATTTCAATTTTTTTCGACGGTCGAAAACCTGCAAATTATCTAAGGGTACCCCCTTCTTACTTAAAAAATGGATTTTTCAAAATTTTTTTCTCTAAATTTCGCAAATTATTGTGTAATTAGCGTTTCATGAACCGAAATGATGTATTTCAACAATCAAATTTAAAAGAAAATGATAAATTTAAATTTTTTTCGACGGTCGAAAACCTGCGAATTATCTAAGGGTACCCCCTTCTTACATAAAAAGTGGATTTTTCAAAAATTTTTTCTCTAAATTTCGCAAATTATTGTGTAATTAGCGTTTCGTGAACCGAAATGATGTATTTCAACAATCAAATGTAAAAGAAAATGATAAATTTAAATTTTTTTCGACGGTCGAAAACCAGCGAATTATCTAAGGGTACCCCCTTCTTACATAAAAAATGGATTTTTCAAAATTCTTTTCTCTAAATTTCGCAAATTATTGTGTAATTAGCGTTTCATGAACCGAAATGATGTATTTCAACAATCAAATGTAAAAGAAAATGATAAATTTCAATTTTTTTCGACGGTCGAAAACCTGCAAATTATCTAAGGGTACCCCCTTCTTACATAAAAAATGGATTTTTCAAAATTTTTTTCTCTAAATTTCGCAAATTATTGTGTAATTAGCGTTTCATGAACCGAAATGATGTATTTCAACAATCAAATGTAAAAGAAAATGATAAATTTCAATTTTTTTCGACGGTCGAAAACCTGCGAATTATCTAAGGGTACCCCCTTCTTACATAAAAAATGGATTTTTCAAATTTTTTTTCTCTAAATTTCGCAAATTATTGTGTAATTAGCGTTTCATGAACCGAAATGATGTATTTCAACAATCAAATGTAAAAGAAAATGATAAATTTCAATTTTTTTCGACGGTCGAAAACCTGCAAATTATCTAAGGGTACCCCCTTCTTACATAAAAAATGGATTTTTCAAAATTTTTTTCTCTAAATTTCGCAAATTATTGTGTAATTAGCGTTTCATGAACCGAAATGATGTATTTCAACAATCAAATGTAAAAGAAAATGATAAATTTAAATTTTTTTCGACGGTCGAAAACCTGCAAATTATCTAAGGGTACCCCCTTCTTACATAAAAAATGGATTTTTCAAAATTTTTTTCTCTAAATTTCGCAAATTATTGTGTAATTAGCGTTTCATGAACCGAAATGATGTATTTCAACAATCAAATGTAAAAGAAAATGATAAATTTCAATTTTTTTCGACGGTCGAAAACCTGCAAATTATCTAAGGGTACCCCCTTCTTACATAAAAAATGGATTTTTCAAAATTTTTTTCTCTAAATTTCGCAAATTATTGTGTAATTAGCGTTTCATGAACCGAAATGATGTATTTCAACAATCAAATGTAAAAGAAAATGATAAATTTAAATTTTTTTCGACGGTCGAAAACCTGCAAATTATCTAAGGGTACCCCCTTCTTACATAAAAAATGGATTTTTCAAAATTTTTTTCTCTAAATTTCGCAAATTATTGTGTAATTAGCGTTTCATGAACCGAAATGATGTATTTCAACAATCAAATGTAAAAGAAAATGATAAATTTCAATTTTTTTCGACGGTCGAAAACCTGCAAATTATCTAAGGGTACCCCCTTCTTACATAAAAAATGGATTTTTCAAAATTTTTTTCTCCAAATTTCGCAAATTATTGTGTAATTAGCGTTTCATGAACCGAAATGATGTATTTCAACAATCAAATGTAAAAGAAAATGATAAATTTAAATTTTTTTCGACGGTCGAAAACCTGCAAATTATCTAAGGGTACCCCCTTCTTACATAAAAAATGGATTTTTCAAAATTTTTTTCTCCAAATTTCGCAAATTATTGTGCAATTAGCGTTTCATGAACCGAAATGATGTATTTCAACAATCAAATGTAAAAGAAAATGATAAATTTCAATTTTTTTCGACGGTCGAAAACCAGCGAATTATCTAAGGGTACCCCCTTGTTACATAAAAAATGGATTTTTCAAAAATTTTTTCTCTAAATTTCGCAAATTATTGTGCAATTAGCGTTTCATGAACCGAAATGATGTATTTCAACAATCAAATGTAAAAGAAAATGATAAATTTCAATTTTTTTCGACGGTCGAAAACCTGCGAATTATCCAAGGGTACCCCCTTCTTACATAAAAAATGGATTTTTCAAAAATTTTTTCTCTAAATTTCGCAAATTATTGTGTAATTAGCGTTTCGTGAACCGAAATGATGTATTTCAACAATCAAATGTAAAAGAAAATGATAAATTTCAATTTTTTTCGACGGTCGAAAACCTGCGAATTATCTAAGGGTACCCCCTTCTTACATAAAAAATGGATTTTTCAAAATTTTTTTCTCTAAATTTCGCAAATTATTGTGTAATTAGCGTTTCATGAACCGAAATGATGTATTTCAACAATCAAATGTAAAAGAAAATGATAAATTTCAATTTTTTTCGACGGTCGAAAACCTGCAAATTATCTAAGGGTACCCCCTTCTTACATAAAAAATGGATTTTTCAAAATTTTTTTCTCTAAATTTCGCAAATTATTGTGTAATTAGCGTTTCATGAACCGAAATGATGTATTTCAACAATCAAATGTAAAAGAAAATGATAAATTTCAATTTTTTTCGACGGTCGAAAACCTGCGAATTATCTAAGGGTACCCCCTTCTTACATAAAAAATGGATTTTTCAAAATTTTTTTCTCTAAATTTCGCAAATTATTGTGCAATTAGCGTTTCATGAACCGAAATGATGTATTTCAACAATCAAATGTAAAAGAAAATGATAAATTTCAATTATTTTCGACGGTCGAAAACCTGCGAATTATCTAAGGGTACCCCCTTCTTACATAAAAAATGGATTTTTCAAAATTTTTTTCTCTAAATTTCGCAAATTATTGTGCAATTAGCGTTTCATGAACCGAAATGATGTATTTCAACAATCAAATGTAAAAGAAAATGATAAATTTCAATTTTTTTCGACGGTCGAAAACCTGCGAATTATCTAAGGGTACCCCCTTCTTACATAAAAAATGGATTTTTCAAAATTTTTTTCTCTAAATTTCGCAAATTATTGTGCAATTAGCGTTTCATGAACCGAAATGATGTATTTCAACAATCAAATGTAAAAGAAAATGATAAATTTCAATTTTTTTCGACGGTCGAAAACCTGCGAATTATCTAAGGGTACCCCCTTCTTACATAAAAAATGGATTTTTCAAAATTTTTTTCTCTAAATTTCGCAAATTATTGTGCAATTAGCGTTTCATGAACCGAAATGATGTATTTCAACAATCAAATGTAAAAGAAAATGATAAATTTCAATTTTTTTCGACGGTCGAAAACCTGCGAATTATCTAAGGGTACCCCCTTCTTACATAAAAAATGGATTTTTCAAAATTTTTTCTCTAAATTTCGCAAATTATTGTGCAATTAGCGTTTCATGAACCGAAATGATGTATTTCAACAATCAAATGTAAAAGAAAATGATAAATTTCAATTATTTTCGACGGTCGAAAACCTGCGAATTATCTAAGGGTACCCCCTTCTTACATAAAAAATGGATTTTTCAAAATTTTTTTCTCTAAATTTCGCAAATTATTGTGTAATTAGCGTTTCATGAACCGAAATGATGTATTTCAACAATCAAATGTAAAAGAAAATGATAAATTTCAATTTTTTTCGACGGTCGAAAACCTGCGAATTATCTAAGGGTACCCCCTTCTTACTTAAAAAATGGATTTTTCAAAATTTTTTTCTCTAAATTTCGCAAATTATTGTGTAATTAGCGTTTCGTGAACCGAAATGATGTATTTCAACAATCAAATGTAAAAGAAAATGCTAAATTTCAATTTTTTTCGACGGTCGAAAACCTGCAAATTATCTAAGGGTACCCCCTTCTTACTTAAAAAATGGATTTTTCAAAATTTTTTTCTCTAAATTTCGCAAATTATTGTGTAATTAGCGTTTCATGAACCGAAATGATGTATTTCAACAATCAAATTTAAAAGAAAATGATAAATTTAAATTTTTTTCGACGGTCGAAAACCTGCGAATTATCTAAGGGTACCCCCTTCTTACATAAAAAGTGGATTTTTCAAAAATTTTTTCTCTAAATTTCGCAAATTATTGTGTAATTAGCGTTTCGTGAACCGAAATGATGTATTTCAACAATCAAATGTAAAAGAAAATGATAAATTTAAATTTTTTTCGACGGTCGAAAACCAGCGAATTATCTAAGGGTACCCCCTTCTTACATAAAAAATGGATTTTTCAAAATTCTTTTCTCTAAATTTCGCAAATTATTGTGTAATTAGCGTTTCATGAACCGAAATGATGTATTTCAACAATCAAATGTAAAAGAAAATGATAAATTTCAATTTTTTTCGACGGTCGAAAACCTGCAAATTATCTAAGGGTACCCCCTTCTTACATAAAAAATGGATTTTTCAAAATTTTTTTCTCTAAATTTCGCAAATTATTGTGTAATTAGCGTTTCATGAACCGAAATGATGTATTTCAACAATCAAATGTAAAAGAAAATGATAAATTTCAATTTTTTTCGACGGTCGAAAACCTGCGAATTATCTAAGGGTACCCCCTTCTTACATAAAAAATGGATTTTTCAAATTTTTTTTCTCTAAATTTCGCAAATTATTGTGTAATTAGCGTTTCATGAACCGAAATGATGTATTTCAACAATCAAATGTAAAAGAAAATGATAAATTTCAATTTTTTTCGACGGTCGAAAACCTGCAAATTATCTAAGGGTACCCCCTTCTTACATAAAAAATGGATTTTTCAAAATTTTTTTCTCTAAATTTCGCAAATTATTGTGTAATTAGCGTTTCATGAACCGAAATGATGTATTTCAACAATCAAATGTAAAAGAAAATGATAAATTTAAATTTTTTTCGACGGTCGAAAACCTGCAAATTATCTAAGGGTACCCCCTTCTTACATAAAAAATGGATTTTTCAAAATTTTTTTCTCTAAATTTCGCAAATTATTGTGTAATTAGCGTTTCATGAACCGAAATGATGTATTTCAACAATCAAATGTAAAAGAAAATGATAAATTTCAATTTTTTTCGACGGTCGAAAACCTGCAAATTATCTAAGGGTACCCCCTTCTTACATAAAAAATGGATTTTTCAAAATTTTTTTCTCCAAATTTCGCAAATTATTGTGTAATTAGCGTTTCATGAACCGAAATGATGTATTTCAACAATCAAATGTAAAAGAAAATGATAAATTTAAATTTTTTTCGACGGTCGAAAACCTGCAAATTATCTAAGGGTACCCCCTTCTTACATAAAAAATGGATTTTTCAAAATTTTTTTCTCCAAATTTCGCAAATTATTGTGTAATTAGCGTTTCATGAACCGAAATGATGTATTTCAACAATCAAATGTAAAAGAAAATGATAAATTTAAATTTTTTTCGACGGTCGAAAACCTGCAAATTATCTAAGGGTACCCCCTTCTTACATAAAAAATGGATTTTTCAAAATTTTTTTCTCTAAATTTCGCAAATTATTGTGTAATTAGCGTTTCGTGAACCGAAATGATGTATTTCAACAATCAAATGTAAAAGAAAATGATAAATTTCAATTTTTTTCGACGGTCGAAAACCAGCGAATTATCTAAGGGTACCCCCTTGTTACATAAAAAATGGATTTTTCAAAAATTTTTTCTCTAAATTTCGCAAATTATTGTGCAATTAGCGTTTCATGAACCGAAATGATGTATTTCAACAATCAAATGTAAAAGAAAATGATAAATTTCAATTTTTTTCGACGGTCGAAAACCTGCGAATTATCCAAGGGTACCCCCTTCTTACATAAAAAATGGATTTTTCAAAATTTTTTTCTCTAAATTTCGCAAATTATTGTGTAATTAGCGTTTCGTGAACCGAAATGATGTATTTCAACAATCAAATGTAAAAGAAAATGATAAATTTCAATTTTTTTCGACGGTCGAAAACCTGCGAATTATCTAAGGGTACCCCCTTCTTACATAAAAAATGGATTTTTCAAAATTTTTTTCTCTAAATTTCGCAAATTATTGTGTAATTAGCGTTTCATGAACCGAAATGATGTATTTCAACAATCAAATGTAAAAGAAAATGATAAATTTCAATTTTTTTCGACGGTCGAAAACCTGCAAATTATCTAAGGGTACCCCCTTCTTACATAAAAAATGGATTTTTCAAAATTTTTTTCTCTAAATTTCGCAAATTATTGTGTAATTAGCGTTTCATGAACCGAAATGATGTATTTCAACAATCAAATGTAAAAGAAAATGATAAATTTCAATTTTTTTCGACGGTCGAAAACCTGCGAATTATCTAAGGGTACCCCCTTCTTACATAAAAAATGGATTTTTCAAAATTTTTTTCTCTAAATTTCGCAAATTATTGTGCAATTAGCGTTTCATGAACCGAAATGATGTATTTCAACAATCAAATGTAAAAGAAAATGATAAATTTCAATTATTTTCGACGGTCGAAAACCTGCGAATTATCTAAGGGTACCCCCTTCTTACATAAAAAATGGATTTTTCAAAATTTTTTTCTCTAAATTTCGCAAATTATTGTGCAATTAGCGTTTCATGAACCGAAATGATGTATTTCAACAATCAAATGTAAAAGAAAATGATAAATTTCAATTTTTTTCGACGGTCGAAAACCTGCGAATTATCTAAGGGTACCCCCTTCTTACATAAAAAATGGATTTTTCAAAATTTTTTTCTCTAAATTTCGCAAATTATTGTGCAATTAGCGTTTCATGAACCGAAATGATGTATTTCAACAATCAAATGTAAAAGAAAATGATAAATTTCAATTTTTTTCGACGGTCGAAAACCTGCGAATTATCTAAGGGTACCCCCTTCTTACATAAAAAATGGATTTTTCAAAATTTTTTTCTCTAAATTTCGCAAATTATTGTGTAATTAGCGTTTCATGAACCGAAATGATGTATTTCAACAATCAAATGTAAAAGAAAATGATAAATTTAAATTTTTTTCGACGGTCGAAAACCAGCGAATTATCTAAGGGTACCCCCTTCTTACATAAAAAATGGATTTTTCAAAATTCTTTTCTCTAAATTTCGCAAATTATTGTGTAATTAGCGTTTCATGAACCGAAATGATGTATTTCAACAATCAAATGTAAAAGAAAATGATAAATTTCAATTTTTTTCGACGGTCGAAAACCTGCAAATTATCTAAGGGTACCCCCTTCTTACATAAAAAATGGATTTTTCAAAATTTTTTTCTCTAAATTTCGCAAATTATTGTGCAATTAGCGTTTCATGAACCGAAATGATGTATTTCAACAATCAAATGTAAAAGAAAATGATAAATTTCAATTTTTTTCGACGGTCGAAAACCTGCGAATTATCTAAGGGTACCCCCTTCTTACATAAAAAATGGATTTTTCAAAATTTTTTTCTCTAAATTTCGCAAATTATTGTGCAATTAGCGTTTCATGAACCGAAATGATGTATTTCAACAATCAAATGTAAAAGAAAATGATAAATTTCAATTTTTTTCGACGGTCGAAAACCTGCGAATTATCTAAGGGTACCCCCTTCTTACATAAAAAATGGATTTTTCAAAATTTTTTTCTCTAAATTTCGCAAATTATTGTGTAATTAGCGTTTCGTGAACCGAAATGATGTATTTCAACAATCAAATGTAAAAGAAAATGATAAATTTCAATTTTTTTCGACGGTCGAAAACCTGCGAATTATCTAAGGGTACCCCCCTTCTTACATAAAAAATGGATTTTTCAAAATTTTTTCTCTAAATTTCGCAAATTATTGTGTAATTAGCGTTTCATGAACCGAAATGATGTATTTCAACAATCAAATGTAAAAGAAAATGATAAATTTCAATTTTTTTCGACGGTCGAAAACCTGCAAATTATCTAAGGGTACCCCCTTCTTACATAAAAAATGGATTTTTCAAAATTTTTTTCTCTAAATTTCGCAAATTATTGTGTAATTAGCGTTTCGTGAACCGAAATGATGTATTTCAACAATCAAATGTAAAAGAAAATGATAAATTTCAATTTTTTTCGACCGTCGAAAACCAGCGAATTATCTAAGGGTACCCCCTTCTTACATAAAAAATGGATTTTTCAAAATTTTTTTCTCTAAATTTCGCAAATTATTGTGCAATTAGCGTTTCATGAACCGAAATGATGTATTTCAACAATCAAATGTAAAAGAAAATGATAAATTTAAATTTTTTTCGACGGTCGAAAACCTGCAAATTATCTAAGGGTACCCCCTTCTTACATAAAAAATGGATTTTTCAAAATTTTTTTCTCTAAATTTCGCAAATTATTGTGTAATTAGCGTTTCATGAACCGAAATGATGTATTTCAACAATCAAATGTAAAAGAAAATGATAAATTTCAATTTTTTTCGACGGTCGAAAACCTGCAAATTATCTAAGGGTACCCCCTTCTTACATAAAAAATGGATTTTTCAAAATTTTTTTCTCCAAATTTCGCAAATTATTGTGTAATTAGCGTTTCATGAACCGAAATGATGTATTTCAACAATCAAATGTAAAAGAAAATGATAAATTTCAATTTTTTTCGACGGTCGAAAACCTGCAAATTATCTAAGGGTACCCCCTTCTTACATAAAAAATGGATTTTTCAAAATTTTTTTCTCTAAATTTCGCAAATTATTGTGTAATTAGCGTTTCGTGAACCGAAATGATGTATTTCAACAATCAAATGTAAAAGAAAATGATAAATTTCAATTTTTTTCGACGGTCGAAAACCTGCGAATTATCTAAGGGTACCCCCCTTCTTACATAAAAAATGGATTTTTCAAAATTTTTTCTCTAAATTTCGCAAATTATTGTGTAATTAGCGTTTCATGAACCGAAATGATGTATTTCAACAATCAAATGTAAAAGAAAATGATAAATTTCAATTTTTTTCGACGGTCGAAAACCTGCAAATTATCTAAGGGTACCCCCTTCTTACATAAAAAATGGATTTTTCAAAATTTTTTTCTCTAAATTTCGCAAATTATTGTGTAATTAGCGTTTCGTGAACCGAAATGATGTATTTCAACAATCAAATGTAAAAGAAAATGATAAATTTCAATTTTTTTCGACCGTCGAAAACCAGCGAATTATCTAAGGGTACCCCCTTCTTACATAAAAAATGGATTTTTCAAAATTTTTTTCTCTAAATTTCGCAAATTATTGTGCAATTAGCGTTTCATGAACCGAAATGATGTATTTCAACAATCAAATGTAAAAGAAAATGATAAATTTAAATTTTTTTCGACGGTCGAAAACCTGCAAATTATCTAAGGGTACCCCCTTCTTACATAAAAAATGGATTTTTCAAAATTTTTTTCTCTAAATTTCGCAAATTATTGTGTAATTAGCGTTTCATGAACCGAAATGATGTATTTCAACAATCAAATGTAAAAGAAAATGATAAATTTCAATTTTTTTCGACGGTCGAAAACCTGCAAATTATCTAAGGGTACCCCCTTCTTACATAAAAAATGGATTTTTCAAAATTTTTTTCTCCAAATTTCGCAAATTATTGTGTAATTAGCGTTTCATGAACCGAAATGATGTATTTCAACAATCAAATGTAAAAGAAAATGATAAATTTCAATTTTTTTCGACGGTCGAAAACCTGCAAATTATCTAAGGGTACCCCCTTCTTACATAAAAAATGGATTTTTCAAAATTTTTTTCTCTAAATTTCGCAAATTATTGTGTAATTAGCGTTTCGTGAACCGAAATGATGTATTTCAACAATCAAATGTAAAAGAAAATGATAAATTTCAATTTTTTTCGACGGTCGAAAACCAGCGAATTATCTAAGGGTACCCCCTTCTTACATAAAAAATGGTTTTTCAAAATTTTTTTCTCTAAATTTCGCAAATTATTGTGCAATTAGCGTTTCATGAACCGAAATGATGTATTTCAACAATCAAATGTAAAAGAAAATGATAAATTTCAATTTTTTTCGACGGTCGAAAACCTGCGAATTATCTAAGGGTACCCCCTTCTTACATAAAAAATGGATTTTTCAAAATTTTTTTCTCTAAATTTCGCAAATTATTGTGCAATTAGCGTTTCATGAACCGAAATGATGTATTTCAACAATCAAATGTAAAAGAAAATGATAAATTTCAATTTTTTTCGACGGTCGAAAACCTGCGAATTATCTAAGGGTACCCCCTTCTTACATAAAAAATGGATTTTTCAAAATTTTTTTCTCTAAATTTCGCAAATTATTGTGTAATTAGCGTTTCGTGAACCGAAATGATGTATTTCAACAATCAAATGTAAAAGAAAATGATAAATTTCAATTTTTTTCGACGGTCGAAAACCAGCGAATTATCTAAGGGTACCCCCTTCTTACATAAAAAATGGATTTTTCAAAATTTTTTTCTCTAAATTTCGCAAATTATTGTGCAATTAGCGTTTCATGAACCGAAATGATGTATTTCAACAATCAAATGTAAAAGAAAATGATAAATTTCAATTTTTTTCGACGGTCGAAAACCTGCGAATTATCTAAGGGTACCCCCTTCTTACATAAAAAATGGATTTTTCAAAATTTTTTTCTCTAAATTTCGCAAATTATTGTGTAATTAGCGTTTCGTGAACCGAAATGATGTATTTCAACAATCAAATGTAAAAGAAAATGATAAATTTCCAATTTTTACGACGGTCGAAAACCTGCGAATTATCTAAGGGTACCCCCTTCTTACATAAAAAATGGATTTTTCAAAATTTTTTTATCTAAATTTCGCAAATTATAGTGTAATTAGCGTTTCGTGAACCGAAATGATGTATTTCAACAATCAAATGTAAAAGAAAATGATAAATTTCAATTTTTTTCGACGGTCGAAAACCTGCGAATTATCTAAGGGTACCCCCTTCTTACATAAAAAATGGATTTTTCAAAATTTTTTTCTCCAAATTTCGCAAATTATTGTGCAATTAGCGTTTCATGAACCGAAATGATGTATTTCAACAATCAAATGTAAAAGAAAATGATAAATTTCAATTTTTTTCGACGGTCGAAAACCTGCGAATTATCTAAGGGTACCCCCTTCTTACATAAAAGATGGATTTTTCAAAATTTTTTTCTCTAAATTTCGCAAATTATTGTGCAATTAGCGTTTCATGAACCGAAATGATGTATTTCAACAATCAAATGTAAAAGAAAATGATAAATTTAAATTTTTTTCGACGGTCGAAAACCTGCAAATTATCTAAGGGTACCCCCTTCTTACATAAAAAATGGATTTTTCAAAATTTTTTTCTCTAAATTTCGCAAATTATTGTGTAATTAGCGTTTCATGAACCGAAATGATGTATTTCAACAATCAAATGTAAAAGAAAATGATAAATTTCAATTTTTTTCGACGGTCGAAAACCTGCAAATTATCTAAGGGTACATAAAAAATGGATTTTTCAAAATTTTTTTCTCTAAATTTCGCAAATTATTGTGTAATTAGCGTTTCGTGAACCGAAATGATGTATTTCAACAATCAAATGTAAAAGAAAATGATAAATTTCAATTTTTTTCGACGGTCGAAAACCAGCGAATTATCTAAGGGTACCCCCTTCTTACATAAAAAATGGATTTTTCAAAATTTTTTTCTCTAAATTTTGCAAATTATTGTGCAATTAGCGTTTCATGAACCGAAATGATGTATTTCAACAATCAAATGTAAAAGAAAATGATAAATTTCAATTTTTTTCGACGGTCGAAAACCTGCGAATTATCTAAGGGTACCCCCTTCTTACATAAAAAATGGATTTTTCAAAATTTTTTTCTCTAAATTTCGCAAATTATTGTGCAATTAGCGTTTCATGAACCGAAATGATGTATTTCAACAATCAAATGTAAAAGAAAATGATAAATTTCAATTTTTTTCGACGGTCGAAAACCTGCGAATTATCTAAGGGTACCCCCTTCTTACATAAAAAATGGATTTTTCAAAATTTTTTTCTCTAAATTTCGCAAATTATTGTGCAATTAGCGTTTCATGAACCGAAATGATGTATTTCAACAATCAAATGTAAAAGAAAATGACAAATTTCAATTTTTTTCGACGGTCGAAAACCTGCGAATTATCTAAGGGTACCCCCTTCTTACATAAAAAATGGATTTTTCAAAAATTTTTTCTCTAAATTTCGCAAATTATTGTGCAATTAGCGTTTCATGAACCGAAATGATGTATTTCAACAATCAAATGTAAAAGAAAATGATAAATTTCAATTTTTTTCGACGGTCGAAAACCTGCGAATTATCTAAGGGTACCCCCTTCTTACATAAAAAATGGATTTTTCAAAAATTTTTTCTCTAAATTTCGCAAATTATTGTGTAATTAGCGTTTCGTGAACCGAAATGATGTATTTCAACAATCAAATGTAAAAGAAAATGATAAATTTCAATTTTTTTCGACGGTCGAAAACCTGCAAATTATCTAAGGGTACCCCCTTACATAAAAAATGGATTTTTCAAAATTTTTTTCTCTAAATTTCGCAAATTATTGTGTAATTAGCGTTTCGTGAACCGAAATGATGTATTTCAACAATCAAATGTAAAAGAAAATGATAAATTTCAATTTTTTTCGACGGTCGAAAACCTGCGAATTATCTAAGGGTACCCCCTTCTTACATAAAAAATGGATTTTTCAAAATTTTTTTCTCTAAATTTCGCAAATTATTGTGTAATTAGCGTTTCGTGAACCGAAATGATGTATTTCAACAATCAAATGTAAAAGAAAATGATAAATTTCAATTTTTTTCGACGGTCGAAAACCTGCGAATTATCTAAGGGTACCCCCTTCTTACATAAAAAATGGATTTTTCAAATTTTTTTTCTCTAAATTTCGCAAATTATTGTGTAATTAGCGTTTCGTGAACCGAAATGATGTATTTCAACAATCAAATGTAAAAGAAAATGATAAATTTCAATTTTTTTCGACGGTCGAAAACCTGCGAATTATCTAAGGGTACCCCCTTCTTACATAAAAAATGGATTTTTCAAAATTTTTTTCTCTAAATTTCGCAAATTATTGTGCAATTAGCGTTTCATGAACCGAAATGATGTATTTCAACAATCAAATGTAAAAGAAAATGATAAATTTCAATTTTTTTCGACGGTCGAAAAGCTGCGAATTATCTAAGGGTACCCCCTTCTTACATAAAAAATGGATTTTTCAAAATTTTTTTCTCTAAATTTCGCAAATTATTGTGTAATTAGCGTTTCGTGAACCGAAATGATGTATTTCAACAATCAAATGTAAAAGAAAATGATAAATTTCAATTTTTTTCGACGGTCGAAAACCTGCGAATTATCTAAGGGTACCCCCTTCTTACATAAAAAATGGATTTTTCAAAATTTTTTTCTCTAAATTTCGCAAATTATTGTGTAATTAGCGTTTCGTGAACCGAAATGATGTATTTCAACAATCAAATGTAAAAGAAAATGATAAATTTCAATTTTTTTCGACGGTCGAAAACCTGCAAATTATCTAAGGGTACCCCCTTTTTACATAAAAAATGGATTTTTCAAAATTTTTTTCTCTAAATTTCGCAAATTATTATGTAATTAGCGTTTCGTGAACCGAAATGATGTATTTCAACAATCAAATGTAAAATAAAATGATAAATTTCAATTTTTTTCGACGGTCGAAAACCTGCGAATTATCTAAGGGTACCCCCTTCTTACATAAAAAATGGATTTTTCAAAATTTTTTTCTCTAAATTTCGCAAATTATTGTGTAATTAGCGTTTCGTGAACCGAAATGATGTATTTCAACAATCAAATGTAAAAGAAAATGATAAATTTCAATTTTTTTCGACGGTCGAAAACCTGCGAATTATCTAAGGGTACCCCCTTCTTACATAAAAAATGGATTTTTCAAAATTTTTTTCTCTAAATTTCGCAAATTATTGTGTAATTAGCGTTTCGTGAACCGAAATGATGTATTTCAACAATCAAATGTAAAAGAAAATGATAAATTTCAATTTTTTTCGACGGTCGAAAACCTGCGAATTATCTAAGGGTACCCCCTTCTTACATAAAAAATGGATTTTTCAAAATTTTTTTCTCTAAATTTCGCAAATTATTGTGTAATTAGCGTTTCATGAACCGAAATGATGTATTTCAACAATCAAATGTAAAAGAAAATGATAAATTTCAATTTTTTTCGACGGTCGAAAACCTGCAAATTATCTAAGGGTACCCCCTTCTTACATAAAAAATGGATTTTTCAAAATTTTTTTCTCTAAATTTCGCAAATTATTGTGTAATTAGCGTTTCGTGAACCGAAATGATGTATTTCAACAATCAAATGTAAAAGAAAATGATAAATTTCAATTTTTTTCGACGGTCGAAAACCAGCGAATTATCTAAGGGTACCCCCTTCTTACATAAAAAATGGATTTTTCAAAATTTTTTTCTCTAAATTTCGCAAATTATTGTGCAATTAGCGTTTCATGAACCGAAATGATGTATTTCAACAATCAAATGTAAAAGAAAATGATAAATTTCAATTTTTTTCGACGGTCGAAAACCTGCAAATTATCTAAGGGTACCCCTTCTTACATAAAAAATGGATTTTTCAAAATTTTTTTCTCTAAATTTCGCAAATTATTGTGCAATTAGCGTTTCATGAACCGAAATGATGTATTTCAACAATCAAATGTAAAAGAAAATGATAAATTTCAATTTTTTTCGACGGTCGAAAACCTGCCAATTATCTAAGGGTACCCCCTTCTTACATAAAAAATGGATTTTTCAAAATTTTTTTCTCCAAATTTCGCAAATTATTGTGTAATTAGCGTTTCATGAACCGAAATGATGTATTTCAACAATCAAATGTAAAAGAAAATGATAAATTTCAATTTTTTTCGACGGTCGAAAACCTGCAAATTATCTAAGGGTACCCCCTTCTTACATAAAAAATGGATTTTTCAAAATTTTTTTCTCTAAATTTCGCAAATTATTGTGTAATTAGCGTTTCGTGAACCGAAATGATGTATTTCAACAATCAAATGTAAAAGAAAATGATAAATTTCAATTTTTTTCGACGGTCGAAAACCAGCGAATTATCTAAGGGTACCCCCTTCTTACATAAAAAATGGATTTTTCAAAATTTTTTTCTCTAAATTTCGCAAATTATTGTGCAATTAGCGTTTCATGAACCGAAATGATGTATTTCAACAATCAAATGTAAAAGAAAATGATAAATTTCAATTTTTTTCGACGGTCGAAAACCTGCAAATTATCTAAGGGTACCCCCTTCTTACATAAAAAATGGATTTTTCAAAATTTTTTTCTCCAAATTTCGCAAATTATTGTGTAATTAGCGTTTCATGAACCGAAATGATGTATTTCAACAATCAAATGTAAAAGAAAATGATAAATTTCAATTTTTTTCGACGGTCGAAAACCTGCAAATTATCTAAGGGTACCCCCTTCTTACATAAAAAATGGATTTTTCAAAATTTTTTTCTCTAAATTTCGCAAATTATTGTGTAATTAGCGTTTCATGAACCGAAATGATGTATTTCAACAATCAAATGTAAAAGAAAATGATAAATTTCAATTTTTTTCGACGGTCGAAAACCTGCAAATTATCTAAGGGTACCCCCTTCTTACATAAAAAATGGATTTTTCAAAATTTTTTTCTCCAAATTTCGCAAATTATTGTGTAATTAGCGTTTCATGAACCGAAATGATGTATTTCAACAATCAAATGTAAAAGAAAATGATAAATTTCAATTTTTTTCGACGGTCGAAAACCTGCAAATTATCTAAGGGTACCCCCTTCTTACATAAAAAATGGATTTTTCAAAATTTTTTTCTCTAAATTTCGCAAATTATTGTGTAATTAGCGTTTCGTGAACCGAAATGATGTATTTCAACAATCAAATGTAAAAGAAAATGATAAATTTCAATTTTTTTCGACGGTCGAAAACCAGCGAATTATCTAAGGGTACCCCCTTCTTACATAAAAAATGGATTTTTCAAAATTTTTTTCTCTAAATTTCGCAAATTATTGTGCAATTAGCGTTTCATGAACCGAAATGATGTATTTCAACAATCAAATGTAAAAGAAAATGATAAATTTCAATTTTTTTCGACGGTCGAAAACCTGCGAATTATCTAAGGGTACCCCCTTCTTACATAAAAAATGGATTTTTCAAAATTTTTTTCTCTAAATTTCGCAAATTATTGTGCAATTAGCGTTTCATGAACCGAAATGATGTATTTCAACAATCAAATGTAAAAGAAAATGATAAATTTCAATTTTTTTCGACGGTCGAAAACCTGCGAATTATCTAAGGGTACCCCCTTCTTACATAAAAAATGGATTTTTCAAAATTTTTTTCTCTAAATTTCGCAAATTATTGTGTAATTAGCGTTTCGTGAACCGAAATGATGTATTTCAACAATCAAATGTAAAAGAAAATGATAAATTTCAATTTTTTTCGACGGTCGAAAACCAGCGAATTATCTAAGGGTACCCCCTTCTTACATAAAAAATGGATTTTTCAAAATTTTTTTCTCTAAATTTCGCAAATTATTGTGCAATTAGCGTTTCATGAACCGAAATGATGTATTTCAACAATCAAATGTAAAAGAAAATGATAAATTTCAATTTTTTTCGACGGTCGAAAACCTGCGAATTATCTAAGGGTACCCCCTTCTTACATAAAAAATGGATTTTTCAAAATTTTTTTCTCTAAATTTCGCAAATTATTGTGTAATTAGCGTTTCGTGAACCGAAATGATGTATTTCAACAATCAAATGTAAAAGAAAATGATAAATTTCCAATTTTTACGACGGTCGAAAACCTGCGAATTATCTAAGGGTACCCCCTTCTTACATAAAAAATGGATTTTTCAAAATTTTTTTCTCTAAATTTCGCAAATTATTGTGTAATTAGCGTTTCATGAACCGAAATGATGTATTTCAACAATCAAATGTAAAAGAAAATGATAAATTTCAATTTTTTTCGACGGTCGAAAACCTGCAAATTATCTAAGGGTACCCCCTTCTTACATAAAAAATGGATTTTTCAAAATTTTTTTCTCTAAATTTCGCAAATTATAGTGTAATTAGCGTTTCGTGAACCGAAATGATGTATTTCAACAATCAAATGTAAAAGAAAATGATAAATTTCAATTTTTTTCGACGGTCGAAAACCTGCGAATTATCTAAGGGTACCCCCTTCTTACATAAAAAATGGATTTTTCAAAATTTTTTTCTCCAAATTTCGCAAATTATTGTGCAATTAGCGTTTCATGAACCGAAATGATGTATTTCAACAATCAAATGTAAAAGAAAATGATAAATTTCAATTTTTTTCGACGGTCGAAAACCTGCGAATTATCTAAGGGTACCCCCTTCTTACATAAAAGATGGATTTTTCAAAATTTTTTTCTCTAAATTTCGCAAATTATTGTGCAATTAGCGTTTCATGAACCGAAATGATGTATTTCAACAATCAAATGTAAAAGAAAATGATAAATTTAAATTTTTTTCGACGGTCGAAAACCTGCAAATTATCTAAGGGTACCCCCTTCTTACATAAAAAATGGATTTTTCAAAATTTTTTTCTCTAAATTTCGCAAATTATTGTGTAATTAGCGTTTCATGAACCGAAATGATGTATTTCAACAATCAAATGTAAAAGAAAATGATAAATTTCAATTTTTTTCGACGGTCGAAAACCTGCAAATTATCTAAGGGTACATAAAAAATGG
Source organism: Geotrupes spiniger (assembly GCA_959613385.1). Classification (NCBI taxonomy): domain Eukaryota; kingdom Metazoa; phylum Arthropoda; class Insecta; order Coleoptera; family Geotrupidae; genus Geotrupes; species Geotrupes spiniger. The sequence goes on along the minus strand of OY390731.1, from coordinate 44,464,342 downwards.
ATTTTTCAAAATTTTTTTCTCTAAATTTCGCAAATTATTGTGTAATTAGCGTTTCGTGAACCGAAATGATGTATTTCAACAATCAAATGTAAAAGAAAATGATAAATTTCAATTTTTTTCGACGGTCGAAAACCAGCGAATTATCTAAGGGTACCCCCTTCTTACATAAAAAATGGATTTTTCAAAATTTTTTTCTCTAAATTTTGCAAATTATTGTGCAATTAGCGTTTCATGAACCGAAATGATGTATTTCAACAATCAAATGTAAAAGAAAATGATAAATTTCAATTTTTTTCGACGGTCGAAAACCTGCGAATTATCTAAGGGTACCCCCTTCTTACATAAAAAATGGATTTTTCAAAATTTTTTTCTCTAAATTTCGCAAATTATTGTGCAATTAGCGTTTCATGAACCGAAATGATGTATTTCAACAATCAAATGTAAAAGAAAATGATAAATTTCAATTTTTTTCGACGGTCGAAAACCTGCGAATTATCTAAGGGTACCCCCTTCTTACATAAAAAATGGATTTTTCAAAATTTTTTTCTCTAAATTTCGCAAATTATTGTGCAATTAGCGTTTCATGAACCGAAATGATGTATTTCAACAATCAAATGTAAAAGAAAATGACAAATTTCAATTTTTTTCGACGGTCGAAAACCTGCGAATTATCTAAGGGTACCCCCTTCTTACATAAAAAATGGATTTTTCAAAAATTTTTTCTCTAAATTTCGCAAATTATTGTGCAATTAGCGTTTCATGAACCGAAATGATGTATTTCAACAATCAAATGTAAAAGAAAATGATAAATTTCAATTTTTTTCGACGGTCGAAAACCTGCGAATTATCTAAGGGTACCCCCTTCTTACATAAAAAATGGATTTTTCAAAAATTTTTTCTCTAAATTTCGCAAATTATTGTGTAATTAGCGTTTCGTGAACCGAAATGATGTATTTCAACAATCAAATGTAAAAGAAAATGATAAATTTCAATTTTTTTCGACGGTCGAAAACCTGCAAATTATCTAAGGGTACCCCCTTACATAAAAAATGGATTTTTCAAAATTTTTTTCTCTAAATTTCGCAAATTATTGTGTAATTAGCGTTTCGTGAACCGAAATGATGTATTTCAACAATCAAATGTAAAAGAAAATGATAAATTTCAATTTTTTTCGACGGTCGAAAACCTGCGAATTATCTAAGGGTACCCCCTTCTTACATAAAAAATGGATTTTTCAAAATTTTTTTCTCTAAATTTCGCAAATTATTGTGTAATTAGCGTTTCGTGAACCGAAATGATGTATTTCAACAATCAAATGTAAAAGAAAATGATAAATTTCAATTTTTTTCGACGGTCGAAAACCTGCGAATTATCTAAGGGTACCCCCTTCTTACATAAAAAATGGATTTTTCAAATTTTTTTTCTCTAAATTTCGCAAATTATTGTGTAATTAGCGTTTCGTGAACCGAAATGATGTATTTCAACAATCAAATGTAAAAGAAAATGATAAATTTCAATTTTTTTCGACGGTCGAAAACCTGCGAATTATCTAAGGGTACCCCCTTCTTACATAAAAAATGGATTTTTCAAAATTTTTTTCTCTAAATTTCGCAAATTATTGTGCAATTAGCGTTTCATGAACCGAAATGATGTATTTCAACAATCAAATGTAAAAGAAAATGATAAATTTCAATTTTTTTCGACGGTCGAAAAGCTGCGAATTATCTAAGGGTACCCCCTTCTTACATAAAAAATGGATTTTTCAAAATTTTTTTCTCTAAATTTCGCAAATTATTGTGTAATTAGCGTTTCGTGAACCGAAATGATGTATTTCAACAATCAAATGTAAAAGAAAATGATAAATTTCAATTTTTTTCGACGGTCGAAAACCTGCGAATTATCTAAGGGTACCCCCTTCTTACATAAAAAATGGATTTTTCAAAATTTTTTTCTCTAAATTTCGCAAATTATTGTGTAATTAGCGTTTCGTGAACCGAAATGATGTATTTCAACAATCAAATGTAAAAGAAAATGATAAATTTCAATTTTTTTCGACGGTCGAAAACCTGCAAATTATCTAAGGGTACCCCCTTTTTACATAAAAAATGGATTTTTCAAAATTTTTTTCTCTAAATTTCGCAAATTATTATGTAATTAGCGTTTCGTGAACCGAAATGATGTATTTCAACAATCAAATGTAAAATAAAATGATAAATTTCAATTTTTTTCGACGGTCGAAAACCTGCGAATTATCTAAGGGTACCCCCTTCTTACATAAAAAATGGATTTTTCAAAATTTTTTTCTCTAAATTTCGCAAATTATTGTGTAATTAGCGTTTCGTGAACCGAAATGATGTATTTCAACAATCAAATGTAAAAGAAAATGATAAATTTCAATTTTTTTCGACGGTCGAAAACCTGCGAATTATCTAAGGGTACCCCCTTCTTACATAAAAAATGGATTTTTCAAAATTTTTTTCTCTAAATTTCGCAAATTATTGTGTAATTAGCGTTTCGTGAACCGAAATGATGTATTTCAACAATCAAATGTAAAAGAAAATGATAAATTTCAATTTTTTTCGACGGTCGAAAACCTGCGAATTATCTAAGGGTACCCCCTTCTTACATAAAAAATGGATTTTTCAAAATTTTTTTCTCTAAATTTCGCAAATTATTGTGTAATTAGCGTTTCATGAACCGAAATGATGTATTTCAACAATCAAATGTAAAAGAAAATGATAAATTTCAATTTTTTTCGACGGTCGAAAACCTGCAAATTATCTAAGGGTACCCCCTTCTTACATAAAAAATGGATTTTTCAAAATTTTTTTCTCTAAATTTCGCAAATTATTGTGTAATTAGCGTTTCGTGAACCGAAATGATGTATTTCAACAATCAAATGTAAAAGAAAATGATAAATTTCAATTTTTTTCGACGGTCGAAAACCAGCGAATTATCTAAGGGTACCCCCTTCTTACATAAAAAATGGATTTTTCAAAATTTTTTTCTCTAAATTTCGCAAATTATTGTGCAATTAGCGTTTCATGAACCGAAATGATGTATTTCAACAATCAAATGTAAAAGAAAATGATAAATTTCAATTTTTTTCGACGGTCGAAAACCTGCAAATTATCTAAGGGTACCCCTTCTTACATAAAAAATGGATTTTTCAAAATTTTTTTCTCTAAATTTCGCAAATTATTGTGCAATTAGCGTTTCATGAACCGAAATGATGTATTTCAACAATCAAATGTAAAAGAAAATGATAAATTTCAATTTTTTTCGACGGTCGAAAACCTGCGAATTATCTAAGGGTACCCCCTTCTTACATAAAAAATGGATTTTTCAAAAATTTTTTCTCTAAATTTCGCAGATTATTGTGCAATTAGCGTTTCATGAACCGAAATGATGTATTTCAACAATCAAATATAAAAGAAAATGATAAATTTCAATTTTTTTCGACGGTCGAAAACCTGCGAATTATCTAAGGGTACCCCCTTCTTACATAAAAAATGGATTTTTCAAAATTTTTTTCTCTAAATTTCGCAAATTATTGTGTAATTAGCGTTTCGTGAACCGAAATGATGTATTTCAACAATCAAATGTAAAAGAAAATGATAAATTTCAATTTTTTTCGACGGTCGAAAACCTGCGAATTATCTAAGGGTACCCCCTTCTTACATAAAAAATGGATTTTTCAAAATTTTTTTCTCTAAATTTCGCAAATTATTGTGTAATTAGCGTTTCATGAACCGAAATGATGTATTTCAACAATCAAATGTAAAAGAAAATGATAAATTTCAATTTTTTTCGACGGTCGAAAACCTGCAAATTATCTAAGGGTACCCCCTTCTTACATAAAAAATGGATTTTTCAAAATTTTTTTCTCTAAATTTCGCAAATTATTGTGTAATTAGCGTTTCGTGAACCGAAATGATGTATTTCAACAATCAAATGTAAAAGAAAATGATAAATTTCAATTTTTTTCGACGGTCGAAAACCAGCGAATTATCTAAGGGTACCCCCTTCTTACATAAAAAATGGATTTTTCAAAATTTTTTTCTCTAAATTTCGCAAATTATTGTGCAATTAGCGTTTCATGAACCGAAATGATGTATTTCAACAATCAAATGTAAAAGAAAATGATAAATTTCAATTTTTTTCGACGGTCGAAAACCTGCGAATTATCTAAGGGTACCCCCTTCTTACATAAAAAATGGATTTTTCAAAATTTTTTTCTCTAAATTTCGCAAATTATTGTGCAATTAGCGTTTCATGAACCGAAATGATGTATTTCAACAATCAAATATAAAAGAAAATGATAAATTTCAATTTTTTTCGACGGTCGAAAACCTGCGAATTATCTAAGGGTACCCCCTTCTTACATAAAAAATGGATTTTTCAAAATTTTTTTCTCTAAATTTCGCAAATTATTGTGCAATTAGCGTTTCATGAACCGAAATGATGTATTTCAACAATCAAATGTAAAAGAAAATGATAAATTTCAATTTTTTTCGACGGTCGAAAACCAGCGAATTATCTAAGGGTACCCCCTTCTTACATAAAAAATGGATTTTTCAAAATTTTTTTCTCTAAATTTCGCAAATTATTGTGCAATTAGCGTTTCATGAACCGAAATGATGTATTTCAACAATCAAATGTAAAAGAAAATGATAAATTTCAATTTTTTTCGACGGTCGAAAACCTGCGAATTATCTAAGGGTACCCCCTTCTTACATAAAAAATGGATTTTTCAAAATTTTTTTCTCTAAATTTCGCAAATTATTGTGCAATTAGCGTTTCATGAACCGAAATGATGTATTTCAACAATCAAATATAAAAGAAAATGATAAATTTCAATTTTTTTCGACGGTCGAAAACCAGCGAATTATCTAAGGGTACCCCCTTCTTACATAAAAAATGGATTTTTCAAAATTTTTTTCTCTAAATTTCGCAAATTATTGTGCAATTAGCGTTTCATGAACCGAAATGATGTATTTCAACAATCAAATGTAAAAGAAAATGATAAATTTCAATTTTTTTCGACGGTCGAAAACCTGCGAATTATCTAAGGGTACCCCCTTCTTACATAAAAAATGGATTTTTCAAAATTTTTTTCTCTAAATTTCGCAAATTATTGTGTAATTAGCGTTTCGTGAACCGAAATGATGTATTTCAACAATCAAATGTAAAAGAAAATGATAAATTTCAATTTTTTTCGACGGTCGAAAACCTGCGAATTATCTAAGGGTACCCCCTTCTTACATAAAAAATGGATTTTTCAAAATTTTTTTCTCTAAATTTCGCAAATTATTGTGCAATTAGCGTTTCATGAACCGAAATGATGTATTTCAACAATCAAATGTAAAAGAAAATGATAAATTTCAATTTTTTTCGACGGTCGAAAACCTGCGAATTATCTAAGGGTACCCCCTTCTTACATAAAAAATGGATTTTTCAAAATTTTTTTCTCTAAATTTCGCAAATTATTGTGCAATTAGCGTTTCATGAACCGAAATGATGTATTTCAACAATCAAATGTAAAAGAAAATGATAAATTTCAATTTTTTTCGACGGTCGAAAACCTGCGAATTATCTAAGGGTACCCCCTTCTTACATAAAAAATGGATTTTTCAAAATTTTTTTCTCTAAATTTCAGAGAATTATTGTGCAATTAGCGTTTCATGAACCGAAATGATGTATTTCAACAATCAAATATAAAAGAAAATGATAAATTTCAATTTTTTTCGACGGTCGAAAACCTGCGAATTATCTAAGGGTACCCCCTTCTTACATAAAAAATGGATTTTTCAAAATTTTTTTCTCTAAATTTCGCAAATTATTGTGTAATTAGCGTTTCGTGAACCGAAATGATGTATTTCAACAATCAAATGTAAAAGAAAATGATAAATTTCAATTTTTTTCGACGGTCGAAAACCTGCGAATTATCTAAGGGTACCCCCTTCTTACATAAAAAATGGATTTTTCAAAATTTTTTTCTCTAAATTTCGCAAATTATTGTGTAATTAGCGTTTCATGAACCGAAGTGATGTATTTCAACAATCAAATGTAAAAGAAAATGATAAATTTCAATTTTTTTCGACGGTCGAAAACCTGCAAATTATCTAAGGGTACCCCCTTCTTACATAAAAAATGGATTTTTCAAAATTTTTTTCTCTAAATTTCGCAAATTATTGTGTAATTAGCGTTTCGTGAACCGAAATGATGTATTTCAACAATCAAATGTAAAAGAAAATGATAAATTTCAATTTTTTTCGACGGTCGAAAACCAGCGAATTATCTAAGGGTTACCCCCTTCTTACATAAAAAATGGATTTTTCAAAATTTTTTTCTCTAAATTTCGCAAATTATTGTGCAATTAGCGTTTCATGAACCGAAATGATGTATTTCAACAATCAAATATAAAAGAAAATGATAAATTTCAATTTTTTTCGACGGTCGAAAACCAGCGAATTATCTAAGGGTACCCCCTTCTTACATAAAAAATGGATTTTTCAAAATTTTTTTCTCTAAATTTCGCAAATTATTGTGCAATTAGCGTTTCATGAACCGAAATGATGTATTTCAACAATCAAATGTAAAAGAAAATGATAAATTTCAATTTTTTTCGACGGTCGAAAACCTGCGAATTATCTAAGGGTACCCCCTTCTTACATAAAAAATGGATTTTTCAAAATTTTTTTCTCTAAATTTCGCAAATTATTGTGTAATTAGCGTTTCATGAACCGAAATGATGTATTTCAACAATCAAATGTAAAAGAAAATGATAAATTTCAATTTTTTTCGACGGTCGAAAACCTGCAAATTATCTAAGGGTACCCCCTTCTTACATAAAAAATGGATTTTTCAAAATTTTTTTCTCTAAATTTCGCAAATTATTGTGTAATTAGCGTTTCGTGAACCGAAATGATGTATTTCAACAATCAAATGTAAAAGAAAATGATAAATTTCAATTTTTTTCGACGGTCGAAAACCTGCAAATTATCTAAGGGTACCCCCTTCTTACATAAAAAATGGATTTTTCAAAATTTTTTTCTCCAAATTTCGCAAATTATTGTGTAATTAGCGTTTCATGAACCGAAATGATGTATTTCAACAATCAAATGTAAAAGAAAATGATAAATTTAAATTTTTTTCGACGGTCGAAAACCTGCAAATTATCTAAGGGTACCCCTTCTTACATAAAAAATGGATTTTTCAAAAATTTTTTCTCTAAATTTCGCAAATTATTGTGCAATTAGCGTTTCATGAACCGAAATGATGTATTTCAACAATCAAATGTAAAAGAAAATGATAAATTTCAATTTTTTTCGACGGTCGAAAACCAGCGAATTATCTAAGGGTACCCCCTTCTTACATAAAAAATGGATTTTTCAAAATTTTTTTCTCTAAATTTCGCAAATTATTGTGCAATTAGCGTTTCATGAACCGAAATGATGTATTTCAACAATCAAATGTAAAAGAAAATGATAAATTTCAATTTTTTTCGACGGTCGAAAACCTGCGAATTATCTAAGGGTACCCCCTTCTTACATAAAAAATGGATTTTTCAAAATTTTTTTCTCTAAATTTCGCAAATTATTGTGCAATTAGCGTTTCATGAACCGAAATGATGTATTTCAACAATCAAATGTAAAAGAAAATGATAAATTTCAATTTTTTTCGACGGTCGAAAACCTGCGAATTATCTAAGGGTACCCCCTTCTTACATAAAAAATGGATTTTTCAAAATTTTTTTCTCTAAATTTCGCAAATTATTGTGCAATTAGCGTTTCATGAACCGAAATGATGTATTTCAACAATCAAATGTAAAAGAAAATGATAAATTTCAATTTTTTTCGACGGTCGAAAACCTGCGAATTATCTAAGGGTACCCCCTTCTTACATAAAAAATGGATTTTTCAAATTTTTTTTCTCTAAATTTCGCAAATTATTGTGCAATTAGCGTTTCATGAACCGAAATGATGTATTTCAACAATCAAATGTAAAAGAAAATGATAAATTTCAATTTTTTTCGACGGTCGAAAACCTGCGAATTATCTAAGGGTACCCCCTTCTTACATAAAAAATGGATTTTTCAAAATTTTTTTCTCTAAATTTCGCAAATTATTGTGTAATTAGCGTTTCGTGAACCGAAATGATGTATTTCAACAATCAAATGTAAAAGAAAATGATAAATTTCAATTTTTTTCGACGGTCAAAAACCAGCGAATTATCTAAGGGTACCCCCTTCTTACATAAAAAATGGATTTTTCAAAATTTTTTTCTCTAAATTTCGCAAATTATTGTGCAATTAGCGTTTCATGAACCGAAATGATGTATTTCAACAATCAAATGTAAAAGAAAATGATAAATTTCAATTTTTTTCGACGGTCGAAAACCTGCGAATTATCTAAGGGTACCCCCTTCTTACATAAAAAATGGATTTTTCAAAATTTTTTTCTCTAAATTTCGCAAATTATTGTGTAATTAGCGTTTCGTGAACCGAAATGATGTATTTCAACAATCAAATGTAAAAGGAAATGATAAATTTCAATTTTTTTCGACGGTCGAAAACCTGCGAATTATCTAAGGGTACCCCCTTCTTACATAAAAAATGGATTTCTCAAAATTTTTTTCTCTAAATTTCGCAAATTATTGTGCAATTAGCGTTTCATGAACCGAAATGATGTATTTCAACAATCAAATGTAAAAGAAAATGATAAATTTCAATTTTTTTCGACGGTCGAAAACCTGCGAATTATCTAAGGGTACCCCCTTCTTACATAAAAAATGGATTTTTCAAAATTTTTTTCTCTAAATTTCGCAAATTATTGTGCAATTAGCGTTTCATGAACCGAAATGATGTATTTCAACAATCAAATGTAAAAGAAAATGATAAATTTCAATTTTTTTCGACGGTCGAAAACCTGCGAATTATCTAAGGGTACCCCCTTCTTACATAAAAAATGGATTTTTCAAAATTTTTTTCTCTAAATTTCGCAAATTATTGTGCAATTAGCGTTTCATGAACCGAAATGATGTATTTCAACAATCAAATGTAAAAGGAAATGATAAATTTCAATTTTTTTCGACGGTCGAAAACCTGCGAATTATCTAAGGGTACCCCCTTCTTACATAAAAAATGGATTTCTCAAAATTTTTTTCTATAAATTTCGCAAATTATTGTGTAATTAGCGTTTCGTGAACCGAAATGATGTATTTCAACAATCAAATGTAAAAGAAAATGATAAATTTCAATTTTTTTCGACGGTCGAAAACCTGCGAATTATCTAAGGGTACCCCCTTCTTACATAAAAAATGGATTTTTCAAAATTTTTTTCTCTAAATTTCGCAAATTATTGTGTAATTAGCGTTTCATGAACCGAAATGATGTATTTCAACAATCAAATGTAAAAGAAAATGATAAATTTCAATTTTTTTCGACGGTCGAAAACCTGCAAATTATCTAAGGGTACCCCCTTCTTACATAAAAAATGGATTTTTCAAAATTTTTTTCTCTAAATTTCGCAAATTATTGTGTAATTAGCGTTTCGTGAACCGAAATGATGTATTTCAACAATCAAATGTAAAAGAAAATGATAAATTTCAATTTTTTTCGACGGTCGAAAACCTGCGAATTATCTAAGGGTACCCCCTTCTTACATAAAAAATGGATTTTTCAAAATTTTTTTCTCTAAATTTCGCAAATTATTGTGCAATTAGCGTTTCATGAACCGAAATGATGTATTTCAACAATCAAATGTAAAAGAAAATGATAAATTTCAATTTTTTTCGACGGTCGAAAACCTGCGAATTATCTAAGGGTACCCCCTTCTTACATAAAAAATGGATTTTTCAAAATTGTTTTCTCTAAATTTCGCAAATTATTGTGCAATTAGCGTTTCATGAACCGAAATGATGTATTTCAACAATCAAATGTAAAAGAAAATGATAAATTTCAATTTTTTTCGACGTTCGAAAACCTGCGAATTATCTAAGGGTACCCCCTTCTTACATAAAAAATGGATTTTTCAAAATTTTTTTCTCTAAATTTCGCAAATTATTGTGTAATTAGCGTTTCGTGAACCGAAATGATGTATTTCAACAATCAAATGTAAAAGAAAATGATAAATTTCAATTTTTTTCGACGGTCGAAAACCTGCGAATTATCTAAGGGTACCCCCTTCTTACATAAAAAATGGATTTTTCAAAATTTTTTTCTCTAAATTTCGCAAATTATTGTGTAATTAGCGTTTCGTGAACCGAAATGATGTATTTCAACAATCAAATGTAAAAGAAAATGATAAATTTCAATTTTTTTCGACGGTCGAAAACCTGCGAATTATCTAAGGGTACCCCCTTCTTACATAAAAAATGGATTTTTCAAAATTTTTTTCTCTAAATTTCGCAAATTATTGTGCAATTAGCGTTTCATGAACCGAAATGATGTATTTCAACAATCAAATGTAAAAGAAAATGATAAATTTCAATTTTTTTCGACGGTCGAAAACCAGCGAATTATCTAAGGGTACCCCCTTCTTACATAAAAAATGGATTTTTCAAAATTTTTTTCTCTAAATTTCGCAAATTATTGTGTAATTAGCGTTTCGTGAACCGAAATGATGTATTTCAACAATCAAATGTAAAAGAAAATGATAAATTTCAATTTTTTTCGACGGTCGAAAACCTGCGAATTATCTAAGGGTACCCCCTTCTTACATAAAAAATGGATTTTTCAAAATTTTTTTCTCTAAATTTCGCAAATTATTGTGTAATTAGCGTTTCGTGAACCGAAATGATGTATTTCAACAATCAAATGTAAAAGAAAATGATAAATTTCAATTTTTTTCGACGGTCGAAAACCTGCGAATTATCTAAGGGTACCCCCTTCTTACATAAAAAATGGATTTTTCAAAATTTTTTTCTCTAAATTTCGCAAATTATTGTGTAATTAGCGTTTCGTGAACCGAAATGATGTATTTCAACAATCAAATGTAAAAGAAAATGATAAATTTCAATTTTTTTCGACGGTCGAAAACCTGCGAATTATCTAAGGGTACCCCCTTCTTACATAAAAAATGGATTTTTCAAAATTTTTTTCTCTAAATTTCGCAAATTATTGTGTAATTAGCGTTTCGTGAACCGAAATGATGTATTTCAACAATCAAATGTAAAAGAAAATGATAAATTTCAATTTTTTTCGACGGTCGAAAACCTGCGAATTATCTAAGGGTACCCCCTTCTTACATAAAAAATGGATTTTTCAAAATTTTTTTCTCTAAATTTCGCAAATTATTGTGTAATTAGCGTTTCGTGAACCGAAATGATGTATTTCAACAATCAAATGTAAAAGGAAATGATAAATTTCAATTTTTTTCGACGGTCGAAAACCTGCGAATTATCTAAGGGTACCCCCTTCTTACTTAAAAAATGGATTTCTCAAAATTTTTTTCTCTAAATTTCGCAAATTATTGTGTAATTAGCGTTTCGTGAACCGAAATGATGTATTTCAACAATCAAATGTAAAAGAAAATGATAAATTTCAATTTTTTTCGACGGTCGAAAACCTGCGAATTATCTAAGGGTACCCTTCTTACATAAAAAATGGATTTTTCAAAATTTTTTTCTCTAAATTTCGCAAATTATTGTGCAATTAGCGTTTCATGAACCGAAATGATGTATTTCAACAATCAAATGTAAAAGAAAATGATAAATTTCAATTTTTTTCGACGGTCGAAAACCTGCGAATTATCTAAGGGTACCCCCTTCTTACATAAAAAATGGATTTTTCAAAATTTTTTTCTCTAAATTTCGCAAATTATTGTGCAATTAGCGTTTCATGAACCGAAATGATGTATTTCAACAATCAAATGTAAAAGGAAATGATAAATTTCAATTTTTTTCGACGGTCGAAAACCTGCGAATTATCTAAGGGTACCCCCTTCTTACATAAAAAATGGATTTTTCAAAATTTTTTTCTCTAAATTTCGCAAATTATTGTGTAGTTAGCGTTTCATGAACCGAAATGATGTATTTCAACAATCAAATGTAAAAGAAAATGATAAATTTCAATTTTTTTCGACGGTCGAAAACCTGCGAATTATCTAAGGGTACCCCCTTCTTACATAAAAAATGGATTTTTCAAAATTTTTTTCTCTAAATTTCGCAAATTATTGTGCAATTAGCGTTTCATGAACCGAAATGATGTATTTCAACAATCAAATGTAAAAGAAAATGATAAATTTCAATTTTTTTCGACGGTCGAAAACCTGCGAATTATCTAAGGGTACCCCCTTCTTACATAAAAAATGGATTTTTCAAAATTTTTTTCTCTAAATTTCGCAAATTATTGTGTAATTAGCGTTTCATGAACCGAAATGATGTATTTCAACAATCAAATGTAAAAGAAAATGATAAATTTCAATTTTTTTCGACGGTCGAAAACCTGCAAATTATCTAAGGGTACCCCCTTCTTACATAAAAAATGGATTTTTCAAAATTTTTTCTCTAAATTTCGCAAATTATTGTGTAATTAGCGTTTCATGAAACGAAATGATGTATTTCAACAATCAAATGTAAAAGAAAATGATAAATTTCAATTTTTTTCGACGGTCGAAAACCTGCGAATTATCTAAGGGTACCCCCTTCTTACATAAAAAATGGATTTTTCAAAATTTTTTTCTCTAAATTTCGCAAATTATTGTGCAATTAGAGTTTCATGAACCGAAATGATGTATTTCAACAATCAAATGTAAAAGAAAATGATAAATTTAAATTTTTTTCGACGGTCGAAAACCTGCGAATTATCTAAGGGTACCCCCTTCTTACATAAAAAATGGATTTTTCAAAATTTTTTCTCTAAATTTCGCAAATTATTGTGTAATTAGCGTTTCATGAAACGAAATGATGTATTTCAACAATCAAATGTAAAAGAAAATGATAAATTTCAATTTTTTTTCGACGGTCGAAAACCCTGCGAATTATCTAAGGGTACCCCCTTCTTACTTAAAAAATGGATTTTTCAAAATTTTTTCTCTAAATTTCGCAAATTATTGTGTAATTAGCGTTTCATGAAACGAAATGATGTATTTCAACAATCAAATGTAAAAGAAAATGATTAATTTCAATTTTTTTCGACGGTCGAAAACCTGCGAATTATCTAAGGGTACCCCCTTCTTACATAAAAAATGGATTTTTCAAAATTTTTTTCTCTAAATTTCGCAAATTATTGTGTAATTAGCGTTTCATGAACCGAAATGATGTATTTCAACAATCAAATGTAAAAGAAAATGATAAATTTCAATTTTTTTCGACGGTCGAAAACCTGCGAATTATCTAAGGGTACCCCCTTCTTACATAAAAAATGGATTTTTCAAAATTTTTTTCTCTAAATTTCGCAAATTATTGTGTAGTTAGCGTTTCATGAACCGAAATGATGTATTTCAACAATCAAATGTAAAAGAAAATGATAAATTTCAATTTTTTTCGACGGTCGAAAACCTGCGAATTATCTAAGGGTACCCCCTTCTTACATAAAAAATGGATTTTTCAAAATTTTTTTCTCTAAATTTCGCAAATTATTGTGTAATTAGCGTTTCATGAACCGAAATGATGTATTTCAACAATCAAATGTAAAAGAAAATGATAAATTTCAATTTTTTTCGACGGTCGAAAACCTGCAAATTATCTAAGGGTACCCCCTTCTTACATAAAAAATGGATTTTTCAAAATTTTTTTCTCTAAATTTCGCAAATTATTGTGTAATTAGCGTTTCGTGAACCGAAATGATGTATTTCAACAATCAAATGTAAAAGAAAATGATAAATTTCAATTTTTTTCGACGGTCGAAAACCTGCGAATTATCTAAGGGTACCCCCTTCTTACATAAAAAATGGATTTTTCAAAATTTTTTTCTCTAAATTTCGCAAATTATTGTGCAATTAGCGTTTCATGAACCGAAATGATGTATTTCAACAATCAAATGTAAAAGAAAATGATAAATTTCAATTTTTTTCGACGGTCGAAAACCAGCGAATTATCTAAGGGTACCCCCTTCTTACATAAAAAATGGATTTTTCAAAATTTTTTTCTCTAAATTTCGCAAATTATTGTGTAATTAGCGTTTCGTGAACCGAAATGATGTATTTCAACAATCAAATGTAAAAGAAAATGATAAATTTCAATTTTTTTCGACGGTCGAAAACCTGCGAATTATCTAAGGGTACCCCCTTCTTACATAAAAAATGGATTTTTCAAAATTTTTTTCTCTAAATTTCGCAAATTATTGTGTAATTAGCGTTTCGTGAACCGAAATGATGTATTTCAACAATCAAATGTAAAAGAAAATGATAAATTTCAATTTTTTTCGACGGTCGAAAACCTGCGAATTATCTAAGGGTACCCCCTTCTTACATAAAAAATGGATTTTTCAAAATTTTTTTCTCTAAATTTCGCAAATTATTGTGTAATTAGCGTTTCGTGAACCGAAATGATGTATTTCAACAATCAAATGTAAAAGAAAATGATAAATTTCAATTTTTTTCGACGGTCGAAAACCTGCTAATTATCTAAGGGTACCCCCTTCTTACAAAAAAAATGGATTTTTCAAAATTTTTTTCTCTAAATTTCGCAAATTATTGTGCAATTAGCGTTTCATGAACCGAAATGATGTATTTCAACAATCAAATGTAAAAGGAAATGATAAATTTCAATTTTTTTCGACGGTCGAAAACCTGCGAATTATCTAATTATTATTACCCCCTTCTTACATAAAAAATGGATTTCTCAAAATTTTTTTCTCTAAATTTCGCAAATTATTGTGTAATTAGCGTTTCGTGAACCGAAATGATGTATTTCAACAATCAAATGTAAAAGAAAATGATAAATTTCAATTTTTTTCGACGGTCGAAAACCTGCGAATTATCTAAGGGTACCCCCTTCTTACTTAAAAAATGGATTTTTCAAAATTTTTTCTCTAAATTTCGCAAATTATTGTGTAATTAGCGTTTCATGAACCGAAATGATGTATTTCAACAATCAAATGTAAAAGAAAATGCAAAATTTCAATTTTTTTCGACGGTCGAAAACCTGCGAATTATCTAAGGGTACCCCCTTCTTACATAAAAAATGGATTTTTCAAAATTTTTTTCTCTAAATTTCGCAAATTATTGTGTAATTAGCGTTTCGTGAACCGAAATGATGTATTTCAACAATCAAATGTAAAAGAAAATGCAAAATTTCAATTTTTTTCGACGGTCGAAAACCTGCGAATTATCTAAGGGTACCCCCTTCTTACATAAAAAATGGATTTTTCAAAATTTTTTTCTCTAAATTTCGCAAATTATTGTGTAATTAGCGTTTCATGAACCGAAATGATGTATTTCAACAATCAAATGTAAAAGAAAATGATAAATTTAAATTTTTTTCGACGGTCGAAAACCTGCGAATTATCTAAGGGTACCCCCTTCTTACATAAAAAATGGATTTTTCAAAATTTTTTCTCTAAATTTCGCAAATTATTGTGTAATTAGCGTTTCATGAAACGAAATGATGTATTTCAACAATCAAATGTAAAAGAAAATGATAAATTTCAATTTTTTTCGACGGTCGAAAACCTGCGAATTATCTAAGGGTACCCCCTTCTTACATAAAAAATGGATTTTTCAAAATTTTTTTCTCTAAATTTCGCAAATTATTGTGCAATTAGAGTTTCATGAACCGAAATGATGTATTTCAACAATCAAATGTAAAAGAAAATGATAAATTTAAATTTTTTTCGACGGTCGAAAACCTGCGAATTATCTAAGGGTACCCCCTTCTTACATAAAAAATGGATTTTTCAAAATTTTTTCTCTAAATTTCGCAAATTATTGTGTAATTAGCGTTTCATGAAACGAAATGATGTATTTCAACAATCAAATGTAAAAGAAAATGATAAATTTCAATTTTTTTCGACGGTCGAAAACCTGCGAATTATCTAAGGGTACCCCCTTCTTACATAAAAAATGGATTTTTCAAAATTTTTTTCTCTAAATTTCGCAAATTATTGTGTAATTAGCGTTTCATGAACCGAAATGATGTATTTCAACAATCAAATGTAAAAGAAAATGATAAATTTCAATTTTTTTCGACGGTCGAAAACCTGCGAATTATCTAAGGGTACCCCCTTCTTACATAAAAAATGGATTTTTCAAAATTTTTTTCTCTAAATTTCGCAAATTATTGTGTAATTAGCGTTTCGTGAACCGAAATGATGTATTTCAACAATCAAATGTAAAAGAAAATGCAAAATTTCAATTTTTTTCGACGGTCGAAAACCTGCGAATTATCTAAGGGTACCCCCTTCTTACATAAAAAATGGATTTTTCAAAATTTTTTTCTCTAAATTTCGCAAATTATTGTGTAATTAGCGTTTCATGAACCGAAATGATGTATTTCAACAATCAAATGTAAAAGAAAATGATAAATTTCAATTTTTTTCGACGGTCGAAAACCTGCGAATTATCTAAGGGTACCCCCTTCTTACATAAAAAATGGATTTTTCAAAATTTTTTTCTCTAAATTTCGCAAATTATTGTGCAATTAGAGTTTCATGAACCGAAATGATGTATTTCAACAATCAAATGTAAAAGAAAATGATAAATTTAAATTTTTTTCGACGGTCGAAAACCTGCGAATTATCTAAGGGTACCCCCTTCTTACATAAAAAATGGATTTTTCAAAATTTTTTCTCTAAATTTCGCAAATTATTGTGTAATTAGCGTTTCATGAAACGAAATGATGTATTTCAACAATCAAATGTAAAAGAAAATGATAAATTTCAATTTTTTTCGACGGTCGAAAACCTGCGAATTATCTAAGGGTACCCCCTTCTTACATAAAAAATGGATTTTTCAAAATTTTTTTCTCTAAATTTCGCAAATTATTGTGCAATTAGAGTTTCATGAACCGAAATGATGTATTTCAACAATCAAATGTAAAAGAAAATGATAAATTTAAATTTTTTTCGACGGTCGAAAACCTGCGAATTATCTAAGGGTACCCCCTTCTTACATAAAAAATGGATTTTTCAAAATTTTTTCTCTAAATTTCGCAAATTATTGTGTAATTAGCGTTTCATGAAACGAAATGATGTATTTCAACAATCAAATGTAAAAGAAAATGATAAATTTCAATTTTTTTCGACGGTCGAAAACCTGCGAATTATCTAAGGGTACCCCCTTCTTACATAAAAAATGGATTTTTCAAAATTTTTTTCTCTTAATTTCGCAAATTATTGTGTAATTAGCGTTTCGTGAACCGAAATGATGTATTTCAACAATCAATTGTAAAAGAAAATGATAAATTTCAATTTTTTTCGACGGTCGAAAACCTGCGAATTATCTAAGGGTACCCCCTTCTTACATAAAAAATGGATTTTTCAAAATTTTTTTCTCTAAATTTCGCAAATTATTGTGTAATTAGCGTTTCATGAAACGAAATGATGTATTTCAACAATCAAATGTAAAAGAAAATGATAAATTTCAATTTTTTTCGACGGTCGAAAACCTGCGAATTATCTAAGGGTACCCCCTTCTTACATAAAAAATGGATTTTTCAAAATTTTTTTCTCTAAATTTCGCAAATTATTGTGCAATTAGCGTTTCATGAACCGAAATGATGTATTTCAACAATCAAATGTAAAAGAAAATGATAAATTTCAATTTTTTTCGACGGTCGAAAACCTGCGAATTATCTAAGGGTACCCCCTTCTTACATAAAAAATGGATTTTTCAAAATTTTTTTCTCTAAATTTCGCAAATTATTGTGTAATTAGCGTTTCGTGAACCGAAATGATGTATTTCAACAATCAAATGTAAAAGAAAATGCAAAATTTCAATTTTTTTCGACGGTCGAAAACCTGCGAATTATCTAAGGGTACGCCCTTCTTACATAAAAAATGGATTTTTCAAAATTTTTTTCTCTAAATTTCGCAAATTATTGTGTAATTAGCGTTTCATGAAACGAAATGATGTATTTCAACAATCAAATGTAAAAGAAAATGATAAATTTCAATTTTTTTCGACGGTCGAAAACCTGCGAATTATCTAAGGGTACCCCCTTCTTACATAAAAAATGGATTTTTCAATTTTTTTTTCTCTAAATTTCGCAAATTATTGTGTAATTAGCGTTTCGTGAACCGAAATGATGTATTTCAACAATCAAATGTAAAAGGAAATGATAAATTTCAATTTTTTTCGACGGTCGAAAACCTGCGAATTATCTAAGGGTACCCCCTTCTTACTTAAAAAATGGATTTCTCAAAATTTTTTTCTCTAAATTTCGCAAATTATTGTGTAATTAGCGTTTCGTGAACCGAAATGATGTATTTCAACAATCAAATGTAAAAGAAAATGATAAATTTCAATTTTTTTCGACGGTCGAAAACCTGCGAATTATCTAAGGGTACCCCCTTCTTACATAAAAAATGGATTTTTCAAAATTTTTTTCTCTAAATTTCGCAAATTATTGTGCAATTAGCGTTTCATGAACCGAAATGATGTATTTCAACAATCAAATGTAAAAGAAAATGATAAATTTCAATTTTTTTCGACGGTCGAAAACCTGCGAATTATCTAAGGGTACCCCCTTCTTACATAAAAAATGGATTTTTCAAAATTTTTTTCTCTAAATTTCGCAAATTATTGTGCAATTAGCGTTTCATGAACCGAAATGATGTATTTCAACAATCAAATGTAAAAGGAAATGATAAATTTCAATTTTTTTCGACGGTCGAAAACCTGCGAATTATCTAAGGGTACCCCCTTCTTACATAAAAAATGGATTTCTCAAAATTTTTTTCTCTAAATTTCGCAAATTATTGTGTAATTAGCGTTTCGTGAACCGAAATGATGTATTTCAACAATCAAATGTAAAAGAAAATGATAAATTTCAATTTTTTTCGACGGTCGAAAACTTGCGAATTATCTAAGGGTACCCCCTTCTTACATAAAAAATGGATTTTTCAAAATTTTTTTCTCTAAATTTCGCAAATTATTGTGTAATTAGCGTTTCATGAACCGAAATGATGTATTTCAACAATCAAATGTAAAAGAAAATGATAAATTTCAATTTTTTTCGACGGTCGAAAACCTGCAAATTATCTAAGGGTACCCCCTTCTTACATAAAAAATGGATTTTTCAAAATTTTTTTCTCTAAATTTCGCAAATTATTGTGTAATTAGCGTTTCGTGAACCGAAATGATGTATTTCAACAATCAAATGTAAAAGAAAATGATAAATTTCAATTTTTTTCGACGGTCGAAAACCTGCGAATTATCTAAGGGTACCCCCTTCTTACTTAAAAAATGGATTTTTCAAAATTTTTTCTCTAAATTTCGCAAATTATTGTGTAATTAGCGTTTCATGAAACGAAATGATGTATTTCAACAATCAAATGTAAAAGAAAATGATTAATTTCAATTTTTTTCGACGGTCGAAAACCTGCGAATTATCTAAGGGTGCCCCCTTCTTACATAAAAAATGGATTTTTCAAAATTTTTTTCTCTAAATTTCGCAAATTATTGTGTAATTAGCGTTTCATGAACCGAAATGATGTATTTCAACAATCAAATGTAAAAGAAAATGATAAATTTCAATTTTTTTCGACGGTCGAAAACCTGCGAATTATCTAAGGGTACCCCCTTCTTACATAAAAAATGGATTTTTCAAAATTTTTTTCTCTAAATTTCGCAAATTATTGTGTAATTAGCGTTTCGTGAACCGAAATGATGTATTTCAACAATCAAATGTAAAAGAAAATGCAAAATTTCAATTTTTTTCGACGGTCGAAAACCTGCGAATTATCTAAGGGTACCCCCTTCTTACATAAAAAATGGATTTTTCAAAATTTTTTTCTCTAAATTTCGCAAATTATTGTGTAATTAGCGTTTCATGAACCGAAATGATGTATTTCAACAATCAAATGTAAAAGAAAATGATAAATTTAAATTTTTTTCGACGGTCGAAAACCTGCGAATTATCTAAGGGTACCCCCTTCTTACATAAAAAATGGATTTTTCAAAATTTTTTCTCTAAATTTCGCAAATTATTGTGTAATTAGCGTTTCATGAAACGAAATGATGTATTTCAACAATCAAATGTAAAAGAAAATGATAAATTTCAATTTTTTTCGACGGTCGAAAACCTGCGAATTATCTAAGGGTACCCCCTTCTTACATAAAAAATGGATTTTTCAAAATTTTTTTCTCTAAATTTCGCAAATTATTGTGCAATTAGAGTTTCATGAACCGAAATGATGTATTTCAACAATCAAATGTAAAAGAAAATGATAAATTTAAATTTTTTTCGACGGTCGAAAACCTGCGAATTATCTAAGGGTACCCCCTTCTTACATAAAAAATGGATTTTTCAAAATTTTTTCTCTAAATTTCGCAAATTATTGTGTAATTAGCGTTTCATGAAACGAAATGATGTATTTCAACAATCAAATGTAAAAGAAAATGATAAATTTCAATTTTTTTCGACGGTCGAAAACCTGCGAATTATCTAAGGGTACCCCCTTCTTACATAAAAAATGGATTTTTCAAAATTTTTTTCTCTAAATTTCGCAAATTATTGTGTAATTAGCGTTTCATGAACCGAAATGATGTATTTCAACAATCAAATGTAAAAGAAAATGATAAATTTCAATTTTTTTCGACGGTCGAAAACCTGCGAATTATCTAAGGGTACCCCCTTCTTACATAAAAAATGGATTTTTCAAAATTTTTTTCTCTAAATTTCGCAAATTATTGTGTAATTAGCGTTTCGTGAACCGAAATGATGTATTTCAACAATCAAATGTAAAAGAAAATGCAAAATTTCAATTTTTTTCGACGGTCGAAAACCTGCGAATTATCTAAGGGTACCCCCTTCTTACATAAAAAATGGATTTTTCAAAATTTTTTTCTCTAAATTTCGCAAATTATTGTGTAATTAGCGTTTCATGAACCGAAATGATGTATTTCAACAATCAAATGTAAAAGAAAATGATAAATTTCAATTTTTTTCGACGGTCGAAAACCTGCGAATTATCTAAGGGTACCCCCTTCTTACATAAAAAATGGATTTTTCAAAATTTTTTTCTCTAAATTTCGCAAATTATTGTGCAATTAGAGTTTCATGAACCGAAATGATGTATTTCAACAATCAAATGTAAAAGAAAATGATAAATTTAAATTTTTTTCGACGGTCGAAAACCTGCGAATTATCTAAGGGTACCCCCTTCTTACATAAAAAATGGATTTTTCAAAATTTTTTCTCTAAATTTCGCAAATTATTGTGTAATTAGCGTTTCATGAAACGAAATGATGTATTTCAACAATCAAATGTAAAAGAAAATGATAAATTTCAATTTTTTTCGACGGTCGAAAACCTGCGAATTATCTAAGGGTACCCCCTTCTTACATAAAAAATGGATTTTTCAAAATTTTTTTCTCTTAATTTCGCAAATTATTGTGTAATTAGCGTTTCGTGAACCGAAATGATGTATTTCAACAATCAATTGTAAAAGAAAATGATAAATTTCAATTTTTTTCGACGGTCGAAAACCTGCGAATTATCTAAGGGTACCCCCTTCTTACATAAAAAATGGATTTTTCAAAATTTTTTTCTCTAAATTTCGCAAATTATTGTGTAATTAGCGTTTCATGAAACGAAATGATGTATTTCAACAATCAAATGTAAAAGAAAATGATAAATTTCAATTTTTTTCGACGGTCGAAAACCTGCGAATTATCTAAGGGTACCCCCTTCTTACATAAAAAATGGATTTTTCAAAATTTTTTTCTCTAAATTTCGCAAATTATTGTGCAATTAGCGTTTCATGAACCGAAATGATGTATTTCAACAATCAAATGTAAAAGAAAATGATAAATTTCAATTTTTTTCGACGGTCGAAAACCTGCGAATTATCTAAGGGTACCCCCTTCTTACATAAAAAATGGATTTTTCAAAATTTTTTTCTCTAAATTTCGCAAATTATTGTGCAATTAGAGTTTCATGAACCGAAATGATGTATTTCAACAATCAAATGTAAAAGAAAATGATAAATTTAAATTTTTTTCGACGGTCGAAAACCTGCGAATTATCTAAGGGTACCCCCTTCTTACATAAAAAATGGATTTTTCAAAATTTTTTCTCTAAATTTCGCAAATTATTGTGTAATTAGCGTTTCATGAAACGAAATGATGTATTTCAACAATCAAATGTAAAAGAAAATGATAAATTTCAATTTTTTTCGACGGTCGAAAACCTGCGAATTATCTAAGGGTACCCCCTTCTTACATAAAAAATGGATTTTTCAAAATTTTTTTCTCTTAATTTCGCAAATTATTGTGTAATTAGCGTTTCGTGAACCGAAATGATGTATTTCAACAATCAATTGTAAAAGAAAATGATAAATTTCAATTTTTTTCGACGGTCGAAAACCTGCGAATTATCTAAGGGTACCCCCTTCTTACATAAAAAATGGATTTTTCAAAATTTTTTTCTCTAAATTTCGCAAATTATTGTGTAATTAGCGTTTCATGAAACGAAATGATGTATTTCAACAATCAAATGTAAAAGAAAATGATAAATTTCAATTTTTTTCGACGGTCGAAAACCTGCGAATTATCTAAGGGTACCCCCTTCTTACATAAAAAATGGATTTTTCAAAATTTTTTTCTCTAAATTTCGCAAATTATTGTGCAATTAGCGTTTCATGAACCGAAATGATGTATTTCAACAATCAAATGTAAAAGAAAATGATAAATTTCAATTTTTTTCGACGGTCGAAAACCTGCGAATTATCTAAGGGTACCCCCTTCTTACATAAAAAATGGATTTTTCAAAATTTTTTTCTCTAAATTTCGCAAATTATTGTGTAATTAGCGTTTCGTGAACCGATATGATGTATTTCAACAATCAAATGTAAAAGAAAATGCAAAATTTCAATTTTTTTCGACGGTCGAAAACCTGCGAATTATCTAAGGGTACCCCCTTCTTACTTAAAAAATGGATTTTTCAAAATTTTTTTCTCTAAATTTCGCAAATTATTGTGTAATTAGCGTTTCATGAACCGAAATGATGTATTTCAACCATCAAATGTAAAAGAAAATGATAAATTTCAATTTTTTTCTACGGTCGAAAACCTGCGAATTATCTAAGGGTACCCCCTTCTTACATAAAAAATGGATTTTTCAAAATTTTTTTCTCTAAATTTCGCAAATTATTGTGTAATTAGCGTTTCATGAACCGAAATGATGTATTTCAACAATCAAATGTAAAAGAAAATGATAAATTTCAATTTTTTTCGACGGTCGAAAACCTGCAAATTATCTAAGGGTACCCCCTTCTTACTTAAAAAATGGATTTTTCAAATTTTTTTCTCTAAATTTCGCAAATTATTGTGTAATTAGCGTTTCCTGAACCGAAATGATGTATTTCAACAATCAAATGTAAAAGAAAATGCAAAATTTCAATTTTTTTCGACAGTCGAAAACCTGCAAATTATCTAAGGGTACCCCCTTCTTACTTAAAAAATGGATTTTTCAAAATTTTTTTCTCTAAATTTCGCAAATTATTGTGTAATTAGCGTTTCATGAACCGAAATGATGTATTTCAACAATCAAATGTAAAAGAAAATGATAAATTTCAATTTTTTTCGACGGTCGAAAACCTGCGAATTATCTAAGGGTACCCCCTTCTTACATAAAAAATGGATTTTTCAAAATTTTTTTCTCTAAATTTCGCAAATTATTGTGCAATTAGCGTTTCATGAACCGAAATGATGTATTTCAACAATCAAATGTAAAAGAAAATGATAAATTTCAATTTTTTTCGACGGTCGAAAACCAGCGAATTATCTAAGGGTACCCCCTCCTTACATAAAAAATGGATTTTTCAAAATTTTTTTCTCTAAATTTCGCAAATTATTGTGTAATTAGCGTTTCATGAACCGAAATGATGTACTTCAACAATCAAATGTAAAAGAAAATGATAAATTTAAATTTTTTTCGACGGTCGAAAACCTGCGAATTATCTAAGGGTACCCCCTTCTTACATAAAAAATGGATTTTTCAAAATTTTTTCTCTAAATTTCGCAAATTATTGTGTAATTAGCGTTTCATGAAACGAAATGATGTATTTCAACAATCAAATGTAAAAGAAAATGATAAATTTCAATTTTTTTCGACGGTCGAAAACCTGCGAATTATCTAAGGGTACCCCCTTCTTACATAAAAAATGGATTTTTCAAAATTTTTTTCTCTAAATTTCGCAAATTATTGTGCAATTAGCGTTTCATGAACCGACATGATGTATTTCAACAATCAAATGTAAAAGAAAATGATAAATTTCAATTTTTTTCGACGGTCGAAAACCTGCGAATTATCTAAGGGTACCCCCTTCTTACATAAAAAATGGATTTTTCAAAATTTTTTTCTCTAAATTTCGCAAATTATTGTGCAATTAGCGTTTCATGAACCGAAATGATGTATTTCAACAATCAAATGTAAAAGAAAATGATAAATTTCAATTTTTTTCGACGGTCGAAAACCTGCGAATTATCTAAGGGTACCCCCTTCTTACATAAAAAATGGATTTTTCAAAATTTTTTTCTCTAAATTTCGCAAATTATTGTGTAATTAGCGTTTCGTGAACCGAAATGATGTATTTCAACAATCAATTGTAAAAGAAAATGATAAATTTCAATTTTTTTCGACGGTCGAAAACCTGCGAATTATCTAAGGGTACCCCCTTCTTACATAAAAAATGGATTTTTCAAAATTTTTTTCTCTAAATTTCGCAAATTATTGTGCAATTAGCGTTTCATGAACCGAAATGATGTATTTCAACAATCAAATGTAAAAGAAAATGATAAATTTCAATTTTTTTCGACGGTCGAAAACCTGCGAATTATCTAAGGGTACCCCCTTCTTACATAAAAAATGGATTTTTCAAAATTTTTTTCTCTAAATTTCGCAAATTATTGTGCAATTAGCGTTTCATGAACCGAAATGATGTATTTCAACAATCAAATGTAAAAGAAAATGATAAATTTCAATTTTTTTCGACGTCGAAAACCTGCGAATTATCTAAGGGTACCCCCTTCTTACATAAAAAATGGATTTTTCAAAATTTTTTTCTCTAAATTTCGCAAATTATTGTGTAATTAGCGTTTCGTGAACCGAAATGATGTATTTCAACAATCAAATGTAAAAGAAAATGCAAAATTTCAATTTTTTTCGACGGTCGAAAACCTGCGAATTATCTAAGGGTACCCCCTTCTTACATAAAAAATGGATTTTTCAAAATTTTTTTCTCTAAATTTCGCAAATTATTGTGTAATTAGCGTTTCATGAACCGAAATGATGTATTTCAACAATCAAATGTAAAAGAAAATGATAAATTTCAATTTTTTTCGACGGTCGAAAACCTGCAAATTATCTAAGGGTACCCCCTTCTTACTTAAAAAATGGATTTTTCAAATTTTTTTTCTCTAAATTTCGCAAATTATTGTGTAATTAGCGTTTCCTGAACCGAAATGATGTATTTCAACAATCAAATGTAAAAGAAAATGCAAAATTTCAATTTTTTTCGACCGTCGAAAACCTGCAAATTATCTAAGGGTACCCCCTTCTTACTTAAAAAATGGATTTTTCAAAATTTTTTTCTCTAAATTTCGCAAATTATTGTGTAATTAGCGTTTCGTGAACCGAAATGATGTATTTCAACAATCAAATGTAAAAGAAAATGCAAAATTTCAATTTTTTTCGACGGTCGAAAACCTGCGAATTATCTAAGGGTACCCCCTTCTTACATAAAAAATGGATTTTTCAAAATTTTTTTCTCTAAATTTCGCAAATTATTGTGTAATTAGCGTTTCATGAAACGAAATGATGTATTTCAACAATCAAATGTAAAAGAAAATGATAAATTTCAATTTTTTTCGACGGTCGAAAACCTGCGAATTATCTAAGGGTACCCCCTTCTTACATAAAAAATGGATTTTTCAAAATTTTTTTCTCTAAATTTCGCAAATTATTGTGCAATTAGCGTTTCATGAACCGAAATGATGTATTTCAACAATCAAATGTAAAAGAAAATGATAAATTTCAATTTTTTTCGACGGTCGAAAACCAGCGAATTATCTAAGGGTACCACCCCCTTCTTACATAAAAAATGGATTTTTCAAAATTTTTTTCTCTAAATTTCGCAAATTATTGTGTAATTAGCGTTTCATGAAACGAAATGATGTATTTCAACAATCAAATGTAAAAGAAAATGATAAATTTCATTTTTTTTCGACCGTCGAAAACCTGCGAATTATCTAAGGGTACCCCCTTCTTACATAAAAAATGGATTTTTCAAAATTTTTTTCTCTAAATTTCGCAAATTATTGTGTAATTAGCGTTTCATGAACCGAAATGATGTATTTCAACAATCAAATGTAAAAGAAAATGATAAATTTAAATTTTTTTCGACGGTCGAAAACCTGCGAATTATCTAAGGGTACCCCCTTCTTACATAAAAAATGGATTTTTCAAAATTTTTTCTCTAAATTTCGCAAATTATTGTGTAATTAGCGTTTCATGAAACGAAATGATGTATTTCAACAATCAAATGTAAAAGAAAATGATAAATTTCAATTTTTTTCGACGGTCGAAAACCTGCGAATTATCTAAGGGTACCCCCTTCTTACATAAAAAATGGATTTTTCAAAAATTTTTTCTCTAAATTTCGCAAATTATTGTGCAATTAGCGTTTCATGAACCGAAATGATGTATTTCAACAATCAAATGTAAAAGAAAATGATAAATTTCAATTTTTTTCGACGGTCGAAACCTGCGAATTATCTAAGGGTACCCCCTTCTTACATAAAAAATGGATTTTTCAAAATTTTTTTCTCTAAATTTCGCAAATTATTGTGCAATTAGCGTTTCATGAACCGAAATGATGTATTTCAACAATCAAATGTAAAAGAAAATGATAAATTTCAATTTTTTTCGACGGTCGAAAACCAGCGAATTATCTAAGGGTACCCCCTTCTTACATAAAAAATGGATTTTTCAAAATTTTTTTCTCTAAATTTCGCAAATTATTGTGTAATTAGCGTTTCATGAACCGAAATGATGTATTTCAACAATTAAATGTAAAAGAAAATGATAAATTTCAATTTTTTTCGACGGTCGAAAACCTGCAAATTATCTAAGGGTACCCCCTTCTTACTTAAAAAATGGATTTTTCAAAATTTTTTTCTCTAAATTTCGCAAATTATTGTGTAATTAGCGTTTCATGAAACGAAATGATGTATTTCAACAATCAAATGTAAAAGAAAATGATAAATTTCAATTTTTTTCGACGGTCGAAAACCTGCGAATTATCTAAGGGTACCCCCTTCTTACATAAAAAATGGATTTTTCAAAATTTTTTCTCTAAATTTCGCAAATTATTGTGCAATTAGCGTTTCATGAACCGAAATGATGTATTTCAACAATCAAATGTAAAAGAAAATGATAAATTTCAATTTTTTTCGACGGTCGAAAACCTGCGAATTATCTAAGGGTACCCCCTTCTTACATAAAAAATGGATTTTTCAAATTTTTTTTCTCTAAATTTCGCAAATTATTGTGTAATTAGCGTTTCCTGAACCGAAATGATGTATTTCAACAATCAAATGTAAAAGAAAATGCAAAATTTCAATTTTTTTCGACCGTCGAAAACCTGCAAATTATCTAAGGGTACCCCCTTCTTACTTAAAAAATGGATTTTTCAAAATTTTTTTCTCTAAATTTCGCAAATTATTGTGTAATTAGCGTTTCGTGAACCGAAATGATGTATTTCAACAATCAAATGTAAAAGAAAATGCAAAATTTCAATTTTTTTCGACGGTCGAAAACCTGCGAATTATCTAAGGGTACCCCCTTCTTACATAAAAAATGGATTTTTCAAAATTTTTTTCTCTAAATTTCGCAAATTATTGTGTAATTAGCGTTTCATGAAACGAAATGATGTATTTCAACAATCAAATGTAAAAGAAAATGATAAATTTCAATTTTTTTCGACGGTCGAAAACCTGCGAATTATCTAAGGGTACCCCCTTCTTACATAAAAAATGGATTTTTCAAAATTTTTTTCTCTAAATTTCGCAAATTATTGTGCAATTAGCGTTTCATGAACCGAAATGATGTATTTCAACAATCAAATGTAAAAGAAAATGATAAATTTCAATTTTTTTCGACGGTCGAAAACCAGCGAATTATCTAAGGGTACCCCCTTCTTACATAAAAAATGGATTTTTCAAAATTTTTTTCTCTAAATTTCGCAAATTATTGTGTAATTAGCGTTTCATGAAACGAAATGATGTATTTCAACAATCAAATGTAAAAGAAAATGATAAATTTCATTTTTTTTCGACCGTCGAAAACCTGCGAATTATCTAAGGGTACCCCCTTCTTACATAAAAAATGGATTTTTCAAAATTTTTTTCTCTAAATTTCGCAAATTATTGTGTAATTAGCGTTTCATGAACCGAAATGATGTATTTCAACAATCAAATGTAAAAGAAAATGATAAATTTAAATTTTTTTCGACGGTCGAAAACCTGCGAATTATCTAAGGGTACCCCCTTCTTACATAAAAAATGGATTTTTCAAAATTTTTTCTCTAAATTTCGCAAATTATTGTGTAATTAGCGTTTCATGAAACGAAATGATGTATTTCAACAATCAAATGTAAAAGAAAATGATAAATTTCAATTTTTTTCGACGGTCGAAAACCTGCGAATTATCTAAGGGTACCCCCTTCTTACATAAAAAATGGATTTTTCAAAATTTTTTTCTCTAAATTTCGCAAATTATTGTGCAATTAGCGTTTCATGAACCGAAATGATGTATTTCAACAATCAAATGTAAAAGAAAATGATAAATTTCAATTTTTTTCGACGGTCGAAAACCTGCGAATTATCTAAGGGTACCCCCTTCTTACATAAAAAATGGATTTTTCAAAATTTTTTTCTCTAAATTTCGCAAATTATTGTGCAATTAGCGTTTCATGAACCGAAATGATGTATTTCAACAATCAAATGTAAAAGAAAATGATAAATTGCAATTTTTTTCGACGGTCGAAAACCTGCGAATTATCTAAGGGTACCCCCTTCTTACATAAAAAATGGATTTTTCAAAATTTTTTTCTCTAAATTTCGCAAATTATTGTGTAATTAGCGTTTCATGAACCGAAATGATGTATTTCAACAATTAAATGTAAAAGAAAATGATAAATTTCAATTTTTTTCGACGGTCGAAAACCTGCAAACTACCCCCTTCTTACTTAAAAAATGGATTTTTCAAAATTTTTTCTCTAAATTTCGCAAATTATTGTGTAATTAGCGTTTCATGAAACGAAATGATGTATTTCAACAATCAAATGTAAAAGAAAATGATAAATTTCAATTTTTTTCGACGGTCGAAAACCTGCGAATTATCTAAGGGTACCCCCTTCTTACATAAAAAATGGATTTTTCAAAATTTTTTTCTCTAAATTTCGCAAATTATTGTGCAATTAGCGTTTCATGAACCGAAATGATGTATTTCAACAATCAAATGTAAAAGAAAATGATAAATTTCAATTTTTTTCGACGGTCGAAAACCTGCGAATTATCTAAGGGTACCCCCTTCTTACATAAAAAATGGATTTTTCAAATTTTTTTTCTCTAAATTTCGCAAATTATTGTGCAATTAGCGTTTCATGAACCGAAATGATGTATTTCAACAATCAAATGTAAAAGAAAATGATAAATTTCAATTTTTTTCGACGGTCGAAAACCTGCGAATTATCTAAGGGTACCCCCTTCTTACATAAAAAATGGATTTTTCAAAATTTTTTTCTCTAAATTTCGCAAATTATTGTGTAATTAGCGTTTCGTGAACCGAAATGATGTATTTCAACAATCAAATGTAAAAGAAAATGCAAAATTTCAATTTTTTTCGACGGTCGAAAACCTGCGAATTATCTAAGGGTACCCCCTTCTTACATAAAAAATGGATTTTTCAAAATTTTTTTCTCTAAATTTCGCAAATTATTGTGTAATTAGCGTTTCATGAACCGAAATGATGTATTTCAACAATCAAATGTAAAAGAAAATGATAAATTTCAATTTTTTTCGACGGTCGAAAACCTGCAAATTATCTAAGGGTACCCCCTTCTTACTTAAAAAATGGATTTTTCAAATTTTTTTTCTCTAAATTTCGCAAATTATTGTGTAATTAGCGTTTCCTGAACCGAAATGATGTATTTCAACAATCAAATGTAAAAGAAAATGCAAAATTTCAATTTTTTTCGACCGTCGAAAACCTGCAAATTATCTAAGGGTACCCCCTTCTTACTTAAAAAATGGATTTTTCAAAATTTTTTTCTCTAAATTTCGCAAATTATTGTGTAATTAGCGTTTCGTGAACCGAAATGATGTATTTCAACAATCAAATGTAAAAGAAAATGCAAAATTTCAATTTTTTTCGACGGTCGAAAACCTGCGAATTATCTAAGGGTACCCCCTTCTTACATAAAAAATGGATTTTTCAAAATTTTTTTCTCTAAATTTCGCAAATTATTGTGTAATTAGCGTTTCATGAAACGAAATGATGTATTTCAACAATCAAATGTAAAAGAAAATGATAAATTTCAATTTTTTTCGACGGTCGAAAACCTGCGAATTATCTAAGGGTACCCCCTTCTTACATAAAAAATGGATTTTTCAAAATTTTTTTCTCTAAATTTCGCAAATTATTGTGCAATTAGCGTTTCATGAACCGAAATGATGTATTTCAACAATCAAATGTAAAAGAAAATGATAAATTTCAATTTTTTTCGACGGTCGAAAACCAGCGAATTATCTAAGGGTACCCCCTTCTTACATAAAAAATGGATTTTTCAAAATTTTTTTCTCTAAATTTCGCAAATTATTGTGTAATTAGCGTTTCATGAAACGAAATGATGTATTTCAACAATCAAATGTAAAAGAAAATGATAAATTTCATTTTTTTTCGACCGTCGAAAACCTGCGAATTATCTAAGGGTACCCCCTTCTTACATAAAAAATGGATTTTTCAAAATTTTTTTCTCTAAATTTCGCAAATTATTGTGTAATTAGCGTTTCATGAACCGAAATGATGTATTTCAACAATCAAATGTAAAAGAAAATGATAAATTTAAATTTTTTTCGACGGTCGAAAACCTGCGAATTATCTAAGGGTACCCCCTTCTTACATAAAAAATGGATTTTTCAAAATTTTTTCTCTAAATTTCGCAAATTATTGTGTAATTAGCGTTTCATGAAACGAAATGATGTATTTCAACAATCAAATGTAAAAGAAAATGATAAATTTCAATTTTTTTCGACGGTCGAAAACCTGCGAATTATCTAAGGGTACCCCCTTCTTACATAAAAAATGGATTTTTCAAAATTTTTTTCTCTAAATTTCGCAAATTATTGTGCAATTAGCGTTTCATGAACCGAAATGATGTATTTCAACAATCAAATGTAAAAGAAAATGATAAATTTCATTTTTTTTCGACGGTCGAAAACCTGCGAATTATCTAAGGGTACCCCCTTCTTACATAAAAAATGGATTTTTCAAAATTTTTTTCTCTAAATTTCGCAAATTATTGTGCAATTAGCGTTTCATGAACCGAAATGATGTATTTCAACAATCAAATGTAAAAGAAAATGATAAATTTCAATTTTTTTCGACGGTCGAAAACCAGCGAATTATCTAAGGGTACCCCCTTCTTACATAAAAAATGGATTTTTCAAAATTTTTTTCTCTAAATTTCGCAAATTATTGTGTAATTAGCGTTTCATGAACCGAAATGATGTATTTCAACAATTAAATGTAAAAGAAAATGATAAATTTCAATTTTTTTCGACGGTCGAAAACCTGCAAACTACCCCCTTCTTACTTAAAAAATGGATTTTTCAAAATTTTTTTCTCTAAATTTCGCAAATTATTGTGTAATTAGCGTTTCGTGAACCGAAATGATGTATTTCAACAATCAAATGTAAAAGAAAATGCAAAATTTCAATTTTTTTCGACGGTCGAAAACCTGCGAATTATCTAAGGGTACCCCCTTCTTACATAAAAAATGGATTTTTCAAAATTTTTTTCTCTAAATTTCGCAAATTATTGTGTAATTAGCGTTTCATGAACCGAAATGATGTATTTCAACAATCAAATGTAAAAGAAAATGATAAATTTCAATTTTTTTCGACGGTCGAAAACCTGCGAATTATCTAAGGGTACCCCCTTCTTACTTAAAAAATGGATTTTTCAAAATTTTTTTCTCTAAATTTCGCAAATTATTGTGTAATTAGCGTTTCGTGAACCGAAATGATGTATTTCAACAATCAAATGTAAAAGAAAATGCAAAATTTCAATTTTTTTCGACGGTCGAAAACCTGCGAATTATCTAAGGGTACCCCCTTCTTACATAAAAAATGGATTTTTCAAAATTTTTTTCTCTAAATTTCGCAAATTATTGTGTAATTAGCGTTTCGTGAACCGAAATGATGTATTTCAACAATCAATTGTAAAAGAAAATGATAAATTTCAATTTTTTTCGACGGTCGAAAACCTGCGAATTATCTAAGGGTACCCCCTTCTTACATAAAAAATGGATTTTTCAAAATTTTTTTCTCTAAATTTCGCAAATTATTGTGCAATTAGCGTTTCATGAACCGAAATGATGTATTTCAACAATCAAATGTAAAAGAAAATGATAAATTTCAATTTTTTTCGACGGTCGAAAACCTGCGAATTATCTAAGGGTACCCCCTTCTTACATAAAAAATGGATTTTTCAAAATTTTTTTCTCTAAATTTCGCAAATTATTGTGCAATTAGCGTTTCATGAACCGAAATGATGTATTTCAACAATCAAATGTAAAAGAAAATGATAAATTTCAATTTTTTTCGACGGTCGAAAACCTGCGAATTATCTAAGGGTACCCCCTTCTTACATAAAAAATGGATTTTTCAAAATTTTTTTCTCTAAATTTCGCAAATTATTGTGCAATTAGCGTTTCATGAACCGAAATGATGTATTTCAACAATCAAATGTAAAAGAAAATGATAAATTTCAATTTTTTTCGACGGTCGAAAACCTGCGAATTATCTAAGGGTACCCCCTTCTTACATAAAAAATGGATTTTTGAAAATTTTTTTCTCTAAATTTCGCAAATTATTGTGCAATTAGCGTTTCATGAACCGAAATGATGTATTTCAACAATCAAATGTAAAAGAAAATGATAAATTTAAATTTTTTTCGACGGTCGAAAACCAGCGAATTATCTAAGGGTACCCCCTTCTTACATAAAAAATGGATTTTTCAAAATTTTTTTCTCTAAATTTCGCAAATTATTGTGTAATTAGCGTTTCATGAACAGAAATGATGTATTTCAACAATCAAATGTAAAAGAAAATGATAAATTTCAATTTTTTTCGACGGTCGAAAACCTGCGAATTATCTAAGGGTACCCCCTTCTTACATAAAAAATGGATTTTTCAAAATTTTTTTCTCTAAATTTCGCAAATTATTGTGTAATTAGCGTTTCATGAACCGAAATGATGTATTTCAACAATCAAATGTAAAACAAAATGATAAATTTCAATTTTTTTCTACGGTCGAAAACCTGCGAATTATCTAAGGGTACCCCCTTCTTACATAAAAAATGGATTTTTCAAAATTTTTTTCTCTAAATTTCGCAAATTATTGTGTAATTAGCGTTTCATGAACCGAAATGATGTATTTCAACAATCAAATGTAAAAGAAAATGATAAATTTCAATTTTTTTCGACGGTCGAAAACCTGCAAATTATCTAAGGGTACCCCCTTCTTACTTAAAAAATGGATTTTTCAAAATTTTTTTCTCTAAATTTCGCAAATTATTGTGCAATTAGCGTTTCATGAACCGAAATGATGTATTTCAACAATCAAATGTAAAAGAAAATGATAAATTTCAATTTTTTTCGACGGTCGAAAACCTGCGAATTATCTAAGGGTGCCCCCTTCTTACATAAAAAATGGATTTTTCAAAATTTTTTCTCTAAATTTCGCAAATTATTGTGTAATTAGCGTTTCGTGAACCGAAATGATGTATTTCAACAATCAAATGTAAAAGAACATGCAAAATTTCAATTTTTTTCGACGGTCGAAAACCTGCGAATTATCTAAGGGTACCCCCTTCTTACATAAAAAATGGATTTTTCAAAATTTTTTTCTCTAAATTTCGCAAATTATTGTGTAATTAGCGTTTCATGAACCGAAATGATGTATTTCAACAATCAATTGTAAAAGAAAATGATAAATTTCAATTTTTTTCGACGGTCGAAAACCTGCGAATTATCTAAGGGTACCCCCTTCTTACATAAAAAATGGATTTTTCAAAAATTTTTTCTCTAAATTTCGCAAATTATTGTGCAATTAGCGTTTCATGAACCGAAATGATGTATTTCAACAATCAAATGTAAAAGAAAATGATAAATTTCATTTTTTTCGACGGTCGAAAACCTGCGAATTATCTAAGGGTACCCCCTTCTTACATAAAAAATGGATTTTTCAAAATTTTTTTCTCTAAACTTCGCAAATTATTGTGTAATTAGCGTTTCATGAACCGAAATGATGTATTTCAACAATCAAATGTAAAAGAAAGTGATAAATTTCAATTTTTTTCGACGGTCGAAAACCAGCTAATTATCTAAGGGTACCCCCTTCTTACATAAAAAATGGATTTTTCAAAAATTTTTTCTCTAAATTTCGCAAATTATTGTGTAATTAGCGTTTCATGAACCGAAATGATGTATTTCAACAATCCAATGTAAAAAAAATGATAAATTTCAATTTTTTTCGACGGTCGAAAACCTGCAAATTATCTAAGGGTACCCCCTTCTTACATAAAAAATGGATTTTTCAAAAAAATTTTCTCTAAATTTTGCAAATTATTGTGTAATTAGCGTTTCATGAACCGAAATGATGTATTTCAACAATCAAATGTAAAAGAAAATGATAAATTTCAATTTTTTTCGACGGTCGAAAACCTGCGAATTATCTAAGGGTACCCCCTTCTTACATAAAAAATGGATTTTTCAAAATTTTTTTCTCTAAATTTCGCAAATTATTGTGCAATTAGCGTTTCATGAACCGAAATGATGTATTTCAACAATCAAATGTAAAAGAAAATGATAAATTTCAATTTTTTTCGACGGTCGAAAACCTGCGAATTATCTATGGGTACCCCCTTCTTACATAAAAAATGGATTTTTCAAAATTTTTTTCTCTAAATTTCGCAAATTATTGTACAATTAGCGTTTCATGAACCGAAATGATGTATTTCAACAATCAAATGTAAAAGAAAATGATACATTGCAATTTTTTTCGACGGTCGAAAACCTGCAAATTATCTAAGGGTACCCCCTTCTTACATAAAAAATGGATTTTTCAAAATTTTTTTCTCTAAATTTCGCAAATTATTGTGTAATTAGCGTTTCATGAACCGAAATGATGTATTTCAACAATCAAATGTAAAAGAAAATGCAAAATTTCAATTTTTTTCGACGGTCGAAAACCTGCGAATTATCTAAGGGTACCCCCTTCTTACATAAAAAATGGATTTTTCAAAATTTTTTTCTCTAAATTTCGCAAATTATTGTGTAATTAGCGTTTCGTGAACCGAAATGATGTATTTCAACAATCAATTGTAAAAGAAAATGATAAATTTCAATTTTTTTCGACGGTCGAAAACCTGCGAATTATCTAAGGGTACCCCCTTCTTACATAAAAAATGGATTTTTCAAAATTTTTTTCTCTAAATTTCGCAAATTATTGTGCAATTAGCGTTTCATGAACCGAAATGATGTATTTCAACAATCAAATGTAAAAGAAAATGATAAATTTCAATTTTTTTCGACGGTCGAAAACCTGCGAATTATCTAAGGGTACCCCCTTC
Source organism: Geotrupes spiniger (assembly GCA_959613385.1). Taxonomy (NCBI): domain Eukaryota; kingdom Metazoa; phylum Arthropoda; class Insecta; order Coleoptera; family Geotrupidae; genus Geotrupes; species Geotrupes spiniger. Next base: position 44,428,318 of record OY390731.1, on the reverse strand, counting down.
TTACATAAAAAATGGATTTTTCAAAATTTTTTTCTCTAAATTTCGCAAATTATTGTGCAATTAGCGTTTCATGAACCGAAATGATGTATTTCAACAATCAAATGTAAAAGAAAATGATAAATTTCAATTTTTTTCGACGGTCGAAAACCTGCGAATTATCTAAGGGTACCCCCTTCTTACATAAAAAATGGATTTTTCAAAATTTTTTTCTCTAAATTTCGCAAATTATTGTGCAATTAGCGTTTCATGAACCGAAATGATGTATTTCAACAATCAAATGTAAAAGAAAATGATAAATTTCAATTTTTTTCGACGGTCGAAAACCTGCGAATTATCTAAGGGTACCCCCTTCTTACATAAAAAATGGATTTTTCAAAATTTTTTTCTCTAAATTTCGCAAATTATTGTGCAATTAGCGTTTCATGAACCGAAATGATGTATTTCAACAATCAAATGTAAAAGAAAATGATAAATTTAAATTTTTTTCGACGGTCGAAAACCAGCGAATTATCTAAGGGTACCCCCTTCTTACATAAAAAATGGATTTTTCAAAATTTTTTTCTCTAAATTTCGCAAATTATTGTGTAATTAGCGTTTCATGAACAGAAATGATGTATTTCAACAATCAAATGTAAAAGAAAATGATAAATTTCAATTTTTTTCGACGGTCGAAAACCTGCGAATTATCTAAGGGTACCCCCTTCTTACATAAAAAATGGATTTTTCAAAATTTTTTTCTCTAAATTTCGCAAATTATTGTGTAATTAGCGTTTCATGAACCGAAATGATGTATTTCAACAATCAAATGTAAAACAAAATGATAAATTTCAATTTTTTTCTACGGTCGAAAACCTGCGAATTATCTAAGGGTACCCCCTTCTTACATAAAAAATGGATTTTTCAAAATTTTTTTCTCTAAATTTCGCAAATTATTGTGTAATTAGCGTTTCATGAACCGAAATGATGTATTTCAACAATCAAATGTAAAAGAAAATGATAAATTTCAATTTTTTTCGACGGTCGAAAACCTGCAAATTATCTAAGGGTACCCCCTTCTTACTTAAAAAATGGATTTTTCAAATTTTTTTTCTCTAAATTTCGCAAATTATTGTGCAATTAGCGTTTCATGAACCGAAATGATGTATTTCAACAATCAAATGTAAAAGAAAATGATAAATTTCAATTTTTTTCGACGGTCGAAAACCTGCGAATTATCTAAGGGTACCCCCTTCTTACATAAAAAATGGATTTTTCAAAATTTTTTCTCTAAATTTCGCAAATTATTGTGTAATTAGCGTTTCGTGAACCGAAATGATGTATTTCAACAATCAAATGTAAAAGAACATGCAAAATTTCAATTTTTTTCGACGGTCGAAAACCTGCGAATTATCTAAGGGTACCCCCTTCTTACATAAAAAATGGATTTTTCAAAATTTTTTTCTCTAAATTTCGCAAATTATTGTGTAATTAGCGTTTCATGAACCGAAATGATGTATTTCAACAATCAAATGTAAAAGAAAATGATAAATTTCAATTTTTTTCGACGGTCGAAAACCTGCAAATTATCTAAGGGTACCCCCTTCTTACATAAAAAATGGATTTTTCAAAAAAATTTTCTCTAAATTTCGCAAATTATTGTGCAATTAGCGTTTCATGAACCGAAATGATGTATTTCAACAATCAAATGTAAAAGAAAATGCAAAATTTCAATTTTTTTCGACGGTCGAAAACCTGCGAATTATCTAAGGGTACCCCCTTCTTACATAAAAAATGGATTTTTCAAAATTTTTTTCTCTAAATTTCGCAAATTATTGTGTAATTAGCGTTTCATGAACCGAAATGATGTATTTCAACAATCAATTGTAAAAGAAAATGATAAATTTCAATTTTTTTCGACGGTCGAAAACCTGCGAATTATCTAAGGGTACCCCCTTCTTACATAAAAAATGGATTTTTCAAAAATTTTTTCTCTAAATTTCGCAAATTATTGTGCAATTAGCGTTTCATGAACCGAAATGATGTATTTCAACAATCAAATGTAAAAGAAAATGATAAATTTCATTTTTTTCGACGGTCGAAAACCTGCGAATTATCTAAGGGTACCCCCTTCTTACATAAAAAATGGATTTTTCAAAATTTTTTTCTCTAAACTTCGCAAATTATTGTGTAATTAGCGTTTCATGAACCGAAATGATGTATTTCAACAATCAAATGTAAAAGAAAGTGATAAATTTCAATTTTTTTCGACGGTCGAAAACCAGCTAATTATCTAAGGGTACCCCCTTCTTACATAAAAAATGGATTTTTCAAAAATTTTTTCTCTAAATTTCGCAAATTATTGTGTAATTAGCGTTTCATGAACCGAAATGATGTATTTCAACAATCCAATGTAAAAAAAATGATAAATTTCAATTTTTTTCGACGGTCGAAAACCTGCAAATTATCTAAGGGTACCCCCTTCTTACATAAAAAATGGATTTTTCAAAAAAATTTTCTCTAAATTTTGCAAATTATTGTGTAATTAGCGTTTCATGAACCGAAATGATGTATTTCAACAATCAAATGTAAAAGAAAATGATAAATTTCAATTTTTTTCGACGGTCGAAAACCTGCGAATTATCTAAGGGTACCCCCTTCTTACATAAAAAATGGATTTTTCAAAATTTTTTTCTCTAAATTTCGCAAATTATTGTGCAATTAGCGTTTCATGAACCGAAATGATGTATTTCAACAATCAAATGTAAAAGAAAATGATAAATTTCAATTTTTTTCGACGGTCGAAAACCTGCGAATTATCTATGGGTACCCCCTTCTTACATAAAAAATGGATTTTTCAAAATTTTTTTCTCTAAATTTCGCAAATTATTGTACAATTAGCGTTTCATGAACCGAAATGATGTATTTCAACAATCAAATGTAAAAGAAAATGATACATTGCAATTTTTTTCGACGGTCGAAAACCTGCAAATTATCTAAGGGTACCCCCTTCTTACATAAAAAATGGATTTTTCAAAATTTTTTTCTCTAAATTTCGCAAATTATTGTGTAATTAGCGTTTCATGAACCGAAATGATGTATTTCAACAATCAAATGTAAAAGAAAATGATAAATTTCAATTTTTTTCGACGGTCGAAAACCAGCGAATTATCTAGGGGTACCCCCTTCTTACATAAAAAATGGATTTTTCAAAATTTTTTTCTCTAAATTTCGCAAATTATTGTGCAATTAGCGTTTCATGAACCGAAATGATGTATTTCAACAATCAAATGTAAAAGAAAATGATAAATTTCAATTTTTTTCGACGGTCGAAAACCTGCGAATTATCTAAGGGTACCCCCTTCTTACATAAAAAATGGATTTTTCAAAATTTTTTTCTCTAAATTTCGCAAATTATTGTGCAATTAGCGTTTCATGAACCGAAATGATGTATTTCAACAATCAAATGTAAAAGAAAATGATAAATTTCAATTTTTTTCGACGGTCGAAAACCTGCGAATTATCTAAGGGTACCCCCTTCTTACATAAAAAATGGATTTTTCAAAATTTTTTTCTCTAAATTTCGCAAATTATTGTGCAATTAGCGTTTCATGAACCGAAATGATGTATTTCAACAATCAAATGTAAAAGAAAATGATAAATTTCAATTTTTTTCGACGGTCGAAAACCTGCGAATTATCTAAGGGTACCCCCTTCTTACATAAAAATGGATTTTTCAAAATTTTTTTCTCTAAATTTCGCAAATTATTGTGCAATTAGCGTTTCATGAACCGAAATGATGTATTTCAACAATCAAATGTAAAAGAAAATGATAAATTTAAATTTTTTTCGACGGTCGAAAACCAGCGAATTATCTAAGGGTACCCCCTTCTTACATAAAAAATGGATTTTTCAAAATTTTTTTCTCTAAATTTCGCAAATTATTGTGTAATTAGCGTTTCATGAACCGAAATGATGTATTTCAACAATCAAATGTAAAACAAAATGATAAATTTCAATTTTTTTCTACGGTCGAAAACCTGCGAATTATCTAAGGGTACCCCCTTCTTACATAAAAAATGGATTTTTCAAAATTTTTTTCTCTAAATTTCGCAAATTATTGTGTAATTAGCGTTTCATGAACCGAAATGATGTATTTCAACAATCAAATGTAAAAGAAAATGATAAATTTCAATTTTTTTCGACGGTCGAAAACCTGCAAATTATCTAAGGGTACCCCCTTCTTACTTAAAAAATGGATTTTTCAAAATTTTTTTCTCTAAATTTCGCAAATTATTGTGCAATTAGCGTTTCATGAACCGAAATGATGTATTTCAACAATCAAATGTAAAAGAAAATGATAAATTTCAATTTTTTTCGACGGTCGAAAACCTGCGAATTATCTAAGGGTACCCCCTTCTTACATAAAAAATGGATTTTTCAAAATTTTTTCTCTAAATTTCGCAAATTATTGTGTAATTAGCGTTTCGTGGACCGAAATGATGTATTTCAACAATCAAATGTAAAAGAACATGCAAAATTTCAATTTTTTTCGACGGTCGAAAACCTGCGAATTATCTAAGGGTACCCCCTTCTTACATAAAAAATGGATTTTTCAAAATTTTTTTCTCTAAATTTCGCAAATTATTGTGTAATTAGCGTTTCATGAACCGAAATGATGTATTTCAACAATCAAATGTAAAAGAAAATGATAAATTTCAATTTTTTTCGACGGTCGAAAACCTGCAAATTATCTAAGGGTACCCCCTTCTTACATAAAAAATGGATTTTTCAAAAATTTTTTCTCTAAATTTCGCAAATTATTGTGCAATTAGCGTTTCATGAACCGAAATGATGTATTTCAACAATCAATTGTAAAAGAAAATGATAAATTTCAATTTTTTTCGACGGTCGAAAACCTGCGAATTATCTAAGGGTACCCCCTTCTTACATAAAAAATGGATTTTTCAAAATTTTTTTCTCTAAACTTCGCAAATTATTGTGCAATTAGCGTTTCATGAACCGAAATGATGTATTTCAACAATCAAATGTAAAAGAAAATGATAAATTTCAATTTTTTTCGACGGTCGAAAACCTGCGAATTATCTAAGGGTACCCCCTTCTTACATAAAAAATGGATTTTTCAAAAATTTTTTCTCTAAATTTCGCAAATTATTGTGCAATTAGCGTTTCATGAACCGAAATGATGTATTTCAACAATCAATTGTAAAAGAAAATGATAAATTTCAATTTTTTTCGACGGTCGAAAACCTGCGAATTATCTAAGGGTACCCCCTTCTTACTTAAAAAATGGATTTTTCAATTTTTTTTTCTCTAAATTTCGCAAATTATTGTGCAATTAGCGTTTCATGAACCGAAATGATGTATTTCAACAATCAAATGTAAAAGAAAATGATAAATTTCAATTTTTTTCGACGGTCGAAAACCTGCAAATTATCTAAGGGTACCCCCTTCTTAGTTAAAAAATGGATTTTTCAAAATTTTTTTCTCTAAATTTCGCAAATTATTGTGTAATTTGCGTTTCGTGAACCGAAATAATGTATTTCAACAATCAAATGTAAAAGAAAATGCAAAATTTCAATTTTTTTCGACGGTCGAAAACCTGCGAATTATCTAAGGGTACCCCCTTCTTACATAAAAAATGGATTTTTCAAAATTTTTTTCTCTAAACTTCGCAAATTATTGTGCAATTAGCGTTTCATGAACCGAAATGATGTATTTCAACAATCAAATGTAAAAGAAAATGATAAATTTCATTTTTTTTCGACGGTCGAAAACCTGCGAATTATCTAAGGGTACCCCCTTCTTACATAAAAAATGGATTTTTCAAAATTTTTTTCTCTAAACTTCGCAAATTATTGTGTAATTAGCGTTTCATGAACCGAAATGATGTATTTCAACAATCAAATGTAAAAGAAAGTGATAAATTTCAATTTTTTTCGACGGTCGAAAACCAGCTAATTATCTAAGGGTACCCTTCTTACATAAAAAATGGATTTTTCAAAAATTTTTTCTCTAAATTTCGCAAATTATTGTGTAATTAGCGTTTCATGAACCGAAATGATGTATTTCAACAATCCAATGTAAAAAAAAATGATAAATTTCAATTTTTTTCGACGGTCGAAAACCTGCAAATTATCTAAGGGTACCCCCTTCTTACATAAAAAATGGATTTTTCAAAAAAATTTTCTCTAAATTTTGCAAATTATTGTGTAATTAGCGTTTCATGAACCGAAATGATGTATTTCAACAATCAAATGTAAAAGAAAATGATAAATTTCAATTTTTTTCGACGGTCGAAAACCTGCGAATTATCTAAGGGTACCCCCTTCTTACATAAAAAATGGATTTTTCAAAATTTTTTTCTCTAAATTTCGCAAATTATTGTACAATTAGCGTTTCATGAACCGAAATGATGTATTTCAACAATCAAATGTAAAAGAAAATGATAAATTTCAATTTTTTTCGACGGTCGAAAACCTGCGAATTATCTATGGGTACCCCCTTCTTACATAAAAAATGGATTTTTCAAAATTTTTTTCTCTAAATTTCGCAAATTATTGTGCAATTAGCGTTTCATGAACCGAAATGATGTATTTCAACAATCAAATGTAAAAGAAAATGATAAATTTCAATTTTTTTCGACGGTCGAAAACCTGCGAATTATCTATGGGTACCCCCTTCTTACATAAAAAATGGATTTTTCAAAATTTTTTTCTCTAAATTTCGCAAATTATTGTACAATTAGCGTTTCATGAACCGAAATGATGTATTTCAACAATCAAATGTAAAAGAAAATGATACATTGCAATTTTTTTCGACGGTCGAAAACCTGCAAATTATCTAAGGGTACCCCCTTCTTACATAAAAAATGGATTTTTCAAAATTTTTTTCTCTAAATTTCGCAAATTATTGTGTAATTAGCGTTTCATGAACCGAAATGATGTATTTCAACAATCAAATGTAAAAGAAAATGATAAATTTCAATTTTTTTCGACGGTCGAAAACCAGCGAATTATCTAGGGGTACCCCCTTCTTACATAAAAAATGGATTTTTCAAAATTTTTTTGTCTAAATTTCGCAAATTATTGTGCAATAAGCGTTTCATGAACCGAAATGATGTATTTCAACAATCAAATGTAAAAGAAAATGATACATTGCAATTTTTTTCGACGGTCGAAAACCTGCGAATTATCTAAGGGTAACCCCTTCTTACATAAAAAATGGATTTTTCAAAATTTTTTTCTCTAAATTTCGCAAATTATTGTGTAATTAGCGTTTCATGAACCGAAATGATGTATTTCAACAATCAAATGTAAAAGAAAATGATAAATTTCAATTTTTTTCGACGGTCGAAAACCTGCGAATTATCTAAGGGTACCCCCTTCTTACATAAAAAATGGATTTTTCAAAAATTTTTTCTCTAAATTTCGCAAATTATTGTGCAATTAGCGTTTCATGAACCGAAATGATGTATTTCAACAATCAATTGTAAAAGAAAATGATAAATTTCAATTTTTTTCGACGGTCGAAAACCTGCGAATTATCTAAGGGTACCCCCTTCTTACTTAAAAAATGGATTTTTCAAATTTTTTTTCTCTAAATTTCGCAAATTATTGTGCAATTAGCGTTTCATGAACCGAAATGATGTATTTCAACAATCAAATGTAAAAGAAAATGATAAATTTCAATTTTTTTCGACGGTCGAAAACCTGCAAATTATCTAAGGGTACCCCCTTCTTAGTTAAAAAATGGATTTTTCAAAATTTTTTTCTCTAAATTTCGCAAATTATTGTGTAATTTGCGTTTCGTGAACCGAAATAATGTATTTCAACAATCAAATGTAAAAGAAAATGCAAAATTTCAATTTTTTTCGACGGTCGAAAACCTGCGAATTATCTAAGGGTACCCCCTTCTTACATAAAAAATGGATTTTTCAAAATTTTTTTCTCTAAACTTCGCAAATTATTGTGCAATTAGCGTTTCATGAACCGAAATGATGTATTTCAACAATCAAATGTAAAAGAAAATGATAAATTTCATTTTTTTTCGACGGTCGAAAACCTGCGAATTATCTAAGGGTACCCCCTTCTTACATAAAAAATGGATTTTTCAAAATTTTTTTCTCTAAGCTTCGCAAATTATTGTGTAATTAGCGTTTCATGAACCGAAATGATGTATTTCAACAATCAAATGTAAAAGAAAGTGATAAATTTCAATTTTTTTCGACGGTCGAAAACCAGCTAATTATCTAAGGGTACCCCCTTCTTACATAAAAAATGGATTTTTCAAAAATTTTTTCTCTAAATTTCGCAAATTATTGTGTAATTAGCGTTTCATGAACCGAAATGATGTATTTCAACAATCCAATGTAAAAAAAAATGATAAATTTCAATTTTTTTCGACGGTCGAAAACCTGCAAATTATCTAAGGGTACCCCCTTCTTACATAAAAAATGGATTTTTCAAAAAAATTTTCTCTAAATTTTGCAAATTATTGTGTAATTAGCGTTTCATGAACCGAAATGATGTATTTCAACAATCAAATGTAAAAGAAAATGATAAATTTCAATTTTTTTCGACGGTCGAAAACCTGCGAATTATCTAAGGGTACCCCCTTCTTACATAAAAAATGGATTTTTCAAAATTTTTTTCTCTAAATTTCGCAAATTATTGTACAATTAGCGTTTCATGAACCGAAATGATGTATTTCAACAATCAAATGTAAAAGAAAATGATAAATTTCAATTTTTTTCGACGGTCGAAAACCTGCGAATTATCTATGGGTACCCCCTTCTTACATAAAAAATGGATTTTTCAAAATTTTTTTCTCTAAATTTCGCAAATTATTGTGCAATTAGCGTTTCATGAACCGAAATGATGTATTTCAACAATCAAATGTAAAAGAAAATGATAAATTTCAATTTTTTTCGACGGTCGAAAACCTGCGAATTATCTATGGGTACCCCCTTCTTACATAAAAAATGGATTTTTCAAAATTTTTTTCTCTAAATTTCGCAAATTATTGTACAATTAGCGTTTCATGAACCGAAATGATGTATTTCAACAATCAAATGTAAAAGAAAATGATACATTGCAATTTTTTTCGACGGTCGAAAACCTGCAAATTATCTAAGGGTACCCCCTTCTTACATAAAAAATGGATTTTTCAAAATTTTTTTCTCTAAATTTCGCAAATTATTGTGTAATTAGCGTTTCATGAACCGAAATGATGTATTTCAACAATCAAATGTAAAAGAAAATGATAAATTTCAATTTTTTTCGACGGTCGAAAACCAGCGAATTATCTAGGGGTACCCCCTTCTTACATAAAAAATGGATTTTTCAAAATTTTTTTGTCTAAATTTCGCAAATTATTGTGCAATAAGCGTTTCATGAACCGAAATGATGTATTTCAACAATCAAATGTAAAAGAAAATGATAAATTTCAATTTTTTTCGACGGTCGAAAACCTGCGAATTATCTATGGGTACCCCCTTCTTACATAAAAAATGGATTTTTCAAAATTTTTTTCTCTAAACTTCGCAAATTATTGTGCAATTAGCGTTTCATGAACCGAAATGATGTATTTCAACAATCAAATGTAAAAGAAAATGATAAATTTCAATTTTTTTCGACGGTCGAAAACCTGCGAATTATCTATGGGTACCCCCTTCTTACATAAAAAATGGATTTTTCAAAATTTTTTTCTCTAAATTTCGCAAATTATTGTGCAATTAGCGTTTCATGAACCGAAATGATGTATTTCAACAATCAAATGTAAAAGAAAATGATAAATTTCAATTTTTTTCGACGGTCGAAAACCTGCGAATTATCTAAGGGTAACCCCTTCTTACATAAAAAATGGATTTTTCAAAATTTTTTTCTCTAAATTTCGCAAATTATTGTACAATTAGCGTTTCATGAACCGAAATGATGTATTTCAACAATCAAATGTAAAAGAAAATGATACATTGCAATTTTTTTCGACGGTCGAAAACCTGCAAATTATCTAAGGGTACCCCCTTCTTACATAAAAAATGGATTTTTCACAATTTTTTTCTCTAAATTTCGCAAATTATTGTGTAATTAGCGTTTCATGAACCGAAATGATGTATTTCAACAATCAAATGTAAAAGAAAATGATAAATTTCAATTTTTTTCGACGGTCGAAAACCAGCGAATTATCTAGGGGTACCCCCTTCTTACATAAAAAATGGATTTTTCAAAATTTTTTTCTCTAAATTTCGCAAATTATTGTACAATTAGCGTTTCATGAACCGAAATGATGTATTTCAACAATCAAATGTAAAAGAAAATGATACATTGCAATTTTTTTCGACGGTCGAAAACCTGCAAATTATCTAAGGGTACCCCCTTCTTACATAAAAAATGGATTTTTCAAAATTTTTTTCTCTAAATTTCGCAAATTATTGTGTAATTAGCGTTTCATGAACCGAAATGATGTATTTCAACAATCAAATGTAAAAGAAAATGATAAATTTCAATTTTTTTCGACGGTCGAAAACCAGCGAATTATCTAGGGGTACCCCCTTCTTACATAAAAAATGGATTTTTCAAAATTTTTTTGTCTAAATTTCGCAAATTATTGTGCAATAAGCGTTTCATGAACCGAAATGATGTATTTCAACAATCAAATGTAAAAGAAAATGATAAATTTCAATTTTTTTCGACGGTCGAAAACCTGCGAATTATCTATGGGTACCCCCTTCTTACATAAAAAATGGATTTTTCAAAATTTTTTTCTCTAAACTTCGCAAATTATTGTGCAATTAGCGTTTCATGAACCGAAATGATGTATTTCAACAATCAAATGTAAAAGAAAATGATAAATTTCAATTTTTTTCGACGGTCGAAAACCTGCGAATTATCTATGGGTACCCCCTTCTTACATAAAAAATGGATTTTTCAAAATTTTTTTCTCTAAATTTCGCAAATTATTGTGCAATTAGCGTTTCATGAACCGAAATGATGTATTTCAACAATCAAATGTAAAAGAAAATGATAAATTTCAATTTTTTTCGACGGTCGAAAACCTGCGAATTATCTAAGGGTAACCCCTTCTTACATAAAAAATGGATTTTTCAAAATTTTTTTCTCTAAATTTCGCAAATTATTGTACAATTAGCGTTTCATGAACCGAAATGATGTATTTCAACAATCAAATGTAAAAGAAAATGATACATTGCAATTTTTTTCGACGGTCGAAAACCTGCAAATTATCTAAGGGTACCCCCTTCTTACATAAAAAATGGATTTTTCACAATTTTTTTCTCTAAATTTCGCAAATTATTGTGTAATTAGCGTTTCATGAACCGAAATGATGTATTTCAACAATCAAATGTAAAAGAAAATGATAAATTTCAATTTTTTTCGACGGTCGAAAACCAGCGAATTATCTAGGGGTACCCCCTTCTTACATAAAAAATGGATTTTTCAAAATTTTTTTGTCTAAATTTCGCAAATTATTGTGCAATAAGCGTTTCATGAACCGAAATGATGTATTTCAACAATCAAATGTAAAAGAAAATGATAAATTTCAATTTTTTTCGACGGTCGAAAACCTGCGAATTATCTAAGGGTACCCCCTTCTTACATAAAAAATGGATTTTTCAAAATTTTTTTCTCTAAATTTCGCAAATTATTGTGTAATTAGCGTTTCATGAACCGAAATGATGTATTTCAACAATCAAATGTAAAAGAAAATGATAAATTTCAATTTTTTTCGACGGTCGAAAACCAGCGAATTATCTAGGGGTACCCCCTTCTTACATAAAAAATGGATTTTTCAAAATTTTTTTCTCTAAATTTCGTAAATTATTGTGTAATTAGCGTTTCATGAACCGAAATGATGTATTTCAACAATCAAATGTAAAAGAAAATGATAAATTTCAATTTTTTTTGACGGTCGAAAACCTGCGAATTATCTAAGGGTACCCCCTTCTTACATAAAAAATGGATTTTTCAAAATTTTTTTCTCTAAATTTCGCAAATTATTGTGTAATTAGCGTTTCATGAACCGAAATGATGTATTTCAACAATCAAATGTAAAAGAAAATGATACATTGCAATTTTTTTCGACGGTCGAAAACCAGCGAATTATCTAGGGGTACCCCCTTCTTACATATAAAATGGATTTTTCAAAATTTTTTTCTCTAAACTTCGCAAATTATTGTGTAATTAGCGTTTCATGAACCGAAATGATGTATTTCAACAATCAAATGTAAAAGAAAATGATAAATTTCAATTTTTTTCGACGGTCGAAAACCAGCGAATTATCTAGGGGTACCCCCTTCTTACATAAAAAATGGATTTTTCAAAATTTTTTTCTCTAAATTTCGCAAATTATTGTGTAATTAGCGTTTCATGAACCGAAATGATGTATTTCAACAATCAAATGTAAAAGAAAATGATACATTGCAATTTTTTTCGACGGTCGAAAACCAGCGAATTATCTAGGGGTACCCCCTTCTTACATATAAAATGGATTTTTCAAAATTTTTTTCTCTAAACTTCGCAAATTATTGTGTAATTAGCGTTTCATGAACCGAAATGATGTATTTCAACAATCAAATGTAAAAGAAAATGATAAATTTCAATTTTTTTCGACGGTCGAAAACCTGCGAATTATCTAAGGGTACCCCCTTCTTACATAAAAAATGGATTTTTCAAAATTTTTTTCTCTAAATTTCGCAAATGATTGTGTAATTAGCGTTTCATGGACCGAAATGATGTATTTCAACAATCCAATGTAAAAAAAAAATGATAAATTTCAATTTTTTTCGACGGTCGAAAACCTGCGAATTATCTAAGGGTACCCCCTTCTTACATAAAAAATGGATTTTTCAAAAAAATTTTCTCTAAATTTCGCAAATTATTGTGTAATTAGCGTTTCATGAACCGAAATGATGTATTTCAACAATCAAATGTAAAAGAAAATGATACATTGCAATTTTTTTCGACGGTCGAAAACCAGCGAATTATCTAGGGGTACCCCCTTCTTACATAAAAAATGGATTTTTCAAAATTTTTTTCTCTAAACTTCGCAAATTATTGTGTAATTAGCGTTTCATGAACCGAAATGATGTATTTCAACAATCAAATGTAAAAGAAAATGATAAATTTCAATTTTTTTCGACGGTCGAAAACCTGCGAATTATCTAAGGGTACCCCCTTCTTACATAAAAAATGGATTTTTCAAAATTTTTTTCTCTAAATTTCGCAAATTATTGTACAATTAGCGTTTCATGAACCGAAATGATGTATTTCAACAATCAAATGTAAAAGAAAATAATAAATTTCAATTTTTTTCGACGGTCGAAAACCTGCGAATTATCTAAGGGTACCCCCTTCTTACATAAAAAATGGATTTTTCAAAATTTTTTTCTCTAAATTTCGCAAATTATTGTGCAATTAGCGTTTCATGAACCGAAATGATGTATTTCAACAATCAAATGTAAAAGAAAATGATAAATTTCAATTTTTTTCGACGGTCGAAAACCTGCGAATTATCTAAGGGTACCCCCTTCTTACATAAAAAATGGATTTTTCAAAATTTTTTTCTCTAAATTTCGCAAATTATTGTGCAATTAGCGTTTCATGAACCGAAATGATGTATTTCAACAATCAAATGTAAAAGAAAATGATAAATTTCAATTTTTTTCGACGGTCGAAAACCTGCGAATTATCTAAGGGTACCCCCTTCTTACATAAAAAATGGATTTTTCAAAATTTTTTTCTCTAAATTTCGCAAATTATTGTGTAATTAGCGTTTCATGAACCGAAATGATGTATTTCAACAATCAAATGTAAAAGAAAATGATAAATTTCAATTTTTTTCGACGGTCGAAAACCTGAGAATTATCTAAGGGTACCCCCTTCTTACATAAAAAATGGATTTTTCAAAATTTTTTTCTCTAAATTTCGCAAATTATTGTGCAATTAGCGTTTCATGAACCGAAATGATGTATTTCAACAATCAAATGTAAAAGAAAATGATAAATTTCAATTTTTTTCGACGGTCGAAAACCTGCGAATTATCTAAGGGTACCCCCTTCTTACATAAAAAATGGATTTTTCAAAATTTTTTTCTCTAAATTTCGCAAATTATTGTGCAATTAGCGTTTCATGAACCGAAATGATGTATTTCAACAATCAAATGTAAAAGAAAATGATAAATTTCAATTTTTTTCGACGGTCGAAAACCTGAGAATTATCTAAGGGTACCCCCTTCTTACATAAAAAATGGATTTTTCAAAATTTTTTTCTCTAAATTTCGCAAATTATTGTGCAATAAGCGTTTCATGAACCGAAATGATGTATTTCAACAATCAAATGTAAAAGAAAATGATAAATTTCAATTTTTTTCGACGGTCGAAAACCTGAGAATTATCTAAGGGTACCCCCTTCTTACATAAAAAATGGATTTTTCAAAATTTTTGTCTCTAAATTTCGAAAATTATTGTGCAATTAGCGTTTCATGAACCGAAATGATGTATTTCAACAATCAAATGTAAAAGAAAATGATAAATTTCAATTTTTTTCGACGGTCGAAAACCTGCGAATTATCTAAGGGTACCCCCTTCTTACATAAAAAATGGATTTTTCAAAATTTTTTTCTCTAAATTTCGCAAATTATTGTGTAATTAGCGTTTCATGAACCGAAATGATGTATTTCAACAATCAAATGTAAAAGAAAATGATAAATTTCAATTTTTTTCGACGGTCGAAAACCTGAGAATTATCTAAGGGTACCCCCTTCTTACATAAAAAATGGATTTTTCAAAATTTTTTTCTCTAAATTTCGCAAATTATTGTGTAATTAGCGTTTCATGAACCGAAATGATGTATTTCAACAATCAAATGTAAAAGAAAATGATAAATTTCAATTTTTTTCGACGGTCGAAAACCAGCGAATTATCTAGGGGTACCCCCTTCTTACATAAAAAATGGATTTTTCAAAATTTTTTTCTCTAAATTTCGCAAATTATTGTGTAATTAGCGTTTCATGAACCGAAATGATGTATTTCAACAATCAAATGTAAAAGAAAATGATACATTGCAATTTTTTTCGACGGTCGAAAACCAGCGAATTATCTAGGGGTACCCCCTTCTTACATAAAAAATGGATTTTTCAAAATTTTTTTCTCTAAACTTCGCAAATTATTGTGTAATTAGCGTTTCATGAACCGAAATGATGTATTTCAACAATCAAATGTAAAAGAAAATGATAAATTTCAATTTTTTTCGACGGTCGAAAACCTGCGAATTATCTAAGGGTACCCCCTTCTTACATAAAAAATGGATTTTTCAAAATTTTTTTCTCTAAATTTCGCAAATGATTGTGTAATTAGCGTTTCATGAACCGAAATGATGTATTTCAACAATCCAATGTAAAAAAAAATGATAAATTTCAATTTTTTTCGACGGTCGAAAACCTGCAAATTATCTAAGGGTACCCCCTTCTTACATAAAAAATGGATTTTTCAAAAAAATTTTCTCTAAATTTCGCAAATTATTGTGTAATTAGCGTTTCATGAACCGAAATGATGTATTTCAACAATCAAATGTAAAAGAAAATGATACATTGCAATTTTTTTCGACGGTCGAAAACCAGCGAATTATCTAGGGGTACCCCCTTCTTACATAAAAAATGGATTTTTCAAAATTTTTTTCTCTAAACTTCGCAAATTATTGTGTAATTAGCGTTTCATGAACCGAAATGATGTATTTCAACAATCAAATGTAAAAGAAAATGATAAATTTCAATTTTTTTCGACGGTCGAAAACCTGCGAATTATCTAAGGGTACCCCCTTCTTACATAAAAAATGGATTTTTCAAAATTTTTTTCTCTAAATTTCGCAAATTATTGTGCAATAAGCGTTTCATGAACCGAAATGATGTATTTCAACAATCAAATGTAAAAGAAAATGATAAATTTCAATTTTTTTCGACGGTCGAAAACCTGCGAATTATCTAAGGGTACCCCCTTCTTACATAAAAAATGGATTTTTCAAAATTTTTTTCTCTAAATTTCGCAAATTATTGTGCAATAAGCGTTTCATGAACCGAAATGATGTATTTCAACAATCAAATGTAAAAGAAAATGATAAATTTCAATTTTTTTCGACGGTCGAAAACCTGCGAATTATCTAAGGGTACCCCCTTCTTACATAAAAAATGGATTTTTCAAAATTTTTTTCTCTAAATTTCGCAAATTATTGTGCAATTAGCGTTTCATGAACCGAAATGATGTATTTCAACAATCAAATGTAAAAGAAAATGATAAATTTCAATTTTTTTCGACGGTCGAAAACCTGCGAATTATCTAAGGGTACCCCCTTCTTACATAAAAAATGGATTTTTCAAAATTTTTTTCTCTAAACTTCGCAAATTATTGTGTAATTAGCGTTTCATGAACCGAAATGATGTATTTCAACAATCAAATGTAAAAGAAAGTGATAAATTTCAATTTTTTTCGACGGTCGAAAACCAGCTAATTATCTAAAGGTACCCCCTTCTTACATAAAAAATGGATTTTTCAAAAATTTTTTCTCTAAATTTCGCAAATTATTGTGTAATTAGCGTTTCATGAACCGAAATGATGTATTTCAACAATCCAATGTAAAAAAAATGATAAATTTCAATTTTTTTCGACGGTCGAAAACCTGCAAATTATCTAAGGGTACCCCCTTCTTACATAAAAAATGGATTTTTCAAAATTTTTTTCTCTAAATTTCGCAAATTATTGTGTAATTAGCGTTTCATGAACCGAAATGATGTATTTCAACAATCAAATGTAAAAGAAAATGATAAATTTCAATTTTTTTCGACGGTCGAAAACCAGCGAATTATCTAGGGGTACCCCCTTCTTACATAAAAAATGGATTTTTCAAATTTTTTTTGTCTAAATTTCGCAAATTATTGTGCAATAAGCGTTTCATGAACCGAAATGATGTATTTCAACAATCAAATGTAAAAGAAAATGATAAATTTCAATTTTTTTCGACGGTCGAAAACCTGCGAATTATCTAAGGGTACCCCCTTCTTACATAAAAAATGGATTTTTCAAAATTTTTTTCTCTAAATTTCGCAAATTATTGTGTAATTAGCGTTTCATGAACCGTAATGATGTATTTCAACAATCAAATGTAAAAGAAAATGATAAATTTCAATTTTTTTCGACGGTCGAAAACCTGCGAATTATCTAAGGGTACCCCCTTCTTACATAAAAAATGGATTTTTCAAAATTTTTTTCTCTAAATTTCGCAAATTATTGTACAATTAGCGTTTCATGAACCGAAATGATGTATTTCAACAATCAAATGTAAAAGAAAATGATACATTGCAATTTTTTTCGACGGTCGAAAACCTGCAAATTATCTAAGGGTACCCCCTTCTTACATAAAAAATGGATTTTTCAAAATTTTTTTCTCTAAATTTCGCAAATTATTGTGTAATTAGCGTTTCATGAACCGTAATGATGTATTTCAACAATCAAATGTAAAAGAAAATGATAAATTTCAATTTTTTTCGACGGTCGAAAACCAGCGAATTATCTAAGGGTACCCCCTTCTTACATAAAAAATGGATTTTTCAAAAAAATTTTCTCTAAATTTCGCAAATTATTGTGTAATTAGCGTTTCATGAACCGAAATGATGTATTTCAACAATCAAATGTAAAAGAAAATGATAAATTTCAATTTTTTTCGACGGTCGAAAACCTGCGAATTATCTAAGGGTACCCCCTTCTTACATAAAAAATGGATTTTTCAAATTTTTTTTCTCTAAATTTCGCAAATGATTGTGTAATTAGCGTTTCATGAACCGAAATGATGTATTTCAACAATCCAATGTAAAAGAAAATGATAAATTTCATTTTTTTTCGACGGTCGAAAACCTGCAAATTATATAAGGGTACCCCCTTCTTACATAAAAAATGGATTTTTCAAAATTTTTTTCTCTAAATTTCGCAAATTATTGTGTAATTAGCGTTTCATGAACCGAAATGATGTATTTCAACAATCAAATGTAAAAGAAAATGATAAATTTCAATTTTTTTCGACGGTCGAAAACCTGCGAATTATCTAAGGGTACCCCCTTCTTACATAAAAAATGGATTTTTCAAAATTTTTTTCTCTAAATTTCGCAAATTATTGTGCAATGAGCGTTTCATGAACCGAAATGATGTATTTCAACAATCAAACGTAAAAGAAAATGATAAATTTCAATTTTTTTCGACGGTCGAAAACCTGCGAATTATCTAAGGGTACCCCCTTCTTACATAAAAAATTGATTTTTCAACATTTTTTTCTCTAAATTTCGCAAATTATTGTGTAATTAGCGTTTCATGAACCGAAATGATGTATTTCAACAATCAAATGTAAAAGAAAATGATAAATTTCAATTTTTTTCGACGGTCGAAAACCTGCGAATTATCTAAGGGTACCCCCTTCTTACATAAAAAATGGATTTTTCAAAATTTTTTCTCTAAATTTCGCAAATTATTGTGCAATTAGCGTTTCATGAACCGAAATGATGTATTTCAACAATCAAATGTAAAAGAAAATGATAAATTTCATTTTTTTTCGACGGTCGAAAACCTGCAAATTATATAAGGGTACCCCCTTCTTACATAAAAAATGGATTTTTCAAAATTTTTTTCTCTAAATTTCGCAAATTATTGTGTAATTAGCGTTTCATGAACCGAAATGATGTATTTCAACAATCAAATGTAAAAGAACATGATAAATTTCAATTTTTTTCGACAGTCGAAAACCTGCGAATTATCTAAGGGTACCCCCTTCTTACATAAAAAATGGATTTTTCAAAATTTTTTTCTCTAAATTTCGCAAATTATTGTGCAATGAGCGTTTCATGAACCGAAATGATGTATTTCAACAATCAAATGTAAAAGAAAATGATAAATTTCAATTTTTTTCGACGGTCGAAAACCTGCGAATTATCTAAGGGTACCCCTCTTACATAAAAAATGGATTTTTCAAAATTTTTTTCTCTAAATTTCGCAAATTATTGTGCAATAAGCGTTTCATGAACCGAAATGATGTATTTCAACAATCAAATGTAAAAGAAAATGATAAATTTCAATTTTTCTCGACGGTCGAAAACCTGCGAATTATCTAAGGGTACCCCCTTCTTACATAAAAAATGGATTTTTCAAAATTTTTTTCTCTAAATGTCGCAAATTATTGTACAATTAGCGTTTCATGAACCGAAATGATGTATTTCAACAATCAAATGTAAAAGAAAATGATAAATTTCAATTTTTTTCGACGGTCGAAAACCTGCGAATTATCTAAGGGTACCCCCTTCTTACATAAAAAATTGATTTTTCAAAATTTTTTTCTATAAATTTCGCAAATTATTGTGTAATTAGCGTTTCATGAACCGAAATGATGTATTTCAACAATCAAATGTAAAAGAAAATGATAAATTTCAATTTTTTTCGACGGTCGAAAACCTGCGAATTATCTAAGGGTACCCCCTTCTTACATAAAAAATGGATTTTTCAAAATTTTTTTCTCTAAATTTCGCAAATGATTGTGTAATTAGCGTTTCATGAACCGAAATGATGTATTTCAACAATCCAATGTAAAAAAAATGATAAATTTCAATTTTTTTCGACGGTCGAAAACCTGCAAATTATCTAAGGGTACCCCCTTCTTACATAAAAAATGGATTTTTCAAAAAAATTTTCTCTAAATTTCGCAAATGATTGTGTAATTAGCGTTTCATGAACCGAAATGATGTATTTCAACAATCAAATGTAAAAGAAAATGATAAATTTCAATTTTTTTCGACGGTCGAAAACCTGCGAATTATCTAAGGGTACCCCCTTCTTACATAAAAAATGGATTTTTCAAAAAATTTTTCTCTAAATTTCGCAAATTATTGTGCAATTAGCGTTTCATGAACCGAAATGATGTATTTCAACAATCAAATGTAAAAGAAAATGATAAATTTCAATTTTTTTCGACGGTCGAAAACCTGCGAATTATCTAAGGGTACCCCCTTCTTACATAAAAAATGGATTTTTCAAATTTTTTTTTCTCTAAATTTCGCAAATTATTGTGCAATTAGCGTTTCATGAACCGAAATGATGTATTTCAACAATCAAATGTAAAAGAAAATGATAAATTTCAATTTTTTTCGACGGTCGAAAACCTGCGAATTATCTAAGGGTACCCCCTTCTTACATAAAAAATGGATTTTTCAAATTTTTTTTCTCTAAACTTCGCAAATTATTGTGCAATAAGCGTTTCATGAACCGAAATGATGTATTTCAACAATCAAATGTAAAAGAAAATGATAAATTTCAATTTTTCTCGACGGTCGAAAACCTGCGAATTATCTAAGGGTACCCCCTTCTTACATAAAAAATGGATTTTTCAAAAAATTTTTCTCTAAATGTCGCAAATTATTGTACAATTAGCGTTTCATGAACCGAAATGATGTATTTCAACAATCAAATGTAAAAGAAAATGATAAATTTCAATTTTTTTCGACGGTCGAAAACCTGCGAATTATCTAAGGGTACCCCCTTCTTACATAAAAAATGGATTTTTCAAAAATTTTTTCTCTAAATTTCGCAAATTATTGTGCAATTAGCGTTTCATGAACCGAAATGATGTATTTCAACAATCAAATGTAAAAGAAAATGATAAATTTCAATTTTTTTCGACGGTCGAAAACCTGCGAATTATCTAAGGGTACCCCCTTCTTACATAAAAAATGGATTTTTCAAATTTTTTTTTCTCTAAATTTCGCAAATTATTGTGCAATTAGCGTTTCATGAACCGAAATGATGTATTTCAACAATCAAATGTAAAAGAAAATGATAAATTTCAATTTTTTTCGACGGTCGAAAACCTGCGAATTATCTAAGGGTACCCCCTTCTTACATAAAAAATGGATTTTTCAAATTTTTTTTCTCTAAACTTCGCAAATTATTGTGCAATAAGCGTTTCATGAACCGAAATGATGTATTTCAACAATCAAATGTAAAAGAAAATGATAAATTTCAATTTTTCTCGACGGTCGAAAACCTGCGAATTATCTAAGGGTACCCCCTTCTTACATAAAAAATGGATTTTTCAAAAATTTTTTCTCTAAATGTCGCAAATTATTGTACAATTAGCGTTTCATGAACCGAAATGATGTATTTCAACAATCAAATGTAAAAGAAAATGATAAATTTCAATTTTTTTCGACGGTCGAAAACCTGCGAATTATCTAAGGGTACCCCCTTCTTCATAAAAAATGGATTTTTCAAAAATTTTTTCTCTAAATTTCGCAAATTATTGTGCAATTAGCGTTTCATGAACCGAAATGATGTATTTCAACAATCAAATGTAAAAGAAAATGATAAATTTCAATTTTTTTCGACGGTCGAAAACCTGCGAATTATCTAAGGGTACCCCCTTCTTACATAAAAAATGGATTTTTCAAATTTTTTTCTCTAAATTTCGCAAATTATTGTGCAATTAGCGTTTCATGAACCGAAATGATGTATTTCAACAATCAAATGTAAAAGAAAATGATAAATTTCAATTTTTTTCGACGGTCGAAAACCTGCGAATTATCTAAGGGTACCCCCTTCTTACATAAAAAATGGATTTTTCAAAATTTTTTTCTCTAAATTTCGCAAATTATTGTGCAATTAGCGTTTCATGAACCGAAATGATGTATTTCAACAATCAAATGTAAAAGAAAATGATAAATTTCAATTTTTTTCGACGGTCGAAAACCTGCGAATTATCTAAGGGTACCCCCTTCTTACATAAAAAATGGATTTTTCAAAATTTTTTTCTCTAAATTTCGCAAATGATTGTGTAATTAGCGTTTCATGAACCGAAATGATGTATTTCAACAATCAAATGTAAAAGAAAATGATAAATTTCAATTTTTTTCGGCGGTCGAAAACCTGCAAATTATCTAAGGGTACCCCCTTCTTACATAAAAAATGGATTTTTCAAAAAAATTTTCTCTAAATTTCGCAAATTATTGTGCAATTAGCGTTTCATGAACCGAAATGATGTATTTCAACAATCAAATGTAAAAGAAAATGATAAATTTCAATTTTTTTCGACGGTCGAAAACCTGCGAATTATCTAAGGGTACCCCCTTCTTACATAAAAAATGGATTTTTCAAAATTTTTTTCTCTACATTTCGCAAATTATTGTGTAATTAGTGTTTCATGAACCGACATGATGTATTTCAACAATCAAATGTAAAAGAAAATGATAAATTTCAATTTTTTTCGACGGTCGAAAACCTGCGAATTATCTAAGGGTACCCCCTTCTTACATAAAAAATTGATTTTTCAAATTTTTTTTCTCTAAATTTCGCAAATTATTGTGTAATTAGCGTTTCATGAACCGAAATGATGTATTTCAACAATCAAATGTAAAAGAAAATGATAAATTTCAATTTTTTTCGACGGTCGAAAACCTGCGAATTATCTAAGGGTACCCCCTTCTTACATAAAAAATTGATTTTTCAAAATTTTTTTCTCTAAATTTCGCAAATTATTGTGTAATTAGCGTTTCATGAACCGAAATGATGTATTTCAACAATCAAATGTAAAAGAAAATGATAAATTTCAATTTTTTTCGACGGTCGAAAACCTGCGAATTATCTAAGGGTACCCCCTTCTTACATAAAAAATTGATTTTTCAAAATTTTTTTCTATAAATTTCGCAAATTATTGTGTAATTAGCGTTTCATGAACCGAAATGATGTATTTCAACAATCAAATGTAAAAGAAAATGATAAATTTCAATTTTTTTCGACGGTCGAAAACCTGCGAATTATCTAAGGGTACCCCCTTCTTACATAAAAAATGGATTTTTCAAAATTTTTTTCTCTAAATTTCGCAAATGATTGTGTAATTAGCGTTTCATGAACCGAAATGATGTATTTCAACAATCCAATGTAAAAGAAAATGATAAATTTCATTTTTTTTCGACGGTCGAAAACCTGCAAATTATATAAGGGTACCCCCTTCTTACATAAAAAATGGATTTTTCAAAATTTTTTTCTCTAAATTTCGCAAATTATTGTGTAATTAGCGTTTCATGAACCGAAATGATGTATTTCAACAATCAAATGTAAAAGAAAATGATAAATTTCAATTTTTTTCGACGGTCGAAAACCTGCGAATTATCTAAGGGTACCCCCTTCTTACATAAAAAATGGATTTTTCAAAATTTTTTTCTCTAAATTGCGCAAATTATTGTGCAATGAGCGTTTCATGAACCGAAATGATGTATTTCAACAATCAAACGTAAAAGAAAATGATAAATTTCAATTTTTTTCGACGGTCGAAAACCTGCGAATTATCTAAGGGTACCCCCTTCTTACATAAAAAATTGATTTTTCAACATTTTTTTCTCTAAATTTCGCAAATTATTGTGTAATTAGCGTTTCATGAACCGAAATGATGTATTTCAACAATCAAATGTAAAAGAAAATGATAAATTTCAATTTTTTTCGACGGTCGAAAACCTGCGAATTATCTAAGGGTACCCCCTTCTTACATAAAAAATGGATTTTTCAAAATTTTTTTCTCTAAATTTCGCAAATTATTGTGCAATTAGCGTTTCATGAACCGAAATGATGTATTTCAACAATCAAATGTAAAAGAAAATGATAAATTTCATTTTTTTTCGACGGTCGAAAACCTGCAAATTATATAAGGGTACCCCCTTCTTACATAAAAAATGGATTTTTCAAAATTTTTTTCTCTAAATTTCGCAAATTATTGTGTAATTAGCGTTTCATGAACCGAAATGATGTATTTCAACAATCAAATGTAAAAGAAAATGATAAATTTCAATTTTTTTCGACAGTCGAAAACCTGCGAATTATCTAAGGGTACCCCCTTCTTACATAAAAAATGGATTTTTCAAAATTTTTTTCTCTAAATTTCGCAAATTATTGTGCAATGAGCGTTTCATGAACCGAAATGATGTATTTCAACAATCAAATGTAAAAGAAAATGATAAATTTCAATTTTTTTCGACGGTCGAAAACCTGCGAATTATCTAAGGGTACCCCTCTTACATAAAAAATGGATTTTTCAAAATTTTTTTCTCTAAATTTCGCAAATTATTGTGCAATAAGCGTTTCATGAACCGAAATGATGTATTTCAACAATCAAATGTAAAAGAAAATGATAAATTTCAATTTTTCTCGACGGTCGAAAACCTGCGAATTATCTAAGGGTACCCCCTTCTTACATAAAAAATGGATTTTTCAAAAATTTTTTCTCTAAATGTCGCAAATTATTGTACAATTAGCGTTTCATGAACCGAAATGATGTATTTCAACAATCAAATGTAAAAGAAAATGATAAATTTCAATTTTTTTCGACGGTCGAAAACCTGCGAATTATCTAAGGGTACCCCCTTCTTACATAAAAAATGGATTTTTCAAAAATTTTTTCTCTAAATTTCGCAAATTATTGTGCAATTAGCGTTTCATGAACCGAAATGATGTATTTCAACAATCAAATGTAAAAGAAAATGATAAATTTCAATTTTTTTCGACGGTCGAAAACCTGCGAATTATCTAAGGGTACCCCCTTCTTACATAAAAAATGGATTTTTCAAAATTTTTTCTCTAAATTTCGCAAATTATTGTTCAATTAGCGTTTCATGAACCGAAATGATGTATTTCAACAATCAAATGTAAAAGAAAATGATAAATTTCAATTTTTTTCGACGGTCGAAAACCTGCGAATTATCTAAGGGTACCCCCTTCTTACATAAAAAATGGATTTTTCAAAATTTTTTTCTCTAAACTTCGCAAATTATTGTGCAATTAGCGTTTCATGAACCGAAATGATGTATTTCAACAATCAAATGTAAAAGAAAATGATAAATTTCAATTTTTTTCGACGGTCGAAAACCTGCGAATTATCTAAGGGTACCCCCTTCTTACATAAAAAATGGATTTTTCAAAATTTTTTTCTCTAAATTTCGCAAATTATTGTGCAATTAGCGTTTCATGAACCGAAATGATGTATTTCAACAATCCAATGTAAAAAAAATGATAAATTTCAATTTTTTTCGACGGTCGAAAACCTGCAAATTATCTAAGGGTACCCCCTTCTTACATAAAAAATGGATTTTTCAAAAAAAATTTCTCTAAATTTCGCAAATTATTGTGTAATTAGCGTTTCATGAACCGAAATGATGTATTTCAACAATCAAATGTAAAAGAAAATGATAAATTTCAATTTTTTTCGACGTTCGAAAACCTGCGAATTATCTAAGGGTACCCCCTTCTTACATAAAAAATGGATTTTTCAAATTTTTTTTTCTCTAAATTTCGCAAATTATTGTGCAATTAGCGTTTCATGAACCGAAATGATGTATTTCAACAATCAAATGTAAAAGAAAATGATAAATTTCAATTTTTTTCGACGGTCGAAAACCTGCGAATTATCTAAGGGTACCCCCTTCTTACATAAAAAATGGATTTTTCAAATTTTTTTTCTCTAAACTTCGCAAATTATTGTGCAATTAGCGTTTCATGAACCGAAATGATGTATTTCAACAATCAAATGTAAAAGAAAATGATAAATTTCAATTTTTCTCGACGGTCGAAAACCTGCGAATTATCTAAGGGTACCCCCTTCTTACATAAAAAATGGATTTTTCAAAAAATTTTTCTCTAAATGTCGCAAATTATTGTACAATTAGCGTTTCATGAACCGAAATGATGTATTTCAACAATCAAATGTAAAAGAAAATGATAAATTTCAATTTTTTTCGACGGTCGAAAACCTGCGAATTATCTAAGGGTACCCCCTTCTTACATAAAAAATGGATTTTTCAAAAATTTTTTCTCTAAATTTCGCAAATTATTGTGCAATTAGCGTTTCATGAACCGAAATGATGTATTTCAACAATCAAATGTAAAAGAAAATGATAAATTTCAATTTTTTTCGACGGTCGAAAACCTGCGAATTATCTAAGGGTACCCCCTTCTTACATAAAAAATGGATTTTTCAAATTTTTTTTTCTCTAAATTTCGCAAATTATTGTGCAATTAGCGTTTCATGAACCGAAATGATGTATTTCAACAATCAAATGTAAAAGAAAATGATAAATTTCAATTTTTTTCGACGGTCGAAAACCTGCGAATTATCTAAGGGTACCCCCTTCTTACATAAAAAATGGATTTTTCAAATTTTTTTTCTCTAAACTTCGCAAATTATTGTGCAATAAGCGTTTCATGAACCGAAATGATGTATTTCAACAATCAAATGTAAAAGAAAATGATAAATTTCAATTTTTCTCGACGGTCGAAAACCTGCGAATTATCTAAGGGTACCCCCTTCTTACATAAAAAATGGATTTTTCAAAAATTTTTTCTCTAAATGTCGCAAATTATTGTACAATTGGCGTTTCATGAACCGAAATGATGTATTTCAACAATCAAATGTAAAAGAAAATGATAAATTTCAATTTTTTTCGACGGTCGAAAACCTGCGAATTATCTAAGGGTACCCCCTTCTTACATAAAAAATGGATTTTTCAAAAATTTTTTCTCTAAATTTCGCAAATTATTGTGCAATTAGCGTTTCATGAACCGAAATGATGTATTTCAACAATCAAATGTAAAAGAAAATGATAAATTTCAATTTTTTTCGACGGTCGAAAACCTGCGAATTATCTAAGGGTACCCCCTTCTTACATAAAAAATGGATTTTTCAAAATTTTTTTCTCTACATTTCGCAAATTATTGTGTAATTAGTGTTTCATGAACCGACATGATGTATTTCAACAATCAAATGTAAAAGAAAATGATAAATTTCAATTTTTTTCGACGGTCGAAAACCTGCGAATTATCTAAGGGTACCCCCTTCTTACATAAAAAATTGATTTTTCAAATTTTTTTTCTCTAAATTTCGCAAATTATTGTGTAATTAGCGTTTCATGAACCGAAATGATGTATTTCAACAATCAAATGTAAAAGAAAATGATAAATTTCAATTTTTTTCGACGGTCGAAAACCTGCGAATTATCTAAGGGTACCCCCTTCTTACATAAAAAATTGATTTTTCAAAATTTTTTTCTCTAAATTTCGCAAATTATTGTGTAATTAGCGTTTCATGAACCGAAATGATGTATTTCAACAATCAAATGTAAAAGAAAATGATAAATTTCAATTTTTTTCGACGGTCGAAAACCTGCGAATTATCTAAGGGTACCCCCTTCTTACATAAAAAATTGATTTTTCAAAATTTTTTTCTATAAATTTCGCAAATTATTGTGTAATTAGCGTTTCATGAACCGAAATGATGTATTTCAACAATCAAATGTAAAAGAAAATGATAAATTTCAATTTTTTTCGACGGTCGAAAACCTGCGAATTATCTAAGGGTACCCCCTTCTTACATAAAAAATGGATTTTTCAAAATTTTTTTCTCTAAATTTCGCAAATGATTGTGTAATTAGCGTTTCATGAACCGAAATGATGTATTTCAACAATCCAATGTAAAAGAAAATGATAAATTTCATTTTTTTTCGACGGTCGAAAACCTGCAAATTATATAAGGGTACCCCCTTCTTACATAAAAAATGGATTTTTCAAAATTTTTTTCTCTAAATTTCGCAAATTATTGTGTAATTAGCGTTTCATGAACCGAAATGATGTATTTCAACAATCAAATGTAAAAGAAAATGATAAATTTCAATTTTTTTCGACGGTCGAAAACCTGCGAATTATCTAAGGGTACCCCCTTCTTACATAAAAAATGGATTTTTCAAAATTTTTTTCTCTAAATTGCGCAAATTATTGTGCAATGAGCGTTTCATGAACCGAAATGATGTATTTCAACAATCAAACGTAAAAGAAAATGATAAATTTCAATTTTTTTCGACGGTCGAAAACCTGCGAATTATCTAAGGGTACCCCCTTCTTACATAAAAAATTGATTTTTCAACATTTTTTTCTCTAAATTTCGCAAATTATTGTGTAATTAGCGTTTCATGAACCGAAATGATGTATTTCAACAATCAAATGTAAAAGAAAATGATAAATTTCAATTTTTTTCGACGGTCGAAAACCTGCGAATTATCTAAGGGTACCCCCTTCTTACATAAAAAATGGATTTTTCAAAATTTTTTTCTCTAAATTTCGCAAATTATTGTGCAATTAGCGTTTCATGAACCGAAATGATGTATTTCAACAATCAAATGTAAAAGAAAATGATAAATTTCATTTTTTTTCGACGGTCGAAAACCTGCAAATTATATAAGGGTACCCCCTTCTTACATAAAAAATGGATTTTTCAAAATTTTTTTCTCTAAATTTCGCAAATTATTGTGTAATTAGCGTTTCATGAACCGAAATGATGTATTTCAACAATCAAATGTAAAAGAAAATGATAAATTTCAATTTTTTTCGACAGTCGAAAACCTGCGAATTATCTAAGGGTACCCCCTTCTTACATAAAAAATGGATTTTTCAAAATTTTTTTCTCTAAATTTCGCAAATTATTGTGCAATGAGCGTTTCATGAACCGAAATGATGTATTTCAACAATCAAATGTAAAAGAAAATGATAAATTTCAATTTTTTTCGACGGTCGAAAACCTGCGAATTATCTAAGGGTACCCCTCTTACATAAAAAATGGATTTTTCAAAATTTTTTTCTCTAAATTTCGCAAATTATTGTGCAATAAGCGTTTCATGAACCGAAATGATGTATTTCAACAATCAAATGTAAAAGAAAATGATAAATTTCAATTTTTCTCGACGGTCGAAAACCTGCGAATTATCTAAGGGTACCCCCTTCTTACATAAAAAATGGATTTTTCAAAAATTTTTTCTCTAAATGTCGCAAATTATTGTACAATTAGCGTTTCATGAACCGAAATGATGTATTTCAACAATCAAATGTAAAAGAAAATGATAAATTTCAATTTTTTTCGACGGTCGAAAACCTGCGAATTATCTAAGGGTACCCCCTTCTTACATAAAAAATGGATTTTTCAAAAAATTTTTCTCTAAATTTCGCAAATTATTGTGCAATTAGCGTTTCATGAACCGAAATGATGTATTTCAACAATCAAATGTAAAAGAAAATGATAAATTTCAATTTTTTTCGACGGTCGAAAACCTGCGAATTATCTAAGGGTACCCCCTTCTTACATAAAAAATGGATTTTTCAAAATTTTTTCTCTAAATTTCGCAAATTATTGTTCAATTAGCGTTTCATGAACCGAAATGATGTATTTCAACAATCAAATGTAAAAGAAAATGATAAATTTCAATTTTTTTCGACGGTCGAAAACCTGCGAATTATCTAAGGGTACCCCCTTCTTACATAAAAAATGGATTTTTCAAAATTTTTTTCTCTAAACTTCGCAAATTATTGTGCAATTAGCGTTTCATGAACCGAAATGATGTATTTCAACAATCAAATGTAAAAGAAAATGATAAATTTCAATTTTTTTCGACGGTCGAAAACCTGCGAATTATCTAAGGGTACCCCCTTCTTACATAAAAAATGGATTTTTCAAAATTTTTTTCTCTAAATTTCGCAAATTATTGTGCAATTAGCGTTTCATGAACCGAAATGATGTATTTCAACAATCCAATGTAAAAAAAATGATAAATTTCAATTTTTTTCGACGGTCGAAAACCTGCAAATTATCTAAGGGTACCCCCTTCTTACATAAAAAATGGATTTTTCAAAAAAAATTTCTCTAAATTTCGCAAATTATTGTGTAATTAGCGTTTCATGAACCGAAATGATGTATTTCAACAATCAAATGTAAAAGAAAATGATAAATTTCAATTTTTTTCGACGTTCGAAAACCTGCGAATTATCTAAGGGTACCCCCTTCTTACATAAAAAATGGATTTTTCAAATTTTTTTTTCTCTAAATTTCGCAAATTATTGTGCAATTAGCGTTTCATGAACCGAAATGATGTATTTCAACAATCAAATGTAAAAGAAAATGATAAATTTCAATTTTTTTCGACGGTCGAAAACCTGCGAATTATCTAAGGGTACCCCCTTCTTACATAAAAAATGGATTTTTCAAATTTTTTTTCTCTAAACTTCGCAAATTATTGTGCAATTAGCGTTTCATGAACCGAAATGATGTATTTCAACAATCAAATGTAAAAGAAAATGATAAATTTCAATTTTTCTCGACGGTCGAAAACCTGCGAATTATCTAAGGGTACCCCCTTCTTACATAAAAAATGGATTTTTCAAAAAATTTTTCTCTAAATGTCGCAAATTATTGTACAATTAGCGTTTCATGAACCGAAATGATGTATTTCAACAATCAAATGTAAAAGAAAATGATAAATTTCAATTTTTTTCGACGGTCGAAAACCTGCGAATTATCTAAGGGTACCCCCTTCTTACATAAAAAATGGATTTTTCAAAAATTTTTTCTCTAAATTTCGCAAATTATTGTGCAATTAGCGTTTCATGAACCGAAATGATGTATTTCAACAATCAAATGTAAAAGAAAATGATAAATTTCAATTTTTTTCGACGGTCGAAAACCTGCGAATTATCTAAGGGTACCCCCTTCTTACATAAAAAATGGATTTTTCAAATTTTTTTTTCTCTAAATTTCGCAAATTATTGTGCAATTAGCGTTTCATGAACCGAAATGATGTATTTCAACAATCAAATGTAAAAGAAAATGATAAATTTCAATTTTTTTCGACGGTCGAAAACCTGCGAATTATCTAAGGGTACCCCCTTCTTACATAAAAAATGGATTTTTCAAATTTTTTTTCTCTAAACTTCGCAAATTATTGTGCAATAAGCGTTTCATGAACCGAAATGATGTATTTCAACAATCAAATGTAAAAGAAAATGATAAATTTCAATTTTTTTCGACGGTCGAAAACCTGCGAATTATCTAAGGGTACCCCCTTCTTACATAAAAAATGGATTTTTCAAAATTTTTTTCTCTAAATTTCGCAAATTATTGTGCAATTAGCGTTTCATGAACCGAAATGATGTATTTCAACAATCAAATGTAAAAGAAAATGATAAATTTCAATTTTTTTCGACGGTCGAAAACCTGCGAATTATCTAAGGGTACCCCCTTCTTACATAAAAAATGGATTTTTCAATTTTTTTTTCTCTAAATTTCGCAAATTATTGTGCAATTAGCGTTTCATGAACCGAAATGATGTATTTCAACAATCAAATGTAAAAGAAAATGATAAATTTCATTTTTTTTCGACGGTCGAAAACCTGCAAATTATATAAGGGTACCCCTTCTTACATAAAAAATGGATTTTTCAAAATTTTTTTCTCTACATTTCGCAAATTATTGTGTAATTAGTGTTTCGTGAACCGACATGATGTATTTCAACAATCAAATGTAAAAGAAAATGATAAATTTCAATTTTTTTCGACGGTCGAAAACCTGCGAATTATCTAAGGGTACCCCCTTCTTACATAAAAAATTGATTTTTCAAATTTTTTTTCTCTAAATTTCGCAAATTATTGTGTAATTAGCGTTTCATGAACCGAAATGATGTATTTCAACAATCAAATGTAAAAGAAAATGATAAATTTCAATTTTTTTCGACGGTCGAAAACCTGCGAATTATCTAAGGGTACCCCCTTCTTACATAAAAAATTGATTTTTCAAAATTTTTTTCTCTAAATTTCGCAAATTATTGTGTAATTAGCGTTTCATGAACCGAAATGATGTATTTCAACAATCAAATGTAAAAGAAAATGATAAATTTCAATTTTTTTCGACGGTCGAAAACCTGCGAATTATCTAAGGGTACCCCCTTCTTACATAAAAAATTGATTTTTCAAAATTTTTTTCTATAAATTTCGCAAATTATTGTGTAATTAGCGTTTCATGAACCGAAATGATGTATTTCAACAATCAAATGTAAAAGAAAATGATAAATTTCAATTTTTTTCGACGGTCGAAAACCTGCGAATTATCTAAGGGTACCCCCTTCTTACATAAAAAATGGATTTTTCAAAAATTTTTTCTCTAAATTTCGCAAATTATTGTGTAATTAGCGTTTCATGAACCGAAATGATGTATTTCAACAATCAAATGTAAAAGAAAATGATAAATTTCAATTTTTTTCGACGGTCGAAAACCTGCGAATTATCTAAGGGTACCCCCTTCTTACATAAAAAATGGATTTTTCAAATTTTTTTTTCTCTAAATTTCGCAAATTATTGTGCAATTAGCGTTTCATGAACCGAAATGATGTATTTCAACAATCAAATGTAAAAGAAAATGATAAATTTCAATTTTTTTCGACGGTCGAAAACCTGCGAATTATCTAAGGGTACCCCCTTCTTACATAAAAAATGGATTTTTCAAATTTTTTTTCTCTAAACTTCGCAAATTATTGTGCAATAAGCGTTTCATGAACCGAAATGATGTATTTCAACAATCAAATGTAAAAGAAAATGATAAATTTCAATTTTTCTCGACGGTCGAAAACCTGCGAATTATCTAAGGGTACCCCCTTCTTACATAAAAAATGGATTTTTCAAAAATTTTTTCTCTAAATGTCGCAAATTATTGTACAATTAGCGTTTCATGAACCGAAATGATGTATTTCAACAATCAAATGTAAAAGAAAATGATAAATTTCAATTTTTTTCGACGGTCGAAAACCTGCGAATTATCTAAGGGTACCCCCTTCTTACATAAAAAATGGATTTTTCAAAAATTTTTTCTCTAAATTTCGCAAATTATTGTGCAATTAGCGTTTCATGAACCGAAATGATGTATTTCAACAATCAAATGTAAAAGAAAATGATAAATTTCAATTTTTTTCGACGGTCGAAAACCTGCGAATTATCTAAGGGTACCCCCTTCTTACATAAAAAATGGATTTTTCAAAATTTTTTCTCTAAATTTCGCAAATTATTGTGCAATTAGCGTTTCATGAACCGAAATGATGTATTTCAACAATCAAATGTAAAAGAAAATGATAAATTTCAATTTTTTTCGACGGTCGAAAACCTGCGAATTATCTAAGGGTACCCCCTTCTTACATAAAAAATGGATTTTTCAAAATTTTTTTCTCTAAATTTCGCAAATTATTGTGCAATTAGCGTTTCATGAACCGAAATGATGTATTTCAACAATCAAATGTAAAAGAAAATGATAAATTTCAATTTTTTTCGACGGTCGAAAACCTGCGAATTATCTAAGGGTACCCCCTTCTTACATAAAAAATGGATTTTTCAAAATTTTTTTCTCTAAATTTCGCAAATGATTGTGCAATTAGCGTTTCATGAACCGAAATGATGTATTTCAACAATCAAATGTAAAAGAAAATGATAAATTTCAATTTTTTTCGACGGTCGAAAACCTGCAAATTATCTAAGGGTACCCCCTTCTTACATAAAAAATGGATTTTTCAAAAAAATTTTCTCTAAATTTCGCAAATTATTGTGCAATTAGCGTTTCATGAACCGAAATGATGTATTTCAACAATCCAATGTAAAAAAAATGATAAATTTCAATTTTTTTCGACGGTCGAAAACCTGCAAATTATCTAAGGGTACCCCCTTCTTACATAAAAAATGGATTTTTCAAAAATTTTTTCTCTAAATGTCGCAAATTATTGTACAATTAGCGTTTCATGAACCGAAATGATGTATTTCAACAATCAAATGTGAAAGAAAATGATAAATTTCAATTTTTTTCGACGGTCGAAAACCTGCGAATTATCTAAGGGTACCCCCTTCTTACATAAAAAATTGATTTTTCAAAATTTTTTTCTCTAAATTTCGCAAATTATTGTGTAATTAGCGTTTCATGAACCGAAATGATGTATTTCAACAATCAAATGTAAAAGAAAATGATAAATTTCAATTTTTTTCGACGGTCGAAAACCTGCGAATTATCTAAGGGTACCCCCTTCTTACATAAAAAATTGATTTTTCAAAATTTTTTTCTATAAATTTCGCAAATTATTGTGTAATTAGCGTTTCATGAACCGAAATGATGTATTTCAACAATCAAATGTAAAAGAAAATGATAAATTTCAATTTTTTTCGACGGTCGAAAACCTGCGAATTATCTAAGGGTACCCTCTTCTTACATAAAAAATGGATTTTTCAAAATTTTTTTCTCTAAATTTCGCAAATTATTGTGCAATAAGCGTTTCATGAACCGAAATGATGTATTTCAACAATCAAATGTAAAAGAAAATGATAAATTTCAATTTTTTTCGACGGTCGAAAACCTGAGAATTATCTAAGGGTACCCCCTTCTTACATAAAAAATGGATTTTTCAAAATTTTTTTCTCTAAATTTCGCAAATTATTGTGCAATAAGCGTTTCATGAACCGAAATGATGTATTTCAACAATCAAATGTAAAAGAAAATGATAAATTTCAATTTTTTTCGACGGTCGAAAACCTGCGAATTATCTAAGGGTACCCCTCTTACATAAAAAATGGATTTTTCAAAATTTTTTTCTCTAAATTTCGCAAATTATTGTGCAATAAGCGTTTCATGAACCGAAATGATGTATTTCAACAATCAAATGTAAAAGAAAATGATAAATTTCAATTTTTCTCGACGGTCGAAAACCTGCGAATTATCTAAGGGTACCCCCTTCTTACATAAAAAATGGATTTTTCAAAAATTTTTTCTCTAAATGTCGCAAATTATTGTACAATTAGCGTTTCATGAACCGAAATGATGTATTTCAACAATCAAATGTAAAAGAAAATGATAAATTTCAATTTTTTTCGACGGTCGAAAACCTGCGAATTATCTAAGGGTACCCCCTTCTTACATAAAAAATGGATTTTTCAAAAATTTTTTCTCTAAATTTCGCAAATGATTGTGTAATTAGCGTTTCATGAACCGAAATGATGTATTTCAACAATCAAATGTAAAAGAAAATGATAAATTTCAATTTTTTTCGACGGTCGAAAACCTGCGAATTATCTAAGGGTACCCCCTTCTTACATAAAAAATGGATTTTTCAAAATTTTTTTCTCTAAATTTCGCAAATTATTGTGCAATTAGCGTTTCATGAACCGAAATGATGTATTTCAACAATCAAATGTAAAAGAAAATGATAAATTTCAATTTTTTTCGACGGTCGAAAACCTGCGAATTATCTAAGGGTACCCCCTTCTTACATAAAAAATGGATTTTTCAAAATTTTTTTCTCTAAATTTCGCAAATTATTGTGCAATTAGCGTTTCATGAACCGAAATGATGTATTTCAACAATCAAATGTAAAAGAAAATGATAAATTTCAATTTTTTTCGACGGTCGAAAACCTGAGAATTATCTAAGGGTACCCCCTTCTTACATAAAAAATGGATTTTTCAAAATTTTTTTCTCTAAATTTCGCAAATTATTGTGCAATAAGCGTTTCATGAACCGAAATGATGTATTTCAACAATCAAATGTAAAAGAAAATGATAAATTTCAATTTTTTTCGACGGTCGAAAACCTGCGAATTATCTAAGGGTACCCCCTTCTTACATAAAAAATGGATTTTTCAAAATTTTTTTCTCTAAATTTCGCAAATTATTGTGCAATTAGCGTTTCATGAACCGAAATGATGTATTTCAACAATCAAATGTAAAAGAAAATGATAAATTTCAATTTTTTTCGACGGTCGAAAACCTGCGAATTATCTAAGGGTACCCCCTTCTTACATAAAAAATGGATTTTTCAAAATTTTTTCTCTAAATTTCGCAAATTATTGTTCAATTAGCGTTTCATGAACCGAAATGATGTATTTCAACAATCAAATGTAAAAGAAAATGATAAATTTCAATTTTTTTCGACGGTCGAAAACCTGCGAATTATCTAAGGGTACCCCCTTCTTACATAAAAAATGGATTTTTCAAAATTTTTTTCTCTAAACTTCGCAAATTATTGTGCAATTAGCGTTTCATGAACCGAAATGATGTATTTCAACAATCAAATGTAAAAGAAAATGATAAATTTCAATTTTTTTCGACGGTCGAAAACCTGCGAATTATCTAAGGGTACCCCCTTCTTACATAAAAAATGGATTTTTCAAAATTTTTTTCTCTAAATTTCGCAAATGATTGTGTAATTAGCGTTTCATGAACCGAAATGATGTATTTCAACAATCCAATGTAAAAAAAATGATAAATTTCAATTTTTTTCGACGGTCGAAAACCTGCAAATTATCTAAGGGTACCCCCTTCTTACATAAAAAATGGATTTTTCAAAAAAATTTTCTCTAAATTTCGCAAATTATTGTGTAATTAGCGTTTCATGAACCGAAATGATGTATTTCAACAATCAAATGTAAAAGAAAATGATAAATTTCAATTTTTTTCGACGGTCGAAAACCTGCGAATTATCTAAGGGTACCCCCTTCTTACATAAAAAATGGATTTTTCAAAAAATTTTTCTCTAAATTTCGCAAATTATTGTGCAATTAGCGTTTCATGAACCGAAATGATGTATTTCAACAATCAAATGTAAAAGAAAATGATAAAATTCAATTTTTTTCGACGGTCGAAAACCTGCGAATTATCTAAGGGTACCCCCTTCTTACATAAAAAATGGATTTTTCAAAAATTTTTTCTCTAAATTTCGCAAATTATTGTGTAATTAGCGTTTCATGAACCGAAATGATGTATTTCAACAATCAAATGTAAAAGAAAATGATAAATTTCAATTTT
Source organism: Geotrupes spiniger (assembly GCA_959613385.1). Taxonomy (NCBI): domain Eukaryota; kingdom Metazoa; phylum Arthropoda; class Insecta; order Coleoptera; family Geotrupidae; genus Geotrupes; species Geotrupes spiniger. The sequence continues at coordinate 44,391,600 of OY390731.1, read as the reverse complement.
TTTCGACGGTCGAAAACCTGCAAATTATCTAAGGGTACCCCCTTCTTACATAAAAAATGGATTTTTCAAATTTTTTTTTCTCTAAATTTCGCAAATTATTGTGCAATTAGCGTTTCATGAACCGAAATGATGTATTTCAACAATCAAATGTAAAAGAAAATGATAAATTTCAATTTTTTTCGACGGTCGAAAACCTGCGAATTATCTAAGGGTACCCCCTTCTTACATAAAAAATGGATTTTTCAAATTTTTTTTCTCTAAACTTCGCAAATTATTGTGCAATAAGCGTTTCATGAACCGAAATGATGTATTTCAACAATCAAATGTAAAAGAAAATGATAAATTTCAATTTTTCTCGACGGTCGAAAACCTGCGAATTATCTAAGGGTACCCCCTTCTTACATAAAAAATGGATTTTTCAAAAATTTTTTCTCTAAATGTCGCAAATTATTGTACAATTAGCGTTTCATGAACCGAAATGATGTATTTCAACAATCAAATGTAAAAGAAAATGATAAATTTCAATTTTTTTCGACGGTCGAAAACCTGCGAATTATCTAAGGGTACCCCCTTCTTACATAAAAAATGGATTTTTCAAAAATTTTTTCTCTAAATTTCGCAAATTATTGTGCAATTAGCGTTTCATGAACCGAAATGATGTATTTCAACAATCAAATGTAAAAGAAAATGATAAATTTCAATTTTTTTCGACGGTCGAAAACCTGCGAATTATCTAAGGGTACCCCCTTCTTACATAAAAAATGGATTTTTCAAAATTTTTTCTCTAAATTTCGCAAATTATTGTGCAATTAGCGTTTCATGAACCGAAATGATGTATTTCAACAATCAAATGTAAAAGAAAATGATAAATTTCAATTTTTTTCGACGGTCGAAAACCTGCGAATTATCTAAGGGTACCCCCTTCTTACATAAAAAATGGATTTTTCAAAATTTTTTTCTCTAAATTTCGCAAATTATTGTGCAATAAGCGTTTCATGAACCGAAATGATGTATTTCAACAATCAAATGTAAAAGAAAATGATAAATTTCAATTTTTTTCGACGGTCGAAAACCTGCGAATTATCTAAGGGTACCCCCTTCTTACATAAAAAATGGATTTTTCAATTTTTTTTTCTCTAAATTTCGCAAATTATTGTGCAATTAGCGTTTCATGAACCGAAATGATGTATTTCAACAATCAAATGTAAAAGAAAATGATAAATTTAATTTTTTTTCGACGGTCGAAAACCTGCAAATTATATAAGGGTACCCCTTCTTACATAAAAAATGGATTTTTCAAAATTTTTTTCTCTACATTTCGCAAATTATTGTGTAATTAGTGTTTCATGAACCGACATGATGTATTTCAACAATCAAATGTAAAAGAAAATGATAAATTTCAATTTTTTTCGACGGTCGAAAACCTGCGAATTATCTAAGGGTACCCCCTTCTTACATAAAAAATTGATTTTTCAAATATTTTTTCCTATAAATTTCGCAAATTATTGTGTAATTAGCGTTTCATGAACCGAAATGATGTATTTCAACAATCAAATGTAAAAGAAAATGATAAATTTCAATTTTTTTCGACGGTCGAAAACCTGCGAATTATCTAAGGGTACCCCCTTCTTACATAAAAAATTGATTTTTCAAAATTTTTTTCTCTAAATTTCGCAAATTATTGTGTAATTAGCGTTTCATGAACCGAAATGATGTATTTCAACAATCAAATGTAAAAGAAAATGATAAATTTCAATTTTTTTCGACGGTCGAAAACCTGCGAATTATCTAAGGGTACCCCCTTCTTACATAAAAAATTGATTTTTCAAAATTTTTTTCTATAAATTTCGCAAATTATTGTGTAATTAGCGTTTCATGAACCGAAATGATGTATTTCAACAATCAAATGTAAAAGAAAATGATAAATTTCAATTTTTTTCGACGGTCGAAAACCTGCGAATTATCTAAGGGTACCCCCTTCTTACATAAAAAATGGATTTTTCAAAATTTTTTTCTCTAAATTTCGCAAATTATTGTGCAATAAGCGTTTCATGAACCGAAATGATGTATTTCAACAATCAAATGTAAAAGAAAATGATAAATTTCAATTTTTTTCGACGGTCGAAAACCTGAGAATTATCTAAGGGTACCCCCTTCTTACATAAAAAATGGATTTTTCAAAATTTTTTTCTCTAAATTTCGCAAATTATTGTGCAATAAGCGTTTCATGAACCGAAATGATGTATTTCAACAATCAAATGTAAAAGAAAATGATAAATTTCAATTTTTTTCGACGGTCGAAAACCTGCGAATTATCTAAGGGTACCCCCTTCTTACATAAAAAATGGATTTTTCAATTTTTTTTTCTCTAAATTTCGCAAATTATTGTGCAATTAGCGTTTCATGAACCGAAATGATGTATTTCAACAATCAAATGTAAAAGAAAATGATAAATTTCATTTTTTTTCGACGGTCGAAAACCTGCAAATTATATAAGGGTACCCCTTCTTACATAAAAAATGGATTTTTCAAAATTTTTTTCTCTACATTTCGCAAATTATTGTGTAATTAGTGTTTCATGAACCGACATGATGTATTTCAACAATCAAATGTAAAAGAAAATGATAAATTTCAATTTTTTTCGACGGTCGAAAACCTGCGAATTATCTAAGGGTACCCCCTTCTTACATAAAAAATTGATTTTTCAAATTTTTTTTCTCTAAATTTCGCAAATTATTGTGTAATTAGCGTTTCATGAACCGAAATGATGTATTTCAACAATCAAATGTAAAAGAAAATGATAAATTTCAATTTTTTTCGACGGTCGAAAACCTGCGAATTATCTAAGGGTACCCCCTTCTTACATAAAAAATTGATTTTTCAAAATTTTTTTCTCTAAATTTCGCAAATTATTGTGTAATTAGCGTTTCATGAACCGAAATGATGTATTTCAACAATCAAATGTAAAAGAAAATGATAAATTTCAATTTTTTTCGACGGTCGAAAACCTGCGAATTATCTAAGGGTACCCCCTTCTTACATAAAAAATTGATTTTTCAAAATTTTTTTCTATAAATTTCGCAAATTATTGTGTAATTAGCGTTTCATGAACCGAAATGATGTATTTCAACAATCAAATGTAAAAGAAAATGATAAATTTCAATTTTTTTCGACGGTCGAAAACCTGCGAATTATCTAAGGGTACCCCCTTCTTACATAAAAAATGGATTTTTCAAAATTTTTTTCTCTAAATTTCGCAAATTATTGTGCAATAAGCGTTTCATGAACCGAAATGATGTATTTCAACAATCAAATGTAAAAGAAAATGATAAATTTCAATTTTTTTCGACGGTCGAAAACCTGAGAATTATCTAAGGGTACCCCCTTCTTACATAAAAAATGGATTTTTCAAAATTTTTTTCTCTAAATTTCGCAAATTATTGTGCAATAAGCGTTTCATGAACCGAAATGATGTATTTCAACAATCAAATGTAAAAGAAAATGATAAATTTCAATTTTTTTCGACGGTCGAAAACCTGCGAATTATCTAAGGGTACCCCCTTCTTACATAAAAAATGGATTTTTCAAAATTTTTTTCTCTAAATTTCGCAAATTATTGTGCAATTAGCGTTTCATGAACCGAAATGATGTATTTCAACAATCAAATGTAAAAGAAAATGATAAATTTCAATTTTTTTCGACGGTCGAAAACCTGCGAATTATCTAAGGGTACCCCCTTCTTACATAAAAAATGGATTTTTCAAAATTTTTTTCTTAAATTTCGCAAATTATTGTGCAATGAGCGTTTCATGAACCGAAATGATGTATTTCAACAATCAAATGTAAAAGAAAATGATAAATTTCAATTTTTTTCGACGGTCGAAAACCTGCGAATTATCTAAGGGTACCCCCTTCTTACATAAAAAATGGATTTTTCAAAATTTTTTTCTCTAAATTTCGCAAATTATTGTGCAATTAGCGTTTCATGAACCGAAATGATGTATTTCAACAATCAAATGTAAAAGAAAATGATAAATTTCAATTTTTTTCGACGGTCGAAAACCTGCGAATTATCTAAGGGTACCCCCTTCTTACATAAAAAATGGATTTTTCAAAATTTTTTCTCTAAATTTCGCAAATTATTGTTCAATTAGCGTTTCATGAACCGAAATGATGTATTTCAACAATCAAATGTAAAAGAAAATGATAAATTTCAATTTTTTTCGACGGTCGAAAACCTGCGAATTATCTAAGGGTACCCCCTTCTTACATAAAAAATGGATTTTTCAAAATTTTTTTCTCTAAACTTCGCAAATTATTGTGCAATTAGCGTTTCATGAACCGAAATGATGTATTTCAACAATCAAATGTAAAAGAAAATGATAAATTTCAATTTTTTTCGACGGTCGAAAACCTGCGAATTATCTAAGGGTACCCCCTTCTTACATAAAAAATGGATTTTTCAAAATTTTTTTCTCTAAATTTCGCAAATGATTGTGTAATTAGCGTTTCATGAACCGAAATGATGTATTTCAACAATCCAATGTAAAAAAAATGATAAATTTCAATTTTTTTCGACGGTCGAAAACCTGCAAATTATCTAAGGGTACCCCCTTCTTACATAAAAAATGGATTTTTCAAAAAAATTTTCTCTAAATTTCGCAAATTATTGTGTAATTAGCGTTTCATGAACCGAAATGATGTATTTCAACAATCAAATGTAAAAGAAAATGATAAATTTCAATTTTTTTCGACGGTCGAAAACCTGCGAATTATCTAAGGGTACCCCCTTCTTACATAAAAAATGGATTTTTCAAAAAATTTTTCTCTAAATTTCGCAAATTATTGTGCAATTAGCGTTTCATGAACCGAAATGATGTATTTCAACAATCAAATGTAAAAGAAAATGATAAATTTCAATTTTTTTCGACGGTCGAAAACCTGCGAATTATCTAAGGGTACCCCCTTCTTACATAAAAAATGGATTTTTCAAAAATTTTTTCTCTAAATTTCGCAAATTATTGTGTAATTAGCGTTTCATGAACCGAAATGATGTATTTCAACAATCAAATGTAAAAGAAAATGATAAATTTCAATTTTTTTCGACGGTCGAAAACCTGCAAATTATCTAAGGGTACCCCCTTCTTACATAAAAAATGGATTTTTCAAATTTTTTTTTCTCTAAATTTCGCAAATTATTGTGCAATTAGCGTTTCATGAACCGAAATGATGTATTTCAACAATCAAATGTAAAAGAAAATGATAAATTTCAATTTTTTTCGACGGTCGAAAACCTGCGAATTATCTAAGGGTACCCCCTTCTTACATAAAAAATGGATTTTTCAAATTTTTTTTCTCTAAACTTCGCAAATTATTGTGCAATAAGCGTTTCATGAACCGAAATGATGTATTTCAACAATCAAATGTAAAAGAAAATGATAAATTTCAATTTTTCTCGACGGTCGAAAACCTGCGAATTATCTAAGGGTACCCCCTTCTTACATAAAAAATGGATTTTTCAAAAATTTTTTCTCTAAATGTCGCAAATTATTGTACAATTAGCGTTTCATGAACCGAAATGATGTATTTCAACAATCAAATGTAAAAGAAAATGATAAATTTCAATTTTTTTCGACGGTCGAAAACCTGCGAATTATCTAAGGGTACCCCCTTCTTACATAAAAAATGGATTTTTCAAAAATTTTTTCTCTAAATTTCGCAAATTATTGTGCAATTAGCGTTTCATGAACCGAAATGATGTATTTCAACAATCAAATGTAAAAGAAAATGATAAATTTCAATTTTTTTCGACGGTCGAAAACCTGCGAATTATCTAAGGGTACCCCCTTCTTACATAAAAAATGGATTTTTCAAAATTTTTTCTCTAAATTTCGCAAATTATTGTGCAATTAGCGTTTCATGAACCGAAATGATGTATTTCAACAATCAAATGTAAAAGAAAATGATAAATTTCAATTTTTTTCGACGGTCGAAAACCTGCGAATTATCTAAGGGTACCCCCTTCTTACATAAAAAATGGATTTTTCAAAATTTTTTTCTCTAAATTTCGCAAATGATTGTGTAATTAGCGTTTCATGAACCGAAATGATGTATTTCAACAATCAAATGTAAAAGAAAATGATAAATTTCAATTTTTTTCGACGGTCGAAAACCTGCAAATTATCTAAGGGTACCCCCTTCTTACATAAAAAATGGATTTTTCAAAAAAATTTTCTCTAAATTTCGCAAATTATTGTGCAATTAGCGTTTCATGAACCGAAATGATGTATTTCAACAATCAAATGTAAAAGAAAATGATAAATTTCAATTTTTTTCGACGGTCGAAAACCTGCGAATTATCTAAGGGTACCCCCTTCTTACATAAAAAATGGATTTTTCAAAATTTTTTTCTCTAAATTTCGCAAATTATTGTGCAATAAGCGTTTCATGAACCGAAATGATGTATTTCAACAATCAAATGTAAAAGAAAATGATAAATTTCAATTTTTTTCGACGGTCGAAAACCTGAGAATTATCTAAGGGTACCCCCTTCTTACATAAAAAATGGATTTTTCAAAATTTTTTTCTCTAAATTTCGCAAATTATTGTGCAATAAGCGTTTCATGAACCGAAATGATGTATTTCAACAATCAAATGTAAAAGAAAATGATAAATTTCAATTTTTTTCGACGGTCGAAAACCTGCGAATTATCTAAGGGTACCCCCTTCTTACATAAAAAATGGATTTTTCAAAATTTTTTTCTCTAAATTTCGCAAATTATTGTGCAATTAGCGTTTCATGAACCGAAATGATGTATTTCAACAATCAAATGTAAAAGAAAATGATAAATTTCAATTTTTTTCGACGGTCGAAAACCTGCGAATTATCTAAGGGTACCCCCTTCTTACATAAAAAATGGATTTTTCAAAATTTTTTTCTTAAATTTCGCAAATTATTGTGCAATGAGCGTTTCATGAACCGAAATGATGTATTTCAACAATCAAATGTAAAAGAAAATGATAAATTTCAATTTTTTTCGACGGTCGAAAACCTGCGAATTATCTAAGGGTACCCCCTTCTTACATAAAAAATGGATTTTTCAAAATTTTTTTCTCTAAATTTCGCAAATTATTGTGCAATTAGCGTTTCATGAACCGAAATGATGTATTTCAACAATCAAATGTAAAAGAAAATGATAAATTTCAATTTTTTTCGACGGTCGAAAACCTGCGAATTATCTAAGGGTACCCCCTTCTTACATAAAAAATGGATTTTTCAAAATTTTTTTCTCTAAATTTCGCAAATTATTGTGCAATGAGCGTTTCATGAACCGAAATGATGTATTTCAACAATCAAACGTAAAAGAAAATGATAAATTTCAATTTTTTTTCGACGGTCGAAAACCTGCGAATTATCTAAGGGTACCCCCTTCTTACATAAAAAATGGATTTTTCAAAATTTTTTTCTCTAAATTTCGCAAATTATTGTGTAATTAGCGTTTCATGAACAGAAATGATGTATTTCAACAATCAAATGTAAAACAAAATGATAAATTTCAATTTTTTTCTACGGTCGAAAACCTGCGAATTATCTAAGGGTACCCCCTTCTTACATAAAAAATGGATTTTTCAAAATTTTTTTCTCTAAATTTCGCAAATTATTGTGTAATTAGCGTTTCATGAACCGAAATGATGTATTTCAACAATCAAATGTAAAAGAAAATGATAAATTTCAATTTTTTTCGACGGTCGAAAACCTGCAAATTATCTAAGGGTACCCCCTTCTTACTTAAAAAATGGATTTTTCAAAATTTTTTTCTCTAAATTTCGCAAATTATTGTGCAATTAGCGTTTCATGAACCGAAATGATGTATTTCAACAATCAAATGTAAAAGAAAATGATAAATTTCAATTTTTTTCGACGGTCGAAAACCTGCGAATTATCTAAGGGTACCCCCTTCTTACATAAAAAATGGATTTTTCAAAATTTTTTCTCTAAATTTCGCAAATTATTGTGTAATTAGCGTTTCGTGAACCGAAATGATGTATTTCAACAATCAAATGTAAAAGAACATGCAAAATTTCAATTTTTTTCGACGGTCGAAAACCTGCGAATTATCTAAGGGTACCCCCTTCTTACATAAAAAATGGATTTTTCAAAATTTTTTTCTCTAAATTTCGCAAATTATTGTGTAATTAGCGTTTCATGAACCGAAATGATGTATTTCAACAATCAATTGTAAAAGAAAATGATAAATTTCAATTTTTTTCGACGGTCGAAAACCTGCAAATTATCTAAGGGTACCCCCTTCTTACATAAAAAATGGATTTTTCAAAAAAATTTTCTCTAAATTTCGCAAATTATTGTGCAATTAGCGTTTCATGAACCGAAATGATGTATTTCAACAATCAAATGTAAAAGAAAATGCAAAATTTCAATTTTTTTCGACGGTCGAAAACCTGCGAATTATCTAAGGGTACCCCCTTCTTACATAAAAAATGGATTTTTCAAAATTTTTTTCTCTAAATTTCGCAAATTATTGTGCAATTAGCGTTTCATGAACCGAAATGATGTATTTCAACAATCAAATGTAAAAGAAAATGCAAAATTTCAATTTTTTTCGACGGTCGAAAACCTGCGAATTATCTAAGGGTACCCCCTTCTTACATAAAAAATGGATTTTTCAAAATTTTTTTCTCTAAATTTCGCAAATTATTGTGTAATTAGCGTTTCATGAACCGAAATGATGTATTTCAACAATCAATTGTAAAAGAAAATGATAAATTTCAATTTTTTTCGACGGTCGAAAACCTGCGAATTATCTAAGGGTACCCCCTTCTTACATAAAAAATGGATTTTTCAAAAATTTTTTCTCTAAATTTCGCAAATTATTGTGCAATTAGCGTTTCATGAACCGAAATGATGTATTTCAACAATCAAATGTAAAAGAAAATGATAAATTTCATTTTTTTCGACGGTCGAAAACCTGCGAATTATCTAAGGGTACCCCCTTCTTACATAAAAAATGGATTTTTCAAAATTTTTTTCTCTAAACTTCGCAAATTATTGTGTAATTAGCGTTTCATGAACCGAAATGATGTATTTCAACAATCAAATGTAAAAGAAAGTGATAAATTTCAATTTTTTTCGACGGTCGAAAACCAGCTAATTATCTAAGGGTACCCCCTTCTTACATAAAAAATGGATTTTTCAAAAATTTTTTCTCTAAATTTCGCAAATTATTGTGTAATTAGCGTTTCATGAACCGAAATGATGTATTTCAACAATCCAATGTAAAAAAAATGATAAATTTCAATTTTTTTCGACGGTCGAAAACCTGCAAATTATCTAAGGGTACCCCCTTCTTACATAAAAAATGGATTTTTCAAAAAAATTTTCTCTAAATTTTGCAAATTATTGTGTAATTAGCGTTTCATGAACCGAAATGATGTATTTCAACAATCAAATGTAAAAGAAAATGATAAATTTCAATTTTTTTCGACGGTCGAAAACCTGCGAATTATCTAAGGGTACCCCCTTCTTACATAAAAAATGGATTTTTCAAAATTTTTTTCTCTAAATTTCGCAAATTATTGTGCAATTAGCGTTTCATGAACCGAAATGATGTATTTCAACAATCAAATGTAAAAGAAAATGATAAATTTCAATTTTTTTCGACGGTCGAAAACCTGCGAATTATCTATGGGTACCCCCTTCTTACATAAAAAATGGATTTTTCAAAATTTTTTTCTCTAAATTTCGCAAATTATTGTACAATTAGCGTTTCATGAACCGAAATGATGTATTTCAACAATCAAATGTAAAAGAAAATGATACATTGCAATTTTTTTCGACGGTCGAAAACCTGCAAATTATCTAAGGGTACCCCCTTCTTACATAAAAAATGGATTTTTCAAAATTTTTTTCTCTAAATTTCGCAAATTATTGTGTAATTAGCGTTTCATGAACCGAAATGATGTATTTCAACAATCAAATGTAAAAGAAAATGATAAATTTCAATTTTTTTCGACGGTCGAAAACCAGCGAATTATCTAGGGGTACCCCCTTCTTACATAAAAAATGGATTTTTCAAAATTTTTTTCTCTAAATTTCGCAAATTATTGTGCAATTAGCGTTTCATGAACCGAAATGATGTATTTCAACAATCAAATGTAAAAGAAAATGATAAATTTCAATTTTTTTCGACGGTCGAAAACCTGCGAATTATCTAAGGGTACCCCCTTCTTACATAAAAAATGGATTTTTCAAAATTTTTTTCTCTAAATTTCGCAAATTATTGTGCAATTAGCGTTTCATGAACCGAAATGATGTATTTCAACAATCAAATGTAAAAGAAAATGATAAATTTCAATTTTTTTCGACGGTCGAAAACCTGCGAATTATCTAAGGGTACCCCCTTCTTACATAAAAAATGGATTTTTCAAAATTTTTTTCTCTAAATTTCGCAAATTATTGTGCAATTAGCGTTTCATGAACCGAAATGATGTATTTCAACAATCAAATGTAAAAGAAAATGATAAATTTAAATTTTTTTCGACGGTCGAAAACCAGCGAATTATCTAAGGGTACCCCCTTCTTACATAAAAAATGGATTTTTCAAAATTTTTTTCTCTAAATATCGCAAATTATTGTGTAATTAGCGTTTCATGAACAGAAATGATGTATTTCAACAATCAAATGTAAAAGAAAATGATAAATTTCAATTTTTTTCGACGGTCGAAAACCTGCGAATTATCTAAGGGTACCCCCTTCTTACATAAAAAATGGATTTTTCAAAATTTTTTTCTCTAAATTTCGCAAATTATTGTGTAATTAGCGTTTCATGAACCGAAATGATGTATTTCAACAATCAAATGTAAAACAAAATGATAAATTTCAATTTTTTTCTACGGTCGAAAACCTGCGAATTATCTAAGGGTACCCCCTTCTTACATAAAAAATGGATTTTTCAAAATTTTTTTCTCTAAATTTCGCAAATTATTGTGTAATTAGCGTTTCATGAACCGAAATGATGTATTTCAACAATCAAATGTAAAAGAAAATGATAAATTTCAATTTTTTTCGACGGTCGAAAACCTGCAAATTATCTAAGGGTACCCCCTTCTTACTTAAAAAATGGATTTTTCAAAATTTTTTTCTCTAAATTTCGCAAATTATTGTGCAATTAGCGTTTCATGAACCGAAATGATGTATTTCAACAATCAAATGTAAAAGAAAATGATAAATTTCAATTTTTTTCGACGGTCGAAAACCTGCGAATTATCTAAGGGTACCCCCTTCTTACATAAAAAATGGATTTTTCAAAATTTTTTCTCTAAATTTCGCAAATTATTGTGTAATTAGCGTTTCGTGAACCGAAATGATGTATTTCAACAATCAAATGTAAAAGAACATGCAAAATTTCAATTTTTTTCGACGGTCGAAAACCTGCGAATTATCTAAGGGTACCCCCTTCTTACATAAAAAATGGATTTTTCAAAATTTTTTTCTCTAAATTTCGCAAATTATTGTGTAATTAGCGTTTCATGAACCGAAATGATGTATTTCAACAATCAAATGTAAAAGAAAATGATAAATTTCAATTTTTTTCGACGGTCGAAAACCTGCAAATTATCTAAGGGTACCCCCTTCTTACATAAAAAATGGATTTTTCAAAAAAATTTTCTCTAAATTTCGCAAATTATTGTGCAATTAGCGTTTCATGAACCGAAATGATGTATTTCAACAATCAAATGTAAAAGAAAATGCAAAATTTCAATTTTTTTCGACGGTCGAAAACCTGCGAATTATCTAAGGGTACCCCCTTCTTACATAAAAAATGGATTTTTCAAAATTTTTTTCTCTAAATTTCGCAAATTATTGTGTAATTAGCGTTTCATGAACCGAAATGATGTATTTCAACAATCAAATGTAAAAGAAAATGATAAATTTCAATTTTTTTCGACGGTCGAAAACCTGCGAATTATCTAAGGGTACCCCCTTCTTACATAAAAAATGGATTTTTCAAAAATTTTTTCTCTAAATTTCGCAAATTATTGTGCAATTAGCGTTTCATGAACCGAAATGATGTATTTCAACAATCAATTGTAAAAGAAAATGATAAATTTCAATTTTTTTCGACGGTCGAAAACCTGCGAATTATCTAAGGGTACCCCCTTCTTACTTAAAAAATGGATTTTTCAAATTTTTTTTCTCTAAATTTCGCAAATTATTGTGCAATTAGCGTTTCATGAACCGAAATGATGTATTTCAACAATCAAATGTAAAAGAAAATGATAAATTTCAATTTTTTTCGACGGTCGAAAACCTGCAAATTATCTAAGGGTACCCCCTTCTTAGTTAAAAAATGGATTTTTCAAAATTTTTTTCTCTAAATTTCGCAAATTATTGTGTAATTTGCGTTTCGTGAACCGAAATAATGTATTTCAACAATCAAATGTAAAAGAAAATGCAAAATTTCAATTTTTTTCGACGGTCGAAAACCTGCGAATTATCTAAGGGTACCCCCTTCTTACATAAAAAATGGATTTTTCAAAATTTTTTTCTCTAAACTTCGCAAATTATTGTGCAATTAGCGTTTCATGAACCGAAATGATGTATTTCAACAATCAAATGTAAAAGAAAATGATAAATTTCATTTTTTTTCGACGGTCGAAAACCTGCGAATTATCTAAGGGTACCCCCTTCTTACATAAAAAATGGATTTTTCAAAATTTTTTTCTCTAAACTTCGCAAATTATTGTGTAATTAGCGTTTCATGAACCGAAATGATGTATTTCAACAATCAAATGTAAAAGAAAGTGATAAATTTCAATTTTTTTCGACGGTCGAAAACCAGCTAATTATCTAAGGGTACCCCCTTCTTACATAAAAAATGGATTTTTCAAAAATTTTTTCTCTAAATTTCGCAAATTATTGTGTAATTAGCGTTTCATGAACCGAAATGATGTATTTCAACAATCCAATGTAAAAAAAAATGATAAATTTCAATTTTTTTCGACGGTCGAAAACCTGCAAATTATCTAAGGGTACCCCCTTCTTACATAAAAAATGGATTTTTCAAAAAAATTTTCTCTAAATTTTGCAAATTATTGTGTAATTAGCGTTTCATGAACCGAAATGATGTATTTCAACAATCAAATGTAAAAGAAAATGATAAATTTCAATTTTTTTCGACGGTCGAAAACCTGCGAATTATCTAAGGGTACCCCCTTCTTACATAAAAAATGGATTTTTCAAAATTTTTTTCTCTAAATTTCGCAAATTATTGTACAATTAGCGTTTCATGAACCGAAATGATGTATTTCAACAATCAAATGTAAAAGAAAATGATAAATTTCAATTTTTTTCGACGGTCGAAAACCTGCGAATTATCTATGGGTACCCCCTTCTTACATAAAAAATGGATTTTTCAAAATTTTTTTCTCTAAATTTCGCAAATTATTGTGCAATTAGCGTTTCATGAACCGAAATGATGTATTTCAACAATCAAATGTAAAAGAAAATGATAAATTTCAATTTTTTTCGACGGTCGAAAACCTGCGAATTATCTATGGGTACCCCCTTCTTACATAAAAAATGGATTTTTCAAAATTTTTTTCTCTAAATTTCGCAAATTATTGTACAATTAGCGTTTCATGAACCGAAATGATGTATTTCAACAATCAAATGTAAAAGAAAATGATACATTGCAATTTTTTTCGACGGTCGAAAACCTGCAAATTATCTAAGGGTACCCCCTTCTTACATAAAAAATGGATTTTTCAAAATTTTTTTCTCTAAATTTCGCAAATTATTGTGTAATTAGCGTTTCATGAACCGAAATGATGTATTTCAACAATCAAATGTAAAAGAAAATGATAAATTTCAATTTTTTTCGACGGTCGAAAACCAGCGAATTATCTAGGGGTACCCCCTTCTTACATAAAAAATGGATTTTTCAAAATTTTTTTGTCTAAATTTCGCAAATTATTGTGCAATAAGCGTTTCATGAACCGAAATGATGTATTTCAACAATCAAATGTAAAAGAAAATGATAAATTTCAATTTTTTTCGACGGTCGAAAACCTGCGAATTATCTATGGGTACCCCCTTCTTACATAAAAAATGGATTTTTCAAAATTTTTTTCTCTAAACTTCGCAAATTATTGTGCAATTAGCGTTTCATGAACCGAAATGATGTATTTCAACAATCAAATGTAAAAGAAAATGATAAATTTCAATTTTTTTCGACGGTCGAAAACCTGCGAATTATCTATGGGTACCCCCTTCTTACATAAAAAATGGATTTTTCAAAATTTTTTTCTCTAAATTTCGCAAATTATTGTGCAATTAGCGTTTCATGAACCGAAATGATGTATTTCAACAATCAAATGTAAAAGAAAATGATAAATTTCAATTTTTTTCGACGGTCGAAAACCTGCGAATTATCTAAGGGTAACCCCTTCTTACATAAAAAATGGATTTTTCAAAATTTTTTTCTCTAAATTTCGCAAATTATTGTACAATTAGCGTTTCATGAACCGAAATGATGTATTTCAACAATCAAATGTAAAAGAAAATGATACATTGCAATTTTTTTCGACGGTCGAAAACCTGCAAATTATCTAAGGGTACCCCCTTCTTACATAAAAAATGGATTTTTCACAATTTTTTTCTCTAAATTTCGCAAATTATTGTGTAATTAGCGTTTCATGAACCGAAATGATGTATTTCAACAATCAAATGTAAAAGAAAATGATAAATTTCAATTTTTTTCGACGGTCGAAAACCAGCGAATTATCTAGGGGTACCCCCTTCTTACATAAAAAATGGATTTTTCAAAATTTTTTTCTCTAAATTTCGCAAATTATTGTACAATTAGCGTTTCATGAACCGAAATGATGTATTTCAACAATCAAATGTAAAAGAAAATGATACATTGCAATTTTTTTCGACGGTCGAAAACCTGCAAATTATCTAAGGGTACCCCCTTCTTACATAAAAAATGGATTTTTCAAAATTTTTTTCTCTAAATTTCGCAAATTATTGTGTAATTAGCGTTTCATGAACCGAAATGATGTATTTCAACAATCAAATGTAAAAGAAAATGATAAATTTCAATTTTTTTCGACGGTCGAAAACCAGCGAATTATCTAGGGGTACCCCCTTCTTACATAAAAAATGGATTTTTCAAAATTTTTTTGTCTAAATTTCGCAAATTATTGTGCAATAAGCGTTTCATGAACCGAAATGATGTATTTCAACAATCAAATGTAAAAGAAAATGATAAATTTCAATTTTTTTCGACGGTCGAAAACCTGCGAATTATCTATGGGTACCCCCTTCTTACATAAAAAATGGATTTTTCAAAATTTTTTTCTCTAAACTTCGCAAATTATTGTGCAATTAGCGTTTCATGAACCGAAATGATGTATTTCAACAATCAAATGTAAAAGAAAATGATAAATTTCAATTTTTTTCGACGGTCGAAAACCTGCGAATTATCTATGGGTACCCCCTTCTTACATAAAAAATGGATTTTTCAAAATTTTTTTCTCTAAATTTCGCAAATTATTGTGCAATTAGCGTTTCATGAACCGAAATGATGTATTTCAACAATCAAATGTAAAAGAAAATGATAAATTTCAATTTTTTTCGACGGTCGAAAACCTGCGAATTATCTAAGGGTAACCCCTTCTTACATAAAAAATGGATTTTTCAAAATTTTTTTCTCTAAATTTCGCAAATTATTGTACAATTAGCGTTTCATGAACCGAAATGATGTATTTCAACAATCAAATGTAAAAGAAAATGATACATTGCAATTTTTTTCGACGGTCGAAAACCTGCAAATTATCTAAGGGTACCCCCTTCTTACATAAAAAATGGATTTTTCACAATTTTTTTCTCTAAATTTCGCAAATTATTGTGTAATTAGCGTTTCATGAACCGAAATGATGTATTTCAACAATCAAATGTAAAAGAAAATGATAAATTTCAATTTTTTTCGACGGTCGAAAACCAGCGAATTATCTAGGGGTACCCCCTTCTTACATAAAAAATGGATTTTTCAAAATTTTTTTGTCTAAATTTCGCAAATTATTGTGCAATAAGCGTTTCATGAACCGAAATGATGTATTTCAACAATCAAATGTAAAAGAAAATGATAAATTTCAATTTTTTTCGACGGTCGAAAACCTGCGAATTATCTAAGGGTACCCCCTTCTTACATAAAAAATGGATTTTTCAAAATTTTTTTCTCTAAATTTCGCAAATTATTGTGTAATTAGCGTTTCATGAACCGAAATGATGTATTTCAACAATCAAATGTAAAAGAAAATGATAAATTTCAATTTTTTTCGACGGTCGAAAACCAGCGAATTATCTAGGGGTACCCCCTTCTTACATAAAAAATGGATTTTTCAAAATTTTTTTCTCTAAATTTCGTAAATTATTGTGTAATTAGCGTTTCATGAACCGAAATGATGTATTTCAACAATCAAATGTAAAAGAAAATGATAAATTTCAATTTTTTTTGACGGTCGAAAACCTGCGAATTATCTAAGGGTACCCCCTTCTTACATAAAAAATGGATTTTTCAAAATTTTTTTCTCTAAATTTCGCAAATTATTGTGTAATTAGCGTTTCATGAACCGAAATGATGTATTTCAACAATCAAATGTAAAAGAAAATGATACATTGCAATTTTTTTCGACGGTCGAAAACCAGCGAATTATCTAGGGGTACCCCCTTCTTACATATAAAATGGATTTTTCAAAATTTTTTTCTCTAAACTTCGCAAATTATTGTGTAATTAGCGTTTCATGAACCGAAATGATGTATTTCAACAATCAAATGTAAAAGAAAATGATAAATTTCAATTTTTTTCGACGGTCGAAAACCAGCGAATTATCTAGGGGTACCCCCTTCTTACATAAAAAATGGATTTTTCAAAATTTTTTTTACTCTAAATTTCGCAAATTATTGTGTAATTAGCGTTTCATGAACCGAAATGATGTATTTCAACAATCAAATGTAAAAGAAAATGATACATTGCAATTTTTTTCGACGGTCGAAAACCAGCGAATTATCTAGGGGTACCCCCTTCTTACATATAAAATGGATTTTTCAAAATTTTTTTCTCTAAACTTCGCAAATTATTGTGTAATTAGCGTTTCATGAACCGAAATGATGTATTTCAACAATCAAATGTAAAAGAAAATGATAAATTTCAATTTTTTTCGACGGTCGAAAACCTGCGAATTATCTAAGGGTACCCCCTTCTTACATAAAAAATGGATTTTTCAAAATTTTTTTCTCTAAATTTCGCAAATGATTGTGTAATTAGCGTTTCATGGACCGAAATGATGTATTTCAACAATCCAATGTAAAAAAAAAATGATAAATTTCAATTTTTTTCGACGGTCGAAAACCTGCGAATTATCTAAGGGTACCCCCTTCTTACATAAAAAATGGATTTTTCAAAAAAATTTTCTCTAAATTTCGCAAATTATTGTGTAATTAGCGTTTCATGAACCGAAATGATGTATTTCAACAATCAAATGTAAAAGAAAATGATACATTGCAATTTTTTTCGACGGTCGAAAACCAGCGAATTATCTAGGGGTACCCCCTTCTTACATAAAAAATGGATTTTTCAAAATTTTTTTCTCTAAACTTCGCAAATTATTGTGTAATTAGCGTTTCATGAACCGAAATGATGTATTTCAACAATCAAATGTAAAAGAAAATGATAAATTTCAATTTTTTTCGACGGTCGAAAACCTGCGAATTATCTAAGGGTACCCCCTTCTTACATAAAAAATGGATTTTTCAAAATTTTTTTCTCTAAATTTCGCAAATTATTGTACAATTAGCGTTTCATGAACCGAAATGATGTATTTCAACAATCAAATGTAAAAGAAAATAATAAATTTCAATTTTTTTCGACGGTCGAAAACCTGCGAATTATCTAAGGGTACCCCCTTCTTACATAAAAAATGGATTTTTCAAAATTTTTTTCTCTAAATTTCGCAAATTATTGTGCAATTAGCGTTTCATGAACCGAAATGATGTATTTCAACAATCAAATGTAAAAGAAAATGATAAATTTCAATTTTTTTCGACGGTCGAAAACCTGCGAATTATCTAAGGGTACCCCCTTCTTACATAAAAAATGGATTTTTCAAAATTTTTTTCTCTAAATTTCGCAAATTATTGTGCAATTAGCGTTTCATGAACCGAAATGATGTATTTCAACAATCAAATGTAAAAGAAAATGATAAATTTCAATTTTTTTCGACGGTCGAAAACCTGCGAATTATCTAAGGGTACCCCCTTCTTACATAAAAAATGGATTTTTCAAAATTTTTTTCTCTAAATTTCGCAAATTATTGTGTAATTAGCGTTTCATGAACCGAAATGATGTATTTCAACAATCAAATGTAAAAGAAAATGATAAATTTCAATTTTTTTCGACGGTCGAAAACCTGAGAATTATCTAAGGGTACCCCCTTCTTACATAAAAAATGGATTTTTCAAAATTTTTTTCTCTAAATTTCGCAAATTATTGTGCAATTAGCGTTTCATGAACCGAAATGATGTATTTCAACAATCAAATGTAAAAGAAAATGATAAATTTCAATTTTTTTCGACGGTCGAAAACCTGCGAATTATCTAAGGGTACCCCCTTCTTACATAAAAAATGGATTTTTCAAAATTTTTTTCTCTAAATTTCGCAAATTATTGTGCAATTAGCGTTTCATGAACCGAAATGATGTATTTCAACAATCAAATGTAAAAGAAAATGATAAATTTCAATTTTTTTCGACGGTCGAAAACCTGAGAATTATCTAAGGGTACCCCCTTCTTACATAAAAAATGGATTTTTCAAAATTTTTTTCTCTAAATTTCGCAAATTATTGTGCAATAAGCGTTTCATGAACCGAAATGATGTATTTCAACAATCAAATGTAAAAGAAAATGATAAATTTCAATTTTTTTCGACGGTCGAAAACCTGAGAATTATCTAAGGGTACCCCCTTCTTACATAAAAAATGGATTTTTCAAAATTTTTGTCTCTAAATTTCGAAAATTATTGTGCAATTAGCGTTTCATGAACCGAAATGATGTATTTCAACAATCAAATGTAAAAGAAAATGATAAATTTCAATTTTTTTCGACGGTCGAAAACCTGCGAATTATCTAAGGGTACCCCCTTCTTACATAAAAAATGGATTTTTCAAAATTTTTTTCTCTAAATTTCGCAAATTATTGTGTAATTAGCGTTTCATGAACCGAAATGATGTATTTCAACAATCAAATGTAAAAGAAAATGATAAATTTCAATTTTTTTCGACGGTCGAAAACCTGAGAATTATCTAAGGGTACCCCCTTCTTACATAAAAAATGGATTTTTCAAAATTTTTTTCTCTAAATTTCGCAAATTATTGTGTAATTAGCGTTTCATGAACCGAAATGATGTATTTCAACAATCAAATGTAAAAGAAAATGATAAATTTCAATTTTTTTCGACGGTCGAAAACCAGCGAATTATCTAGGGGTACCCCCTTCTTACATAAAAAATGGATTTTTCAAAATTTTTTTCTCTAAATTTCGCAAATTATTGTGTAATTAGCGTTTCATGAACCGAAATGATGTATTTCAACAATCAAATGTAAAAGAAAATGATACATTGCAATTTTTTTCGACGGTCGAAAACCAGCGAATTATCTAGGGGTACCCCCTTCTTACATAAAAAATGGATTTTTCAAAATTTTTTTCTCTAAACTTCGCAAATTATTGTGTAATTAGCGTTTCATGAACCGAAATGATGTATTTCAACAATCAAATGTAAAAGAAAATGATAAATTTCAATTTTTTTCGACGGTCGAAAACCTGCGAATTATCTAAGGGTACCCCCTTCTTACATAAAAAATGGATTTTTCAAAATTTTTTTCTCTAAATTTCGCAAATTATTGTGCAATAAGCGTTTCATGAACCGAAATGATGTATTTCAACAATCAAATGTAAAAGAAAATGATAAATTTCAATTTTTTTCGACGGTCGAAAACCTGCGAATTATCTAAGGGTACCCCCTTCTTACATAAAAAATGGATTTTTCAAAATTTTTTTCTCTAAATTTCGCAAATTATTGTGCAATAAGCGTTTCATGAACCGAAATGATGTATTTCAACAATCAAATGTAAAAGAAAATGATAAATTTCAATTTTTTTCGACGGTCGAAAACCTGC
Source organism: Geotrupes spiniger (assembly GCA_959613385.1). NCBI lineage: Eukaryota > Metazoa > Arthropoda > Insecta > Coleoptera > Geotrupidae > Geotrupes > Geotrupes spiniger. The sequence continues at coordinate 44,371,344 of OY390731.1, read as the reverse complement.
GAATTATCTAAGGGTACCCCCTTCTTACATAAAAAATGGATTTTTCAAAATTTTTTTCTCTAAATTTCGCAAATTATTGTGCAATTAGCGTTTCATGAACCGAAATGATGTATTTCAACAATCAAATGTAAAAGAAAATGATAAATTTCAATTTTTTTCGACGGTCGAAAACCTGCGAATTATCTAAGGGTACCCCCTTCTTACATAAAAAATGGATTTTTCAAAAAAATTTTCTCTAAATTTCGCAAATTATTGTGTAATTAGCGTTTCATGAACCGAAATGATGTATTTCAACAATCAAATGTAAAAGAAAATGATACATTGCAATTTTTTTCGACGGTCGAAAACCAGCGAATTATCTAGGGGTACCCCCTTCTTACATAAAAAATGGATTTTTCAAAATTTTTTCTCTAAATTTCGCAAATTATTGTGTAATTAGCGTTTCATGAACCGAAATGATGTATTTCAACAATCAAATGTAAAAGGAAATGATAAATTTCAATTTTTTTCGACGGTCGAAAACCTGCGAATTATCTAAGGGTACCCCCTTCTTACATAAAAAATGGATTTTTCAAAAATTTTTTCTCTAAATTTCGCAAATTATTGTGCAATTAGCGTTTCATGAACCGAAATGATGTATTTCAACAATCAAATGTAAAAGAAAATGATAAATTTCAATTTTTTTCGACGGTCGAAAACCTGCGAATTATCTAAGGGTACCCCCTTCTTACATAAAAAATGGATTTTTCAAAATTTTTTTCTCTAAACTTCGCAAATTATTGTGTAATTAGCGTTTCATGAACCGAAATGATGTATTTCAACAATCAAATGTAAAAGAAAGTGATAAATTTCAATTTTTTTCGACGGTCGAAAACCAGCTAATTATCTAAAGGTACCCCCTTCTTACATAAAAAATGGATTTTTCAAAAATTTTTTCTCTAAATTTCGCAAATTATTGTGTAATTAGCGTTTCATGAACCGAAATGATGTATTTCAACAATCCAATGTAAAAAAAATGATAAATTTCAATTTTTTTCGACGGTCGAAAACCTGCAAATTATCTAAGGGTACCCCCTTCTTACATAAAAAATGGATTTTTCAAAATTTTTTTCTCTAAATTTCGCAAATTATTGTGTAATTAGCGTTTCATGAACCGAAATGATGTATTTCAACAATCAAATGTAAAAGAAAATGATAAATTTCAATTTTTTTCGACGGTCGAAAACCAGCGAATTATCTAGGGGTACCCCCTTCTTACATAAAAAATGGATTTTTCAAATTTTTTTTGTCTAAATTTCGCAAATTATTGTGCAATAAGCGTTTCATGAACCGAAATGATGTATTTCAACAATCAAATGTAAAAGAAAATGATAAATTTCAATTTTTTTCGACGGTCGAAAACCTGCGAATTATCTAAGGGTACCCCCTTCTTACATAAAAAATGGATTTTTCAAAATTTTTTTCTCTAAATTTCGCAAATTATTGTGTAATTAGCGTTTCATGAACCGTAATGATGTATTTCAACAATCAAATGTAAAAGAAAATGATAAATTTCAATTTTTTTCGACGGTCGAAAACCTGCGAATTATCTAAGGGTACCCCCTTCTTACATAAAAAATGGATTTTTCAAAATTTTTTTCTCTAAATTTCGCAAATTATTGTACAATTAGCGTTTCATGAACCGAAATGATGTATTTCAACAATCAAATGTAAAAGAAAATGATACATTGCAATTTTTTTCGACGGTCGAAAACCTGCAAATTATCTAAGGGTACCCCCTTCTTACATAAAAAATGGATTTTTCAAAATTTTTTTCTCTAAATTTCGCAAATTATTGTGTAATTAGCGTTTCATGAACCGTAATGATGTATTTCAACAATCAAATGTAAAAGAAAATGATAAATTTCAATTTTTTTCGACGGTCGAAAACCAGCGAATTATCTAAGGGTACCCCCTTCTTACATAAAAAATGGATTTTTCAAAAAAATTTTCTCTAAATTTCGCAAATTATTGTGTAATTAGCGTTTCATGAACCGAAATGATGTATTTCAACAATCAAATGTAAAAGAAAATGATAAATTTCAATTTTTTTCGACGGTCGAAAACCTGCGAATTATCTAAGGGTACCCCCTTCTTACATAAAAAATGGATTTTTCAAATTTTTTTTCTCTAAATTTCGCAAATGATTGTGTAATTAGCGTTTCATGAACCGAAATGATGTATTTCAACAATCCAATGTAAAAGAAAATGATAAATTTCATTTTTTTTCGACGGTCGAAAACCTGCAAATTATATAAGGGTACCCCCTTCTTACATAAAAAATGGATTTTTCAAAATTTTTTTCTCTAAATTTCGCAAATTATTGTGTAATTAGCGTTTCATGAACCGAAATGATGTATTTCAACAATCAAATGTAAAAGAAAATGATAAATTTCAATTTTTTTCGACGGTCGAAAACCTGCGAATTATCTAAGGGTACCCCCTTCTTACATAAAAAATGGATTTTTCAAAATTTTTTTCTCTAAATTTCGCAAATTATTGTGCAATGAGCGTTTCATGAACCGAAATGATGTATTTCAACAATCAAACGTAAAAGAAAATGATAAATTTCAATTTTTTTCGACGGTCGAAAACCTGCGAATTATCTAAGGGTACCCCCTTCTTACATAAAAAATTGATTTTTCAACATTTTTTTCTCTAAATTTCGCAAATTATTGTGTAATTAGCGTTTCATGAACCGAAATGATGTATTTCAACAATCAAATGTAAAAGAAAATGATAAATTTCAATTTTTTTCGACGGTCGAAAACCTGCGAATTATCTAAGGGTACCCCCTTCTTACATAAAAAATGGATTTTTCAAAATTTTTTTCTCTAAATTTCGCAAATTATTGTGCAATAAGCGTTTCATGAACCGAAATGATGTATTTCAACAATCAAATGTAAAAGAAAATTATAAATTTCAATTTTTTTCGACGGTCGAAAACCTGCGAATTATCTAAGGGTACCCCCTTCTTACATAAAAAATGGATTTTTCAAAATTTTTTCTCTAAATTTCGCAAATTATTGTGTAATTGGCGTTTCATGAACCGAAATGATGTATTTCAACAATCAAATGTAAAAGGAAATGATAAATTTCAATTTTTTTCGACGGTCGAAAACCTGCGAATTATCTAAGGGTACCCCCTTCTTACATAAAAAATGGATTTTTCAAATTTTTTTTTCTCTAAATTTCGCAAATTATTGTGCAATTAGCGTTTCATGAACCGAAATGATGTATTTCAACAATCAAATGTAAAAGAAAATGATAAATTTCAATTTTTTTCGACGGTCGAAAACCTGCGAATTATCTAAGGGTACCCCCTTCTTACATAAAAAATGGATTTTTCAAAATTTTTTTCTCTAAATTTCGCAAATTATTGTGCAATTAGCGTTTCATGAACCGAAATGATGTATTTCAACAATCAAATGTAAAAGAAAATGATAAATTTCATTTTTTTTCGACGGTCGAAAACCTGCAAATTATATAAGGGTACCCCCTTCTTACATAAAAAATGGATTTTTCAAAATTTTTTTCTCTAAATTTCGCAAATTATTGTGTAATTAGCGTTTCATGAACCGAAATGATGTATTTCAACAATCAAATGTAAAAGAAAATGATAAATTTCAATTTTTTTCGACAGTCGAAAACCTGCGAATTATCTAAGGGTACCCCCTTCTTACATAAAAAATGGATTTTTCAAAATTTTTTTCTCTAAATTTCGCAAATTATTGTGCAATGAGCGTTTCATGAACCGAAATGATGTATTTCAACAATCAAATGTAAAAGAAAATGATAAATTTCAATTTTTTTCGACGGTCGAAAACCTGCGAATTATCTAAGGGTACCCCCTTCTTACATAAAAAATGGATTTTTCAAAAATTTTTTCTCTAAATTTCGCAAATTATTGTGCAATTAGCGTTTCATGAACCGAAATGATGTATTTCAACAATCAAATGTAAAAGAAAATGATAAATTTCAATTTTTTTCGACGGTCGAAAACCTGCGAATTATCTAAGGGTACCCCCTTCTTACATAAAAAATGGATTTTTCAAAATTTTTTCTCTAAATTTCGCAAATTATTGTGCAATTAGCGTTTCATGAACCGAAATGATGTATTTCAACAATCAAATGTAAAAGAAAATGATAAATTTCATTTTTTTTCGACGGTCGAAAACCTGCAAATTATATAAGGGTACCCCCTTCTTACATAAAAAATGGATTTTTCAAAATTTTTTTCTCTAAATTTCGCAAATTATTGTGTAATTAGCGTTTCATGAACCGAAATGATGTATTTCAACAATCAAATGTAAAAGAACATGATAAATTTCAATTTTTTTCGACAGTCGAAAACCTGCGAATTATCTAAGGGTACCCCCTTCTTACATAAAAAATGGATTTTTCAAAATTTTTTTCTCTAAATTTCGCAAATTATTGTGCAATGAGCGTTTCATGAACCGAAATGATGTATTTCAACAATCAAATGTAAAAGAAAATGATAAATTTCAATTTTTTTCGACGGTCGAAAACCTGCGAATTATCTAAGGGTACCCCTCTTACATAAAAAATGGATTTTTCAAAATTTTTTTCTCTAAATTTCGCAAATTATTGTGCAATGAGCGTTTCATGAACCGAAATGATGTATTTCAACAATCAAATGTAAAAGAAAATGATAAATTTCAATTTTTCTCGACGGTCGAAAACCTGCGAATTATCTAAGGGTACCCCCTTCTTACATAAAAAATGGATTTTTCAAAATTTTTTTCTCTAAATGTCGCAAATTATTGTACAATTAGCGTTTCATGAACCGAAATGATGTATTTCAACAATCAAATGTAAAAGAAAATGATAAATTTCAATTTTTTTCGACGGTCGAAAACCTGCGAATTATCTAAGGGTACCCCCTTCTTACATAAAAAATTGATTTTTCAAAATTTTTTTCTATAAATTTCGCAAATTATTGTGTAATTAGCGTTTCATGAACCGAAATGATGTATTTCAACAATCAAATGTAAAAGAAAATGATAAATTTCAATTTTTTTCGACGGTCGAAAACCTGCGAATTATCTAAGGGTACCCCCTTCTTACATAAAAAATGGATTTTTCAAAATTTTTTTCTCTAAATTTCGCAAATGATTGTGTAATTAGCGTTTCATGAACCGAAATGATGTATTTCAACAATCCAATGTAAAAAAAATGATAAATTTCAATTTTTTTCGACGGTCGAAAACCTGCAAATTATCTAAGGGTACCCCCTTCTTACATAAAAAATGGATTTTTCAAAAAAATTTTCTCTAAATTTCGCAAATGATTGTGTAATTAGCGTTTCATGAACCGAAATGATGTATTTCAACAATCAAATGTAAAAGAAAATGATAAATTTCAATTTTTTTCGACGGTCGAAAACCTGCGAATTATCTAAGGGTACCCCCTTCTTACATAAAAAATGGATTTTTCAAAAAATTTTTCTCTAAATTTCGCAAATTATTGTGCAATTAGCGTTTCATGAACCGAAATGATGTATTTCAACAATCAAATGTAAAAGAAAATGATAAATTTCAATTTTTTTCGACGGTCGAAAACCTGCGAATTATCTAAGGGTACCCCCTTCTTACATAAAAAATGGATTTTTCAAATTTTTTTTTCTCTAAATTTCGCAAATTATTGTGCAATTAGCGTTTCATGAACCGAAATGATGTATTTCAACAATCAAATGTAAAAGAAAATGATAAATTTCAATTTTTTTCGACGGTCGAAAACCTGCGAATTATCTAAGGGTACCCCCTTCTTACATAAAAAATGGATTTTTCAAATTTTTTTTCTCTAAACTTCGCAAATTATTGTGCAATAAGCGTTTCATGAACCGAAATGATGTATTTCAACAATCAAATGTAAAAGAAAATGATAAATTTCAATTTTTCTCGACGGTCGAAAACCTGCGAATTATCTAAGGGTACCCCCTTCTTACATAAAAAATGGATTTTTCAAAAAATTTTTCTCTAAATGTCGCAAATTATTGTACAATTAGCGTTTCATGAACCGAAATGATGTATTTCAACAATCAAATGTAAAAGAAAATGATAAATTTCAATTTTTTTCGACGGTCGAAAACCTGCGAATTATCTAAGGGTACCCCCTTCTTACATAAAAAATGGATTTTTCAAATTTTTTTTTCTCTAAATTTCGCAAATTATTGTGCAATTAGCGTTTCATGAACCGAAATGATGTATTTCAACAATCAAATGTAAAAGAAAATGATAAATTTCAATTTTTTTCGACGGTCGAAAACCTGCGAATTATCTAAGGGTACCCCCTTCTTACATAAAAAATGGATTTTTCAAATTTTTTTTCTCTAAACTTCGCAAATTATTGTGCAATAAGCGTTTCATGAACCGAAATGATGTATTTCAACAATCAAATGTAAAAGAAAATGATAAATTTCAATTTTTCTCGACGGTCGAAAACCTGCGAATTATCTAAGGGTACCCCCTTCTTACATAAAAAATGGATTTTTCAAAAATTTTTTCTCTAAATGTCGCAAATTATTGTACAATTAGCGTTTCATGAACCGAAATGATGTATTTCAACAATCAAATGTAAAAGAAAATGATAAATTTCAATTTTTTTCGACGGTCGAAAACCTGCGAATTATCTAAGGGTACCCCCTTCTTACATAAAAAATGGATTTTTCAAAAATTTTTTCTCTAAATTTCGCAAATTATTGTGCAATTAGCGTTTCATGAACCGAAATGATGTATTTCAACAATCAAATGTAAAAGAAAATGATAAATTTCAATTTTTTTCGACGGTCGAAAACCTGCGAATTATCTAAGGGTACCCCCTTCTTACATAAAAAATGGATTTTTCAAAATTTTTTCTCTAAATTTCGCAAATTATTGTGCAATTAGCGTTTCATGAACCGAAATGATGTATTTCAACAATCAAATGTAAAAGAAAATGATAAATTTCAATTTTTTTCGACGGTCGAAAACCTGCGAATTATCTAAGGGTACCCCCTTCTTACATAAAAAATGGATTTTTCAAAATTTTTTTCTCTAAATTTCGCAAATTATTGTGCAATTAGCGTTTCATGAACCGAAATGATGTATTTCAACAATCAAATGTAAAAGAAAATGATAAATTTCAATTTTTTTCGACGGTCGAAAACCTGCGAATTATCTAAGGGTACCCCCTTCTTACATAAAAAATGGATTTTTCAAAATTTTTTTCTCTAAATTTCGCAAATGATTGTGTAATTAGCGTTTCATGAACCGAAATGATGTATTTCAACAATCAAATGTAAAAGAAAATGATAAATTTCAATTTTTTTCGGCGGTCGAAAACCTGCAAATTATCTAAGGGTACCCCCTTCTTACATAAAAAATGGATTTTTCAAAAAAATTTTCTCTAAATTTCGCAAATTATTGTGCAATTAGCGTTTCATGAACCGAAATGATGTATTTCAACAATCAAATGTAAAAGAAAATGATAAATTTCAATTTTTTTCGACGGTCGAAAACCTGCGAATTATCTAAGGGTACCCCCTTCTTACATAAAAAATGGATTTTTCAAAATTTTTTTCTCTACATTTCGCAAATTATTGTGTAATTAGTGTTTCATGAACCGACATGATGTATTTCAACAATCAAATGTAAAAGAAAATGATAAATTTCAATTTTTTTCGACGGTCGAAAACCTGCGAATTATCTAAGGGTACCCCCTTCTTACATAAAAAATTGATTTTTCAAATTTTTTTTCTCTAAATTTCGCAAATTATTGTGTAATTAGCGTTTCATGAACCGAAATGATGTATTTCAACAATCAAATGTAAAAGAAAATGATAAATTTCAATTTTTTTCGACGGTCGAAAACCTGCGAATTATCTAAGGGTACCCCCTTCTTACATAAAAAATTGATTTTTCAAAATTTTTTTCTCTAAATTTCGCAAATTATTGTGTAATTAGCGTTTCATGAACCGAAATGATGTATTTCAACAATCAAATGTAAAAGAAAATGATAAATTTCAATTTTTTTCGACGGTCGAAAACCTGCGAATTATCTAAGGGTACCCCCTTCTTACATAAAAAATTGATTTTTCAAAATTTTTTTCTATAAATTTCGCAAATTATTGTGTAATTAGCGTTTCATGAACCGAAATGATGTATTTCAACAATCAAATGTAAAAGAAAATGATAAATTTCAATTTTTTTCGACGGTCGAAAACCTGCGAATTATCTAAGGGTACCCCCTTCTTACATAAAAAATGGATTTTTCAAAATTTTTTTCTCTAAATTGCGCAAATTATTGTGCAATGAGCGTTTCATGAACCGAAATGATGTATTTCAACAATCAAACGTAAAAGAAAATGATAAATTTCAATTTTTTTCGACGGTCGAAAACCTGCGAATTATCTAAGGGTACCCCCTTCTTACATAAAAAATTGATTTTTCAACATTTTTTTCTCTAAATTTCGCAAATTATTGTGTAATTAGCGTTTCATGAACCGAAATGATGTATTTCAACAATCAAATGTAAAAGAAAATGATAAATTTCAATTTTTTTCGACGGTCGAAAACCTGCGAATTATCTAAGGGTACCCCCTTCTTACATAAAAAATGGATTTTTCAAAATTTTTTTCTCTAAATTTCGCAAATTATTGTGCAATAAGCGTTTCATGAACCGAAATGATGTATTTCAACAATCAAATGTAAAAGAAAATTATAAATTTCAATTTTTTTCGACGGTCGAAAACCTGCGAATTATCTAAGGGTACCCCCTTCTTACATAAAAAATGGATTTTTCAAAATTTTTTCTCTAAATTTCGCAAATTATTGTGTAATTGGCGTTTCATGAACCGAAATGATGTATTTCAACAATCAAATGTAAAAGGAAATGATAAATTTCAATTTTTTTCGACGGTCGAAAACCTGCGAATTATCTAAGGGTACCCCCTTCTTACATAAAAAATGGATTTTTCAAATTTTTTTTTCTCTAAATTTCGCAAATTATTGTGCAATTAGCGTTTCATGAACCGAAATGATGTATTTCAACAATCAAATGTAAAAGAAAATGATAAATTTCAATTTTTTTCGACGGTCGAAAACCTGCGAATTATCTAAGGGTACCCCCTTCTTACATAAAAAATGGATTTTTCAAAATTTTTTTCTCTAAACTTCGCAAATTATTGTGCAATTAGCGTTTCATGAACCGAAATGATGTATTTCAACAATCAAATGTAAAAGAAAATGATAAATTTCATTTTTTTTCGACGGTCGAAAACCTGCAAATTATATAAGGGTACCCCCTTCTTACATAAAAAATGGATTTTTCAAAATTTTTTTCTCTAAATTTCGCAAATTATTGTGCAATTAGCGTTTCATGAACCGAAATGATGTATTTCAACAATCAAATGTAAAAGAAAATGATAAATTTCATTTTTTTTCGACAGTCGAAAACCTGCAAATTATATAAGGGTACCCCCTTCTTACATAAAAAATGGATTTTTCAAAATTTTTTTCTCTAAATTTCGCAAATTATTGTGTAATTAGCGTTTCATGAACCGAAATGATGTATTTCAACAATCAAATGTAAAAGAAAATGATAAATTTCAATTTTTTTCGACAGTCGAAAACCTGCGAATTATCTAAGGGTACCCCCTTCTTACATAAAAAATGGATTTTTCAAAATTTTTTTCTCTAAATTTCGCAAATTATTGTGCAATGAGCGTTTCATGAACCGAAATGATGTATTTCAACAATCAAATGTAAAAGAAAATGATAAATTTCAATTTTTTTCGACGGTCGAAAACCTGCGAATTATCTAAGGGTACCCCTCTTACATAAAAAATGGATTTTTCAAAATTTTTTTCTCTAAATTTCGCAAATTATTGTGCAATAAGCGTTTCATGAACCGAAATGATGTATTTCAACAATCAAATGTAAAAGAAAATGATAAATTTCAATTTTTCTCGACGGTCGAAAACCTGCGAATTATCTAAGGGTACCCCCTTCTTACATAAAAAATGGATTTTTCAAAAATTTTTTCTCTAAATGTCGCAAATTATTGTACAATTAGCGTTTCATGAACCGAAATGATGTATTTCAACAATCAAATGTAAAAGAAAATGATAAATTTCAATTTTTTTCGACGGTCGAAAACCTGCGAATTATCTAAGGGTACCCCCTTCTTACATAAAAAATGGATTTTTCAAAAATGTTTTCTCTAAATTTCGCAAATTATTGTGCAATTAGCGTTTCATGAACCGAAATGATGTATTTCAACAATCAAATGTAAAAGAAAATGATAAATTTCAATTTTTTTCGACGGTCGAAAACCTGCGAATTATCTAAGGGTACCCCCTTCTTACATAAAAAATGGATTTTTCAAAATTTTTTCTCTAAATTTCGCAAATTATTGTTCAATTAGCGTTTCATGAACCGAAATGATGTATTTCAACAATCAAATGTAAAAGAAAATGATAAATTTCAATTTTTTTCGACGGTCGAAAACCTGCGAATTATCTAAGGGTACCCCCTTCTTACATAAAAAATGGATTTTTCAAAATTTTTTTCTCTAAACTTCGCAAATTATTGTGCAATTAGCGTTTCATGAACCGAAATGATGTATTTCAACAATCAAATGTAAAAGAAAATGATAAATTTCAATTTTTTTCGACGGTCGAAAACCTGCGAATTATCTAAGGGTACCCCCTTCTTACATAAAAAATGGATTTTTCAAAATTTTTTTCTCTAAATTTCGCAAATTATTGTGCAATTAGCGTTTCATGAACCGAAATGATGTATTTCAACAATCCAATGTAAAAAAAATGATAAATTTCAATTTTTTTCGACGGTCGAAAACCTGCAAATTATCTAAGGGTACCCCCTTCTTACATAAAAAATGGATTTTTCAAAAAAAATTTCTCTAAATTTCGCAAATTATTGTGTAATTAGCGTTTCATGAACCGAAATGATGTATTTCAACAATCAAATGTAAAAGAAAATGATAAATTTCAATTTTTTTCGACGTTCGAAAACCTGCGAATTATCTAAGGGTACCCCCTTCTTACATAAAAAATGGATTTTTCAAATTTTTTTTTCTCTAAATTTCGCAAATTATTGTGCAATTAGCGTTTCATGAACCGAAATGATGTATTTCAACAATCAAATGTAAAAGAAAATGATAAATTTCAATTTTTTTCGACGGTCGAAAACCTGCGAATTATCTAAGGGTACCCCCTTCTTACATAAAAAATGGATTTTTCAAATTTTTTTTCTCTAAACTTCGCAAATTATTGTGCAATTAGCGTTTCATGAACCGAAATGATGTATTTCAACAATCAAATGTAAAAGAAAATGATAAATTTCAATTTTTCTCGACGGTCGAAAACCTGCGAATTATCTAAGGGTACCCCCTTCTTACATAAAAAATGGATTTTTCAAAAAATTTTTCTCTAAATGTCGCAAATTATTGTACAATTAGCGTTTCATGAACCGAAATGATGTATTTCAACAATCAAATGTAAAAGAAAATGATAAATTTCAATTTTTTTCGACGGTCGAAAACCTGCGAATTATCTAAGGGTACCCCCTTCTTACATAAAAAATGGATTTTTCAAAAATTTTTTCTCTAAATTTCGCAAATTATTGTGCAATTAGCGTTTCATGAACCGAAATGATGTATTTCAACAATCAAATGTAAAAGAAAATGATAAATTTCAATTTTTTTCGACGTTCGAAAACCTGCGAATTATCTAAGGGTACCCCCTTCTTACATAAAAAATGGATTTTTCAAATTTTTTTTTCTCTAAATTTCGCAAATTATTGTGCAATTAGCGTTTCATGAACCGAAATGATGTATTTCAACAATCAAATGTAAAAGAAAATGATAAATTTCAATTTTTTTCGACGGTCGAAAACCTGCGAATTATCTAAGGGTACCCCCTTCTTACATAAAAAATGGATTTTTCAAATTTTTTTTCTCTAAACTTCGCAAATTATTGTGCAATTAGCGTTTCATGAACCGAAATGATGTATTTCAACAATCAAATGTAAAAGAAAATGATAAATTTCAATTTTTCTCGACGGTCGAAAACCTGCGAATTATCTAAGGGTACCCCCTTCTTACATAAAAAATGGATTTTTCAAAAAATTTTTCTCTAAATGTCGCAAATTATTGTACAATTAGCGTTTCATGAACCGAAATGATGTATTTCAACAATCAAATGTAAAAGAAAATGATAAATTTCAATTTTTTTCGACGGTCGAAAACCTGCGAATTATCTAAGGGTACCCCCTTCTTACATAAAAAATGGATTTTTCAAATTTTTTTTTCTCTAAATTTCGCAAATTATTGTGCAATTAGCGTTTCATGAACCGAAATGATGTATTTCAACAATCAAATGTAAAAGAAAATGATAAATTTCAATTTTTTTCGACGGTCGAAAACCTGCGAATTATCTAAGGGTACCCCCTTCTTACATAAAAAATGGATTTTTCAAATTTTTTTTCTCTAAACTTCGCAAATTATTGTGCAATAAGCGTTTCATGAACCGAAATGATGTATTTCAACAATCAAATGTAAAAGAAAATGATAAATTTCAATTTTTCTCGACGGTCGAAAACCTGCGAATTATCTAAGGGTACCCCCTTCTTACATAAAAAATGGATTTTTCAAAAATTTTTTCTCTAAATGTCGCAAATTATTGTACAATTAGCGTTTCATGAACCGAAATGATGTATTTCAACAATCAAATGTAAAAGAAAATGATAAATTTCAATTTTTTTCGACGGTCGAAAACCTGCGAATTATCTAAGGGTACCCCCTTCTTACATAAAAAATGGATTTTTCAAAAATTTTTTCTCTAAATTTCGCAAATTATTGTGCAATTAGCGTTTCATGAACCGAAATGATGTATTTCAACAATCAAATGTAAAAGAAAATGATAAATTTCAATTTTTTTCGACGGTCGAAAACCTGCGAATTATCTAAGGGTACCCCCTTCTTACATAAAAAATGGATTTTTCAAAATTTTTTCTCTAAATTTCGCAAATTATTGTGCAATTAGCGTTTCATGAACCGAAATGATGTATTTCAACAATCAAATGTAAAAGAAAATGATAAATTTCAATTTTTTTCGACGGTCGAAAACCTGCGAATTATCTAAGGGTACCCCCTTCTTACATAAAAAATGGATTTTTCAAAATTTTTTTCTCTAAATTTCGCAAATTATTGTGCAATTAGCGTTTCATGAACCGAAATGATGTATTTCAACAATCAAATGTAAAAGAAAATGATAAATTTCAATTTTTTTCGACGGTCGAAAACCTGCGAATTATCTAAGGGTACCCCCTTCTTACATAAAAAATGGATTTTTCAAAATTTTTTTCTCTAAATTTCGCAAATGATTGTGTAATTAGCGTTTCATGAACCGAAATGATGTATTTCAACAATCAAATGTAAAAGAAAATGATAAATTTCAATTTTTTTCGACGGTCGAAAACCTGCAAATTATCTAAGGGTACCCCCTTCTTACATAAAAAATGGATTTTTCAAAAAAATTTTCTCTAAATTTCGCAAATTATTGTGCAATTAGCGTTTCATGAACCGAAATGATGTATTTCAACAATCAAATGTAAAAGAAAATGATAAATTTCAATTTTTTTCGACGGTCGAAAACCTGCGAATTATCTAAGGGTACCCCCTTCTTACATAAAAAATGGATTTTTCAAAATTTTTTTCTCTAAATTTCGCAAATTATTGTGCAATAAGCGTTTCATGAACCGAAATGATGTATTTCAACAATCAAATGTAAAAGAAAATGATAAATTTCAATTTTTTTCGACGGTCGAAAACCTGCGAATTATCTAAGGGTACCCCCTTCTTACATAAAAAATGGATTTTTCAATTTTTTTTTCTCTAAATTTCGCAAATTATTGTGCAATTAGCGTTTCATGAACCGAAATGATGTATTTCAACAATCAAATGTAAAAGAAAATGATAAATTTCATTTTTTTTCGACGGTCGAAAACCTGCAAATTATATAAGGGTACCCCTTCTTACATAAAAAATGGATTTTTCAAAATTTTTTTCTCTACATTTCGCAAATTATTGTGTAATTAGTGTTTCGTGAACCGACATGATGTATTTCAACAATCAAATGTAAAAGAAAATGATAAATTTCAATTTTTTTCGACGGTCGAAAACCTGCGAATTATCTAAGGGTACCCCCTTCTTACATAAAAAATTGATTTTTCAAATTTTTTTTCTCTAAATTTCGCAAATTATTGTGTAATTAGCGTTTCATGAACCGAAATGATGTATTTCAACAATCAAATGTAAAAGAAAATGATAAATTTCAATTTTTTTCGACGGTCGAAAACCTGCGAATTATCTAAGGGTACCCCCTTCTTACATAAAAAATTGATTTTTCAAAATTTTTTTCCTAAATTTCGCAAATTATTGTGTAATTAGCGTTTCATGAACCGAAATGATGTATTTCAACAATCAAATGTAAAAGAAAATGATAAATTTCAATTTTTTTCGACGGTCGAAAACCTGCGAATTATCTAAGGGTACCCCCTTCTTACATAAAAAATTGATTTTTCAAAATTTTTTTCTATAAATTTCGCAAATTATTGTGTAATTAGCGTTTCATGAACCGAAATGATGTATTTCAACAATCAAATGTAAAAGAAAATGATAAATTTCAATTTTTTTCGACGGTCGAAAACCTGCGAATTATCTAAGGGTACCCCCTTCTTACATAAAAAATGGATTTTTCAAAAATTTTTTCTCTAAATTTCGCAAATTATTGTGTAATTAGCGTTTCATGAACCGAAATGATGTATTTCAACAATCAAATGTAAAAGAAAATGATAAATTTCAATTTTTTTCGACGGTCGAAAACCTGCGAATTATCTAAGGGTACCCCCTTCTTACATAAAAAATGGATTTTTCAAATTTTTTTTTCTCTAAATTTCGCAAATTATTGTGCAATTAGCGTTTCATGAACCGAAATGATGTATTTCAACAATCAAATGTAAAAGAAAATGATAAATTTCAATTTTTTTCGACGGTCGAAAACCTGCGAATTATCTAAGGGTACCCCCTTCTTACATAAAAAATGGATTTTTCAAATTTTTTTTCTCTAAACTTCGCAAATTATTGTGCAATAAGCGTTTCATGAACCGAAATGATGTATTTCAACAATCAAATGTAAAAGAAAATGATAAATTTCAATTTTTCTCGACGGTCGAAAACCTGCGAATTATCTAAGGGTACCCCCTTCTTACATAAAAAATGGATTTTTCAAAAATTTTTTCTCTAAATGTCGCAAATTATTGTACAATTAGCGTTTCATGAACCGAAATGATGTATTTCAACAATCAAATGTAAAAGAAAATGATAAATTTCAATTTTTTTCGACGGTCGAAAACCTGCGAATTATCTAAGGGTACCCCCTTCTTACATAAAAAATGGATTTTTCAAAAATTTTTTCTCTAAATTTCGCAAATTATTGTGCAATTAGCGTTTCATGAACCGAAATGATGTATTTCAACAATCAAATGTAAAAGAACATGATAAATTTCAATTTTTTTCGACGGTCGAAAACCTGCGAATTATCTAAGGGTACCCCCTTCTTACATAAAAAATGGATTTTTCAAAATTTTTTCTCTAAATTTCGCAAATTATTGTGCAATTAGCGTTTCATGAACCGAAATGATGTATTTCAACAATCAAATGTAAAAGAAAATGATAAATTTCAATTTTTTTCGACGGTCGAAAACCTGCGAATTATCTAAGGGTACCCCCTTCTTACATAAAAAATGGATTTTTCAAAATTTTTTTCTCTAAATTTCGCAAATTATTGTGCAATTAGCGTTTCATGAACCGAAATGATGTATTTCAACAATCAAATGTAAAAGAAAATGATAAATTTCAATTTTTTTCGACGGTCGAAAACCTGCGAATTATCTAAGGGTACCCCCTTCTTACATAAAAAATGGATTTTTCAAAATTTTTTTCTCTAAATTTCGCAAATGATTGTGCAATTAGCGTTTCATGAACCGAAATGATGTATTTCAACAATCAAATGTAAAAGAAAATGATAAATTTCAATTTTTTTCGACGGTCGAAAACCTGCAAATTATCTAAGGGTACCCCCTTCTTACATAAAAAATGGATTTTTCAAAAAAATTTTCTCTAAATTTCGCAAATTATTGTGCAATTAGCGTTTCATGAACCGAAATGATGTATTTCAACAATCCAATGTAAAAAAAATGATAAATTTCAATTTTTTTCGACGGTCGAAAACCTGCAAATTATCTAAGGGTACCCCCTTCTTACATAAAAAATGGATTTTTCAAAAAAATTTTCTCTAAATTTCGCAAATTATTGTGTAATTAGCGTTTCATGAACCGAAATGATGTATTTCAACAATCAAATGTAAAAGAAAATGATAAATTTCAATTTTTTTCGACGGTCGAAAACCTGCGAATTATCTAAGGGTACCCCCTTCTTACATAAAAAATGGATTTTTCAAAAAATTTTTCTCTAAATTTCGCAAATTATTGTGCAATTAGCGTTTCATGAACCGAAATGATGTATTTCAACAATCAAATGTAAAAGAAAATGATAAATTTCAATTTTTTTCGACGGTCGAAAACCTGCGAATTATCTAAGGGTACCCCCTTCTTACATAAAAAATGGATTTTTCAAAAATTTTTTCTCTAAATTTCGCAAATTATTGTGTAATTAGCGTTTCATGAACCGAAATGATGTATTTCAACAATCAAATGTAAAAGAAAATGATAAATTTCAATTTTTTTCGACGGTCGAAAACCTGCAAATTATCTAAGGGTACCCCCTTCTTACATAAAAAATGGATTTTTCAAATTTTTTTTTCTCTAAATTTCGCAAATTATTGTGCAATTAGCGTTTCATGAACCGAAATGATGTATTTCAACAATCAAATGTAAAAGAAAATGATAAATTTCAATTTTTTTCGACGGTCGAAAACCTGCGAATTATCTAAGGGTACCCCCTTCTTACATAAAAAATGGATTTTTCAAATTTTTTTTCTCTAAACTTCGCAAATTATTGTGCAATAAGCGTTTCATGAACCGAAATGATGTATTTCAACAATCAAATGTAAAAGAAAATGATAAATTTCAATTTTTCTCGACGGTCGAAAACCTGCGAATTATCTAAGGGTACCCCCTTCTTACATAAAAAATGGATTTTTCAAATTTTTTTTCTCTAAACTTCGCAAATTATTGTGCAATAAGCGTTTCATGAACCGAAATGATGTATTTCAACAATCAAATGTAAAAGAAAATGATAAATTTCAATTTTTCTCGACGGTCGAAAACCTGCGAATTATCTAAGGGTACCCCCTTCTTACATAAAAAATGGATTTTTCAAAAATTTTTTCTCTAAATGTCGCAAATTATTGTACAATTAGCGTTTCATGAACCGAAATGATGTATTTCAACAATCAAATGTAAAAGAAAATGATAAATTTCAATTTTTTTCGACGGTCGAAAACCTGCGAATTATCTAAGGGTACCCCCTTCTTACATAAAAAATTGATTTTTCAAAATTTTTTTCTATAAATTTCGCAAATTATTGTGTAATTAGCGTTTCATGAACCGAAATGATGTATTTCAACAATCAAATGTAAAAGAAAATGATAAATTTCAATTTTTTTCGACGGTCGAAAACCTGCGAATTATCTAAGGGTACCCTCTTCTTACATAAAAAATGGATTTTTCAAAATTTTTTTCTCTAAATTTCGCAAATTATTGTGCAATAAGCGTTTCATGAACCGAAATGATGTATTTCAACAATCAAATGTAAAAGAAAATGATAAATTTCAATTTTTTTCGACGGTCGAAAACCTGAGAATTATCTAAGGGTACCCCCTTCTTACATAAAAAATGGATTTTTCAAAATTTTTTTCTCTAAATTTCGCAAATTATTGTGCAATAAGCGTTTCATGAACCGAAATGATGTATTTCAACAATCAAATGTAAAAGAAAATGATAAATTTCAATTTTTTTCGACGGTCGAAAACCTGCGAATTATCTAAGGGTACCCCTCTTACATAAAAAATGGATTTTTCAAAATTTTTTTCTCTAAATTTCGCAAATTATTGTGCAATAAGCGTTTCATGAACCGAAATGATGTATTTCAACAATCAAATGTAAAAGAAAATGATAAATTTCAATTTTTCTCGACGGTCGAAAACCTGCGAATTATCTAAGGGTACCCCCTTCTTACATAAAAAATGGATTTTTCAAAAATTTTTTCTCTAAATGTCGCAAATTATTGTACAATTAGCGTTTCATGAACCGAAATGATGTATTTCAACAATCAAATGTAAAAGAAAATGATAAATTTCAATTTTTTTCGACGGTCGAAAACCTGCGAATTATCTAAGGGTACCCCCTTCTTACATAAAAAATGGATTTTTCAAAAATTTTTTCTCTAAATTTCGCAAATGATTGTGTAATTAGCGTTTCATGAACCGAAATGATGTATTTCAACAATCAAATGTAAAAGAAAATGATAAATTTCAATTTTTTTCGACGGTCGAAAACCTGCGAATTATCTAAGGGTACCCCCTTCTTACATAAAAAATGGATTTTTCAAAATTTTTTTCTCTAAATTTCGCAAATTATTGTGCAATTAGCGTTTCATGAACCGAAATGATGTATTTCAACAATCAAATGTAAAAGAAAATGATAAATTTCAATTTTTTTCGACGGTCGAAAACCTGAGAATTATCTAAGGGTACCCCCTTCTTACATAAAAAATGGATTTTTCAAAATTTTTTTCTCTAAATTTCGCAAATTATTGTGCAATAAGCGTTTCATGAACCGAAATGATGTATTTCAACAATCAAATGTAAAAGAAAATGATAAATTTCAATTTTTTTCGACGGTCGAAAACCTGCGAATTATCTAAGGGTACCCCCTTCTTACATAAAAAATGGATTTTTCAAAATTTTTTTCTCTAAATTTCGCAAATTATTGTGCAATTAGCGTTTCATGAACCGAAATGATGTATTTCAACAATCAAATGTAAAAGAAAATGATAAATTTCAATTTTTTTCGACGGTCGAAAACCTGCGAATTATCTAAGGGTACCCCCTTCTTACATAAAAAATGGATTTTTCAAAATTTTTTCTCTAAATTTCGCAAATTATTGTTCAATTAGCGTTTCATGAACCGAAATGATGTATTTCAACAATCAAATGTAAAAGAAAATGATAAATTTCAATTTTTTTCGACGGTCGAAAACCTGCGAATTATCTAAGGGTACCCCCTTCTTACATAAAAAATGGATTTTTCAAAATTTTTTTCTCTAAATTTCGCAAATTATTGTACAATTAGCGTTTCATGAACCGAAATGATGTATTTCAACAATCAAATGTAAAAGAAAATGATACATTGCAATTTTTTTCGACGGTCGAAAACCTGCAAATTATCTAAGGGTACCCCCTTCTTACATAAAAAATGGATTTTTCAAAATTTTTTTCTCTAAATTTCGCAAATGATTGTGTAATTAGCGTTTCATGAACCGAAATGATGTATTTCAACAATCCAATGTAAAAAAAATGATAAATTTCAATTTTTTTCGACGGTCGAAAACCTGCAAATTATCTAAGGGTACCCCCTTCTTACATAAAAAATGGATTTTTCAAAAAAATTTTCTCTAAATTTCGCAAATTATTGTGTAATTAGCGTTTCATGAACCGAAATGATGTATTTCAACAATCAAATGTAAAAGAAAATGATAAATTTCAATTTTTTTCGACGGTCGAAAACCTGCGAATTATCTAAGGGTACCCCCTTCTTACATAAAAAATGGATTTTTCAAAAAAATTTTCTCTAAATTTCGCAAATTATTGTGTAATTAGCGTTTCATGAACCGAAATGATGTATTTCAACAATCAAATGTAAAAGAAAATGATAAATTTCAATTTTTTTCGACGGTCGAAAACCTGCGAATTATCTAAGGGTACCCCCTTCTTACATAAAAAATGGATTTTTCAAAAATTTTTTCTCTAAATTTCGCAAATTATTGTGTAATTAGCGTTTCATGAACCGAAATGATGTATTTCAACAATCAAATGTAAAAGAAAATGATAAATTTCAATTTTTTTCGACGGTCGAAAACCTGCAAATTATCTAAGGGTACCCCCTTCTTACATAAAAAATGGATTTTTCAAATTTTTTTTTCTCTAAATTTCGCAAATTATTGTGCAATTAGCGTTTCATGAACCGAAATGATGTATTTCAACAATCAAATGTAAAAGAAAATGATAAATTTCAATTTTTTTCGACGGTCGAAAACCTGCGAATTATCTAAGGGTACCCCCTTCTTACATAAAAAATGGATTTTTCAAATTTTTTTTCTCTAAACTTCGCAAATTATTGTGCAATAAGCGTTTCATGAACCGAAATGATGTATTTCAACAATCAAATGTAAAAGAAAATGATAAATTTCAATTTTTCTCGACGGTCGAAAACCTGCGAATTATCTAAGGGTACCCCCTTCTTACATAAAAAATGGATTTTTCAAAAATTTTTTCTCTAAATGTCGCAAATTATTGTACAATTAGCGTTTCATGAACCGAAATGATGTATTTCAACAATCAAATGTAAAAGAAAATGATAAATTTCAATTTTTTTCGACGGTCGAAAACCTGCGAATTATCTAAGGGTACCCCCTTCTTACATAAAAAATGGATTTTTCAAAAATTTTTTCTCTAAATTTCGCAAATTATTGTGCAATTAGCGTTTCATGAACCGAAATGATGTATTTCAACAATCAAATGTAAAAGAAAATGATAAATTTCAATTTTTTTCGACGGTCGAAAACCTGCGAATTATCTAAGGGTACCCCCTTCTTACATAAAAAATGGATTTTTCAAAATTTTTTCTCTAAATTTCGCAAATTATTGTGCAATTAGCGTTTCATGAACCGAAATGATGTATTTCAACAATCAAATGTAAAAGAAAATGATAAATTTCAATTTTTTTCGACGGTCGAAAACCTGCGAATTATCTAAGGGTACCCCCTTCTTACATAAAAAATGGATTTTTCAAAATTTTTTTCTCTAAATTTCGCAAATTATTGTGCAATAAGCGTTTCATGAACCGAAATGATGTATTTCAACAATCAAATGTAAAAGAAAATGATAAATTTCAATTTTTTTCGACGGTCGAAAACCTGCGAATTATCTAAGGGTACCCCCTTCTTACATAAAAAATGGATTTTTCAATTTTTTTTTCTCTAAATTTCGCAAATTATTGTGCAATTAGCGTTTCATGAACCGAAATGATGTATTTCAACAATCAAATGTAAAAGAAAATGATAAATTTAATTTTTTTTCGACGGTCGAAAACCTGCAAATTATATAAGGGTACCCCTTCTTACATAAAAAATGGATTTTTCAAAATTTTTTTCTCTACATTTCGCAAATTATTGTGTAATTAGTGTTTCATGAACCGACATGATGTATTTCAACAATCAAATGTAAAAGAAAATGATAAATTTCAATTTTTTTCGACGGTCGAAAACCTGCGAATTATCTAAGGGTACCCCCTTCTTACATAAAAAATTGATTTTTCAAATATTTTTTCCTATAAATTTCGCAAATTATTGTGTAATTAGCGTTTCATGAACCGAAATGATGTATTTCAACAATCAAATGTAAAAGAAAATGATAAATTTCAATTTTTTTCGACGGTCGAAAACCTGCGAATTATCTAAGGGTACCCCCTTCTTACATAAAAAATTGATTTTTCAAAATTTTTTTCTCTAGATTTCGCAAATTATTGTGTAATTAGCGTTTCATGAACCGAAATGATGTATTTCAACAATCAAATGTAAAAGAAAATGATAAATTTCAATTTTTTTCGACGGTCGAAAACCTGCGAATTATCTAAGGGTACCCCCTTCTTACATAAAAAATTGATTTTTCAAAATTTTTTTCTATAAATTTCGCAAATTATTGTGTAATTAGCGTTTCATGAACCGAAATGATGTATTTCAACAATCAAATGTAAAAGAAAATGATAAATTTCAATTTTTTTCGACGGTCGAAAACCTGCGAATTATCTAAGGGTACCCCCTTCTTACATAAAAAATGGATTTTTCAATATTTTTTTCTCTAAATTTCGCAAATTATTGTGCAATAAGCGTTTCATGAACCGAAATGATGTATTTCAACAATCAAATGTAAAAGAAAATGATAAATTTCAATTTTTTTCGACGGTCGAAAACCTGAGAATTATCTAAGGGTACCCCCTTCTTACATAAAAAATGGATTTTTCAAAATTTTTTTCTCTAAATTTCGCAAATTATTGTGCAATAAGCGTTTCATGAACCGAAATGATGTATTTCAACAATCAAATGTAAAAGAAAATGATAAATTTCAATTTTTTTCGACGGTCGAAAACCTGCGAATTATCTAAGGGTACCCCCTTCTTACATAAAAAATGGATTTTTCAAAATTTTTTTCTCTAAATTTCGCAAATTATTGTGCAATAAGCGTTTCATGAACCGAAATGATGTATTTCAACAATCAAATGTAAAAGAAAATGATAAATTTCAATTTTTTTCGACGGTCGAAAACCTGCGAATTATCTAAGGGTACCCCTCTTACATAAAAAATGGATTTTTCAAAATTTTTTTCTCTAAATTTCGCAAATTATTGTGCAATAAGCGTTTCATGAACCGAAATGATGTATTTCAACAATCAAATGTAAAAGAAAATGATAAATTTCAATTTTTCTCGACGGTCGAAAACCTGCGAATTATCTAAGGGTACCCCATTCTTACATAAAAAATGGATTTTTCAAAAATTTTTTCTCTAAATGTCGCAAATTATTGTACAATTAGCGTTTCATGAACCGAAATGATGTATTTCAACAATCAAATGTAAAAGAAAATGATAAATTTCAATTTTTTTCGACGGTCGAAAACCTGCGAATTATCTAAGGGTACCCCCTTCTTACATAAAAAATGGATTTTTCAAAAATTTTTTCTCTAAATTTCGCAAATTATTGTGCAATTAGCGTTTCATGAACCGAAATGATGTATTTCAACAATCAAATGTAAAAGAAAATGATAAATTTCAATTTTTTTCGACGGTCGAAAACCTGCGAATTATCTAAGGGTACCCCCTTCTTACATAAAAAATGGATTTTTCAAAATTTTTTCTCTAAATTTCGCAAATTATTGTTCAATTAGCGTTTCATGAACCGAAATGATGTATTTCAACAATCAAATGTAAAAGAAAATGATAAATTTCAATTTTTTTCGACGGTCGAAAACCTGCGAATTATCTAAGGGTACCCCCTTCTTACATAAAAAATGGATTTTTCAAAATTTTTTTCTCTAAACTTCGCAAATTATTGTGCAATTAGCGTTTCATGAACCGAAATGATGTATTTCAACAATCAAATGTAAAAGAAAATGATAAATTTCAATTTTTTTCGACGGTCGAAAACCTGAGAATTATCTAAGGGTACCCCCTTCTTACATAAAAAATGGATTTTTCAAAATTTTTTTCTCTAAATTTCGCAAATTATTGTGCAATAAGCGTTTCATGAACCGAAATGATGTATTTCAACAATCAAATGTAAAAGAAAATGATAAATTTCAATTTTTTTCGACGGTCGAAAACCTGCGAATTATCTAAGGGTACCCCCTTCTTACATAAAAAATGGATTTTTCAAAATTTTTTTCTCTAAATTTCGCAAATTATTGTGCAATAAGCGTTTCATGAACCGAAATGATGTATTTCAACAATCAAATGTAAAAGAAAATGATAAATTTCAATTTTTTTCGACGGTCGAAAACCTGCGAATTATCTAAGGGTACCCCTCTTACATAAAAAATGGATTTTTCAAAATTTTTTTCTCTAAATTTCGCAAATTATTGTGCAATAAGCGTTTCATGAACCGAAATGATGTATTTCAACAATCGAATGTAAAAGAAAATGATAAATTTCAATTTTTCTCGACGGTCGAAAACCTGCGAATTATCTAAGGGTACCCCATTCTTACATAAAAAATGGATTTTTCAAAAATTTTTTCTCTAAATGTCGCAAATTATTGTACAATTAGCGTTTCATGAACCGAAATGATGTATTTCAACAATCAAATGTAAAAGAAAATGATAAATTTCAATTTTTTTCGACGGTCGAAAACCTGCGAATTATCTAAGGGTACCCCCTTCTTACATAAAAAATGGATTTTTCAAAAATTTTTTCTCTAAATTTCGCAAATTATTGTGCAATTAGCGTTTCATGAACCGAAATGATGTATTTCAACAATCAAATGTAAAAGAAAATGATAAATTTCAATTTTTTTCGACGGTCGAAAACCTGCGAATTATCTAAGGGTACCCCCTTCTTACATAAAAAATGGATTTTTCAAAAATTTTTTCTCTAAATTTCGCAAATTATTGTGCAATTAGCGTTTCATGAACCGAAATGATGTATTTCAACAATCAAATGTAAAAGAAAATGATAAATTTCAATTTTTTTCGACGGTCGAAAACCTGCGAATTATCTAAGGGTACCCCCTTCTTACATAAAAAATGGATTTTTCAAAATTTTTTCTCTAAATTTCGCAAATTATTGTTCAATTAGCGTTTCATGAACCGAAATGATGTATTTCAACAATCAAATGTAAAAGAAAATGATAAATTTCAATTTTTTTCGACGGTCGAAAACCTGCGAATTATCTAAGGGTACCCCCTTCTTACATAAAAAATGGATTTTTCAAAATTTTTTTCTCTAAACTTCGCAAATTATTGTGCAATTAGCGTTTCATGAACCGAAATGATGTATTTCAACAATCAAATGTAAAAGAAAATGATAAATTTCAATTTTTTTCGACGGTCGAAAACCTGCGAATTATCTAAGGGTACCCCCTTCTTACATAAAAAATGGATTTTTCAAAATTTTTTTCTCTAAATTTCGCAAATGATTGTGTAATTAGCGTTTCATGAACCGAAATGATGTATTTCAACAATCCAATGTAAAAAAAATGATAAATTTCAATTTTTTTCGACGGTCGAAAACCTGCAAATTATCTAAGGGTACCCCCTTCTTACATAAAAAATGGATTTTTCAAAAAAATTTTCTCTAAATTTCGCAAATTATTGTGTAATTAGCGTTTCATGAACCGAAATGATGTATTTCAACAATCAAATGTAAAAGAAAATGATAAATTTCAATTTTTTTCGACGGTCGAAAACCTGCGAATTATCTAAGGGTACCCCCTTCTTACATAAAAAATGGATTTTTCAAAAAATTTTTCTCTAAATTTCGCAAATTATTGTGCAATTAGCGTTTCATGAACCGAAATGATGTATTTCAACAATCAAATGTAAAAGAAAATGATAAATTTCAATTTTTTTCGACGGTCGAAAACCTGCGAATTATCTAAGGGTACCCCCTTCTTACATAAAAAATGGATTTTTCAAAAATTTTTTCTCTAAATTTCGCAAATTATTGTGTAATTAGCGTTTCATGAACCGAAATGATGTATTTCAACAATCAAATGTAAAAGAAAATGATAAATTTCAATTTTTTTCGACGGTCGAAAACCTGCAAATTATCTAAGGGTACCCCCTTCTTACATAAAAAATGGATTTTTCAAATTTTTTTTTCTCTAAATTTCGCAAATTATTGTGCAATTAGCGTTTCATGAACCGAAATGATGTATTTCAACAATCAAATGTAAAAGAAAATGATAAATTTCAATTTTTTTCGACGGTCGAAAACCTGCGAATTATCTAAGGGTACCCCCTTCTTACATAAAAAATGGATTTTTCAAATTTTTTTTCTCTAAACTTCGCAAATTATTGTGCAATAAGCGTTTCATGAACCGAAATGATGTATTTCAACAATCAAATGTAAAAGAAAATGATAAATTTCAATTTTTCTCGACGGTCGAAAACCTGCGAATTATCTAAGGGTACCCCCTTCTTACATAAAAAATGGATTTTTCAAAAATTTTTTCTCTAAATGTCGCAAATTATTGTACAATTAGCGTTTCATGAACCGAAATGATGTATTTCAACAATCAAATGTAAAAGAAAATGATAAATTTCAATTTTTTTCGACGGTCGAAAACCTGCGAATTATCTAAGGGTACCCCCTTCTTACATAAAAAATGGATTTTTCAAAAATTTTTTCTCTAAATTTCGCAAATTATTGTGCAATTAGCGTTTCATGAACCGAAATGATGTATTTCAACAATCAAATGTAAAAGAAAATGATAAATTTCAATTTTTTTCGACGGTCGAAAACCTGCGAATTATCTAAGGGTACCCCCTTCTTACATAAAAAATGGATTTTTCAAAATTTTTTCTCTAAATTTCGCAAATTATTGTGCAATTAGCGTTTCATGAACCGAAATGATGTATTTCAACAATCAAATGTAAAAGAAAATGATAAATTTCAATTTTTTTCGACGGTCGAAAACCTGCGAATTATCTAAGGGTACCCCCTTCTTACATAAAAAATGGATTTTTCAAAATTTTTTTCTCTAAATTTCGCAAATTATTGTGCAATTAGCGTTTCATGAACCGAAATGATGTATTTCAACAATCAAATGTAAAAGAAAATGATAAATTTCAATTTTTTTCGACGGTCGAAAACCTGCGAATTATCTAAGGGTACCCCCTTCTTACATAAAAAATGGATTTTTCAAAATTTTTTTCTCTAAATTTCGCAAATGATTGTGTAATTAGCGTTTCATGAACCGAAATGATGTATTTCAACAATCAAATGTAAAAGAAAATGATAAATTTCAATTTTCTTCGACGGTCGAAAACCTGCAAATTATCTAAGGGTACCCCCTTCTTACATAAAAAATGGATTTTTCAAAAAAATTTTCTCTAAATTTCGCAAATTATTGTGCAATTAGCGTTTCATGAACCGAAATGATGTATTTCAACAATCAAATGTAAAAGAAAATGATAAATTTCAATTTTTTTCGACGGTCGAAAACCTGCGAATTATCTAAGGGTACCCCCTTCTTACATAAAAAATGGATTTTTCAAAATTTTTTTCTCTAAATTTCGCAAATTATTGTGCAATAAGCGTTTCATGAACCGAAATGATGTATTTCAACAATCAAATGTAAAAGAAAATGATAAATTTCAATTTTTTTCGACGGTCGAAAACCTGCGAATTATCTAAGGGTACCCCCTTCTTACATAAAAAATGGATTTTTCAATTTTTTTTTCTCTAAATTTCGCAAATTATTGTGCAATTAGCGTTTCATGAACCGAAATGATGTATTTCAACAATCAAATGTAAAAGAAAATGATAAATTTCATTTTTTTTCGACGGTCGAAAACCTGCAAATTATATAAGGGTACCCCTTCTTACATAAAAAATGGATTTTTCAAAATTTTTTTCTCTACATTTCGCAAATTATTGTGTAATTAGTGTTTCATGAACCGACATGATGTATTTCAACAATCAAATGTAAAAGAAAATGATAAATTTCAATTTTTTTCGACGGTCGAAAACCTGCGAATTATCTAAGGGTACCCCCTTCTTACATAAAAAATTGATTTTTCAAATTTTTTTTCTCTAAATTTCGCAAATTATTGTGTAATTAGCGTTTCATGAACCGAAATGATGTATTTCAACAATCAAATGTAAAAGAAAATGATAAATTTCAATTTTTTTCGACGGTCGAAAACCTGCGAATTATCTAAGGGTACCCCCTTCTTACATAAAAAATTGATTTTTCAAAATTTTTTTCTCTAAATTTCGCAAATTATTGTGTAATTAGCGTTTCATGAACCGAAATGATGTATTTCAACAATCAAATGTAAAAGAAAATGATAAATTTCAATTTTTTTCGACGGTCGAAAACCTGCGAATTATCTAAGGGTACCCCCTTCTTACATAAAAAATTGATTTTTCAAAATTTTTTTCTATAAATTTCGCAAATTATTGTGTAATTAGCGTTTCATGAACCGAAATGATGTATTTCAACAATCAAATGTAAAAGAAAATGATAAATTTCAATTTTTTTCGACGGTCGAAAACCTGCGAATTATCTAAGGGTACCCCCTTCTTACATAAAAAATGGATTTTTCAAAATTTTTTTCTCTAAATTTCGCAAATTATTGTGCAATAAGCGTTTCATGAACCGAAATGATGTATTTCAACAATCAAATGTAAAAGAAAATGATAAATTTCAATTTTTTTCGACGGTCGAAAACCTGAGAATTATCTAAGGGTACCCCCTTCTTACATAAAAAATGGATTTTTCAAAATTTTTTTCTCTAAATTTCGCAAATTATTGTGCAATAAGCGTTTCATGAACCGAAATGATGTATTTCAACAATCAAATGTAAAAGAAAATGATAAATTTCAATTTTTTTCGACGGTCGAAAACCTGCGAATTATCTAAGGGTACCCCCTTCTTACATAAAAAATGGATTTTTCAAAATTTTTTTCTCTAAATTTCGCAAATTATTGTGCAATAAGCGTTTCATGAACCGAAATGATGTATTTCAACAATCAAATGTAAAAGAAAATGATAAATTTCAATTTTTTTCGACGGTCGAAAACCTGCGAATTATCTAAGGGTACCCCCTTCTTACATAAAAAATGGATTTTTCAAAATTTTTTTCTCTAAATTTCGCAAATTATTGTGCAATTAGCGTTTCATGAACCGAAATGATGTATTTCAACAATCAAATGTAAAAGAAAATGATAAATTTCAATTTTTTTCGACGGTCGAAAACCTGCGAATTATCTAAGGGTACCCCCTTCTTACATAAAAAATGGATTTTTCAAAATTTTTTTCTTAAATTTCGCAAATTATTGTGCAATGAGCGTTTCATGAACCGAAATGATGTATTTCAACAATCAAATGTAAAAGAAAATGATAAATTTCAATTTTTTTCGACGGTCGAAAACCTGCGAATTATCTAAGGGTACCCCCTTCTTACATAAAAAATGGATTTTTCAAAATTTTTTTCTCTAAATTTCGCAAATTATTGTGCAATAAGCGTTTCATGAACCGAAATGATGTATTTCAACAATCAAATGTAAAAGAAAATGATAAATTTCAATTTTTTTCGACGGTCGAAAACCTGCGAATTATCTAAGGGTACCCCCTTCTTACATAAAAAATGGATTTTTCAAAATTTTTTTCTTAAATTTCGCAAATTATTGTGCAATGAGCGTTTCATGAACCGAAATGATGTATTTCAACAATCAAATGTAAAAGAAAATGATAAATTTCAATTTTTTTCGACGGTCGAAAACCTGCGAATTATCTAAGGGTACCCCCTTCTTACATAAAAAATGGATTTTTCAAAATTTTTTTCTCTAAATTTCGCAAATTATTGTGCAATAAGCGTTTCATGAACCGAAATGATGTATTTCAACAATCAAATGTAAAAGAAAATGATAAATTTCAATTTTTTTCGACGGTCGAAAACCTGCGAATTATCTAAGGGTACCCCCTTCTTACATAAAAAATTGATTTTTCAAAATTTTTTTCTATAAATTTCGCAAATTATTGTGTAATTAGCGTTTCATGAACCGAAATGATGTATTTCAACAATCAAATGTAAAAGAAAATGATAAATTTCAATTTTTTTCGACGGTCGAAAACCTGCGAATTATCTAAGGGTACCCCCTTCTTACATAAAAAATGGATTTTTCAAAATTTTTTTCTCTAAATTTCGCAAATTATTGTGCAATAAGCGTTTCATGAACCGAAATGATGTATTTCAACAATCAAATGTAAAAGAAAATGATAAATTTCAATTTTTTTCGACGGTCGAAAACCTGCGAATTATCTAAGGGTACCCCCTTCTTACATAAAAAATGGATTTTTCAAAATTTTTTTCTCTAAATTTCGCAAATTATTGTGCAATTAGCGTTTCATGAACCGAAATGATGTATTTCAACAATCAAATGTAAAAGAAAATGATAAATTTCAATTTTTTTCGACGGTCGAAAACCTGCGAATTATCTAAGGGTACCCCCTTCTTACATAAAAAATGGATTTTTCAAAATTTTTTTCTTAAATTTCGCAAATTATTGTGCAATGAGCGTTTCATGAACCGAAATGATGTATTTCAACAATCAAATGTAAAAGAAAATGATAAATTTCAATTTTTTTCGACGGTCGAAAACCTGCGAATTATCTAAGGGTACCCCCTTCTTACATAAAAAATGGATTTTTCAAAATTTTTTCTCTAAATTTCGCAAATTATTGTGCAATTAGCGTTTCATGAACCGAAATGATGTATTTCAACAATCAAATGTAAAAGAAAATGATAAATTTCAATTTTTTTCGACGGTCGAAAACCTGCGAATTATCTAAGGGTACCCCCTTCTTACATAAAAAATGGATTTTTCAAAATTTTTTCTCTAAATTTCGCAAATTATTGTTCAATTAGCGTTTCATGAACCGAAATGATGTATTTCAACAATCAAATGTAAAAGAAAATGATAAATTTCAATTTTTTTCGACGGTCGAAAACCTGCGAATTATCTAAGGGTACCCCCTTCTTACATAAAAAATGGATTTTTCAAAATTTTTTTCTCTAAACTTCGCAAATTATTGTGCAATTAGCGTTTCATGAACCGAAATGATGTATTTCAACAATCAAATGTAAAAGAAAATGATAAATTTCAATTTTTTTCGACGGTCGAAAACCTGCGAATTATCTAAGGGTACCCCCTTCTTACATAAAAAATGGATTTTTCAAAATTTTTTTCTCTAAATTTCGCAAATGATTGTGTAATTAGCGTTTCATGAACCGAAATGATGTATTTCAACAATCCAATGTAAAAAAAATGATAAATTTCAATTTTTTTCGACGGTCGAAAACCTGCAAATTATCTAAGGGTACCCCCTTCTTACATAAAAAATGGATTTTTCAAAAAAATTTTCTCTAAATTTCGCAAATTATTGTGTAATTAGCGTTTCATGAACCGAAATGATGTATTTCAACAATCAAATGTAAAAGAAAATGATAAATTTCAATTTTTTTCGACGGTCGAAAACCTGCGAATTATCTAAGGGTACCCCCTTCTTACATAAAAAATGGATTTTTCAAAAAATTTTTCTCTAAATTTCGCAAATTATTGTGCAATTAGCGTTTCATGAACCGAAATGATGTATTTCAACAATCAAATGTAAAAGAAAATGATAAATTTCAATTTTTTTCGACGGTCGAAAACCTGCGAATTATCTAAGGGTACCCCCTTCTTACATAAAAAATGGATTTTTCAAAAATTTTTTCTCTAAATTTCGCAAATTATTGTGTAATTAGCGTTTCATGAACCGAAATGATGTATTTCAACAATCAAATGTAAAAGAAAATGATAAATTTCAATTTTTTTCGACGGTCGAAAACCTGCAAATTATCTAAGGGTACCCCCTTCTTACATAAAAAATGGATTTTTCAAATTTTTTTTTCTCTAAATTTCGCAAATTATTGTGCAATTAGCGTTTCATGAACCGAAATGATGTATTTCAACAATCAAATGTAAAAGAAAATGATAAATTTCAATTTTTTTCGACGGTCGAAAACCTGCGAATTATCTAAGGGTACCCCCTTCTTACATAAAAAATGGATTTTTCAAATTTTTTTTCTCTAAACTTCGCAAATTATTGTGCAATAAGCGTTTCATGAACCGAAATGATGTATTTCAACAATCAAATGTAAAAGAAAATGATAAATTTCAATTTTTCTCGACGGTCGAAAACCTGCGAATTATCTAAGGGTACCCCCTTCTTACATAAAAAATGGATTTTTCAAAAATTTTTTCTCTAAATGTCGCAAATTATTGTACAATTAGCGTTTCATGAACCGAAATGATGTATTTCAACAATCAAATGTAAAAGAAAATGATAAATTTCAATTTTTTTCGACGGTCGAAAACCTGCGAATTATCTAAGGGTACCCCCTTCTTACATAAAAAATGGATTTTTCAAAAATTTTTTCTCTAAATTTCGCAAATTATTGTGCAATTAGCGTTTCATGAACCGAAATGATGTATTTCAACAATCAAATGTAAAAGAAAATGATAAATTTCAATTTTTTTCGACGGTCGAAAACCTGCGAATTATCTAAGGGTACCCCCTTCTTACATAAAAAATGGATTTTTCAAAATTTTTTCTCTAAATTTCGCAAATTATTGTGCAATTAGCGTTTCATGAACCGAAATGATGTATTTCAACAATCAAATGTAAAAGAAAATGATAAATTTCAATTTTTTTCGACGGTCGAAAACCTGCGAATTATCTAAGGGTACCCCCTTCTTACATAAAAAATGGATTTTTCAAAATTTTTTTCTCTAAATTTCGCAAATTATTGTGCAATTAGCGTTTCATGAACCGAAATGATGTATTTCAACAATCAAATGTAAAAGAAAATGATAAATTTCAATTTTTTTCGACGGTCGAAAACCTGCGAATTATCTAAGGGTACCCCCTTCTTACATAAAAAATGGATTTTTCAAAATTTTTTTCTCTAAATTTCGCAAATGATTGTGTAATTAGCGTTTCATGAACCGAAATGATGTATTTCAACAATCAAATGTAAAAGAAAATGATAAATTTCAATTTTTTTCGACGGTCGAAAACCTGCAAATTATCTAAGGGTACCCCCTTCTTACATAAAAAATGGATTTTTCAAAAAAATTTTCTCTAAATTTCGCAAATTATTGTGCAATTAGCGTTTCATGAACCGAAATGATGTATTTCAACAATCAAATGTAAAAGAAAATGATAAATTTCAATTTTTTTCGACGGTCGAAAACCTGCGAATTATCTAAGGGTACCCCCTTCTTACATAAAAAATGGATTTTTCAAAATTTTTTTCTCTACATTTCGCAAATTATTGTGTAATTAGTGTTTCATGAACCGACATGATGTATTTCAACAATCAAATGTAAAAGAAAATGATAAATTTCAATTTTTTTCGACGGTCGAAAACCTGCGAATTATCTAAGGGTACCCCCTTCTTACATAAAAAATGGATTTTTCAAATTTTTTTTCTCTAAATTTCGCAAATTATTGTGTAATTAGCGTTTCATGAACCGAAATGATGTATTTCAACAATCAAATGTAAAAGAAAATGATAAATTTCAATTTTTTTCGACGGTCGAAAACCTGCGAATTATCTAAGGGTACCCCCTTCTTACATAAAAAATTGATTTTTCAAAATTTTTTTCTCTTAATTTCGCAAATTATTGTGTAATTAGCGTTTCATGAACCGAAATGATGTATTTCAACAATCAAATGTAAAAGAAAATGATAAATTTCAATTTTTTTCGACGGTCGAAAACCTGCGAATTATCTAAGGGTACCCCCTTCTTACATAAAAAATTGATTTTTCAAAATTTTTTTCTATAAATTTCGCAAATTATTGTGTAATTAGCGTTTCATGAACCGAAATGATGTATTTCAACAATCAAATGTAAAAGAAAATGATAAATTTCAATTTTTTTCGACGGTCGAAAACCTGCGAATTATCTAAGGGTACCCCCTTCTTACATAAAAAATGGATTTTTCAAAATTTTTTTCTCTAAATTTCGCAAATTATTGTGCAATAAGCGTTTCATGAACCGAAATGATGTATTTCAACAATCAAATGTAAAAGAAAATGATAAATTTCAATTTTTTTCGACGGTCGAAAACCTGAGAATTATCTAAGGGTACCCCCTTCTTACATAAAAAATGGATTTTTCAAAATTTTTTTCTCTAAATTTCGCAAATTATTGTGCAATAAGCGTTTCATGAACCGAAATGATGTATTTCAACAATCAAATGTAAAAGAAAATGATAAATTTCAATTTTTTTCGACGGTCGAAAACCTGCGAATTATCTAAGGGTACCCCCTTCTTACATAAAAAATGGATTTTTCAAAATTTTTTTCTCTAAATTTCGCAAATTATTGTGCAATTAGCGTTTCATGAACCGAAATGATGTATTTCAACAATCAAATGTAAAAGAAAATGATAAATTTCAATTTTTTTCGACGGTCGAAAACCTGCGAATTATCTAAGGGTACCCCCTTCTTACATAAAAAATGGATTTTTCAAAATTTTTTTCTTAAATTTCGCAAATTATTGTGCAATGAGCGTTTCATGAACCGAAATGATGTATTTCAACAATCAAATGTAAAAGAAAATGATAAATTTCAATTTTTTTCGACGGTCGAAAACCTGCGAATTATCTAAGGGTACCCCCTTCTTACATAAAAAATGGATTTTTCAAAATTTTTTTCTCTAAATTTCGCAAATTATTGTGCAATTAGCGTTTCATGAACCGAAATGATGTATTTCAACAATCAAATGTAAAAGAAAATGATAAATTTCAATTTTTTTCGACGGTCGAAAACCTGCGAATTATCTAAGGGTACCCCCTTCTTACATAAAAAATGGATTTTTCAAAATTTTTTTCTCTAAACTTCGCAAATTATTGTGCAATTAGCGTTTCATGAACCGAAATGATGTATTTCAACAATCAAATGTAAAAGAAAATGATAAATTTAATTTTTTTTCGACGGTCGAAAACCTGCAAATTATATAAGGGTACCCCCTTCTTACATAAAAAATGGATTTTTCAAATTTTTTTTCTCTAAATTTCGCAAATTATTGTGCAATTAGCGTTTCATGAACCGAAATGATGTATTTCAACAATCAAATGTAAAAGAAAATGATAAATTTCATTTTTTTTCGACGGTCGAAAACCTGCGAATTATCTAAGGGTACCCCCTTCTTACATAAAAAATGGATTTTTCAAATTTTTTTTCTCTAAATTTCGCAAATTATTGTGCAATTAGCGTTTCATGAACCGAAATGATGTATTTCAACAATCAAATGTAAAAGAAAATGATAAATTTCAATTTTTTTCGACGGTCGAAAACCTGCGAATTATCTAAGGGTACCCCTCTTACATAAAAAATGGATTTTTCAAAATTTTTTTCTCTAAATTTCGCAAATTATTGTGCAATAAGCGTTTCATGAACCGAAATGATGTATTTCAACAATCAAATGTAAAAGAAAATGATAAATTTCAATTTTTCTCGACGGTCGAAAACCTGCGAATTATCTAAGGGTACCCCCTTCTTACATAAAAAATGGATTTTTCAAAAATTTTTTCTCTAAATGTCGCAAATTATTGTACAATTAGCGTTTCATGAACCGAAATGATGTATTTCAACAATCAAATGTAAAAGAAAATGATAAATTTCAATTTTTTTCGACGGTCGAAAACCTGCGAATTATCTAAGGGTACCCCCTTCTTACATAAAAAATGGATTTTTCAAAAATTTTTTCTCTAAATTTAGCAAATTATTGTGCAATTAGCGTTTCATGAACCGGAATGATGTATTTCAACAATCAAATGTAAAAGAAAATGATAAATTTCAATTTTTTTCGACGGTCGAAAACCTGCGAATTATCTAAGGGTACCCCCTTCTTACATAAAAAAAAAAATTTTCAAAATTTTTTTCTCTAAATTTCGCAAATTATTGTGTAATTAGCGTTTCATGAACCGAAATGATGTATTTCAACAATCAAATGTAAAAGAAAATGATAAATTTCAATTTTTCTCGACGGTCGAAAACCTGCGAATTATCTAAGGGTACCCCCTTCTTACATAAAAAATGGATTTTTCAAAAATTTTTTCTCTAAATGTCGCAAATTATTGTACAATTAGCGTTTCATGAACCGAAATGATGTATTTCAACAATCAAATGTAAAAGAAAATGATAAATTTCAATTTTTTTCGACGGTCGAAAACCTGCAAATTATCTAAGGGTACCCCCTTCTTACATAAAAAATGGATTTTTCAAAAATTTTTTCTCTAAATGTCGCAAATTATTGTACAATTAGCGTTTCATGAACCGAAATGATGTATTTCAACAATCAAATGTAAAAGAAAATGATAAATTTCAATTTTTTTCGACGGTCGAAAACCTGCGAATTATCTAAGGGTACCCCCTTCTTACATAAAAAATGGATTTTTCAAAATTTTTTTCTCTAAATTTCGCAAATTATTGTGCAATTAGCGTTTCATGAACCGAAATGATGTATTTCAACAATCAAATGTAAAAGAAAATGATAAATTTCAATTTTTTTCGACGGTCGAAAACCTGCGAATTATCTAAGGGTACCCCCTTCTTACATAAAAAATGGATTTTTCAAAATTTTTTTCTCTAAATTTCGCAAATTATTGTGCAATAAGCGTTTCATGAACCGAAATGATGTATTTCAACAGTCAAATGTAAAAGAAAATGATAAATTTCAATTTTTTTCGACGGTCGAAAACCTGCGAATTATCTAAGGGTACCCCCTTCTTACATAAAAAATGGATTTTTCAAAATTTTTTCTCTAAATTTCGCAAATTATTGTGTAATTAGCGTTTCATGAACCGAAATGATGTATTTCAACAATCAAATGTAAAAGGAAATGATAAATTTCAATTTTTTTCGACGGTCGAAAACCTGCGAATTATCTAAGGGTACCCCCTTCTTACATAAAAAATGGATTTTTCAAAATTTTTTTCTCTAAATTTCGCAAATTATTGTGCAATTAGCGTTTCATGAACCGAAATGATGTATTTCAACAATCAAATGTAAAAGAAAATGATAAATTTCAATTTTTTTCGACGGTCGAAAACCTGCGAATTATCTAAGGGTACCCCCTTCTTACATAAAAAATGGATTTTTCAAAATTTTTTTCTCTAAATTTCGCAAATTATTGTGCAATTAGCGTTTCATGAACCGAAATGATGTATTTCAACAATCAAATGTAAAAGAAAATGATAAATTTCAATTTTTTTCGACGGTCGAAAACCTGCGAATTATCTAAGGGTACCCCCTTCTTACATAAAAAATGGATTTTTCAAAATTTTTTTCTCTAAATTTCGCAAATTATTGTGCAATTAGCGTTTCATGAACCGAAATGATGTATTTCAACAATCAAATGTAAAAGAAAATGATAAATTTCAATTTTTTTCGACGGTCGAAAACCTGCGAATTATCTAAGGGTACCCCCTTCTTACATAAAAAATGGATTTTTCAAAATTTTTTTCTCTAAATTTCGCAAATTATTGTGCAATTAGCGTTTCATGAACCGAAATGATGTATTTCAACAATCAAATGTAAAAGAAAATGATAAATTTCAATTTTTTTCGACGGTCGAAAACCTGCGAATTATCTAAGGGTACCCCCTTCTTACATAAAAAATGGATTTTTCAAAATTTTTTCTCTAAATTTCGCAAATTATTGTGCAATTAGCGTTTCATGAACCGAAATGATGTATTTCAACAATCAAATGTAAAAGGAAATGATAAATTTCAATTTTTTTCGACGGTCGAAAACCTGCGAATTATCTAAGGGTACCCCCTTCTTACATAAAAAATGGATTTTTCAAAATTTTTTTCTCTAAACTTCGCAAATTATTGTGTAATTAGCGTTTCATGAACCGAAATGATGTATTTCAACAATCAAATGTAAAAGAAAGTGATAAATTTCAATTTTTTTCGACGGTCGAAAACCTTTCAATTTTTTTCGACGGTCGAAAACCTGCGAATTATCTAAGGTTGTGTAATTAGCGTTTCATGAACCGAAATGATGTATTTCAACAATCAAATGTAAAAGAAAATGATAAATTTCAATTTTTTTCGACGGTCGAAAACCTGCGAATTATCTAAGGTTGTGTAATTAGCGTTTCATGAACCGAAATGATGTATTTCAACAATCAAATGTAAAAGAAAATGATAAATTTCAATTTTTTTCGACGGTCGAAAACCTGCGAATTATCTAAGGGTACCCCCTTCTTACATAAAAAATGGATTTTTCAAAATTTTTTCTCTAAATTTCGCAAATTATTGTGCAATTAGCGTTTCATGAACCGAAATGATGTATTTCAACAATCAAATGTAAAAGGAAATGATAAATTTCAATTTTTTTCGACGGTCGAAAACCTGCGAATTATCTAAGGGTACCCCCTTCTTACATAAAAAATGGATTTTTCAAATTTTTTTTCTCTAAATTTCGCAAATTATTGTGCAATTAGCGTTTCATGAACCGAAATGATGTATTTCAACAATCAAATGTAAAAGAAAATGATAAATTTCAATTTTTTTCGACGGTCGAAAACCTGCGAATTATCTAAGGGTACCCCCTTCTTACATAAAAAATGGATTTTTCAAATTTTTTTTCTCTAAATTTCGCAAATTATTGTGCAATTAGCGTTTCATGAACCGAAATGATGTATTTCAACAATCAAATGTAAAAGAAAATGATAAATTTCAATTTTTTTCGACGGTCGAAAACCTGCGAATTATCTAAGGGTACCCCTCTTACATAAAAAATGGATTTTTCAAAATTTTTTTCTCTAAATTTCGCAAATTATTGTGCAATAAGCGTTTCATGAACCGAAATGATGTATTTCAACAGTCAAATGTAAAAGAAAATGATAAATTTCAATTTTTTTCGACGGTCGAAAACCTGCGAATTATCTAAGGGTACCCCCTTCTTACATAAAAAATGGATTTTTCAAAATTTTTTCTCTAAATTTCGCAAATTATTGTGTAATTAGCGTTTCATGAACCGAAATGATGTATTTCAACAATCAAATGTAAAAGGAAATGATAAATTTCAATTTTTTTCGACGGTCGAAAACCTGCGAATTATCTAAGGGTACCCCCTTCTTACATAAAAAATGGATTTTTCAAAAATTTTTTCTCTAAATTTCGCAAATTATTGTGCAATTAGCGTTTCATGAACCGAAATGATGTATTTCAACAATCAAATGTAAAAGAAAATGATAAATTTCAATTTTTTTCGACGGTCGAAAACCTGCGAATTATCTAAGGGTACCCCCTTCTTACATAAAAAATGGATTTTTCAAAATTTTTTTCTCTAAATTTCGCAAATTATTGTGTAATTAGCGTTTCATGAACCGAAATGATGTATTTCAACAATCAAATGTAAAAGAAAATGATAAATTTCAATTTTTCTCGACGGTCGAAAACCTGCGAATTATCTAAGGGTACCCCCTTCTTACATAAAAAATGGATTTTTCAAAAATTTTTTCTCTAAATGTCGCAAATTATTGTACAATTAGCGTTTCATGAACCGAAATGATGTATTTCAACAATCAAATGTAAAAGAAAATGATAAATTTAAATTTTTTTCGACGGTCGAAAACCTGCGAATTATCTAAGGGTACCCCCTTCTTACATAAAAAATGGATTTTTCAAATTTTTTTTCTCTAAATTTCGCAAATTATTGTGTAATTAGCGTTTCATGAACCGAAATGATGTATTTCAACAATCAAATGTAAAAGAAAATGATAAATTTCAATTTTTTTCGACGGTCGAAAACCTGCGAATTATCTAAGGGTACCCCCTTCTTACATAAAAAATTGATTTTTCAAAATTTTTTTCTCTTAATTTCGCAAATTATTGTGTAATTAGCGTTTCATGAACCGAAATGATGTATTTCAACAATCAAATGTAAAAGAAAATGATAAATTTCAATTTTTTTCGACGGTCGAAAACCTGCGAATTATCTAAGGGTACCCCCTTCTTACATAAAAAATTGATTTTTCAAAATTTTTTTCTATAAATTTCGCAAATTATTGTGTAATTAGCGTTTCATGAACCGAAATGATGTATTTCAACAATCAAATGTAAAAGAAAATGATAAATTTCAATTTTTTTCGACGGTCGAAAACCTGCGAATTATCTAAGGGTACCCCCTTCTTACATAAAAAATGGATTTTTCAAAATTTTTTTCTCTAAATTTCGCAAATTATTGTGCAATAAGCGTTTCATGAACCGAAATGATGTATTTCAACAATCAAATGTAAAAGAAAATGATAAATTTCAATTTTTTTCGACGGTCGAAAACCTGAGAATTATCTAAGGGTACCCCCTTCTTACATAAAAAATGGATTTTTCAAAATTTTTTTCTCTAAATTTCGCAAATTATTGTGCAATAAGCGTTTCATGAACCGAAATGATGTATTTCAACAATCAAATGTAAAAGAAAATGATAAATTTCAATTTTTTTCGACGGTCGAAAACCTGAGAATTATCTAAGGGTACCCCCTTCTTACATAAAAAATGGATTTTTCAAAATTTTTTTCTCTAAATTTCGCAAATTATTGTGCAATAAGCGTTTCATGAACCGAAATGATGTATTTCAACAATCAAATGTAAAAGAAAATGATAAATTTCAATTTTTTTCGACGGTCGAAAACCTGCGAATTATCTAAGGGTACCCCCTTCTTACATAAAAAATGGATTTTTCAAAATTTTTTTCTCTAAATTTCGCAAATTATTGTGCAATTAGCGTTTCATGAACCGAAATGATGTATTTCAACAATCAAATGTAAAAGAAAATGATAAATTTCAATTTTTTTCGACGGTCGAAAACCTGCGAATTATCTAAGGGTACCCCCTTCTTACATAAAAAATGGATTTTTCAAAATTTTTTTCTTAAATTTCGCAAATTATTGTGCAATGAGCGTTTCATGAACCGAAATGATGTATTTCAACAATCAAATGTAAAAGAAAATGATAAATTTCAATTTTTTTCGACGGTCGAAAACCTGCGAATTATCTAAGGGTACCCCCTTCTTACATAAAAAATGGATTTTTCAAAATTTTTTTCTCTAAATTTCGCAAATTATTGTGCAATTAGCGTTTCATGAACCGAAATGATGTATTTCAACAATCAAATGTAAAAGAAAATGATAAATTTCAATTTTTTTCGACGGTCGAAAACCTGCGAATTATCTAAGGGTACCCCCTTCTTA
The DNA here is from genome assembly GCA_959613385.1 of Geotrupes spiniger. NCBI lineage: Eukaryota > Metazoa > Arthropoda > Insecta > Coleoptera > Geotrupidae > Geotrupes > Geotrupes spiniger. Next base: position 44,330,444 of record OY390731.1, on the reverse strand, counting down.
CATAAAAAATGGATTTTTCAAAATTTTTTTCTCTAAATTTCGCAAATTATTGTGCAATGAGCGTTTCATGAACCGAAATGATGTATTTCAACAATCAAACGTAAAAGAAAATGATAAATTTCAATTTTTTTTCGACGGTCGAAAACCTGCGAATTATCTAAGGGTACCCCCTTCTTACATAAAAAATGGATTTTTCAAAATTTTTTCTCTAAATTTCGCAAATTATTGTGTAATTAGCGTTTCATGAACCGAAATGATGTATTTCAACAATAAAATGTAAAAGAAAATGATAAATTTCAATTTTTTTCGACGGTCGAAAACCTGCGAATTATCTAAGGGTACCCCCTTCTTACATAAAAAATGGATTTTTCAAATTTTTTTTCTCTAAATTTCGCAAATTATTGTGCAATTAGCGTTTCATGAACCGAAATGATGTATTTCAACAATAAAATGTAAAAGAAAATGATAAATTTCAATTTTTTTCGACGGTCGAAAACCTGCGAATTATCTAAGGGTACCCCCTTCTTACATAAAAAATGGATTTTTCAAAATTTTTTTCTCTAAACTTCGCAAATTATTGTGCAATTAGCGTTTCATGAACCGAAATGATGTATTTCAACAATCAAATGTAAAAGAAAATGATAAATTTAATTTTTTTTCGACGGTCGAAAACCTGCAAATTATATAAGGGTACCCCCTTCTTACATAAAAAATGGATTTTTCAAATTTTTTTTCTCTAAATTTCGCAAATTATTGTGCAATTAGCGTTTCATGAACCGAAATGATGTATTTCAACAATCAAATGTAAAAGAAAATGATAAATTTCAATTTTTTTCGACGGTCGAAAACCTGCGAATTATCTAAGGGTACCCCTCTTACATAAAAAATGGATTTTTCAAAATTTTTTTCTCTAAATTTCGCAAATTATTGTGCAATAAGCGTTTCATGAACCGAAATGATGTATTTCAACAATCAAATGTAAAAGAAAATGATAAATTTCAATTTTTCTCGACGGTCGAAAACCTGCGAATTATCTAAGGGTACCCCCTTCTTACATAAAAAATGGATTTTTCAAATTTTTTTTCTCTAAATTTCGCAAATTATTGTGCAATTAGCGTTTCATGAACCGAAATGATGTATTTCAACAATCAAATGTAAAAGAAAATGATAAATTTCAATTTTTTTCGACGGTCGAAAACCTGCGAATTATCTAAGGGTACCCCTCTTACATAAAAAATGGATTTTTCAAAATTTTTTTCTCTAAATTTCGCAAATTATTGTGCAATAAGCGTTTCATGAACCGAAATGATGTATTTCAACAATCAAATGTAAAAGAAAATGATAAATTTCAATTTTTCTCGACGGTCGAAAACCTGCGAATTATCTAAGGGTACCCCCTTCTTACATAAAAAATGGATTTTTCAAAAATTTTTTCTCTAAATGTCGCAAATTATTGTACAATTAGCGTTTCATGAACCGAAATGATGTATTTCAACAATCAAATGTAAAAGAAAATGATAAATTTCAATTTTTTTCGACGGTCGAAAACCTGCGAATTATCTAAGGGTACCCCCTTCTTACATAAAAAATGGATTTTTCAAAAATTTTTTCTCTAAATTTCGCAAATTATTGTGCAATTAGCGTTTCATGAACCGAAATGATGTATTTCAACAATCAAATGTAAAAGAAAATGATAAATTTCAATTTTTTTCGACGGTCGAAAACCTGCGAATTATCTAAGGGTACCCCCTTCTTACATAAAAAAAAAATTTTTCAAAATTTTTTTCTCTAAATTTCGCAAATTATTGTGTAATTAGCGTTTCATGAACCGAAATGATGTATTTCAACAATCAAATGTAAAAGAAAATGATAAATTTCAATTTTTCTCGACGGTCGAAAACCTGCGAATTATCTAAGGGTACCCCCTTCTTACATAAAAAATGGATTTTTCAAAAATTTTTTCTCTAAATGTCGCAAATTATTGTACAATTAGCGTTTCATGAACCGAAATGATGTATTTCAACAATCAAATGTAAAAGAAAATGATAAATTTCAATTTTTTTCGACGGTCGAAAACCTGCAAATTATCTAAGGGTACCCCCTTCTTACATAAAAAATGGATTTTTCAAAAATTTTTTCTCTAAATGTCGCAAATTATTGTACAATTAGCGTTTCATGAACCGAAATGATGTATTTCAACAATCAAATGTAAAAGAAAATGATAAATTTCAATTTTTTTCGACGGTCGAAAACCTGCGAATTATCTAAGGGTACCCCCTTCTTACATAAAAAATGGATTTTTCAAAATTTTTTTCTCTAAATTTCGCAAATTATTGTGCAATTAGCGTTTCATGAACCGAAATGATGTATTTCAACAATCAAATGTAAAAGAAAATGATAAATTTCAATTTTTTTCGACGGTCGAAAACCTGCGAATTATCTAAGGGTACCCCCTTCTTACATAAAAAATGGATTTTTCAAAATTTTTTTCTCTAAATTTCGCAAATTATTGTGCAATAAGCGTTTCATGAACCGAAATGATGTATTTCAACAGTCAAATGTAAAAGAAAATGATAAATTTCAATTTTTTTCGACGGTCGAAAACCTGCGAATTATCTAAGGGTACCCCCTTCTTACATAAAAAATGGATTTTTCAAAATTTTTTCTCTAAATTTCGCAAATTATTGTGTAATTAGCGTTTCATGAACCGAAATGATGTATTTCAACAATCAAATGTAAAAGGAAATGATAAATTTCAATTTTTTTCGACGGTCGAAAACCTGCGAATTATCTAAGGGTACCCCCTTCTTACATAAAAAATGGATTTTTCAAAATTTTTTTCTCTAAATTTCGCAAATTATTGTGCAATTAGCGTTTCATGAACCGAAATGATGTATTTCAACAATCAAATGTAAAAGAAAATGATAAATTTCAATTTTTTTCGACGGTCGAAAACCTGCGAATTATCTAAGGGTACCCCCTTCTTACATAAAAAATGGATTTTTCAAATTTTTTTTCTCTAAATTTCGCAAATTATTGTGCAATTAGCGTTTCATGAACCGAAATGATGTATTTCAACAATCAAATGTAAAAGAAAATGATAAATTTCAATTTTTTTCGACGGTCGAAAACCTGCGAATTATCTAAGGGTACCCCCTTCTTACATAAAAAATGGATTTTTCAAAATTTTTTCTCTAAATTTCGCAAATTATTGTGCAATTAGCGTTTCATGAACCGAAATGATGTATTTCAACAATCAAATGTAAAAGGAAATGATAAATTTCAATTTTTTTCGACGGTCGAAAACCTGCGAATTATCTAAGGGTACCCCCTTCTTACATAAAAAATGGATTTTTCAAAATTTTTTTCTCTAAACTTCGCAAATTATTGTGTAATTAGCGTTTCATGAACCGAAATGATGTATTTCAACAATCAAATGTAAAAGAAAATGATAAATTTCAATTTTTTTCGACGGTCGAAAACCTGCGAATTATCTAAGGGTACCCCCTTCTTACATAAAAAATGGATTTTTCAAAATTTTTTCTCTAAATTTCGCAAATTATTGTGCAATTAGCGTTTCATGAACCGAAATGATGTATTTCAACAATCAAATGTAAAAGGAAATGATAAATTTCAATTTTTTTCGACGGTCGAAAACCTGCGAATTATCTAAGGGTACCCCCTTCTTACATAAAAAATGGATTTTTCAAAATTTTTTTCTCTAAACTTCGCAAATTATTGTGTAATTAGCGTTTCATGAACCGAAATGATGTATTTCAACAATCAAATGTAAAAGGAAATGATAAATTTCAATTTTTTTCGACGGTCGAAAACCTGCGAATTATCTAAGGGTACCCCCTTCTTACATAAAAAATGGATTTTTCAAAATTTTTTCTCTAAATTTCGCAAATTATTGTGCAATTAGCGTTTCATGAACCGAAATGATGTATTTCAACAATCAAATGTAAAAGGAAATGATAAATTTCAATTTTTTTCGACGGTCGAAAACCTGCGAATTATCTAAGGGTACCCCCTTCTTACATAAAAAATGGATTTTTCAAAATTTTTTTCTCTAAATTTCGCAAATTATTGTGCAATTAGCGTTTCATGAACCGAAATGATGTATTTCAACAATCAAATGTAAAAGAAAATGATAAATTTCAATTTTTTTCGACGGTCGAAAACCTGCGAATTATCTAAGGGTACCCCCTTCTTACATAAAAAATGGATTTTTCAAAATTTTTTTCTCTAAATTTCGCAAATTATTGTGCAATTAGCGTTTCATGAACCGAAATGATGTATTTCAACAATCAAATGTAAAAGAAAATGATAAATTTCAATTTTTTTCGACGGTCGAAAACCTGCGAATTATCTAAGGGTACCCCCTTCTTACATAAAAAATGGATTTTTCAAAATTTTTTCTCTAAATTTCGCAAATTATTGTGCAATTAGCGTTTCATGAACCGAAATGATGTATTTCAACAATCAAATGTAAAAGGAAATGATAAATTTCAATTTTTTTCGACGGTCGAAAACCTGCGAATTATCTAAGGGTACCCCCTTCTTACATAAAAAATGGATTTTTCAAAATTTTTTTCTCTAAACTTCGCAAATTATTGTGTAATTAGCGTTTCATGAACCGAAATGATGTATTTCAACAATCAAATGTAAAAGAAAGTGATAAATTTCAATTTTTTTCGACGGTCGAAAACCTTTCAATTTTTTTCGACGGTCGAAAACCTGCGAATTATCTAAGGTTGTGTAATTAGCGTTTCATGAACCGAAATGATGTATTTCAACAATCAAATGTAAAAGAAAATGATAAATTTCAATTTTTTTCGACGGTCGAAAACCTGCGAATTATCTAAGGTTGTGTAATTAGCGTTTCATGAACCGAAATGATGTATTTCAACAATCAAATGTAAAAGAAAATGATAAATTTCAATTTTTTTCGACGGTCGAAAACCTGCGAATTATCTAAGGGTACCCCCTTCTTACATAAAAAATGGATTTTTCAAATTTTTTTTCTCTAAATTTCGCAAATTATTGTGCAATTAGCGTTTCATGAACCGAAATGATGTATTTCAACAATCAAATGTAAAAGAAAATGATAAATTTCAATTTTTTTCGACGGTCGAAAACCTGCGAATTATCTAAGGGTACCCCTCTTACATAAAAAATGGATTTTTCAAAATTTTTTTCTCTAAATTTCGCAAATTATTGTGCAATAAGCGTTTCATGAACCGAAATGATGTATTTCAACAGTCAAATGTAAAAGAAAATGATAAATTTCAATTTTTTTCGACGGTCGAAAACCTGCGAATTATCTAAGGGTACCCCCTTCTTACATAAAAAATGGATTTTTCAAAATTTTTTCTCTAAATTTCGCAAATTATTGTGTAATTAGCGTTTCATGAACCGAAATGATGTATTTCAACAATCAAATGTAAAAGGAAATGATAAATTTCAATTTTTTTCGACGGTCGAAAACCTGCGAATTATCTAAGGGTACCCCCTTCTTACATAAAAAATGGATTTTTCAAAAATTTTTTCTCTAAATTTCGCAAATTATTGTGCAATTAGCGTTTCATGAACCGAAATGATGTATTTCAACAATCAAATGTAAAAGAAAATGATAAATTTCAATTTTTTTCGACGGTCGAAAACCTGCGAATTATCTAAGGGTACCCCCTTCTTACATAAAAAATGGATTTTTCAAAATTTTTTTCTCTAAATTTCGCAAATTATTGTGTAATTAGCGTTTCATGAACCGAAATGATGTATTTCAACAATCAAATGTAAAAGAAAATGATAAATTTCAATTTTTCTCGACGGTCGAAAACCTGCGAATTATCTAAGGGTACCCCCTTCTTACATAAAAAATGGATTTTTCAAAAATTTTTTCTCTAAATGTCGCAAATTATTGTACAATTAGCGTTTCATGAACCGAAATGATGTATTTCAACAATCAAATGTAAAAGAAAATGATAAATTTCAATTTTTTTCGACGGTCGAAAACCTGCGAATTATCTAAGGGTACCCCCTTCTTACATAAAAAATGGATTTTTCAAAATTTTTTTCTCTAAATTTCGCAAATTATTGTGCAATTAGCGTTTCATGAACCGAAATGATGTATTTCAACAGTCAAATGTAAAAGAAAATGATAAATTTCAATTTTTTTCGACGGTCGAAAACCTGCGAATTATCTAAGGGTACCCCCTTCTTACATAAAAAATGGATTTTTCAAAATTTTTTTCTCTAAATTTCGCAAATTATTGTGCAATAAGCGTTTCATGAACCGAAATGATGTATTTCAACAGTCAAATGTAAAAGAAAATGATAAATTTCAATTTTTTTCGACGGTCGAAAACCTGCGAATTATCTAAGGGTACCCCCTTCTTACATAAAAAATGGATTTTTCAAAATTTTTTCTCTAAATTTCGCAAATTATTGTGTAATTAGCGTTTCATGAACCGAAATGATGTATTTCAACAATCAAATGTAAAAGGAAATGATAAATTTCAATTTTTTTCGACGGTCGAAAACCTGCGAATTATCTAAGGGTACCCCCTTCTTACATAAAAAATGGATTTTTCAAAATTTTTTTCTCTAAATTTCGCAAATTATTGTGCAATTAGCGTTTCATGAACCGAAATGATGTATTTCAACAATCAAATGTAAAAGGAAATGATAAATTTCAATTTTTTTCGACGGTCGAAAACCTGCGAATTATCTAAGGGTACCCCCTTCTTACATAAAAAATGGATTTTTCAAAATTTTTTTCTCTAAATTTCGCAAATTATTGTGTAATTAGCGTTTCGTGAACCGAAATGATGTATTTCAACAATCAAATGTAAAAGAAAATGATAAATTTCAATTTTTTTCGACGGTCGAAAACCTGCGAATTATCTAAGGGTACCCCCTTCTTACATAAAAAATGGATTTTTCAAAATTTTTTTCTCTAAATTTCGCAAATTATTGTGTAATTAGCGTTTCGTGAACCGAAATGATGTATTTCAACAATCAAATGTAAAAGAAAATGATAAATTTCAATTTTTTTCGACGGTCGAAAACCTGCGAATTATCTAAGGGTACCCCCTTCTTACATAAAAAATGGATTTTTCAAGAACAATTGAAACCATAAACAAACTTCAGTGAGACGCTCTTCCGCATCCAGCATACAGTACCGATCTCGCTTCCTCTAATTTTTAGTTGTTTAGTCCATTAAAAGAGATTTTAGCCGGGAAACGTTGTGTGTCAAATAATGACGTCACCGAAGTTGTTCAGAAGTAAATAGGCATGCAGTCCAAAGATTTCATCCAGCAAATTTTTCAAAAGCTTCCAGATTACGTCGAAGTCATATAGTTTTCATCGTTGTAATATTGTAATATATTTTTTTATAATTAAATTCCTGTTTAAATGTGTACACTCCTCGTACATTCTGAAAAGTTGGTGCAAGTTAGATAACCTAGTAAAGAGAAAATTGAAGTCGATGGGGAGAAGGAAGACTACTCCGTAGTTCAAGAAGACAAACTTTCAGAAGAGTATGTGTAATTGCACTATTGAAACAGATGACTCCAACAATGACAGAACAATTACAACAATATGATCCACATTTGACTACAATATTTGTATAAGGAATGTCAAACAGCAGAAATATTTCAACCATCACACGAGTCCACATGAGTCCAATTTTCAATGGCAAATGAACTAATAAAATTAATTACATCAAAAATGAACATTAATAATACACCTAGATTCGACCTAATCACCAAACACGCACTATGAAAATTTACTCCCAAATATTTCAAATTAATAATATTTAACATTTAGCCTTTAACAACCTTCAGGAATCGGCTCACATAATAATAATTCAAAAACATCACATCAAATTGAGATTGCTGCCAATCAAAAGTCATTGAAAAAATGTACCTAAAGACATGGATGTTTTCCACATACTAGCAGATGCATCAAGGAAACATCTTAGTAGAGGAAATCCTTTGCATTTTATGAAATATACTACTTGCATACTAGAACACTGGCTTATTATTTTATACATTTAGTGATATCAGCGCCTAGAACTGCAATCATACAAGACAAGCTGGATTTGCTAATTTATGGATCTCAAAGTTTGTACCATAACGTACCCCATCTTCCGACTTATCAGTTGGCAGTCAGTGCTCCCAGAATGGTAGTTAAGTCATTTGTTTGGAACTGCACTTTTCTCATCTTCATTTAACGCAACCGCCGTACGCGTTTACTATAAATAGATACTGGTAATATATGACAAAGAAATTAATGAGATTGATCAAGGCACAAGATGTTTTGGATGAAGTATGGAAAGAAAATACAAGAGGTATGAAAATGGCGCTAGGAATAGGCTTGAAGAAGAATGCAATGGTGAGGAAGCGACTTTAGAACACTTGGACTAACTTTTGTCCCACTACACATAGACTCACACGTTACTAAACCTCTGTAGGTTTACCATAAATCGTTCATATGTAGTAGTACAAAGGTTAGCCCAAGTGTTTTAAAGTCGCATATACCTAAATCGAATTAACATTTGAACTGGGGATCAACCTGAACGATGTGGAATGCGACCAAGCCAACTTGAAAGAAAAATAGAACTAAAATATTTGTTTCTTAGCTTAGAATTTATCCAATTATTAATATTAAATATATCTTTGTTAAAATAAGTTAACATAAGTTCCAGTTCCATCAACTTGTATGAGCGATAGTCTTTTGACAATAGATTTTTATAGTTAAATAATTATTCGAAATAATGTTGGGATTGTTTTCATGTTTTTAATTTATTTATCGTTATTGCAACATCAATGAACAGAATAAAAATACACAAAAAGGATTATTTTTGTTATACGTTTACCAAACACAGAATTAATACAGCTCAATACATCGTTTTACAGATATTTACTCAAGATGGAATGAATTAACTCTATCAAACTGGAAGTGGAAGGAAAATAGTGAGTATTATTATTTCCAATTACTGTAGGGCAAGTTAAGTACTGTAGTTGGGTTGGGAATGTCTGCTTCCGACATCTAGTAGCCGACTGCGATTTATACGCCATCTGGTCGTGATAAGCTGTGCACCCGCCCGATTGTAACTTCGTCCTCTTCCTCCGTGCATTCACACGCCTCGTATCCGTTTCATCCTGAATGTGGACGCCCGAACGGGCGCGAAAAGAATAACTTTCACATGACGTGGGGAAAATTACTGATGATTACTGTTTTTGGAAGTTATAGGTGCGCGTTTGTCGTCCATATACGCCTACCCAATTATTATGTTATTGTACTATATATAATAATTGGCTATGATTTATAATAGATTCCCATAAAATGTTTAACCGGAGGTATTTTATCAACTCAAAGTATTACAAGTAATATTTCAGTATCGTTTAAAATTTAAAGAATTTTCCAAAATTATGAGTTTTCCATACTATAACAAAAGATTCAATTTGTTAGCGAAAATTGCAGACTTATTGTCAAATAGTTTCCGATATATGTGTACAAGGCATCGATACCGTTTAAAGTGGCAGTTGTTTACGATATGATTTCCAACAGGGATGTAGTTCGAAGTACTATATACTCATTCGTGATTTATTGATGAGGTATTTTTTGAACTTGTCCCGCTTGAACAAAAAAATATTTCAAAATATTCAAATATTAACTGAATGCCTAAATGGCTGCTATTTTTAATCAAATGACATACATTTCGCATGGTTGCTGTGCAAGTTTAGGGCGTGATATCATTTTTAGAACACATTTTAGGTTTAAAAATGTATTTATCGAAGAATCTACGATATTGGTGTTTAAGACGATCAATCATTTCTGGCAATTATTAATGTTCGTGTTGATGTGAAACATTCCCTCATCGCGGTGCTTTGTTTAATATTAGCTTCAATAAATCAGAGCAACAAGTAGATTCCTTGATCTATAATAAGACACATGTTTTGAAAAGATGCGAGATTATTCATTCTTGCTTTCTACTGGTGCTAATTTATTATTTAATTAAGTACATGAATTTTAATACAAAAATAATTGAATGGATTAATAATTATTTAAGTGAACATTACTTGTAACTAACGAAGAAAAAAATTAATGAAACAAGTTCTCCCTCATATCAACTAATTTCAATGACAATTTCAACATTTTCAAACAAATCTGAAGACGACCATATAACAATCAAATGATACGAATAAAAATTATTATTAAACAAATTTATTCCTACTTATTCTACGTTTTCTACGCCCAAAAATAATTTCCCGGCTACGAAATAAAATTGTTGAATGTTCCGTTTCGCTCCAGTTTTTAACACAAGAATAAATCACATTGAACAACAAAATAACACCGCTTTTAATGTGCATTTGACATTAATTTATTCACTCTGTCACACGTCAGGTTTCAAATGCGATGGAAAATTTAAGTTAATCCGATTATATCAGATCAGTGTAATTCGATTTTAGTTTTTGTTTGTCTGCAAACGCCAAAGCCTTGAAAAATTGCTGCAGTACATCCCTATTGTCCGGCAAATTATAGTGCAAATGCATTGCATTTACCTTACCAACTACTAAAGTTGTTTCGTTGAATCATTTTGGGTGAATTAATAGGAGTGTTTCATTTGAATTAGTAGGTTCCATAATTCAATTTAGTTATCTAAGCCATACTTGTAAGTTGTAAGTAAAAACGTTTCGAGTCAGTGCGCTTAATCTATTATTGAATAATGAACCCAGTACAGAGGGTGGTCCGTTGAAACCCTCAAGACGTAATGTGTAGATCTTAAAAACATTACTAGGGCAGAGATAAATATCTAGAAAAACTATAAAAATATTTTGATAAAATTATTTTTCAACCTGTTATTAATTTTTGGATCCCTACTGAATAGTACGATTTCTAAAACCCAGGAAGGTACAGGAAATAATCGCAGGGAGCTAAATTTGGATGAGGAAGTATTGGTGGCCTAATACATTAAGTTGTATCATCACTTTTATGGATTTGTGAGCTTGTGCATTATCTTCATGGAAGAGAATTTTTTGCTTCTGCTTTTGTTTTTTCTTCAAATCTTCGTCGAAATGATCGGAATAATATTCGCCAGGCATTGTTCTTGTTCAATTTTCGACTCAATCAGCAATCCTTTCATCCCAGAAAACGGTAGCCATAACCTTTCTATTATCTCATGCACTGCCACTCTGCGGTTATTTAATACGATATCATGGATTTGATCAGTTCTGGTGTGGTGACTACATTTGCTCGTCCTAGATACTCTTCATCAAAGATGTTCCTACGATGTTCAATATTTTATTGTTGCTAACGAAGCTGCAGACTGTCCACAATCTGTATTTAATTCCTCTCTGATTTCATCTTCTTTTATTCTTCTTAAAATCAAAAATTTAATCACTGCTCGATACTATTTTTTTCATTTTCGCAAATACACGGTTGTTCACTTTAGATGGCTCTCAAACACTAACTGAACCACGCAGGTGATTGAACATGTGACAGCAGTCTTTCGAAGATCGACGCTAATCAGAAATAGCATTGGAGCAACAACAATAATAATAACCAATAACGCCATATCTTGCCAACGCTAGGTACTTATCATTGTGATCTCGTTTATACATAGTTCTCTGTTTCGACTTTTCGAGGTGGTATACATTACCATGGCCACTTTCTATGGATGAAGAATTAAATGCATTAAGCTGTGTAGTGGATTTAGATGAGTTATATAAACCGCTTTTATTTACTTAATCCGCCCCTGCAGGTCTCAGTTTTAGGTAAAATACCCAGAAGATTTTATACAACGAGCATAACTCTGCGCAGCATATTCACTGCTAATACCTATTTCTCATTTGAGTTTATATACAGTTTATATAAAGTAAATTCAACTTCTGACTTCAAGTAGCCCAACTTTACGCCATTGTAATTAATTACTACGAAATGAATTACAGCTTTCCTGATATTCTGTCTATAATGCTTAAAGTTACTTTATAAATATAATAATTAATATTGGTAATAAATAAATGTTCCAATACATATGATAATTCCAATATTCCTTGAAATGAACTTTAGAGTAATTGGATTTGTTCAGATGTTTATTTACATATTAAACGACGAATATATTTTTACAGCAGAACGCCTATTTGTAAGAACGTAATTTTCAATACTTAACGTAACGTATTTGTAGAAATTTAACTGCTATAGAATTGTTGGTGATCAGGCACACTATAATTTTAGAACTATTTTACATTTCACAAATAGCTAATAACTATGATTTTTATTAATTTATATAGACCTAAATTCTTGGTCAAGAATTGTGAAGAAATAACCAGTGACAGTTATAACAGTAGTAGTTTTATTTTATCGAACATGTCTGATTATTAGAAGGGCTTTAAAAGAGATTAGTGTCCGAAAATAATAATACTATACCCAATGAGGAACCAAAAGTGACATGAAATTATGAAACATTTTCATTCGATCTACAAGTATGGAAACCTGATGAGAATGAAGGAACTTATTTTCCAACAAATTGTACTTATAATATTAAGAATTGTGATCAGCTGGGAACTGAAAATATTTCAACATGACTTCAACATGAAACTATTGATATCGAAAACTTACAGGGTTTATTTATTACCCGGAGCATGAGCCGCAACCCTCAACTGAAAATACAACACACTGATAATTAAAGACGTTATTATATAATTCTAGCACCTATAAAATTAAGAAGAAACTGGTGATAGCGAAGAATTTTTAACGAAAAGAAAACTAATAGACAAGGGCAAACATTTGACATATTTCTTTCAGAAAGAAATAAAAAAAAGATGACAAAAGAGAAAAGTATAATTTAAAACACTCAGGACGTTCCGACAAGTGTAAAAGAGCGTGTAAAAAATATTACAGAAAATATTACGGAATATGACCTGGCTTCAAAAGCGGGAGTTTGCCTTGTTTAATACACAACGAGAAGACACAAAAAGGGAACGAATAAATTCTTCCAGAAAAACAGTATCTTTTTTGCAAAACCACAATGGAGTAAGTAGTCAGGTTTGCAAACCATACTTTCTAACTCTTGGATATAAACGTACTAATTACAAAATGGTTCAAGATGTCGTACCAATATCAAAAAATCACCTATTAATTAAACCAGATGCGAAGTAATTTAACAAAGTAAAGGAAACGGTTTCACATACAATCATTTAATTAATCCATCTATATCTCAATATCGCAACATGAACTATTTGGCAAATTACATTACTATTCATGTGTGACAATTATTATACAATAGTATAAATTTTCATTCCAAATGCTCAAGTGACATGTATCGAAATATATTAAAAGAGCTAAATGTTTCATTTATAAAACTCAGACACGAGGAATATAAGATGTGTTCATCATTTAAATAACATAATCCTGAATACACCGAAAATAATTTTCAGCCAGATTGTACTAACTGTAATACATATTCTTCTCAGATTAACAAAGCAGAAGTGTTCAGTGTACAATATCTCGAAAATTTAGAGTTAATCAAAGACCAAGATGACGTTTGTTAGTCTACTGACTTACAAAAGTACAAGCTCAGTGCAAAGCTGTACTATTCACATTACCAGTTATTTTATGTGATGATAGGTTTTTCCCCGTGGGTACAAACCAAGAACATTTAAAACTCATAGGAGTTATTTGGGATGAAGGGATAGCAGGTCGAAAAAAGAAAACATAATAAGTTGTTTCCATACATTTTGTCTTAAGAATAAAGATGCCTTAAAAATAAGAGTCTGACTGTACACCTGTTTAGCACAAAACAAAAATTGACCCTTTTTGATTTACATCGTTAATTGTACCGAATTTATGCCACTGAAATTAGCCTTAAATACTTTGAACACGGCCCCTCTTTTATGACTGCCGATAGTACCCATCACCAAGTAGAACAAAGCATAAACAATTATATAGTTAATTTTTGCGACTTTAGTGACTTTGAAAAACCGCTGTAAAAAGCTAATTCTGGAAAAGTTAATGTTTATTGCATGAAAATCGGTGACTTCAGAGATTGGGAAGACTACGCTTTCCAAGGAAATAAAACGAATCCTGGGCCGTATTTAAACAAAATGGTACAAATTATGGGAACAAGGGGCAAAATCACCTTACAATATTGGAATGATTTTGATGGTGAAGCAATGGTATACATTGTTCAAAAGCCAAAATCACGAAAAATGAAGTACACGACAAACTGCTGGCGTGAAATAGATTTTGTGGCATACCTTAAAATAAAAAGGACAAAATAGTGAAAACGTTGTATCCTTTAGTGCCCCTAAATAGAAGGCAGTTTTGGAACGAAATTCCAGTCAATACCGTAGCAGATTTAAATATTAGCGATGACCAATAACTATGTTTTTTTTATTATTAAGTGTTTTGTCTTAGTTTATTTTTACAAATTGTTACGACTTTCTTAAATTCAATGAAATATTTAGGTTTTTGTAATTTATTGAACTTTTATATATTTGAAGCAGCAATAAATTTAAGCAAACACGTATGATAAAGGCGGCATTGAATGACATCAATTTTACAATTGCCACATTTTTGCTAAGTATCAGAAAATATTAAGGTGCAATAAAAAGATTGAAAAAAGCTTTATGATTAATATAGCTTTACATTTTGGAAATAAAAATCACGAACAATCGTAGATACACTAAATTAATTAACAATTTCCCTAAAACTTATATTTACCTTTAAATTAAAATTTGTTTTGTTTTGGCGTAAATAAAGACAGTTAACAGACGCAGTTACCACTTTCTTACTACTGACAGTATTACTATTAACCACCAGAATATTGTTAAGTATGTGTTAGTCCCTGGAATAATTTTATGTTACTGTCCTTCACTACATTTTTTAAATTTAGTTAACTTATTTTAGAAAATGTGTAATTGTATTATTATTATTATAATCACCTTTGTCGTATTTTTAATAAATGTGTCGTTTAGTAATATTATTATCCACGTTACTTGTACTAACTTGTTACCATTCCGCTGACTATATAATTTGTAGTATTTTTGAAGCACGTTAGCAAATTGCGAAATATCGCTGTACACCTCGAATCGTGTGCGGTTTTCGAAAATAAAAATCATTACTTGACTGAAGGGTCATTTCAAAAAAATTATACTTAGCTATAATTGGAAATATAAAATATGTGGAGGGAAAATATTTTAATATTCAATTTCATATCTATATTAATTAGTAAAATAACGTACACTGAAACCTGCAACTTTTTCATTCATGTACTACACATGACAGCCTGCGCTATGTAACCATATAGTATACTGTTCTCGAACAATAGCTCCCAGTTTCCTAATAATTGTTACCTAAAACAGGTAGTATAATACGTAATCAGCGTACGTCCATTGTCAACTCTTTCTATCTTGTCAGATAGTGCAGGACGGCAGATAGCAGTCTTCCGCGTCGTTATTTGTAATATAACATCTCATGGCTTGCTTTATTCAAGCTGCAAAATTAAAAATTCCCATCTCGTATAATGAAAGCGTTTTGAAATACCGCTTGGCCATAGTCTGATTGTTTGGTTCCACTGTTTTTGTCGACGGTGCAATGTCATTGTTGGTCGTAGTTATTGATTACAACTGATTCCGGTGCAATTTATAACACTGTTAAATATGTTTATCTGTGCTACATACGCCAATTTAATAATAAATTACGTTTTCATATTTTGTGCTCGTCGTCCGTTCGGTACTTCATTTCTATTTTAATTGAAAAATATGTTTGCATATTTAAAATCCATCTGCTGAGGGACGCGCTCATGAAAAATTCACTCTGCCGCGGTGACACACGCAAACAAATATGTTTGACGAATACTATAACTAACAATAATAAATTTAATAACAAAAAAATATATGAAAATTATATTTTATACGAATTTATTTTGGTAAAATAGGCACGGAAATGTGTACTGGATACTTTTTAAAAATATATTATAATTGATAGAAAAAAATAGTAGTACTTTGGTGTCCATCATGTACGATGTTAACCATGTTAGTTTATTGTCAAGTGTAACGCCTAGACACTTTATCTCCGCACTTCAGGGCAGTCTTCTGTCCCCGATGTTGATGTAGTCCGCCGGTGGACCGGTATTTTCTGTAAACTGATCGGAGCGCATTTTTCATCATAAAGAACCGCGAGCCATTTTTCACACCAATTGTATTGACTGCATTTTGTAGCCTGAAGGTGACAAGGTTTTCGTTTTGGGAAGTGTGGTCTCCGTGCCGCTATAAAAATCAAGAACAATTGAGGTCCTAGTATGGACCCCTGAGGAACTCCGGTATCGGTCGACCTGTTTGTTGAGAATGCACTATTTACTCATACCCGGAAGTGTCGTCTGGCCAGATATAAGGGAATAATTTTATGATATTGATATCGATATGAAACCCTATTATCTTCCTCGGTAGGCCGGAGGGCAAAACGCTGTCGAAGGCCCTCCTTATGTCAAGGAAGATGGCCGATGTAACTTCTTTTTTGCAGAAATCGTCCATGATGGCTCTCGTGAGTCTAAACACTTCAAGCGCGGTGGAGTGTTTTTCACGGAATCCGTATTGCTCATTCCGAATGATTTCCACGAGATCGGCTTCTAGTCTTCTAAGGACGACGCTCTGTGCGATCTTTCTCCAACCGGACAGAAGGCTAATCGGCCTATAATTTTTTTTGCGGAAAAGCTTGGACCTTGCCCGGTTTGGGTATCATCACCACTGTTGACATTTTCCAGGCAACATGAAAGTGCGCCAACCTAAGAGTGGCGTTTATGTAAGAAGTTATAGCAGCAGCAGCTTTTTTTCTGAAAGATTTTCGTGACTTTCGCTTTCTACCCGACAGGTAACTTACCATAAAATCAAGTACCGCACCACGTATACCATACTTATACAAAGTATGAAACAAAATTTGATGATTAATACTGTCCAAATAAATACCCGCTACTTTTTCGTTTTTATCCAAAAACTCTAGTATGAATGACAGTGACCTAAATTTCACCTGTACATGATTTCCCAGGCAGGAAGCCATATTCACACATTAATAGCAAGTTATATTTATTCAAACGTGCCATGATCCGATCAAATAAAATTCTTTCAAATATTTTAGAAACAGGTCGATAACTTTTAATTTCATCTTTTTTACCTTTCTTGAACACTAACTGAATTATTTTAGAATCTTATAGTTTGTTAGAACATATTTTTTTAATTATTCCACAGATCTCATTAACATTAGTAGGATATAAGCAAATACTGTGCTCACAAATGACTATTTCATTTGAAGCTTGGCTATTATAAACTGAAGAAGAACAGGATTGGGAAAAACCGTCGCTAAAATTTGATGCGATTTGAAGAAGCATCCGTTATTTGTCTCCATTAATTACAAGTGAAATATCATCATCGTTACTGGGATTAGCTTCATGCCGTGTAATTTACCAAGCAGCTTTAGATTTGTTACATAATGACATTATATTTTCTACAGTTTCCTGTATACCTTAAAATTCCGTTTTTCCGTTTTATAATATTGCATTAGCGGTTCATTTACAAGTATTACAACCCAACCCAACCCAACCCAACCCAACCCAACCCAACCCAACCCTAGTCTTATTATTCTTGCGAAATTTTGTTAAAGTAAATGCGGTGAAACAATAATACCAATAAGTAGCAAAGAAATTACATCGACATTTGCCTCATTCAAAACACTACTCCAGTTTTCAGATCGAATACTATTCAAAAATTGAAAAAAAAAACAATAATGATCTGATAGACTAGGTTCAGACACAGAATTCTCTAAAAACTTTGGAGGATAGTTACTAAATATGGTATCGATACATGTACTACTCATTGAGGTTACGGGTGTATTATTTTTAATGTGAGCGACTATGAGAGCCCCATCTCCCTCGAGGGCCGCCTCAACCATTTCCGTCGTTTCATCATCAAATGTTTCATCCATCCCCGGACCGTCCTCCTAGGTTGTGCTCTAATACATCGGCAAAAGCCAGCCCGTTTCTATACTGCATCGGAACGTTCTCGTTTCGGTTGCCATCGGCCATCGGTTGTTGTTAGGTTTTGCAACTTCGTGTTCCACTGGTCACTGCGGCCTATAGAAATCTTCTTAGCTCCTTATTCACGGCATTTGATGCCATCTTGTCAATTGGGTCAAGCGTCCTCTCGTGCCTTTTTCTGGCCGCCCCCTCTCACAAACCAGGTCTCTGAAATGCGGCGGCAACCATCCAGAAGGTGCAAAGGGCCTTCTGGGTGTTGCCCTTTCCAGAACTGCGGAGATGGCTCTCGTCAAGTTTATTGTTGCGTCGGCCAGCTGTTCCCTTGTCGAAATCTCATGGATGGTAATATTCGTTTCACACCTTTTAAACTTGCTCTAGTTTATAAGTCTGTTGACTCCGATTTCCAATGCGAGGGGATCCTCTCCGATGGAAATCTGAATTGGGTTGTGGTCTGAGCTTAACTCAGATGGGTTTCTCAATTCGATTCGGCAGGAAAGATCATTTGACAGTGCTATAGCGAAGATGTCCGGTCGGCACCCCGTAATACTGTAATTAGAGAGACATATATACCCATTACTTCCTATTAGCTGTCCCACCTTTTTTATACTAAGTTCTGTATTCTTAAACACGCTACACTTGCTCTTTCACATTTCGTCGATATCATGACAGACTCTGTGCTTTTTCCAAAACCCCGTAACTTCTATATTTTACTTTTACCTCACATCTTACCAGCTTTCTTACAATAGCGTTACTTTCGTACAATCAGCATATCATGATCTTCTTCGCCTTAAAAGTATTTGAAGATTTCCCCCACTGAGTTTATTCCCTAGTCTCACGATACAGTGCGTATGGTCAAACATTCTCTGCATGTTCAAAATGAATTGCACTGTTGTATATCCAATATCTCCTATCCCCTTTTTTCCATATGTGCTCTATTATACTCGTATAATACAGGGTAATATTTTTTTGATCGGGTCTTACCAAAGGAGATGTACGTAACGTCCAGTAGCATAACTTCTCGTCAGTTTTTAAGCTCTCCGCGATCTCCTCTTCTAATTATTGACATAATATTTTCTTTTCCTCAACATGTCTGCCCTTCACATTATATCATTAAAATATTTTTAATTTTATCCTATAAAATTTTCATTCCAGTCTTCTCTCCTGTCTAACCCACATTCACGCTCGTCTATTATTTGCAGGAAGTGTGTTATACATTGTTGCTTAAGTATCGCTTCACCCTACTTCTTCCTTTTCCAACTCCTTTATACATACTTCCATACTCTTCTCATTTACTGTTCAATAATCTTCCATAGACACATACACGTACTTTCTGAAATTATTTTATCACCTCCGCTAAACAGAAGCTCCCACATTCATGATCCCAATTCTATATTATCTCAATCGTTCTCATATCTTTACGACTTTCTATTCCGCTGTTACTGTCTTTGATTCCTTCCCTTCTCTTCGTTGATTTTCGCATTTTTTTATCAGTCGCATGCTTCTTAGTAAATTATGTTTTCCTCGTCCCAGATGTTCCTCGTATCTACATACCCCTCTTAGCTTCGACTTATGAACGTTTTTTCCATCAGTTGGATGTATACTCTAGGATAAATACCAGTACTTTGAAATTTAAGTTAAACTCCTTTGTATGTCTTTTTCGATCTCAATCAAGTTATCGTTTATGTAAATGTTACTCCTTTTCAATTTAGCTTTGCTTTTCCAATCGTCCAATTTTCTCATTTCTACCAACGTCAATCTTGTTTTTCATCAGTTCATCACACCTGGCCATCTTTGTTATTCACCTTATTGTATAGTATATATTATTTTGAAAATTATGAACTATTTGAAACATTATTTTGGAATTCAAATTCAAAATTCTTGAAGTTTATATATATAAAACTATGATTTTCGTTATATAAAGCGCACTAGTTTTCAATATATTATTTCTTGGAAAATTTTTAAAAATTGTTAAAATTAGTAGTCTTCCTGTAATTGATGTCTAAGGACAAGTACTCGAAATCGGAAGGATTAGGGTGGGAACGCGAAATCAAACCAACATCGAGGAGGATACGAATTCTAATCGGGACGCTTGGAATAATATACATGTATCACGCAGTTTGCATCATACCGTGGAATGCAAGAGGAATGTCCAATAATCAACGCTGGACCACGTTACGTCATCTGCATTCCGGCGTCCCTTGATCCCTCGCACCACTTCCGGCTTAGCCTCTCGCGTTACGTAACCGGACCTCACAGACATTTTTGTCATAACTGCAGAAGTTAATTCGTTCTCTCTAAATCGCTTTAAACTCGCCGCCACTATCCATTAAAATGATGTGTAGGGAAATTATGAAGTGACGCATTGTCGACGTTTTAACGGACCGAGCGTCGCAAACGAATTCCTGATATCTCGGAGCGTTGTCGACGTTTCGTGTTTGGCGGATTACAACATTTCTTCATAAATTTTACTTCACGAAGTTATTTAAATTAATTTACATTTTCGCGAAATTACCGCATATGCGGAATACGCGAAATAACACGCTGACCATTCATATGTAAATCGGTTTTAATTTTGCGAAGTAACAAATAACGGATACGTTAAATGTCAAAGTCGCCACCGTGATTAAACCTTCGGAAATAATTTAAATTTAAATTAATATCAGTAGAACAAATTGGGGTGTGCACATATAAAGTCATGAACGTTGAATGCATAACTTCTGTATACCCCATATTATAAAATACGATTTAATTACTAAACTAAATTAAACAATAATTTTTTTGGAAAATAGGAAGCAAAATTAGCAACATAATTACATAAATGGTTTAACGTACTTTTGCGGTGTAATAAATTTTCAAAATTCGTGTTTAGTCCCCATAATGTTTAAGATGATTGCCACTACATGGTGTAAAATTGAAACGCGGCAAGGGATCGTTTTCAAACAATATCGTATTTGCGTGACAAACGGCTGTAAGGGAAGAAATTACTTAAATTTGGTTATATTAATCCACACGCGTTGTAATATAAATATGTTTTGACCAGTCGAAGTTTTAATTTTATCTTTACTATTCTATATTATGCAAAAAGCAGTGGGCTGCAGCGATTACTGTTTAGAACCGTTTAGAATAATTCTTTGTAAATAGTAGTAAATGTGTGTTAGCATCGAATTGTCGAATTGTAGCAACCGGCTCGGGCATATTTAACAAAATAAGAAACTGTAAATCGGACGCAACCATTCGTCCAACTTAATTTTAAAGCTGCTCACATTGATGGCACTCACTATCGATTGAGGATGGGAGTTCCACACGCCGTTACTTAAAAACTTCCCCCGAAACTGCGTTGAACAAAAATCCAACCTAATACTCGAATGTAACAATAATTTGTACGAATCACTGCTAAATAGGGATTCGTTATTTGTTGGCTGGTCCAGTTGTAGAATCTACGAAAACTTGAACTTAATTGGATGTTGCAATTGCCAAAGATACGGAGCTGAAGAATGCAAATTAAAAATTAACTGCCCAGCCTGCGATGGGAAATATAAAAATAATGAATGTAAAAAAGAAGAAGTTAGTGCATAAATTGTTATGAAGCCAATAAAGAATACGATTTAAACATAAATATTGAACTCGGCATGGGATAGCAGTTGCCACGACGTTATTAGAATACAAAATTGATAAAGGCAGAAGATTGACATAGCAATTAAATCAGATAAATGATCACATTAGAAAAATTACGGGAATGATACATTCAAGAATTAAGTGGAAAACAATTACAACTTCAGATTATCGTTCATTAGAACAATGTAGATGTCATAGATGTATTTGGGAACATTGATTGGTTGTGAGGAAGTAAATACTACGATTGCTGGTTGGAAGATTTGTTAGAGTGAAGTATATAAGAAGAGGGGTTTGCATATTTGTAAGAGTCGAACTAGATGCCCAAAATATCACGAATAAGCGTTGAAAGTGAATTCCAAATTAATTGTGTATGCAGGTGTTCAAATAGGAAAAGGAAACTAAGTATTTGATCACATTGATGCTGTGTTATCAAAACAAGGAAAGAGTACTTGCGGTATGATTGTGAGTGGAGATCTCAATATAAATATGATAAGTGATGAAAGGTGGCTCAAAGGAAACTCGAGAACCCATGAAAGAATATAACATGGTAAATAAGATTGATATTCCTACCAGAACTCAAGCTACCACAAAATCTTGTATAGATGTCTTCTTCACTACAATTACTGAATGTCAAACTAAAAATCCAGACAGATCATACGAATCAAATATTGAACCTCACGATAATGAATATCGAAAATTTAGTAACCAAAGTATACAGAAAAAGAAAATGCTTCTCATGGATGAAGGTAGATTACGGATACGGCTATGACTTTGCTAATAATGATGCAAATAAGTTATAAACAGCTTTTGAAACTTATCAATAACTTTAATTAAGCTTTTCCTCTTGTATGTAAAATATTAGGCATCTCTCGCAATTTCTATGATTATAAAATTAATCAGTCGAACAATATATTAATAAAACATGCTTGAATATTATTAGCTCGTCCAAAAATTCTTACAATCAAATGAATTTAATACAGGCTGATAAACCCGTACCAAAGCAAGATATTCCTGATGGATTCAACAACTACTTAGTTATACCCAACGAAGGTGTTGCCTTCAATGGAATAGGGAACAATTACTAGAAAGGAAGTTACATTTGTCATATAAAATATTATAGGAAAAATTCCATCTAAATACATGGAATTCCAGAAAGTATACGTACACACGTTTCCAATGTAGTTAACTGTAGTTAGTAAGCACACCTCTTAGTTTGATAATTAATAAACGTTTTGAGTGTGGAATTTATCCAGATAAATTGAAACTAACAAAATAGTGCCTATTTTAAGAACCAAGGAAGCTCATTCGTTGTTGCAAATTATAGACCATTTTCACTGCAAAATCACAACTCTAAGATTTTCGAATGGTGCATTCAACTGAGTTTTATTGATGCATCGAGAAATATGAATAATTAAGTGAATCTCAGCGTGGATAGAGAAAGAAAAGGTCAACAACTACTGCAATTAAACAAATAATCAAAGTTACATGTGATGCACTTGAGGGAAACTTTTATTTGATGTGACTAAAGCGTTTGACTCAGTAGATATTCTGCTGTTGCTGAGGAAGTTAGTGAGTAAAGAATAGGAGTCGAGAGAAATAAATGGATTGGCTCATATCTTACCCGAAGGTCACAACAGGTGTGGATTAGAGATATCACCAGGGTACGATTCTGGGGCCACTACTCTTCACCATAATGATAGATGTAAAATGCACAGCGCCATCTGCAACTACTATATACGCCGACAGTACCAATATGCTTATTGTACCACAGTCAATTACAGAAGTTTTTACTGCTGCTGAAAAGGCAATAATTGAGCTGAAAGCTTGTTATTGCAACAGTGGTATGTTGCTGAATACCCAACCCAAGTCAACCAATTTCATACTATTAAGTCGATAGAAGCACATTAATTATATCTGATAGGAAATCTATTGAAATACATACAGCTAGATTCCTTGGTGTTGTCATAGATAAGAACTTACATGGGAAGAACTCATTGTGCAAATAACTGGCAAATTTAGTTCAGTGGTGTTCTTAATCAAATAAAATCAGTTGCAGTGTTGAATCAGATATATTTCGGACTTGCAGAATCTATTATTGCATATGGACTTATATTCTGGGGAAGTTCCTGGTTCACTGGCCAAGTGTTTGTCAAGCAGAAGAGAATCATACGTAGTATTCTAGGTGTACAACCATGAACCAGCTGTGCCAGTTTATTTAATAAATACGGTGTAATGACAGCAAATTCGTTGCACTTTTATAAACTGGTTCTAAACAATTTTAACAAAAAAGCGAGCAGAAATAAACACACCCATAAGTATAATAACCGTGGTCTAGAATTAGTGACATTGGACTTTCGTAGACTTACAGAGGCGCATCATACAGTACATTATGTGGGTTCAAAATGTTTTCACAATTTACCACCTGCCACTAGAAGAGAAACAATTAGCAGGAATCAAAAAAAAAAAAACTCTGAATTCTTTACAGAAAATGCATATTACAATATTCAAGAATACTTAGCTGATATAAAGTAGATGTATGATGTTACCTCGTTTCACATATATGATACGATATATACTATAAGTATCATTATTTATCTTTGATGGCATTGACATTTGACATACCATATAATCTAATATACTTATATTCATGATCAATAAATATCGATCTATCTACCTATCTATGTATAATGGTTTCGAATATATTCATTCTAAATTGTATGAGAATATTATAACCGCGATAGGGATGCTTGATTGTAGTTTACAGTCACATATATTATCGTACCTTACCTAAAAGTGTGATAGATCTTCGCTAAACACTCTCAAGCATAATGGCGTCATTGACAAATTGTTGGCTCCATAGATCTCTGGAATATCCTAGCAAGAGCTAGTGGATGTAAAGTTTACAGAGTGTAGGTAAGTTAATCCATTCTAAAGTGGAATGGTTTATTTTCATTACATGGTCGATATGGATGACTTATGCATATCATACCATTACTCTTAATTTACCAATATATACATAGAACACCACATTCGTGTTTGCCATAATTCGTTAGAAATGACAAAAGAAGGATACAACATATACTTCATTTACCACTATTTACTACTAAGGCCTGAATCCTTTATGTCAAACTGTAAATTAATTATAAAGTTAACTTTGCAAGGAACCGCCAAGATCAGGATCAACGCGTACTAAATTCTATTGATGACAGAAATTTGAACGGTTAGGTAATGCTCGTCCAGGAATGTTCCAAGCATGTGAATAATGTGAATAATGTTAAATGGATAATGCCAACTGTTGAGTAAGCAAAAGGGTGCATATATTATTTGTGCTGACAGAGCGAATAGACACCATGTATATCACTTGCGCCAGTAATAAGGACACCCAGTTTGAGCTTAGTCAGATGATACTAGAGCCAACTGGCTGATTATCCAACTATGATATGGCAACCTGCTTTTCTTCATTTTAACCGATTTGTTTAGATTTTTGGCTTAGGATATTGGAATAGATTTCAAATAAATTAATATTAATGGATTTGATAGAAACACACTCGCGGTATTGGCCACTGCACATTCGGACGATGACTTGATCCTTTACAATTTCCGCCATTATTGCCGATTGAATTATATATGCACCATTAATTTACTCGTATAAGTGTATAAGATTATTTGGAAATATTAGGTCAAATTGTTAGTTTATGATAGTTTGCATAAACTAAGTTTTATTTTATTTGTATAACTTTTACAGCGATGTTTCGAATGGAGCATTAATTCATTCTCACAGGTAACATTTTCGTCGAATTGATAAAAAAAATTGCAACGCATTTCACACTTGATTCGTTTCAGATCAGACTTTTTATCGATGCACTTTTATTTCTTTATAATATGATTTGAACTGAACGCAACGCTATAGATATGGTATTTATATGAAAATTCTGATACAGACAAAATAAATAAATAAATAAAAGTAATAAAAAACGGAATTAAGGTTAATTCTATAATAAAAAACTAAAACAATTCAATTGATGATAATAACAACAACAACATTAATGACAAAAAAATAACAAATACATCTCAACAAATTACATCCCAAAATTATCAGAAAAATGCAAAACACACTAAAAAATTAAAAAAAGTAATTTATTAACAATATTTTAATAATTGCGGAAAACATTTCTCGAAACTAAAAGCAAAAACCCCCCAAAATAAAATCTTACAGGCAATGCACAAAGTGCTGCAATATGTAATAACATTATAAAATATTAATACTAAATCTTGTTGTTTTGTATTAACTTATATAATATAATTACTTTAAAAACATAAAAGATGACTTTGTATTAATTGTATGATTTTTCCTTATAAGATGTTTTACGAAAAACTTCATAATATTATTTTGGTCTGCATCAGGAAGAACCATTCATTCCCCTAATAATGAATGACATGTCTAAAACATTTCGGAAACCGCTGAATTCCAAATCAAAAAACTACATATTATAAAGAAATAAAAGTATATCGATAGAAAATGTGCTTCGAACGGAATGACATGTAAAACGATTTGCCAAATTAAATTTTACAGTTCATGTTAATTTATTAGAAATTGATATGTTATGTCTGTAAATTGGTTATTAAATCTCCATAGAACAACATTTTATTAATATGGTACCTATGCTATCAGTATACAAACATAAAATGTTAAGTTAAATAGCGCATATCGACGCCTTGTTAAATTGTACGAACAATAAAAAAATGTATTGCCACGTAGATCGAAAATGCCTACAGTTGCACATTTTCAAAGATAAAACGCGCACTTTATTTATGATGTTAAATATTTGTTGGCACACAAACCCAAAAATAAATAAAGCGGATGTATGCGCGTTATTTCACGTTTTTCAAAAGCGACAGACCATATCGCTCACGCGGTTGGTCGCTGACAGTAAAATTTACTCTTGCCTGTAAATTAAATGTTTACCTTTAATTTTAAAGAGCGCTTTAGGGTCGTTTATTGTTTTGCAAATTTATACGTTCGACGTGTAATGTTTTCGCGCAATTTAATAACTGAAACGGTTTTTTTGCAGTAAGCATGGAAAACATTACGCTATGGAAATACCGCACATAATTTATTCTGTTTTATAGAAATTTATTTGGGTAGTTTATTTAGGATCGAAAGTTAATGAAATCTAATTATGTAATTATTACAATAAATTAAATTTAAAAATGAGTCATACTTTATATTTATGATACAAACCATGTAAACGTTATAAATTTGTAATTATTTGGGTATACTTTGATTTCAATTTGTTTTAAAAATTAATTTTCATCAAATATATTAAAACTGGCTCTTTTGTAAATTCTGCTCCATATACGCAAACAATTATTGTTGTTTATGAAAATTAATCGTGCGAACTTTGATGTAACATTAATTTTAGTATATGGCGTGACACCCAACATGTTTACAGGTATGTGGAGGCTAGTATTTATGCTGTGTTACTTTAATGAAATTTATTGAATGTAACGATAATGCCTCAATTAATTTCATCGAAGTTGTATAGTAGTAACTCATATTTATTTATTGAACTTTATGATACCCTTAATACCATCATCAACACAACCAATCGTACTGTGTTTATTGTACTTTAAAAAACAAAAGATACGAAGCATAATTTGTGAGTCGTCCAGATAAATCGTTGCATAACAAAAATTTTACCCGATAATTATCACACTAATACCAATTCTGATAATTAATTTATATTTATAATCGAGTTAATTGAAATTATCGGCGTTTTGCTGTTATGGTTAAATGAAGAGTTATGCTGACAAGTTGATTAAATTAGAAAATGTTACAAAGTTAAAATCTAAATGTTGGATGTTGATTTTAGATTTAATTTGAAATTTTGTTTTATTGTAAAATATTTCAGATACAACATAAAAGAAAACAACAACTAATGTAATCTGTTCATTAAATCTAATCACCCAATCTTGCACAAAATAGTTATAATTAATTGTATTAATTAATAATAAACAAAAAAAATTAAGGCTTCTTGGTCAAAAGCAAATCAATCCGTCACATTTTTCGAAATTGAAATTTAAAGCGATGTAATTCATAGGCATCTAAGTGATTCATACCCCTCACAAAATTAATGACATTGTAATAAACTTTACAAGAACACTCGCATATAGAATAATGGAACAGCATTGCTTTAAATATAAGAAACTTTATACAATTTGCAGTCACTCGTCGCCACGGCAAAAACCAATCAGCCGGCATAATAACCGATTACGAGCGTTGAAAGAAACGCGTCAAGAAAAACAACTATCCGCGCGATAGTTTCTCAGTTTTCCGGCAGAGCGAGTGTTTTACAGGAAAACTTCGGGTGGTGGGGTGAATTACCTTGCGTAATGGAGGGGGCGAACACGTCCCCCCCTCCATCTTGCATTATAACTCACATTACGGTATTAATGGAGCACATTTCCTTGTCAATAAATTACATTTCTATTCATTTTTAATATGAGTAATCACGCTACTTAAGCTCGCTTTATTTTTTAACACTTAAACGCGAACGTTAAATTTCGAGTCATTAATGTAGGCAATAAATTGCGAATTTAATTGTATTTGTGAGAATCGGTATTTGCGCGGCGCAATTTGTTGCCACAATTTAAATTTAAAATGACGGGAGGATGCATAATTATTTGTTACATTTAATCAATAATTCCGATGCATTAAACGAATTCAAAATTAACGAAAAGTAGGTTTGGTAAAAAGATTGGAAATATGGACATAATTTAACGTTATTGTTAGCACAGAAGAATTAATTTGAAATATTTTACGATCTTTGTGCATTTATACATTATTAATTGTAATTTCCAGAGCAGCGTAGATTTGCTGTAAAATTTCCCTCGAAGATGGGGATAAATGGAAGTGATTCCCAGGTGACTCGATTTGTCCCTCTTGACTTTGTTTTTGATGCCACTACTGCCACCTTGTCCAAATATCTTATTTATTGTAGTTGAGTCCTTATGCAATATTTCTTATTTAAATTATTGTCTTATTATCAAATCCCGGTTTTGGCGTCTTTATTTATTTTCAATGTTTTGATTCATTTCGTCCTCTACCGGTCTTGGAAAATTAATTGTGTTTATTAATTATTTCTTGTTTTTTTTTCTCACGCCCCTCTTGTTTGTTTCCTACCACTTGTTCTTTACTAGTTTTAAGATTTCTTTCCACTTTTCGTGCTCATTAATTTCAGCTTTTTGTGATTTCTGTTCTCAAGTACGAAATGGCATGTCCTTGATGACATTTCAATTGCAAGTGAAACGCGAAATGGTTTTAACATTTTATGTTTAAATTTGAAAAATCTTGTATAAAACTAGTTGCAACATGGTATAATTTTTATTTCTCGACGTGCTGTTCACGTGTCGTGACGAAAAGTATTTAATTTTGCCACTTGGTTTGAAAATAGCTGTTCTTTGTGCGTTTATCTAAATTTGAGGTTTTATTAAGCGTATATATTTAATTATGTGATACACCTTTTATTTTGTTTTTAAATATCGTAATCGAGTCCCACGAGTTGTAATTGGTTTGATACGATTTATTTACATAAAGTTTAATTGGTCTTTTGTTGAGATTTATATGAGTTCATTTACGGTCTGAATAATTATTCCTTTGTTAAAAATTGCCCTATTGCTCGGAATTCCTTCCACTAATGATGCCATTGTGTTGTTAAAATTAAAGAAAATTTGAAAGTATGAATTACCGCGGTCGCTGTCTTATTTTTCTTTTGCTAAATGATGATTTAAAATTTATATAATTTATATAAGATATGGATGCGTGAGCTTTATTCTGTCAATAACTTTTCAATGTTTTAATCATTTCATTTTCTCTAATTTAAAATCAAACTGAATTCTATTTAACTTATTTAACTAACTATTTAGCTCATATTAAAATAATAATTTGTTTTTTATAATGTTCCAAGTGCGCACGTTTTTAAAAATTTTCCTACAGCTTCTTTTCGTTTTTCAGTTCTTTCGTTTTTAACGACGATTATTTAATCTTAAATCGCTTAGATAAATTATTATGGTATTAATCTATTACGATTTCAATCAAGTTTTAATTTCTCCGTTTTATTATTTGAATTTTCGTTTCTTTTGGTATTTTTATTGCCACGTTGCTTATTATTCATTACTTAATTAATGTATGTAAGAATTTTGCAATTTTTTAATTTTGGATACAATTAGTGATTAAGTTGGCTACGTGCGTTATGCAGATAAGTTGGGATATCAGTATCGAATATTAACTAGCGTTTCTAAGACGCACATTGTTGGATTGGATTTATGCATGGATTGGATTGAATATTTCACTTCAACTAAAAAAAGAGACAACAACCCCCAAAATATACTAATAAACTAGGATGAAACATGAAGATTTTATGTAGGATGAAATATGATATGGGTTCAGCTTACCATAAGAATTGATGAAAAGTATGATAGACAAAAATTAATAAAAGAAGAAGAATACATATTTCTATATTCTTAAACTGTTCTTCTTCGCTGTCCTTGATTATTAAGTGACGTAGTACGGCTGCAGGATGATGTTCAGAGTTTTTAGATTAAAAAAAGAGATTCTGTTTTTGAATGCCAGATGATTATTTTCTGACAGACCCCAAAATGTATTAATAAACTAGGATGGAATGTGGAGGTTGTGTGTAGGAAGAAATATGATATGAATGCACCTTACAATAAGGATTGGTGATGTTTCTATACTCCTGGATTGTTCTTCTTGGCTGCAGCGTCCTCGATCGTTAAGTGTTTTTGACGTAGTACGGCTGCTGGAAATTAAATTTATAGTTGGGGCATTTGGTGTTCTTAGAATTATCTGGACGAGATATATTGGACATTAGATTATAATTACGATTTGATTGCGAAGAATAATTTCATCAAAAAGAAGGATGCTATTGAGAGGTTTCAAAATTAAAAAAAAAGAGAAATTTTGTTTTGGAATGAGACGATTATTTTCTGACAACCCTCAAAACTTAGTAATAAACTAGGAATAAAATGTGAAGACTTTGTGTAGGAAGAAATATGATAGTACCTTCCAACAAGGATTGATGAGAAGTATAATAGAGATAAATAGACAGAAAAAGAAGATGTTTCTATATTCATGGATTGTTTTGGTGTTTTTGGAATCACTTGAAAGAGATATTTTATAATTACGATTTGATTGCGAAGAATAATTTCAAAGAAGGAGGATGATGTTGAGAGGTTTAAAATTCCTTAAAAGCAAGTAAATCACATTTACAGACTTTCACAGTCCATCTACAGAACGTTATGATTAAAACGTCACCAGTCTAGAGAGAATTTTCATTAAGGTGCATGAGATTTTTATTTAAGATTAAGAAGTGACACATCTTTGAAAGAAGAACTTTCTCATACTTAGATACATTTCAAGCTAACTGGCGCAGTCGTGATGACCAGCGCATTTTTTGAAATAACTTTTTTATAAAAGTTGCTCAAAATTTCAATATCTCTAACTATTATAAGAACCATTTTTTCGACAAACAATACAATACAAAATAGATGACAGGACTGATCCGTCATTTCCGGTCAAGATGTTGCTTTCAGAATAGGAGCTTTTCTTCCTTGCTATATAAAAATCTTAAGTTCAAAGTTTCATAATTTTAACAGAAACGTTTACACACACTAACAGAATTGGAGCACATTTGGATATACTTGTATTTTAATATCTGCGTGCACAGTAAATCGTGTTTGATATAATACATGCCCTCATAGCAAATAATGCCTTTAAATGAAGAGAAAATAGTTTCGCCCGTTACCCTTCATATACCATGGTTTTTCTAATACAACTAATGTTGATTTACTATTTCAAGTTCGCTCAATGCCTACACGTGAATGATCTGTACATCAGTTATCTTCTCCAACGTGTAGCACTGTTTACGATCACATTCGATCATCTCTCGATTCTAAACTGAACACTACTTCTAATAGCAATGCATTCTTTTGCAATCTGTTTCCATTTTCCTACTTTTTATTTTAGGCCTATATGATAACACTTCCCCACCGTTTTCCACATCATCAACTCACATCATCTGTACTCACCACTATTCCTCTTTCAAATAGTCTGGTTGTGTACCAAATGTGCATATCGCCATGTACCTTACATTATATCCCGATTTTCTGAATTTGTCTTCTAATTCCTATACAAACACTTCCCCATTGCTTCTCCCCCTTTCTGCGATGCATTCTTTTGCAATCTGTTTCCATTTTCCTACTTTTTATTTTAGGCCTATATGATAACACTTCCCCACCGTTTTCAACATCATCAACTCACATCATCTGTACTCACCACTATTCCTCTTTCAAATAGTCTGGTTGTGTACCAAATATGCATATCGCCATGTACCTTACATTATATCCCGATTTTCTGAATTTGTCTTCTAATCCCTGTACAAACACTTCCCCTTTGCTTCTGCCCCTTTCTGCCTCTTAAAATCTTCTTAAAATAATCTCAAGTAGGCTATGAGGTAGGTACAGATTTACATGTATATGAATTATCAATTATCCTGCGGCTTGCTGATTGTACTATTACGCCAATTACGTTGCTCAAGAATTCATGGGCGACTTGAAGTTTAACTTGTTTATCAGTTTTCTTTAGGATATGCCGTTCGTCCTAATTACCCATTGCCTTCCAACAATATTCTTACCTATCTTTGCTCTCCTTTATCATTCTTTCGCATTCATATTTCACCATTTCTATTCATCGATTGTCGTGTGAAAATGTACTATTT
Source organism: Geotrupes spiniger (assembly GCA_959613385.1). Classification (NCBI taxonomy): domain Eukaryota; kingdom Metazoa; phylum Arthropoda; class Insecta; order Coleoptera; family Geotrupidae; genus Geotrupes; species Geotrupes spiniger. Next base: position 44,297,993 of record OY390731.1, on the reverse strand, counting down.
TTACTTACTCACTTTATATGGTTATCCCACTTCATATTTTTAGCTTTCTACTGAAGAAGACAACATAGTTGCCGAAATACGTAGAGGTACGTTTTGTTAAATAAAAAAAAAATCATATAACACCAGTCTTCAGCAATTTATTTAGTTTGGAATCCCATTTATACCACCGACTAGCTTTAACTTGGACGAGTTCAACCACGCTTCTTAAAATTTTTGAGTTTCAAGAATGGTGGCGTATATCCCATGAGGAATATTGAACATTGTTGCTGTTGGATCACGATATGGTCTGAATGGACAGTCGCAGAGTTATCGTTGGTCGAAATTTTCTTTGCAATTTAATTAAAAATAAAGTAGATTGTTCTTTGTTATTACAACAAATTTATTTTGGCGTACCGAGACTTGCATCAAGAAACAATGTAACTTTCTTTATTCGAAGCTGCAAGACTAATGCCATGCCAAGGAGCATATCAGATTCAATTATTTCAAAACACCATCCCAAATGTTTTTCACATCTCTGAAAGAACCAAATCCTTGCAAATAAGTACCCAACTATCTTCCTGATTTGTGAATATTTTTTTCAGTGAGTTTATGATCACCTAACCTCAGTAGTTACTGCTAGTTGCATCATTTTATTAAACCATTAAACCGTTATTATGAAAAACTAAAAGTTTTGAAATCCTGATGTACGAGTATAATTTATTATTTCATTTGTAAACCCCTTATCTTGCATAATTGTGAGAATGCGGGATATTAAATATCGAAGTCGACGACTTCGATATTTAATTGTGCAAGTGGTACAATAAAAGTATTTGTTACAAGTCTTTATTTTGTTTAATTTCAGTTACTTAAAGGATTCTATTCATTGCAATAAATTAAATTAAAAAAAAATGGTTTCAGAAAATATCCTTATGTACTCAAAACTTATTTCCTTCCAACTTATGTCCACATTTCAATCTTGCAAGCATCTTCTATTGCGTCTCTACCCTCTAAATATCTTGGCTTTCGTCTACACGCAAATATCGTGGAATATTGGTATTCAACTCATCCGCTCTCTCATTCCACGTACTTCTCTCTTCACCTCAAAATTAACCAATACGATGCAAAAACATTCCATTAATTTAGGATCACAATCAAATTAATAGCAATTAATTATAATTAATTATTAATAATTTTGTTATTACGACAGAATTAGTAACCGCTACGCTGACCGACCACATAACTGAGGGCGTGGTGAAAGTCATTAGCATATTTCCCCGCATATCGTATATCCTGTAGATATCGGGAAGAAAATTAAATCCGCCAGGGCCGTGGTCAAATAAATGACCACATTTTATAAACTAAGTTTCGTGTATCCCATTATATATTTATTCATGGACGAATCGTTGATGTTAACCATTTATTAGGTTGGAAATCCCCTTTAAATTGTACACATAAACTCAGTTGTCAACACATTTTCTTAGATTTACGACCCGGATTACGTTCAAATTTTCAAATGAAATTAATTAGTGATTTTGATAAATTGTGCGATATACATAGATACATAGTTTATAACAAATATTTTCCAGATTGAGAATAATTACTGTGAGCAACGGTAACACGGTTAAAATTTTCGAGATAAGTCCGGCGAAATGTTCGCGAAACAAAAACAAACAGATAAACAGTTTCGAATATTTTGTATACGTGGCAGGGGGAGGCTTTCAGGTTTCAATTTTAACCGGCAGCCGCAGTCAGCCGGCGTATATTCCAAATACATATTTTATCGCCGAATTGTAAGTTTGATGCGTTCAAAGTTGTAACAATGTGCCAGGATTCTATAGGAACAAAGGCGGTTTGAACGATATCACCGAAACTCAAGAGTACATTTTGTTGTTGAGCGAAATAACATTGCTAAAAATGTCGCGCAAATTGTAACACTGAATGAGTAAAATGTTAATTGAATTAGTTTTTTTTTTAATTATTTTGTATATTCCCCCACTTGTTTCATTAACTAATGTTTCATCGATGACTTTCAAACATTTAGACATTTTATTATAAATTATTAGTACATGAACTGCGTACTGTGGTAATGAAAATATAATTAGTACAATGAATATTCACTTCGTTAAAATATCTTACCCACAGTGAAACTAAAATTATTTTTTTTTTATTGCAAATAAGTTTAATTTAGAAAAACTGATGGACGCGTAAGACGTGCATGATAAGGACTCATTTCTTGTAACTAAAATTACGTACATTTAAATTTTTCGAACAACATTCTTCTCATACAGAATTTTAATTATAACATTTTCGTGGTTTGATTGATTTTTTTTTAGATGCCTTCACTAAATTCTACGAAGGGTATTTATTATATAGCGATAAATTCTGAAAATGAACTTCGAATACGGGCGGTTATCATAATATGTATAAATGATTCGCCTTTATTATCACAAGGAAATATTTGATGGTCCCCAAAGTGCTAAAATGTTGATAATTTAGCCGATAACGCTGGTAATATTTTGATTTACATTGAGAGTTACGGCGTCCCCGAAATGAACCTTCCTGTTTTGAAGTTATTTTCACCTAAATATATAACCCACAGAGTGTTTTAAAAGAGCAATAGTATTGCGCTGCCCCTACTAGGAGGGGATACATGATATGATTATGATCCCCTGTTGCTTGGTAACGCGCAGTTTCCATCCCCTCCATTAATATATAAATGGAGGGTGCATTGACGGATCTTACTTCGCGATGTGCGTCCGTTTGTGTGCGTCTCGGCGCCTCCGCCATATTTAAAAACCGGTGCATTCCATCACCAGCAATTTTTCTCCAAGATTTTTCTAGAGTTTTGTGTTTTAGTTAACGTTCACTTAGTGCATTTTCGTTACTGAAAATATTTCGTTTATGTATAGGACGGTATATTTTGTTGGCGATGCATATAGTGTTAGATTTTGTTTGGTGTCATGGGTTTTCTGTTTGTTTTTTTTTTGTTTCGAAACGTGAATTTGATAGTGGTTTTTGGTTGGGTTTTTTAATACGATGTTAGTGGATTTTTTAGTAGCTTTTCCGTCGTTGAAATTTTATTTTTATGAAAACGCATGCTTTGAGAGACTGACGTTTCAAGAGAGAAAAGTACGACGATTTTCATAAACTGAGCTCAGGTGAGTTTTTATTATTAAATGTAATAACCAATCATAAAATAAACAATATTTTACCCATATGGTAATTTTTACATATTTTTTATCGCAATAAGCACATTGATGTAATATACAGCAAGGATCAAATGTTATATAATTCACGACCAAAACAATTTCGGCGAAAATTGCCTATAAAACAACGTTCAAACAAAATAAAACAAAATGGGCAAACTTTTCCGCACATTTTCACCGTATAAAACAAATAACGCCGTACATAAAAAGTCAATTTCATATTGCGAAGTTTTTCTATAAGGTAAGTTTGGTAATATTACTTTTGCTCGGTTGTCATTCGCGGATCAAGTTACGCACACATCGATCAATCATCTTGAAAATAGCGCGCGTCCGAAAGAAAAAGCCATTATATAAACACACGATGCCATAAACTGATTGAATATTTTGAGAATATACAGATATTGTCGATCCATCATGCGATATGTTATCTGTTGACAAGTTGTTTTAACTCATTTGAAACAGTCGCGCCGTTAAAGACGTGCAATTCTTATTAATCACATAACTTGGTTTATTCAAAATAATATGCAAGGAATAAATTTGATGTTTAATGTAAACCATGCTAAAGTATCCAAGACATAGATGGCGCCAACGCAGTACTTGTTGACTATCTTAGTTTTTCTGGCTGCTCCTTGGTAGAAGTGGATTAAGATTTATGACCGTTTCAGTCTTAGGTATTTATTTCTCTTTTAGTATTATTTATTTACGGGAATCTGGTGAAAATCTTGGTTTATTTTCATCAAGTGAATCAACTTCACAAATACGCCCTGAACCTTGGTTAGTTGTAATTGAAAATAGTTGAAGCAAACAAATCGATAAATTCTAACCTGGTTCAATATTATTTTGAAAATAAATATTAAAAACTACCACTAGTTAAAAAAATGGAAAAGTTAATCATTTTACATTTACATGATATGTGAAGATATTGATTTTCATTTATCAATATTATATTTACTAGGATTAAAAGATGTCGAAATTTCAATTTATCCACATTTCATGAAACACATTGTTTGCAAAGTAATGTCAAACGAATCTATCCATAGGCAACAAAATATAAATATGTTATTCATACTTCCAACAGGGATTTACCAATTATTTGAACGAGTTGTAATTGACAATATTATTTAGCAAAATTTTATAAATTAATTAGTTATTTTGAATTAAAAATTGTACCTAATTATCTAATATTAAAGAATAATCAATTTCATTCGAATAAATAACATCTATAAAAAATGACTTTGTATGATTGTGTCGATGTCATATTAATTATTAAACATTAATTTACGTGTAATTCTATAATAATAAGTAACTCAGCAATCCCTAAACGTGACGAATATGGACGTTAATACGATTTTTCTATTAATTTCCTAAATTATGATGAATATAGATATCAGCTGCGGCTCAACACTGCGATTTTTTAATCTCTAACAGCACAGTCAATATTAAACAATCCAGACTTGTACAAAAAAATATCTTTTATGCACATTTAATTCAATAGCACAGGTGGACGCCCAACAATCCCGGAGTTCTTAACTCCTGCACGATTGTTGTGCGCGCTATAATAAATATGCTCGGATAGGCTGCTCCTAACTCGTTGTTAAACCACCGCAACAATTTAACGGATTAAAATAAAATAATAAATGGTTTTGAAAATATTGCAACTTCAAAGCACCCCGTGACAATACAAAAGTTATAACCGCGATAGAGATAAAACTAAAATAATACTAAAATAATCAAAGTTTGCGACAATTTTACGAAGCGAATCGTCGTGACGGTTGTGTTAACGAAATACCTAGGGATATATTACGTATAACTTGCTCAACTACCAACCCGAGGATGTTGCGCCTCAACACTGAAAATCGTTTTAATATCGCACAAATGTGTACCCTTTTTCTAATAAAAATATGTCATTTTATGCAGAAAATACATTATTGCGATACCAAGGGAATTTTATGTTGAACGGCACACGTTCCTTAGTCCGCAGAGTGTCGCTCGCCTGTCACAGATTTTGCCATCTTGGATAATAAAATTGCATTTCTCTTTGTTTTCTTTCGTTTTGTACGGTTTTATATTTTTCCATCTTCGTCCAGATATCAAACCGAGTTTGTTGCTGAATACGTTCAAACATGTTTTGATTTAATACATTTATATTGCTATTGGAATGTTTTCCTTATTCACAACTGTACAAGAGTTAGAAATTACATTAGATGTTAACTGTTTGTTTTGTTTGAACTTCAAATAAAATTAAAAAGTGTGACGGCTGCAAATATTTTACATCGCACTGTTGTATGTTATTAATATTATCTATTTCACAAAAATTAATATATTTCAAAAAATCTAATTGCGAATATATAATTATATACGAAATTAATAAATGTTTGGAATGAAACCAAGAAACAAAGAAAATCTTTTGCAGTACATCTGGTACATTCGAAACATATCTACCTAGAATTTTAAATAATAAGTTAATTCATTTTCAGTCGTCACTTCATTGCATTACATTCAATTAGTTCTAATTTTTTGGCGCCTACATATTTCCCAGACTTATCGTTATAGGGAAACCTAAGTTTTGATTTAATTTATTCATCACTCTTGCCTTCTAAGGCGAATTCATTTGATATTGAATTGGTTGGTACGTCACTGCTATCAGATTAAGTTCAACGATATGATGAAAGGTTAAAACTTTACTTCACTTAATTGCAAGTGCAAATGCAATCTTTAGGCGTAAGAAATTGTCCAATCATTTGTTCGTGTTTATGACCAATATCACCTACGGTGTTGACGTAATCAAGTTTCACGAAAATTAGCTCTTTCTCTATTAAATTAAAAATCATAACCTCATTTTATTCACTCCATCAGAAAACGTGCGTTCCCTTCGTAAGCAAACTTACGACTGATTGTACTAGAAATGCAACAAAGCTTGAATGGCAAACGCATGATTTTAATAAATACTCGGCTCCAAAATACTTGGGAAAATTTATCGCTGAATATCGTTCTTGAAACTTTGAAAAGTTCGAATGTTGCCATGTTAGAGTTTAAATGACACAACAATTCCCTTAGTTTAATTCTTGCCGTTGGTAGCGTTTTTTTCTAAAAAAACTAAACAAAATTGTGACGCTTCTTCGAATTATTGGAACTTCATCAAGTGTTCGTGGCCACTTTGACATTCCAGTGGTTAAATAGATCGTAATCTTAATCCAACATTTTTACAAAATAATAAAAGGCACTAAAAACCTTTTTTACGTTAAGCATCGACGTCAATAGGATCTCGCATATATCCCATTCGCTGTTTCAATTAAAAGACACTTCAAAATTTATTTGCATTCTCAATTCTTATATCGAGTAATCGATTTTTAGAAAATTACTACGTCGACGTTACAAATGGCCATAAAACAAATTGCAATTGCTAATTTCTGAAAGTAATTGCTTTGTTGTTGTGAAGTTCGAATCCTCGCAAACGTTGCTTTTGATGAAAACAACCTCGCCTCATTTATTATCTAGTACAACGTATTTATTTATCTTCGATTCTAAATTCTACTAGAATGAAAGTACACATTAATTTAATTTTTCTTTTCATGTGTATCGTAATTCTATTTCAATGCATTTTGTTGCGACGCAATTTGAAAACATATTATTGTAACTTTTCAGAAATTACATTTTTAATGCAATATCAAACTTATGTTATGTTCGTACGCAAACTTTGCCCGACCATCTCCTTTTGAAACGGGAATAAATGAGCACCTTTTTAAACGTCTTTTCGCCGACAAATTCATTCAAACAAACAGTTTTTATTTCGCTGGTAAATCGCGACGACTCCGCGGGCTTAATTGAATGAAATGCCCGAAAAGGGAAAACTGCACAATTAGAATTACTTACTTAAAACCGGGAACAATGTAAGAGATTTAAATACTGGCGCAGAATTTCAGAGGGACTGACTTTTAATTAATTTCGCGTCAACGAAACTTTCAATAAAGATGAAATTTGTGCTAAGTACTAACGGGATCTGAATATCAAATAACTTACGAATCAACCTTTGACAGTTCCGCTCGAAATGTACGCCGCATAAAAAAGGGCATCAAGGAGTAAGGGACGTGGGAATAGACCCACGGGTACTTTAAGCAGAAGCTGAATTTATAAGAGGATGAGATAATTGCAACAGTGTTTTGGTGGTCCAATATCGTAACCGTCGAAATATATTTCAGCACAAATTGAAATGGGTGGTAGGTATGGTTGTATTATGCGACGTGTTTTTATAAAATTTGCACACCGGTGATCGATGAATGGTCAATGCAAATTTATGACCACGAACAAGTACTCTTTCAGTTAGGACACGAAATGATTAAATAAAACAGAATAAAGATCATAATAATAAAATGATCCAAAATGATCTAGGGTGGCGACGATGAGCAATGAAGAGTGATTTAAACACAAAACCAAAATTTATAAATTGTGGTAACTGTAAGTGTAATGTTCATTCACTATATTTGCACTCCATACAAACATACAGAAATAAAATTTTTGAAGCATCTAAATTTAATGTAAAATTGTTCTGTGGTGCTACAGAAGCCAACATAATGACCAGGTCAGTCAAATTTTGTTAAAAATTGACAGTGTGAGAAAGATTGCAAAATTGAAAATACGAACGCAATCAGAAAAATGATGAAACAAAAAGCTGAAAATGGAAACAATTGTAATTGGGAACAGAAATAATTTGTCTATCGACCCGCAAGTTGAGGAAATTAAATTAAACGCAAGAAACGTATACGTGAAAAAAGAAGTAAACACAACACTCTCAACTATTAAAAACAGGAAATGAATACTTGAATTTATAATAATAGATATCTATCTTATAGGTAATTTACAACATTTCTTCACAATATTCCAGGAGATATTGGATATTGTTATTAAAACACGACAAACTTATGATTTGGTATTCACTGGGTATTTCAATATCAATTTTTAAGATGACTACAATGCAAGTTTGAAAGGAATAAAAGATATTCTAACCACGTACAATTCAACGGACACGAAAAAAGAACCAACAAGGATAACTAGAAATTCGGCGAAAACTATGGGTACATATTTCGAAATATATTTTAGTGGAGTAGTAGTGTTTCATTTACAACTTTTGCACCAACGACAGATTTGAAACAACAGTTAAGCTCGTATACTTATTACGATAATTTTTTTGTGGAAGACTGAACGTTGCTTTATTACAAGTTATGCTAGATGATAATGATGTTAGTACAGATTATGATGTTTGACGAATATATTCAAGAACAGGTTAAGGAAACATGCCCACTTAGAACTACAACAAGAAAAAATGGCAAATTACATAATTACTGGATAACAGCTGAAATTAAATCCAATGCATAAGAACACGACAGCTGTATGAAGAAGATACCTTAAATAAGAGGATGAATACGAGTAATAAAGAATATCGAGCCTACTCAAGAACGTTACAAGTAGACAGAGATCCAAGCTGCGAGAAGCAAATATAACACTACATTCAAAAAGCGCCAAATAAAGTTCACACAAGAAACAAGTTCTAGAAGATATACAACATTGCTCAAGGAAAAATTGAATGCATATCTTACATAAACGAGTATTTAATAAAAATATGCGAAACCCTAAACGACATATGATTTTTATACCCAACTAATCCAGCGGAAGTTTTTAGCACATACGTCCTCTGAAGGATATTGACTGTAGGGTATGATGGAATACCAGTCAAATTAATCGAGCCTTGTGAAGTTGTATTGGTGCAGCCATTGTGCGTATTCGTAACGGTTCGAAATAGTTCCAGGACTAAAAAAGACAACAGTATCCCTGATACACAAAGTAAAAAACTTTACAAAAAGTTAATATGGATGCGTGTACTTAAAGAAAATCTTGAGTAGAAAATTCGTATGACAGAAAACCACCATTTACAAGGAGCACGTGATCGCTATTTGACTTGGGGGTCAATTTATGTTTACCACACTCTGCAATAGCATACTCCAACATCTGTCGTTCACCATTATGCACGCTGGTTAATTTGGTCCTCATATCTACCGTCGGTTTGAGATACTTAATGAGACGTTTCAGTCAATCCCAATCAGTTGGCGCTGATACCTTTTGTGTTAGAATACTGACACCGCTGGAATGTTTGGTCTTCAGTTGGTCGACAAATACAGTAATTGACGTATTAACACTCTGTAATTTGCTTCATATAAATTGTTTCGCTCAAATTCCCGTTGAGATATGTTGGTTTAACATCAAAATGATTCCCTAACATATCTTCTTTTCGCCTCAACTGATAATAATACTCGAAATATTATTTGGTTACCCACTGGCGCAAAAACTTCGGCATAATCTATTCCGTATTTTTGAGAGAAACTCTGAACGACGAGTCTTGCTTTGAATTGCCCCATACTACCATTTATATTTGTCTTTACTTTAAATACCCACTTGGAACCAATTGCCTTTCGATCTTCTGGCAAATGACACAAAGTCCAAGTACCATTATTTTCCAATGCTTCGTGTTCCATTGGTTTTAACCATATTGTGACCACGTCGCGATAATTTGATTTGTAATGAAAAATTTGTCTGCAAACGGATTTGGTGGAATACCTTTAGTCGAACGCTCTGAAACTCGAAGTGGCTGAACTTCGGTTTCATTTTCTTCGCGTTGTTCACTATTTTCTCGCTGTACACTGTTTAATTGAATTTAATTATTTGACACTTCCTCCTGAAGTGTACTGGTATCGTTATCGCGGCTTGAATTGTATAGCGTATTCAATTCCACAATGATTTCACTATTGACATTGCTTGATTGTTGGCCACAATTTACTTGATGCCATGATTTTTCATGTTTACATTGCAACTGATCACAACCTTCTTCGTTACGTTATTTTAGCAACGATATTTCTTAGAGTTGTCATCGTATCCAAAAAATGTGATTTCAACAGCTGTATCATCTAATTTCAGTCTATTTTCAGTTGGTACATTTCTTCGAACATGGTTTTGGACCAAAAAACATTCGTATGGCGTTGCATTTGTTGACCTAGTGATGATAGGATTTTGAACATAATTTGCCATTGCAACTGCTTAACGTTCTGTTTTTCCGCCAAGCTATTCCATTTTGCTGTGGTAAATAAACTGCTGTTAATTGCATTGAAGTACCTTTTAAAAATTAATTTATGCCATTTTTAATATATTCGCCACCACAATCTGAATGCATCAAGTTTGGTTTACGACCATATTTTGTTTTCATAAATTCAAAGAAAATTCTTCAAATTCTGCTCGACTTCCGATTTCTATTTAAGTAACAAATCGTCGCAAGACGACGGAAAAGAAAATAACCACACGTCTGTTTCCTCCTGTGTGACTGTCTGCATTCATCTACATACATTTGTTGTTGTTGTTTTTAACTTTGCCATTTTGTGATGAAAGCCAGTTTTTGTATTTGACGCAATTTTTCTTTAAATGACCAGATTAATTGCAGAAATATCACACGCCTGCGTTCGCCACTGTGCTTAAAACAGCTTCAATTGAACCGCTATAAACGTCGTTCATGTTCCTCAATCAAATTTTTTTTTAACCAAAGCAAAAGTAAATTCACTCTCTGGTCGGGCCTCCAGAGCAATAATTAATGCGTCATAACTTCAAGGTAAACTGCTTAGTAAAATTGCAACATTCCGCTGATCGAACAGTGATTCTTCACCAATATCACGTAACTGTAGCATGTGATTAACGTGACCTTCAACATTTTCACCTTCATAGCTGCAATGAACACATTGTTCTCATTAAATGCTGTACTTTTATTCCGTATGTCATTGTCTTCTACCGAAAGACCAATTGATGCACGAGTCTGTTCATCGGCCTCGCCCCAACCAGCGATAGTATTTTCTTTGATGGTCTTGAGTGAGTTCCCGATATTGGTACTTGAGCCGATCGTTTTCCTTGAATCACTTTATTCCACAAATTATGCTTTAACAATAGTAAGTCCAATTTGAATAATTTGTATTATTAAATTTCACAATTTTCTAACCGAATCAATTCAAGTCACATAACAATACAAAACAACTATTTTTATAGAAATTAAATTAGAACTGTATAAGTGCATTACTTTGGCAGTTCAACGCCCTTCTCTATTTCTCCTTTGTTTCAATTTTTGTCAGGCAATGCACTTATCCCCTCGTTTTTCATTTCCATGTAAAAATTTTGCTATTATCCCTTGCTCTTGTTCACTTCATTTTTTTTTTTGTCAATACATGGGATTTCTTTGATACACATGTTTCATATTTTTTCTGTATAGGTCCCCTATTCTGGTTTCAAATACGCGCATTTGTGGTACAAGGCGTCTAAACACGATTGATTTTGCAGTAATATTAAAAAAATTAAAAAATTTCTATAAATAACAAAACTCAGAGGAATTAAAAATACCGAACTCCACCCAGCTTAATGACATCATTTAAAGCGGAAAACAGAATGCGATTGTTTCACGCAGTCGATGTGTATGCGATGATATTTAGTTACGATTATGACATAAAGATAGTCGCTTTCTATGCGGGAGCTTAATAATAGAGGACACGCAAAATGTCATTTGTTTAATGTTATAAGCATACTCTGATATTAATACAATGTGACATTTAATTTATGACGACATAAAATCATAAAGAGAGGCGTTTAGGCGTCGCTGCAAATTTGTGAAACACAGCGCCGCTCAGATGGCCGATTCGGTTCTCTCTCTGCCTCTGCTCAGCTCTTTCTCGCTTTTTCGTTATTTCTCGCTGGCAGGTGATAATGACTCTAACAACGCTTAAAATGCCGTTATTGCTTATTACGCGACCCATATAGATAGCGGAACGTTCCGTTTCCTATCGTAAATAAAGATATTTCGCTGGCAATTTAATTGAATAAGATGAGTAAATGGTGTGCGATATCTGTTTGTGGGTTTTATTGCGAAAAATTCCTATTTATGAGACTTATTATAAATATTTATTTTTCGTACATAACGAGTTATGGGAACATAATAGTGCACCTGGCGAACGTAGATAGTAATTGGTCTTATCTCGGTTTGCTTTCAACAAAAGATTTCGCCAACCTGAGCGTTAGGTTGATACCACTGACTCGGTATGTCAAAGTATATTATTACAATGCAGTGTTTCGAAAATGTCGATCAGTAACAATGGAGAAATGTTGGATAAACATTGAATAGGATTTGCAAATGATGAGCTGTAAATGGAAATGGAAGAACGAAATGGATGCCTATGTGTGGATATGTAGACGAAAGCCAAAATATTTGGAGTACATAATGAACCATGATGCCAAGGCTAAGATCGTTTATCATAATGAATCAAGAGTAATGAAGTTAGGGCTGTACAACAACAGAGTTATATGAAAGCATAAGATGATGGACGAGTACTTGTCGTAGGAGATTAAACAATTTGGAATAAATGAGTGAATAAATCACTGGAAGAGATATCAACAAAAAAAGTGAATTAATTGCTAAAGATTTACTTTTTATACTCGCAAGTTAAGATCCAATGGCGTCCACCCCATCTTAATATATTTTTCAAAGGTAAGATCGTTCTATTTTGCAATTAGTAACGTAATTACTTGTGCAATTAAATGGCAGAGCTAAATGAATAAAACAACCGTCAAATGATCGAACATCTAAATTTGATGAATTCTCGTTTGTTTCCTATTATGCGTGCGTTTGGCTAAATCCGATAAATCACCATTGAATACGTATTTAATCGTTTATTTTCATGTCATTGTGTTAATAATGAACGTGAAAGCAATTTTATCCGTGCCCGTTCCGCGACTGTATAAAATCCAACGGCAGGACTTCCGTTGAACATACATAAACGATTTGGAGTCGTGCGCGGCACATCCGAAGCTTATTTCCATTTTATGTCCAAGCCACCTGAAAATATTTGTCATTTCTTAGCGAACATCTGGAATTTCAAGTGCGATGCGTCCGTTTGAAATTTATAGAAACGCCTGAAGTATAATTCGGTTTTGCCCTGAGAGGTTACAGTACAGTTTTAGCGCAAATAAATGCTGATAAATAATGACTCGAAGTAAAGAATAATAATAATATTTTTAATTGGTTAGATTTTAAATAAAAATATTTTTTTGGTAAAATTGGTTGAAAAATAAATTTTTATATTAATTGAAATTTTATTATATATTAATTTATCTAAACAAATTTTGCATTCGTTTCATTTAATTACAATAACCTTATGTGAGTAAAAATGATAAAGTGCTCTCTGGCGGGAATTAAAAACATTTTAATCTGGTCGTTCGTTTCGCTTCCGAGAAATTTATTTGCAGTTATCGATTTTGTCGGACGTGGCAAGTTGTTGAAACTTGCGCACGGTTCACGTCCATTATTCAAATCATAATAACACTCTGCCGGTGTCGGAAAAATGATGCTGAAATGGTTTTAAATTGGAATGCATTCAATAGTTTTAATTTTTGTAATTTTCTTGTGCCAGTGTGGAAGTGAAATATGCTGTTAGATTTAATGTGTAAGTTTAAAATCGCACTGTCGTCGATACAACAGTTGCATTACCTTGCTGAATTTGTCAATTACATTCTGATTTACGCCACGCTGAACTTTTAGTGTATCTAAATAAACATGTGTGCAAAAAATTACAATTACTGTTGAAACGTGAAGCCAACACTTGCAACGGGCAAAAAGAAATACTTCATCGTTAGATGGATCATTTGGTGCAAACTAATAAATAAATTTATTGGCAGATAAAACGAAATGTGAAATACTAAACATTTTAAAACCCGTTAAATGCATTTTATTTTATTTGTCTTTTAAATCAGATGTATGAAGACAGGTATCATTTGAAGATTAGGGGGCACATGTGCGTAAAATTCGCTGTCGAATGGCGAGACACCAAATAAATGCCACATTAATAAAGGATTGGCGTAGGAGTTTAGAATTAATTAAATTAAATTATAACTGAAAGGATGGGAGAATTTAGGGCGTGGTATGGTAGTGTCGTTTAGTTGTGTAAGGAGTATCCTGATGCATTAGTCTGAATTATGAAATTTAGGAGATTGCATTGCAGCTAAATTAAATCATCGCAGTTGTTCAGTCTACAACAGGATATAAGATTTGCAGCGAAGGTGAAGGAGGCAGTGAAGTATAAGATAAAGGCGAGGGGATAAATAAGGACGAGAATTGACTAGGACGGAGCTGGGGCAGGTAAAAATGGTGTGTGGAGAACAAGTGCTATCAGAAGGTGGATAATGGAAGGAAGTTGTAATCAAAGTGGTAATGAAATTGAACGAAATTTGAAATGAGAGGACGACGTAAAATTTTGATAAGAGGAGATTTATACGTACGCTAGAATACCAGAATATTTGGAGGGTGGAAGAGTTGATGAAGAAGAAGGTGTAATGTCATGGCTTATGACAATATGATATGGAACGCGACAATTTTACTCATCTGGTAGAATTGTAGGACAGATCTAAAAGGGAAGTAAGGATATGGAAATGAAAGATAATAGATGAGATGATTTAAAAATAACTTAATAATTCCCACAGTACGCAAGAAAGCAAGTTATCTATTTAGTTGCTGCCATCACAGCGTTGCCGTTTTTTAAATATAAGCACGTACTGTGTAGACCATGAAGTTTTAAAGAATAGTAAGAAAGAGCAGCACAAATGAATAGGCTCCGACATCTAAATGATACAAAACAATAATATAATATCATCAAACCCCACGAAAGGAATCAAATTCAAAATATCAAGGTATACTGTTTTTCTGGTTTTGTTGATACTGCTAAGTTGTAATAAGAATAACAAATGCATTAACAGTAGACTAATGTTTATATATAAAAAAAACATCACATTACATTCTTGTTTCCTTAATCTTATTTGTTCAGTCGAATTGCGAAGACATTATTATGGACTGGCAATCGTATCAATTGTGAAGAAGTGAAGAATAAAAATGCAGGTTGAATTTGCAAATAAAACTCGGCTTATAAGTTTTGATAGAATAATTTTACTATTTTCTTCTTCGGCAACATAACTGTTCAGCAGCTGGTAAGTTACTGATTAACAGATTTATCAACAACTTTTTAAGATCTCTGGTTTAATTTGCATAGTTTATTTATTATGTGTATGTTCTTTTTGTAAATTCAATTCGCTTTTTTATACTTTGTTGAATTTTCTATAGGACAAGGGAATCTCAGCAGCACTTATTATTTTTTTAATCGCCAGATACACCATCAAAGCCTCATTCATTAAAATTGTTGGTACCTGAGGCTCGATTTCTATTTATGGGTATATGTTTTAGCATGAAAAAATACCATGCATACAAATGAACAGTACTAAGATTATGTAACAAAATTATACGCAATAAAAACAAGGGAACAATACAAGTGATGACGCAATCATAATGAAAATATTAAAAAATATTTCTGAAGAAAAAAATTCCTAATAATTCTCAATGCTTAACAGCAAGCAATTACCTTTTAACCCTTACTTTTCGTGTACTTTTCATAGTGCTACATTTATTACATTGTTAGCACTACAATTCAATTGGTGTTTAAAAATTCAAAATTCATTTATGGAAGGCTGTGAAGGTTTAAATTCAACATACGTTTATAGACCAAGTCTCTTCCAAGTTTCGTTTTGGTCTTGCAAACGCAAAGTATCCGCAAGCAAAACTTATTATAATTTGGTAATGCGATCATTAGCAATTTCTTTCCCATCGAAAAGACATTTATCATACGAATGGATCTGTATAACGTTAGCTTGTCTTAGAAGATACGAACGTCTGTTAGTACTGAGAGGATAAGATGAATCATCTTTGTATTTCACAACACGCACGCTGCAAATAATCTAGAATCGCTAGAGTCCGCTGACGTTTTGCCTTCATTGCTTATTGCCATCCTCAATGCCGTATCATTTCAATCTGGATAAAAATAAGACCGTTCAACCAAGTTGTTAAATTAATCAAAGTTGGGACAAATTTATATTTAATACATCCTACGAACGGCGTACAGTTGTTCGGATGTATTTCTTCGCCGTTAGGCATTCCGCGTAACATATTGTATGGGGGCAATATATAAGGGACTAAGCTGATGACGTCGTTGTCTCCGACAATGCGAGTCTGCCGTTATCCCGTAATCCGGGGCGCCAGTTCGCTGCATTACCGACTCTATCATTCATGTATTCACCCTATATAAAGTTATTCCACAAATTGTACCTGTCACATCATATCTGACGCAATTTGTCTTCCTCAACGACGTATGTGCATTACGAATTCTCACTTTCTTATTTACGGCCCTTTACTCTTTGATTCCGCTCATTTGAATTTCGCCAGGAAATTTTAAAATTTAGCGAACGTTTGTTGCGGAAGTGTAACAGTGCAATGTGCACATTCAGACAGGCATGTCTGGAACATGTCTTCATTTGGTATTCATCCGCCAGAATACACCAGAAACAAGGTTGGGAATAAACACGTAAATCCTAATAACGCTAAAACCAATGGAAGTTTGGTTCAGTTTACGTGTTGCATTTTTAAAATGATGACGATATTCTAATTATACTGATCTGTAAATACATATTTTTCTTTTACTTGAAATATGGATTTGTCTTCATGTTACTGAATTTAATTTATTCAACCTTTGATATGGCTGAAAATTTTGACGCCTTACTGTTGACAACAAGTCTAGATTTTGATTATGCCACACTAGTATTATTATCAAAATAATTTTATCAACAAGACTAATTTGCATTTTTTTGTTTATTTCATTCGTCTAGTTTGAAACAGAAATAGTAAAAATAATGCGGAAAAATGTTATTGTTAGTAAAGGATGTATACATAGGAACGGCATAATGCAAAAGCAATAAAACACAAAATTTTGTTACTTCACAGAAAGCTCAACAAGCTCATTCCTTAGACTATTTGAATGTGGATAAACCTAAAGAGAATATATAGAACAAATAATAGACGATTGTTTATTTTCAACAAAGGAACGGATTTCCGGGGATTGTAACACATTTTTTAATTAATCTTGTAGCGGGTTTGGTTGTTACACCATTAAGGCATAATTACTATCCTTGGCAATAATATTTGAAGCAAGGCTGCCAAGCGCTTTTAACAGTTGGGCAAAATTGTCGATTTAAAAATCACAGGCGGCCACAGGCTGACCACTGACATGGGGGCAATATAACGGGTGTTTTTTTTTTTAATTTGGTGGCAAAGCTGACCGTGAATGTTTAACTGCGAACGAACCATCATTATTAATCTGACATCTTAACCTATGTCTAACCGGTCTAACCTCACTTTTAATTGTCAAAAGTTGTTAAGTGACGTTTGAGTGTATGTACAAAATTGTGGTTTGTTCACAGTTAAACATTCATGACCAACTTTGACGCCAAAAACACCCGTTATAAGGGATTCCTATGTTTGTTATTTTTGATGACAGTAAGCATTAAATTGCGCAACAAAAGAATTGCACCATTCCAAAATCGTTTATTAAAATAAAATAAACTTCTTCCAAATAATGAAACAAAATTAACAACAATCAAAATCTAAATATTTAGTACAATTAATATGATTTCTGATTTTTGTGTGTTTTAACAATATTACTACTTAAAAATTGAAAGGCCAGGTCAGTTATTGTAAGAGAGAAAAGTTCTTCCGGCTACAATTCCCAGAAATCCGCAATTTTTTCTCAAGAAGTTTGTGACTCTGAAGATAGGTTTTTTGCAACTGATTATTTCACTCAAACTGATTGCGAAAGAATTCACAAAAAAATGTAAAAGTCCTGAAATCTGCTCTCAAACGACTGTAATAAGCATGTAATTTTAAATTTGTAGTTGGTACAATTGGTAGTGGCGGTATTGAGCTTAAATCTTTGAGTGTGGGAAGATCAATATTTTCGTTGGCTAAATTAATTAAAAACATTCCCTAATTTTCTTACAAATGTCTTTTTCTCGAGTTGTAGTTTCTAGCTGACATAATTCTAGTAAATTTTGAAATATATTCCATTGTTTATCAATGCAACGAACAAAAATAGCAACCTGAGATCTACTCGTTTCATCTAACTCCAACGAAAAATATGTACACTTTGTTGCGATCTCTTGGATCTGGTTGATGATATCAACAGATATTTCATCCGACCGTCTCGTAACAGTGTTTCGTGAATGTGAAAGACTGTCGGCTTTAGCTTTGCCGTTTTAGTCATTAGCATTTTGTGCAAAGATTGCCAATGCCTTTTTAACATTAGAAAAATGCTTCTTCTTTTTCGCTAAAAGCAAAACAATATCTTAAAATGTTTTGATCATAGATTCAAGCTCGTCGTGAGAATATTCTGTTGGTTGAATAGTTTCTGTTTTTTTCTTAAATTTTTTTTTGATGGCACTACCGACACGATACTTTTTTTCAAAATTATTATGATTTTGCTTGTAATGCCTTTTTAAATTAAATTTTTTTGCAACAGCTACTGCAGTAAATCAAAGTTAACATGTGTTTCTGGGCCTTGCTTTAAGTAAAACAATATTTCTTTTCCCGTTCATCATGAAAATCACGGTGGGGTTCTGTGGATTTCGACGTACTAGGTTTTCTGTGAGCCATACTGTAATAAACACCATTTTTTACTTTACTTCCTGAATACTTAATTTGAAAACTTGTAATCAAGTTTATTTTGGGGCAAACTGCAATTGTATAGATGTAATAACTAACATATTTTTGAATGCCAAAGTAAATGCTTATTGTTGTTTTAACACAAATTAACCAATGCTTGATGCCGTGTCATCTTTAAAATCAAAAATTAAAACACTTTTAGCTACATAACTTTTTCATTTGTTCTAAAGGCATTCAAAATTAAGTGAACATTAAAAATTATTTGGTCTCACATAGAAAAATAATTTTAATCAACATCTGCTAATATCGTTAAGAAGGAAAAGTAATAAAGGAAAATGGGGTGAACCTAAATATAATCTAATTGCTAATAGATGTTTTTATTTGAAATAACGTAGTTTAATTCTATAGCTAAGGTACAACATCCAAGTAATTCTTTAGCGGTAATAGAAAGTATGTTACTAGTAGTACGTACAAATAGCTACTAAAAGATATACTATTCAAACGCACTAAATATTTCAAAGCCGTGACAATTTTTTTTATATTTTATTTTATTATTTTATTCTATTACGATATTAAAGCGAGCATTGCATTTGAAATCATATGAAATGACAACTTTTTGATAGCAAATCGCAAAATGACAACATGTCACATCAATGCAACAAAATTAAATCCAAATACCAAAAATATTGGAGGCATATGCTTTTAGTCTAATGAATTATTAAATTTATTATCTGTAAAATATTTTGCGATGGCCAATTTTACATTAATATTAAATATGATATAGTTACAGCAATTCCAAATCTTTCGTGTGATGAGTTTTGGAACCATTTCAACTATGAAATTAAACGTTATGAAATAATTACCCGTGCCAATTCTATGGCACAAAACGCTTTATCCGATACAACACTGCGTTTAAGAACAATTTAGTAACAGACTATACTGATGTTAATAAATAATGGATTCAAATTATTATTAATCTGCAAAACGGTTCAGATTAATTCGTTCATTATTTTGAAGTGTTCGTGTACGTAGTAAAATTTTACAAATGCAAATAGTACAGCCTTAAAGTTTCACAAATTCTTTATTTAACTTGGCAGATGGTTATTACAAAACGTTATACCAATGTAATTCATCCACAGTTGCGGTTTTTTGGAATACATTTACTAAAATATTTTTATTCTCTTTTGTTATTATTTGTATCATTCCGTTATTATTGACATGATTTGACATGATCCTCAAAATCGTACGAGTCGAAAATTTGGAATTACATCACCTACGGCACCACTGCCTCCAGTAGGTTGGCATTGGGTGCGAAAACCTACAATTTCTCATTTGAGTGATCTATGCTCGCCATGCACAATTCACACTCGACATGTTAATATTAATACCACTGCATCATTTGCCATATAATACGACACTGATTACTCATTTGAACTAGGCTTGCTTGTCTTTACTAATTGAACGTACAGCAATACCAGAGGTATAGTTCGGTTGAGGATCCATTGTTTTTAGTGTATATGTTCTGGGTTGACTTTATGTTGATAGGGTTCAAATATTTTGATCGAATCACAGTTACATGTCTGAGAATTGGGTTCGATTGCAAATTAAATTAGTCATAAATTTAATTATATACAACTATATATTTGTATGGCATCGTTGACAGATGTTGGAACTTCTCGTAATTTAATTTAAATTAAGAAAACGCATTTTAAATCCTTCACGCGGAAATGTGGTGTATAGCAGAATTCAAACAAAACATTACTTAGATTAGTCAGAATTTAAAAAATTAAATGGCCAGTCTAAGATCCCTCTTAACATCCTACCTGTCGAGTGATTTATCAATGCAGTAAATAAACAGATAAGTACTCGATCCAGAATCATGTTAATTTGAATATAGCTATGCAGATGCTTATTTTTGGAACGTGATATAATTAAAGGTCGCTTTTAATATACTTCTACAGTTAATTGCACATGTCTGTAAATTTCAAATACGATTTAATTAATTATTCCCGAGGCTATGATTTGTAAAATAGATATCGATTAAAAAGACACGTTTACAATACAAATGACGCGGCAAAAATATTAGTAATGAAATGATACCTTTAAAAACTCCATATAACCCAACCAATATATTTCAGAGACAACTTAAGCAACTTTAAGTGGTAAACAGAAAAAAGTTGTATCGCATAAAGACAAATAACAACAAATTCGATTTATCTAAATTCTTAATGAGTAATGAAAATAATCTGGTAGACAAATATTTTTTGAAAACGTTTTATATAATAAATTATTATGTATAAAGTATGTAATTATAATTGCCAAAACATTTGAAATATGCATTGGTGCATTTGATTGCTACAGGTCCCAGTTAAGTAATGACCATATAATCATGCACAGTGATCATTAAATTATTTTCGGTGACCATAGTATAGAATATTACTGAACAGATCATTTAACAACCTCATAATTAAATCGTTTCCGAATTTCCGTACGCAATACCACAAGAATCCCCCTCCCACTAAATCGGCTTAAAGAATTTATGCATTTGAGCGAAAGTCATCCGGTGAATATAACGGCAAGGAGTGGTTTAACGTACTGTCCAAAGATGAAAAATATAATACCGACGGATAAGGATTATGAGTGACGAAGGAAGTTAAATAAATATTCAAGTGAATTTCCCGATGCGTGCGGGGCTGAAACCGCCGCTGAGCCGATTTCTCCCGGTTTTGTCTGTCATATTATCGCATCGGCGATAAAAGCATTCGACGAGATCACATCGAAGAATAAAGTTTTCTAATGATCGTGCGAAGAATCGGTTCGCAAACTTTCGGTGCTTTTAGCTTAGCGATTCCTGAAGTGAAACAGTTATCTCGATGCCGCTTCCTTCGCAGCTTTATGTACGAAAGTTCGCGACATATTTTTACACTCACAAATTTGACGCACACATAGGCGGGATATGCTCTAAGGTTTAGCCGACCGCCACGTCTGCGTAAATCACATCCTGCCAATAAATGGTTTTATTGTTTGCAGTAGATATTGGCAAATACGCCATATGGGATATGTATGTTTAATTGGGTATGTAGATGCGTGCAAACATTTCAGTGGAGGGTTAGTTAAGCGAATCGTGCTTAAATAAGAATGTTATAGATAGGCTTTTCAATTATTATACCATTATATAATTATATTGTGGAAGTACTCTAACAATTATAAGAAATGATCAAAAATAGATAAAATTTAATATAGAGTCATAAACGTTAAATAATTCTCGTGTATTCGTTAATTTTAAACCAAATATATTTTATGTTATATATCAACGGTAGTATAAAGAATAAAGAATGAATTTAAGATATTTGGAGAAAGCTACGTATACCAAAAATATACTATAAACAATTTAAGATATGAAAACTTTTCAACACGATAATAGTTGTGACACTGCATCTCCGTGTATGTTACGGGTAGCGATGTTTTCTGTTCATTTAAATTTACCCTTTATTTAGTTATTCAAATAAATTAACTTCATTGACGCAATAGATAACTTTGTTTTCCATTCAGTCAAATATTTTCAGCGCGTATAAGTCTTAAACTTCTTTTGTGTCTCGCTATGTCTATTATTTGTTCATCTAGTTCGTTATGGTTCTTTGCATTCGGTCGAGCGTTCGAGTGCCAGCCGTATATTTTCAAACTATTATTACATTTATGAGACGACCATTTTGTTAATTTTATAAATTAATAAATTAATAAATTCTAATAACTCACTTGCTAGCAAAAAAATGTGTGCATTAAGGGGTTATTTACCTTATGGTGTCGGTGCTTGATTTTCTTCTCCTAACTTCGATCTTCAAAATCCTGAAAGAACAAATATTAAGTTATTAAAATAGTATTTTTAAACACACAACAAAAAACGAAAGAAAAACATGCATGTAATTGAGGTTTTAATGCAATTATAAGGTGCCATGCAAATTTGTTTAATATTTTTATTTTCTCAAAAGTGCAACGTGCAACTTGTGAGTAAGTAACTTTTGTTTATCTAAATCCATTGTAATGCATAAAAAATGTTAACATCTTAAGTTTTCATTAAAAGGCTAATTATTTTTAAAAGCCTATAACCAAAAAACTGACATAATCGAAGGAACGTAACACCAAATCAATATCAATATTATAAAACCAATAAAATGTAAGATTAAAACAAAAGAGACTTTTGAGGAAACTTGTTTGAATGTGTTATTCTGGATTGCAAGCATAATTGCTTTATCGCAGACACCAATGTACTCAGCCTGCTGAACACGTACTCAAGTTTACAGTCATACCGCATACTGGCACGGCTCGGAAGACTTCTACGAATGAATTTATTATGATCTGATGAATGAATGGCCAAGAAAACGATCACTATGAATTAATATTACCCTCATCCCGAAATTAAAAAATAAGTGATTTAGAAAAATTTGTCTTCATACTGTGCAATAAATTTCCCTTCCCCACATAGTTGCAGCGAAAAACCTACGCAAGGTTATAACTACATTAAAACTGTGAAACTTATTAATTATTATGCCTTTAAATTTATTCCAGTTGTTTATTACAATATCTAAGAAACCGTAAGAAGGATTTTATAATGTAATTTAGAAAGTCTGTGTTTTCGAATTGTTAAGTTCGACGTTTTTGAATGTTAATCTGTAGAATAATTTATTTAATTTAACCATTTTCAAAATAATAAAATTAAGTATTTATGATTGTGAATAGTAACTGGATTTTTGGTTTGGTCGTTTTGTTTGTTTGCATTTTATTTTCAACCCAATGTGCCAACGTCGTTGTTTTTTTAATAGAACATACAAATCTGTTGTTAATAATAGTATACGTTTTGATTTTCACATTTATTACAATTGTCATAATTTTATATAAATTGAAAAGTTATGCTATTTGTGTAGCGCACCCTAGATACTAATACAATTATTTATTTAATTTATTTAATTAATAATTAAATCGGTTTATATTTTTGTATCAATTCATTTCACTTTGCTAAGGCTAGTTTATTTTTGTAATATTAAATGGAGGGATTTAATAAAGAACTGCGGATATCACACGCACTATTACTTCATCTCATTTATATTTACATTTAATATTAATTTATTATACATTTTAAATTTACAATCATCCTTTTTAAGACTCATATTTTAAAAATATAATTCGTTATAAAATGTGAATAATAAATAGAAACTGCAACTTCATAAACTGCCAAACAATTTATTTATGGTAAATTGGATCCATATTTTATAATTTAACTTAAATAGAAAAATTTAAAACGAGATTGTAATATTATCCATGTATATGATCCACCATTTGTCATGTCTGAGTCTGAAACTGCTGCGACTGTACATTTGTATCAATTTACAAAAAAAATTGGTGTAACGTCGATATAAAATTCCTCACTTACAGAAAACAATCTACCAAATAAGACATTCTTTGTTAAGTTTAATGTGGTAAATAGGAAAGGTATCCTTAAGCTCTAATAATTATAATACAGTGCTTGGTTAGCGATGAATTAACATTGGGATTGTATTGGCAAGCAAAGTATTACAATCAAATTCCAATGCTTCTCACATATACGTTTACAATGCTAAATGAGGCTCCATTGCCGCTTTATGGTTAGTTTAAGTTCGGGATAATTTATTATCACCTACACAATTATTGTCTGCTCGTACGCTTGTCCGCCCGCCCAGTAATTGCAATTCACTGCATACAATGTGGTGTTTGTGTTAAAACATGATGACTGAAATATGTTTCAATTTTTTCTGCAAGGTGACGATTCATTAAATTGAAAATGAAATTTCTTTGTAAATATTTTATCTGGACTTATCTTCATTTGTCTCATTTTTTCATCATTTTCATCAAACACTGAGTAATTAAATGCATGTTCTCTAATTGGAGTAGGATGCGAAGAATAATACGCTTCTATAAAGAATAAAAACACTCAAAAATTATTGACCATGTGTTTTCCTATTACATTAAATAAAATTCAATTATCAACAGCCAACGGATGCTGTTGAGTATCGGTGAACATTGTAACGTTTAGGATATGATGGCTCCTGCAGGAGAGAAAATGGGAAAATTAAGATCTCTATCGATGATGGTTGTGTTAGTGAGAGAGGGTAGAAATGAATCGAATGTGCTGGGCTATGCAGCAGATAGAACAGAAACGGAATTTAGGACCAATGAAAAGTACGATGTGGTAGAGATTTAAAAACAGGAAAGCAGTTAAAATAACATAATATGAGAGATAGCCATAGTATTAAAATGGAGAAGAACATACGTGTGGGTTTGGATAATATCTAGTGGTAAATATTAGATTAACGAAATCTGTATTGGTTCAATCAGGAATTAGTGCATGGATGCACATTATAGCAGACTCGTGTCGAGTAGACAACAGCAGGATGGAAATAATTCAATCTACGAGTTAATGGAAATGGTTAGGAAATGGGAGTGAATGCCTAAAGAAAGAAAAAAAGAGAGCACTAGCATTCTTTCTGGAAAACCACATTAAAACAAAACTAACTATACAACATTTTAATTAGTCCAAACATTCGACGTTCGATACTCGCAAATGAACTAATTAAATCACTTTGCATAAACTAACTACAAGCAAACATATGCATTTATGAAGTTAGTGTAATTCAAAGGCATTTCGAATGCATTTTGGTGGCGGTGGACTTGAACCCCACTTGTGTATAGAATAGCGTGCCAGAGCGACCATAAAGAAGGTGTAGTAGATCACGTGAGCACATTCGGTCGGTCAGTGAGCGAGCAGCGGCGGCAGATGCCGTCTCATTTGCTAATGCGCGGTGAATAATACAGGATGGTCACGTGTCCCGTTAATTGATTGCGTCACGAACAACCCTTACTTGTGTATCGTACGCGATCGTCCTTGCACTTAACTGCTCCACGCACGTGTATTTTAAACTCCGGGGCGTGAAAACACCTTCGTCTTAATTCTCGGCAAATAAATTGTGCCGAAGTGCTTGCGTAGGCAATTCCGTTGTTAATGGGAAGGAAGGGGGGCGAGATAAATTTTTGGGAGCGACGTTTTTATTATCATTGGGGGATGTTAAATTGATATCCGATAAATTTAATCTCATAATGTTTCGTGGAAATACAATTTTGTATGTGCGTTTTTCCGATACGTAACGTTGTTACGTTTCACTCCGAAGTGCTTGGGCAGTAATAACATCGATGCATGGCGCGACGTTATTGTTTTTATTGGACTGTTCCGGGCTACAGATGTCGACACATTCATTAGTATATGTTTGCACAAATGTACACACAAAAATTAACTTTACCGGAAAAAATATATAAATGGCTTCTTCATTTTGCTGAAGATGAGGAGAATTAGGCGTTATAATGACCATAAGAACAGCGCCGGCGACAGCATACAAGTACTTTCTTATCGGAGATGTGAACGATGAGAATTTAGACCTAGAAAAATACCGACCAAAACCATCAGTTAAAAACACTTTACCAGATCCTATTCCTAGGAATATAGACTGGCCATTGAAGCCAAAACTGTAAATTATGGATAACAGAAAACTAACATAAAGTTTTAACTAAGCTTTAATCAAGGCATTCCACAAAAGCGAAAATATGTCCAAGATATAAACAAGAGACGTGCTAGTGATATGAGCAGCTGGTCTCAATTGGCTATTTGAATGGTTGGGTATTTAACCATACCGTGGGTGATAATCATATGACATTTTTAATATAATTTCGAAAACAATTTTAACAGCAGCAACAGAAGACTATGGCAGGCTATGTATCGAAAAATTATGAATTCGAATGCAAAGAAATCGATGATCTCTAAATTGGGGTCAACTTCATAACATTTGAAGAACAATCAATACACCATATAAAGCTCTTAAATGATGGTACAGTCCAGTGCGTTATAAGGCGAATTACGTCGAAGGCGAAATTAAACTAAGTAATTCGGAGGGAAGACCATTAAAATGTTGGCCTCTACTACCTCACTCAAAGCATATTTTTTTACAATTGCAAAATGTTTATGTAATGTAAATAACAATAATAAAATAACATAAGAAGAAGAATGAAACCATTCATTCACTCGCACAAAACCCCGCAATGTTTATGTGTGCAAGCATAGAGGTATAAGATACATTTTCTTAAGTCAACACAATACTGTATGGTAAAATAAGAACTTAACTAGCATAATTGTTTTATATTAAACTTTTAAAATAAACTCTCATAGTTTACTTTATTTCCTTCAATCCATTGTTTTATTTTTTCGAGTATGTTTTAATTGGTCTTAATTCTTTTGTATCATTTGTTAACAGATCATATAATTTTGGACCTAGATACAGTACGTGATTTTGTGTTTTAGATCTGTTCTTAAATGAATATCTCTTCAAGGGCTAGATTTAAATGGAGAAAACTAAAGTGGAATAAACAAGTAGCTGTTTTAAGAACAAACCAGTTTGATCAAACAATTGATGAGTAGGATATATTTTATGCTTGCAGTACATAATTTTTATAAGCATTTTATGCACGAACATATTTAAGGTATTAGCATAAGCAAATTCTCAGAAAATAATATTATATTTAAGTAGTTTCAGAGATAAAACATCTCGTAGTTGAATGAATTTATTATATAATTTCCTTATTTTTGTGCATAAATATTCGATATGTTTATTCCATTTTAAATTAGTATCTATGTTAATTCCCAGATATTTAATATCATGTGTTTTTTTCATTTTTCTCAAACACCTACCGTGGAGGAATTTATTGTTCGGACAAAACTTACTGCATACTATAAGTTTATTGTAATGTGGTCGATTAATATTATATATCGAGAAACACATAAAATACGTTTTTGATTGATTTAATGGTAAAAGATTATTGTCCAACCACTCTTTTAGTAAAGATAACCCTCTGTCAGGTTTTTGTTTAGTCGTACCCCAACATTTGTCCTGGAACGTTAATACTGTGTCATCGGTATATGATATAATTCCACCATCAATATTTTGCATCAACTATATCATTTATATAAATTAAAAAAAGTATAGGTCCAATCACTATTCCCTGTGGTATGCCAATATTTCGTTCTCTTTGTTCACCATAGGTATTTTTTATTTTTACTTGTTGTGTTCGATTGGTTAAATAATAGCCTTAGCGTGACTCCTCTAATACCAATCTTCTCTAATTTATTCAAGAGCACCGGATGGGGCTTTCGGAAACTGTGCTGTTTCTAAACATAAATTAATTAGAAGTTGCAGAGGTGTAACCAGAATGTATTTTAACTATTTAATAAATCTACCAGTTGTTTCGTGTATACCAGAAGTCGTGTTGTTGTTTAAATTATTTACATTATTTAATATTTCATTTTCCGCTAGTGGATATAGAAATATTGAATTAACATTCGAGGCTGTTTATTTACTATTATTGTTATTAACTTTTCTAGGTAGTCATATCCTAACTTTGCCCCTAATTCATTGCAAAATGTGTTAAATATATTTGGCATTTCAATATCCGCGTTAATTATATTGCTGTCGTCCTTTTGTATTTTACTTATAATTTGATGTTTTCTTATATCTTCATTAGTAGCATTTTCATTATATTCCAAATATTTTTCATGCTATTTCTTGCCTTTTTAAGCTGTTCTCGATAGTATTTATTTTTTGTTTTCTGTATAAGTTTTGATATGATTTTGCTGTATTCCTTTATTCATTATATATTGTAAACTATTAGGATAATTTTTTTATGTATTCCATAGACTTTCACGTTTTCTAATTGATGTTATTAGACCTAACGTAATGCACGTTTTCAATTTTCGATTTTTTGCATTTATTTTTTACAGTACATTTTTCATTGCTATGCTAATTTTATTTAAAAAAGCACATTTTAAAATATCGTTCCATGTTTCACTTTCAAAATATTCGTGCAACATTGCATAGTTCATTAATTTAATTTTTGTATTTGTAGTCGTTCCTTGAGTTTTCCGATAATTCAGTCTGTATGCACTAAATCACTGGATCATGATCCGTTATGCAAGATTTTAGGATAATAGGAATCATACGTTTGTTTGTGTTTGTAAGTTGTGTTACAAAATATGATCTAAACATGATTTACTTTTGTGGCCTACTCTCGTCGGTGAGTTAATCATGGACCAAAACCCATAAAAATAAAATGTCTTAAAATAACCATTAAATATATTTTTCCTGCATTATATATTTAGGTTTATATCACCGCAAAAATTTCAATTTCCTCTTGTCGAGGGAGGTCTCTGTAACTTGCGAAAATACCATATGTTGCATTATTTTCTTTTAAAAACAATCGATTGAATGAAAATTCAGTAATTTTAATTATATCGTGCTGCACTTGTATATATTTTTTAACATATATTACGCAGCCATCATTTTGATTAAATGTACTTTCATTATAAAAAATGTTAAATCCTTGTATTGAAAATTGTTCTAATGACTCTAAATACCAAGTTTCTGATAAAATTATTATACTGAAGTTCTTTGTTGTTTCTTCAAGTAGTTTTAGTATGTCGTCAAATTCTTTTTGAGGCTACGAATATCTAGATGTAAAATGTTCAGCGACTCACCCTTTATATTCCTTTGAAAGTATACATTGCAGGATTCACACGAATGAAGAAAAAGTCTCACACCATTCCTCATACTCAATCTGTCTCAAAAATTTAAGCTCCATCATATACATTATACTTCACTTCAAATTCACAGATGAGATACCAACAATTACGAGGGAAGGAAGACCCGTAAGTGTGAAATAAGTTTTACAAAAACTTCAATATTTTCAATGCTCTTGGCTTCTAGTTTATGATCAATATTACAAATGAGACCGTTACATGTGTCTCATTGTTCTTTATTAAATAATAATCTGCGGAAAGTGTATGTGGCATACTGGAGTCCAGGAATGATATTTTCAGTCAATTGAATTATACAATGGAGCTACGTTACAGCAATCAATATATGTGGACATCGTTCGCAATAATTCACTGACGTACCGTAAACTTAACAAATACTGTCTCTAAACGCAGCATTTTGATTTTTATTATTGCACTCTTAAATATTTTTCTTTCCTTGGTATAGCGAATTAGCTAAATTAATCTATCTTATAGATATGTCGTTCATTGTAAAAGTAACTTACATCCATGTAATGAAATTTTTAAATACCGAACTTTTTGTAAAATAAGTATTCCATCCGTGTAAATAGTATAGTTAAACTAATTTAATAAATGAACTTTTTCTGTTACTTCACAATTAATAGTGATTTGAACGACTGTGAATATCTTATGGAAAATTTTTGAAGCAATGGTGGTAAAATGAGGGAATGTATGGTAGGAGATATATCTATCTTCTTTGTGCTAGTGACTGGTCTTCTTGCTGGATGGAGTGGGTCTTGTCGAGTATTGTATAAGTGGGTCTGGCATCCTTACTTTTTTATATAAATCTATTTTATGAAATGATGTGTTTCTTTAAACTGAAATTCTAAAGGATAATTTCTCTTAAACCTCAGCCATTTAATATTTAGCCAGTTAAAGTCGTATCCGCAAGTTGCTTTTTTTCTATTTGTAATAGAAAGGCGGTACTCAAAAGACGTCATTTTTATTTCGGTAACAACAAAATCTCTTTGCGATTGGATGTTTGTATAATATCGACCCATTAGTTTGGGCCATAAATTTGTGCAACGCGTTTTCTATTATTCCAAATTCCCCATCATTGGGAAAATAAGATAAGATGTGCATCATTTGTAGTCTATGGTGTCAACACTAGTATCAGGACATTGTATAAGCTTCAAAAGGGTTATCTTGATATTTCAATTTTCTCCAGTGCAAGAATTGGAACACATGCTTATGCAATGCCACTTAAGTTTTTAAGTACTTTATAAGACACGCTACTGTGTTTTGAGAACCTCTTTCATTTTCAACTTCGTCCCAGACATTCATGTACCCTGCAATGCATTCCCAGATTGTGTAAATAGACACTTCTTTTAAAGTATGCCAATGAAGTAATTAATTTTAGGTAGGGTAAAGCTTTCTGCAGATCAAAATTTTATATGTATGTTTCATCAACCATTTCGAATTATCCTGAATCATTTTTCCTGCTTAATCTGCTTTTCGTAGATGAGATTCCCTTTGGACCTCAAACTCCTTCTTGTCGTTTTCATCATTAGCTCCTTGTGTTATCAAATTTAAATCATCACAAGGCACACATATATAAAATGGAGATTAAACTTGGTGTTGAATATTTTAATAATTTCAATTTCAATCTCACATTTTTTACAGATATTGTACATCTTATGAATAGTTAGACCAGGATTTAAATATTTTCTGTTAGGATTACTCTTTCGTGTATAATAGCTTTGATATGCAGGAAAACTTTTAATATGGGCAACAATATCAGAATCATCAAGTTTTTGGGAAGTATTTGGGCCATGAGTGTCCTTTGATCGAGAAATATTACCTTTCGACAGGCACCGATATAATCTTACATCAATTATTTGAAATGTCGTCAGAAAATATTTCTTACTTAATTGTGTCTTGATAACGTTTTTCCTGCATGAGACCGATATTTTGGGCAATTTCTATAAAAAAAATTTGCTCTAATGGATACAGATATGAAATTTGCAAATTGAAATACTTCCTTTTATTGACGGCTTAATTTTCTTTGTTAGTGACCGTTTGCTATATCTAGATGGTCCAAGTTCAGGGTGAACATTTGGCTGATTAGTATATTCGTTAATATTGTCATCATTGCTAGTATCTGAATCAATTCAGGCCTTACTTCACTATTAAAATGACTTGTGCCTTATTTAACATTTATAATGAATATTTAGCAGTATTAGGTCCCTTGGTAAATAAGTAACGCCATTTTAGTGCAATTATTGCAATTATATATTATCCAATTGAGATAAAGTTATCCGTGGTTAAGAACGAGTTTGCTTAAATTTAATACGTTTTTTCTGTGAAACTACATTCATGTCCGTGAACCGCTGTAGTTTAAATCTATCGTAATTAGACGTACATACTTGTGGGGGTCAGCGGAGAGTGGAACATATGTGGGGTCTCCAGAGTTCTTTGACGACCAGAAAATGCTTTTAACGGAGTCACAGTTATACTCGCGCCCTCGCGGTCGGTCCCCGCACCAAACCCACTTAGGGTATTGTCATATAATACAGCGATCTCCTTCACACATAAATATTACGTACGATCTTTTTCAAAGACCGCATAAAACTTAATATAAGTTTTTCCTCCTCCGTCGGAATGCATTAGGGCGATAATTCGATGAATTTGCATAATTTCGCCGAACAAATTGTATTATTTTAAAATGCGTATCCAAAGGAGAACGTGAATGGAAATGTCGAGTTTTAGATGTAGACGCCATTAAGGAACGCAAATTTACGTGGATCATAATAAGGAGTGACTGCTATTAAATTACATCATAATTAATTTACATTTCTCATTTATTAATTCCTCTTTAAGCGTCAGACGGGCTTGCTAGAAAATCACAATTTTTGTAACTCGGTTTTTGTGCAATTTAAATTGAGTTGATTAAATTTTTCTGCTGCGTTGTTCTGTAGAAATTAAAACGACTTCATTAAATATCAACTACAAACAAGCCCTTTTTAATTGAAATGCACCTCTCCGCGTTTCATCCTTTCAATTCTCTTACAAATATTTATTGCTTTTAATTGCGAGTATAAATAAAGAGGTGATTGTTGTCATTTGATTCGGATGAACAACGTAATTAGCTCGACTGAACATAGTTGCCAGTGTCATTGGATTGTATTCGATAGGCATATTTAAAATGAATGACTATTACACATTTAGCGGAATCGTCAATTTGCACATATTGCACTGGAAATGTAATGAAAATTCTACCACTGCGTTCGCTGCTAGTATGAAATATCTAAATTGTGCATGAATCGAGGAAGTTTTTTGTAAAAATAGATCCTTTATTGAATCCAATTCAAGTACGAGTAAATCGAATAAGTATCTAAGTGAAATGGTTGAATAAGCTTTTGAAAAGCTGCAAACGCGATTGGAAGTCGATTGCGTAATACTGATAGCTACTTTTCATGTAAGAAATAATTGATATATTTATATATGTATATACGTATATATATTTTTTACTTGTTTTAATTAATGAAATCAAAGTGTGGAAAATTTTAAATACCAAAAGTTCATTTTCGTATAAAAACAGAGTTGCTTAGCAACGTTTTATTCTGACAACCATAACGGTTAAATTGGTACTACTGTCATCGTTTTCTGACGTTTCTTTACTGCCTTCTTATGTTAATCATATAATTATTAACTGACATTTTCTCCTCTTTCATAATATTTCGTTGGGTATACAAGACTATGTATGTGTCAAATTTGTAAATAACATAACCGCTACATTGTTCCCTGCCTGCGTTTTATAATTTGCATACATTTTCGTATTAGAACTGCTCACATTTCATTTAATTTCATAAATCCGTATCGATTTTGTAGCTGGTAGTCTAAATAGATAGAGAAGATTCACGTTCTTAAACATGCAATAGCACGCTCAAAGCAGCATATCTTCTAAAACCTCTAAATCAGTTACACAAAACCCCTTCCTCCATTTATTGTAGTAATTAATTATATTGAAAACTTAATTGAAAGCATAAAGTATAAGAAGGCAAAAAATATGAACGAGCGGACATGTTAGGACCACATTCTTTATCGACATTGATGGCAAAGTCCTGCAAAACCAACCACTTAGTTATTAAATTATGGCGTTTGCAAATTTGCCAGAACTCACCGCTCGTATAATTGTAACATAGAGGATAATAATTTATTTTTCGATCAAATTGCGCTTTGAAAAATCCGTTTAGTTTGTTGACTTCGTCATTTAAATTTTATTCATATTCTCACTAAATGAAATAAACTGCTTTTTGAAATGTTGATAGTCTAGTTAGCACGTTAGTAGTCCTAAGATTGTGGGTTCAAATCTTAGATGGGTTTGTCGAATTTTATTTCACAATAAATTCACAAATATTGCCGCTTACTTGATAAGGTTTTCAACATTTCTCAACGTTTAAAAGTGCACATTGTCAAAGTAGACTCGGCCCATTACAAAGATAAACCAGCGTACGTAAAAATATAATAAATAAAATTAAAATGCATTTTATGAAAAAATTAAATTATTTAATGACAAATAATAATTAACTGTCCATAGTTGTTATTTTCTAAAAACATTGCCAAATTAATAGTTCAAATATAAAGGGTATTAGTGGACACGGTGCCCCATTTATTTAACCTATAATTTAGTCAGATGCCCTTGAAATTACCGGCACACCCTCTATTTAGCACGTTGACGTGCACGTGCCTTACGTCCACCTACGTATAATTACAGCCGGAAGTATTTAGATCCCCTTTTTAATACTGACCAAACACATTAGCAAAAGTTATAAAAGTGTTTTCCAGCGAGGCGATATCAACAATATTTCATCGACGCCTTTTTGACAAATGCACAAAATAAGTTAACCGGTTTGTTGTTGCGAGTGCTTTATGTTCCACGTACACACGGATACTTTGTAATTAATATTACGTGTCCCGGGATTGCCATTTAACACCCACATAAGCCAAGTAATTTAGCGGAATTACTAGACTGTTGCATACGTAATGAACAATTACTCCAATCCACGTAACACACGCAATATTGCGTATCACTTCCCATATTATTTGATTTTATCAAAACAACGCGTAAATGCATCCGATCGAAATAATTCAACTGGTCTCTAATTAATTTATGAAGACAATATTAGGAAAGAGTCGACATGTTTGGACCTTTATCGACACTGTTAACAATTATTTAATAGAATGATCATACGCTACATACGATGTGTCAATATGTGTCGATCATGTAATGAAACAATTAAATGAATTTTATTTAAATGTTTATTAATTAAATGTCGAATTCTGATTTTCGTGGTTGCAACTGTTTAAATATTAATTGTTCTACCGTTGTGATCTATATAGCAAATACTGCCATTATCACAATTTATTTATACAATTTAGGGTTAAATAAATAATAGCATCCATTATCTGTACTTGAAATGCATTTCATCATCAAATATGCTATCATTGCTCCAATGCACACACGGCGTTAAAATTCACTTATATCAAAATTATACCCCGAAAATTGGATAGGCAGTGCTAATATAATTGAAGTCTAGACTGATGTGAATGTGTGTTCAGTAAATATAAATATATGATAATTAATAAGTACTTATGTTTTTTTCTTATATTAGAATGTTACGGGTGAGAAAATACAGGATCATTACAACAGTCAAAATCGTATTTCGTTGATGAAATTACGTGTTTGCTAAAAAAACTAGATTTGTATGGAGCAAATTGCGGTACTCTTAGCGTCGAGAAGAATGTAACAAACAAAGCTGTGCACAACGTAAAAATGATAATTGTTCGTATTGTATAAGGAACTGACTATAGTATAGGTACATTGGGATATAAGGTTATTAAGTACATTATAACAGAAGTTCGAAAAATCGAGTCGAAGGAGAGATTTTTCCGTAACGTTTTTCTCACAATCACTTATACGAACTAAAATAAAAAATATTAAATTAAACAGTTGTCATTGTTAAAGCGCCCGATACCAAAACACATATTAAACGAACTTTCACAATCAATGACAAGGCCATTGAAAAAGTTGACGATTTTGCGAAAATATACATGCTCAAGACCTAAGGAAGCAAATTCTCGTCGATTTTTCTAGTCAGATCGTCAGGGAAATTCATTAGGACAAATACCACAAAAAATTTCCGAGTATTGGAAATTACAAGATCCAAAATCCTATACTGGGCATCCTTTTAGAATGACGTAGGCGACTTTGTTAGCAAATACTGGAGTTGATGTAATATAGGAAGAAAAAGTCTTTAAAACGCAATCGAAAACGTCTAGAAAAAAAAACCAACCGAGCAGAATAAAAACAACTACAATTCTCAAATATAAGAATAAATGTTAAAAAAATGTCCGAACGAAAATTTATAGAAATTATGTTCTCATTTATATGAAACATTTCTAAAAGCTTCCTATTATTACAATTTTTCGTTCGGCCAAAACAGAATTATCAAAATCAAATTGATACTTGACATTAAAACATTGTGATCAGTTTTATCTTCAACTTCTACTATTTACAGAATT
This sequence comes from Geotrupes spiniger, assembly GCA_959613385.1. Classification (NCBI taxonomy): domain Eukaryota; kingdom Metazoa; phylum Arthropoda; class Insecta; order Coleoptera; family Geotrupidae; genus Geotrupes; species Geotrupes spiniger. The sequence goes on along the minus strand of OY390731.1, from coordinate 44,261,995 downwards.
AAAAATAAATAATGTTTCATTTATTTTATTAACGTATTTTTAAATTTTTAAACTGCTATTATTCAAACTATAATTGTTTTATTTAATTCGGTAGTGCAGAAAACGATTCAGTGAAGCTTCAACTATAATTATAATGTATCACAAAGCATTTTGTGTTGAAACTAAATATTTCACTTTAATATACTCATATTGCCGCTCAAACATCGTATAAATAACAGCAGTTAATTTCAATTAATACCTGAAACCCCCATCGCAAAAGGAGAAAAAACCGAACACGGCGAAATAATAATCAGTAATTATTTTCGCATCAGCTTCATACGTTGGTACGGCGATATTAAAAACGCCATTAATATCTATTATAAATCTTTATTATCCCGGCTGATTCGCAACCGAATTCAATTATTAATAAGGGCGGCACGACCTGAAATAATTAAATAAAATCTGGATGATGGCTTGCGGAATTTAATTCCCGATAAATTCGACTTAAATATCGTTCGATTTACCGGAAGAATTTTAAATTAATTTTAGATTTACTTCCAATTTAATAAATTACTCCACCACGTGACGTCGGATGTAACAGGAAAGAGCAATTTAAAGCGCCACTTTTCATTCGGTTGACGTCTATGATATTGTGGCCGCGACTATAGATTCTCTAAGTAATTTTCAGCGCATTTTCTCCGACGCAACACTGTCCGCGCTACGTGTAAGACACGTTAAATCTAGATTATTTTTAAATGCGGTAAACGTAATTTATCGTGATGAAAGTAGAGATAAATTATTCTTTTTCACATATTAGTACTCCTATAAATATTCTCCGTGGATGCGCTGAAATGTATAAAGGGGTTGAGGAAGATCCGCAAACGGAATGTGAAATGAACGATTTAATTTAAATTCAAGTAAAGCGTTACTAATTTGTAATTCTATTCTAAATATAAGAATTCTGTTGTTATAACTCCGGGAGAATGGGCTACAATCGCGTAGTAATTTATTGCAAATTGCGGGGTGGAAAGAAGTTGAAATGCTATTATAAATTGCCATGTTCGTTCTTGGTTGTTTGTTTCTCAACATTCAGTTATGTTGTCTTCATATAATCTCTAACCTAAATTATTACTTTGAACAATTTAACTTCGAAATTCCCGGTTGGTAACACCCAGGTGCATAGCATTATTGATCTAATGAATCAACCCATTAGTTTAAATAGGCCTTCTTTGAGAAATGTTACAAGATTAATTCTGTTTGGAAAATATATCGCAGTATGAAGAAGAAGAAGAAGAAATTATAAAATGCTTGTAATGAATGATACAGAACGACATGTGGTCCAATGTTAAAGATTGACAAGGATGCTGTCGATATGGGGAGAATAATAATAAACAAACTTAATCAATATAAGAATTGTTATTTGAAAGTTTTATCAATATAAATCAACATGCAACGGATTTCAAAAAGAAGGGGTTTAGATCTAAATACAGATGTATGTCAATTATATTAGATATCCTTTAAAGTTTATTTTTCTTTGGTTAATTAATCCTAATTCGTTAATTAATGAATTTTTGTTGTTGTTAGTGATAGATGATAGATAGATAGATGATAATAATAACCAGCTTGCAAGATTTCATTACTTTCATAAAACGAGAAATAAAATTCAAATATTTTTCTTAGTGCTCCTCTAATTTATTGGCGCAGTGTATCATATGCAGCTTTGTAGAAGACAATATCTAGTTGGCAAGGGTTAAGATGAAAGTATCAAATTTCAATATCAAAATCAATTTTTCAGTTGAGAATTTTTGGCGCGCAGATAAATTGAGCCGGTAACTTTTCATTTTGAAGTTGGTCAGAGATTAATTGCCATCGCCATTATCCACACGACGTGCAACAAAAACCTCCGTGAAAATATTAAATCAGCTTTTAAAATATGGCCCAATATAGCCGACCGCGAATCTAACGTTTTAAAGGACCATCCACTCGAAATCGTATTAATCTTAGTAACATTTCCTCCATGAACCGTAAAAATGAGATATTACCCCATATGGGGAACCTCTGGGGCCGCGATACACGAAAACGGCGCGGAGAAAATAATACCATTGCGTGCGGCATGTGCCGGCGTAGTGCGGAATTGCGACCCCGCACATTTTGCTACGGATGCGAAATTATTACACATTCGGGATTTGTAGGGACGCTCGATATAACGAAAAAGTAGGGTTTAATTTCCGAAAACGTACCAACTTGAATTTTCGTGTTTCGTATTTAATGTGGGTCGGTAAAAATATGATAATTAGTTTTAATTACATGAATATTAATTAGATTTTTAAATGATAAGAAAATCAACATGAGTTTTTAATGGTACCATGTATATCGCTCCATATATCGCGAGTACGCGTATAGTCAAATAATGCATACCGGTGCTAAAAGTTTTATAAAATCCTTGCTTTTAATGGGAAAAATCGACGCAAGTTTGTACCAAAAGTTGCCACTATAAATGCATCAAATAGAACGTTATTGGATCATTTTATACGATATAAAATGTACTTAAAGCTACGTTTTATAGTTTATGGATGTGTCAAATTTATATAAGTAATATTTCACATATTATAAAAACTACTAATATACTAATATATAATTAAATATAGAAAAAATTTTGAAAATTCTATATTAATTAATTTTTCATTTCCATTTGCAATTATACTCGAATTTTCTAAAAATGCGAATCTGCTGGAATACACTGGTTCATCACAAGTGAAAAGCATACATGAAAGTATTCGCTTCAAAATTATTTTTGCCGTAATGATACGAAAACTGGCGGAAACACCGGGTGACATTTTTAATGTCAATCATTTCACGGGACTCGGTGCGCACGTACATACGTACCCGTAAAATAGGTGTTAAATATATTAAAGGTAGCCGGCTTACAGAGCGAGGGTGGGGTTGGTCCCTTTTGACGGGGTGGGCCAACCCCACTAATTTAATGCCTTTTGAGGATTGCACAGTTGAGTATGGATATGTTAACACTGGAAAAATGGTACATATCACCGAAGCACAAGAAGCCAATGGCACAATATTAAATAAGTTGTTTGATAAAAGAAGGGTGGTACGTATGTGGGTATACAAATATAAAATAGATAAATCGGACATAATTGAGAAGACAAGTCTTACATCCCTAGGACAAACCTGGGAGGACTATTTCCCAAACTTAAATTAGTAGGATACAAGTATTCCATACTAAAGGTTACATATCTTCTTTGTGCGTTATGCTCGTGCTGTAATAACCGAAACTTATTTATGTTTTTCTCCTTATTTATCATAATAACAAAAATATGATGACTCGGTAGAAGTTTACTGGGTAAAGAGTCCACAAGAAATTTACAGAGCTGAATTATATGATGCATACACATATCCCCGGATTGAGTTAACTGTAAGTGTAATACACAAAAAAAAATTAGAATTTCGTTTACATGTTTTGAGATTCCATCATGTTTGTTTGGCCTGAAACTAATTTTGAGCAGATTTCTAGTTTTCCTAAATTACGACCACCATTAAAAATGTGCAAAACCTTTTTTCTATTCAAGTGAAGTGCATTTTCGGTCAATACGGCAAAGTGTTACGGAGGAAAGTTGTTCAAAATTTGAAATTATGGCTCTATTCAATATTTCGAGATCAGGTATCTGATAATTAAATCCGCTTTTTGTGGCAATGAACGACAAATCGCGTTGCAGTCACGTAAGCAATGAATGTTATTACCCTAAATAAAACTTAAGAAAAAATAAAATCAAAACTTTGAAATATTTGTAGATTCTCGAAGAAAATAAAATTCTAGTATTTAAATCAACGGTCATTCACAAATTAGAACCTGGAGACGATGGCCAATGACAGATAACTTTATAAAAAAATTATTTTTCGTGTGATTCAACTTTTTCCAGTAATGGTGACGTGCCTTCAAAAAATTCTAGATATTGGTTTCACGATAATCCAGATTTTCGTATAGAAACTAATAACCTAACCTTATGGACAATTATTAATGAAACACCTGCATATAGTGCATATAACTGTTTGTGCATTAGAAGCATATTTTATCTAAAACTAAGGACAATTGTAAAGAAGTTTTCAAGAGATATACATTCTTACAGTGGCGACGCTGCTAGTCTAAAAATCTGCAGTGGTCCGCACTGAAATTTCTTAGTTTCTCGCAAAACTTTTCGAATGAAAGTTGTTTAAAATTTTAACGTCTACCTTTCATATCATAATTTGTCGATAACTCGTACCGTTTTCGAGATACGAAGACAGGTGATAAGAGTAAATCATCACTTCTGGTTGCCATAGCTTCCAAAATAGGACGTTTTTCTTTTAACTATAGACAAATCTTAAGTTTAAAGTTTCATAGCTGTAGCTTTAACCGTTTGGACGATAGAGCGCGCAAAGACAGACACACAGACGTCATTCCAAAAATAGTCACAATCGATTCAGGGGACCTTAAAACGCGTATATCCGTTAAAATTTCGAGTTCGAAACTTTTCATGATTCCTATACTTACTTATACATAAAGTATGCGAAAGTAAAAATGTGGCGGCATCCTTCACGAATCAGAACTATAGCATTTTTTGCAACCATGAACTACATAATGGACATAATACAAGGCGACTCTCAGAATTATGTTTGCTACAACCAGAACGAATCAAAGTATAAAAGAACAAAGTTGCCTCAATAATCAAAATATACAATGACATATCCCAATTAACGACTTCACTTCACTTCACTTTGTGACATAGTAATGTAGGTAGTCTGTACTATCGCACCAAACTTAATAAAAACTGTAACACAGTTTTATATTATTTAACAATATTAGGTTTACCAATAAAAATAACACGTACAAATGATGATAATAATAATAATTTATTAAAAGTCTCAAACAATGAAAGAATTACATTCGAAATGTATCAAATTGTGCATTTATTGTAAATAAAAAATGATTTTGTTAACATTGCTAATCTCTGCTTCCGGAATGGCGGATATTTAACACAATAGAACCTATCACTTAATTCGAAGCAACATTCAATTAGTTCAAAAAAAGATTTTTTTATTAATTTTTGTGAACTGCGAATAACGATTGCGCATCCAATGAAACGAGTGCAGAGTAAATTATTAGGATTGTTATGGGGAAAGTAGGCAGAGACAGGTTTACAAAGTCTGGTAGACAAAAAACGATGCTGTGATAAAAAATATATTAATTTAGTTTGGATTAGATTAACTTTGATACCGCAGTGATTTTATTTTAAAATTATTCATATGTGTTGATGTTGTGAACTTTCACTTTAATGTGTTTACAATGTTTAAAAGTAATAAACGATGGATTTAATGTGATATGCATGCCGGTTTCGGAGAAGACGAATAGACCTACAAAATGAATGGACTTATGGTTCTTGATACATTCATTATGAAACATTAAGACTAAACTCGTTTGATGACTAATCATCTGATATTCTTTCGTCATTGTTCTTTTAGGATTTAGCATAATTATTTATGTTCACATTATCTTTTTCCTAATTTCTTCCAGGTCTTCTCTCCTCTGATAATATTATCCAGTTTTGATTTTTTGATTTGACGTTGTTTACTTTCATGGTTTCTCATTGTTTCAACACATACGTTCTTTTCCTAATCGTACACGTTCTCTGTGCCAGCCATCTTTCCATTTTCCTTTCCGGGCGATTTGATGGGCATACTATGTTGTTACTATTTCCTTCTGCTCAATTTTTATATAGTGAATTAAAATAATTTTTGGTGAGGAAGTCGGGTATGTAGCACCATTTACGCTGCGACGTAGTGATAGCTGGTAGTTTTAATTTAAGATGCAACTCGAATATTCATATGCATATTAATCTTAAGAACTTAATAACATATTTTTCCTACATTCTCTGTTATGTTACTTTCCCTTTTAGTCAGTAATATCACTAATTGCAATTTTAGTAAATATTTTTATTATATTTATTTAGATATAACGAGCTTTGTAAATTATTAATATTTTTTCCTGAAGCTATCAAATAAAATACAAGACAATTATCCTTGAAATCAAAACCACCATGACTTCTTGAGATAAAATTATTGGATAATACATTTTTTGAGAATAACTTAAACCAATTTTGAATGTGCTGGAAAACTGTCTTTGCCTGCAATGGTTGACGCAAATTTAGAAGATTTTTATTTTCCAACAATACCATTCATCTCGTTTGATCACAAATGTTTTGAATGGGCACTTTCCTGAAAGGTGGATTCTCGACGACGTTTCATTTAAAACAAAAAGGGTTATTCATTTGAAACTCCGGATAACATTATTATTATTATTATTGATTATTAAAACAAAAAATTAAAGATATTATAGATGAAATTATTGGTTAACTCACCATAGCAAACGTATATGACAACTTTAGAGTTAGGGTAGAAAATGTACAGATCTTGAGGAAGTCAAATAGAATAATTTCAATGTTTTGTTTTGTATGTTTTAATTTCTTTTTAATTAGAATATTAATAGAATATTAAAATCGAACGATTTTTTGGAGCTGACCTTTTCGAAATGTTGCATAGGGCTATAATTCTGAATAACTTTTCTCAGTAACATTTTGACGTATTATCGTCCCAAGTAAGTGCAATTTCGTCCAAAAATAGTTCGAAAGCTTTTTCGCATTTATCATAGCCGTCGTAATTAAAAAAAAATAAAAATTTTATTAAAACGTTTTCAGGCGAAGCAGGGCGAAATCTCAAAACATGAAACACGTTTTTTTTTGCCTTTTATACCTACGATAAAAAAAAACACAATTTTGATTTAAATAATGTAAAAAGCCTCAACTTGAAAGAAAATATAAACTACGAGAGATAATACAAACTCATAAACACAAGACAAACCTAATTTGTACATCAAATAACAAATCTTCTTATTTCCAATATCACCTACGCCCATGCAATATGTTGATTCTTTATTAAACATCTTCAAAAATTAATAACCAAAAATCAACAAAAAATCCTACATATATCCGCAATCAATATTGAATACGTTACAACGTTCACACCGCAGTAAACGCTGACAAGAAAATTGTTCGCGTGTACAATGATGTATATCTTTGTTGTCTATTTTAATTACATTAGCTATTTTAATTGTAATATTTTATTAATTAATATTAATTCTTTTGTTTTTACTTTGTTTACTTTGTGTATAAGAAAGTAGACTCATAGTGTCATGAAAACTGTCCAAATTTGATTCTCTCGTAATTAATATTTGCGTGACTACACGCACATCAGAAATGTATCGTCGATGATCTGATGAGTCCTGAAGGACAAAACAGCTCTCAACACCCGCTACATCCGCTTAAATTTATTTTTATGATACCACGCCAAACCATTCTAAATTGAAGAATTTGCCAGATAAATAGAAATCGTTATTGAAACCACATTTTCTTAAGAATTTCGTTAAATAACTAGTTTTCAATTTAATTTCCTATTGACTAAGTTTTTTACTTAATAAGAATTTTGAAGCTATTTTTAGACAATGAAATGAAAAACGTTTAATAATATAATGTGCTGAGCGCACTAGAGAAGGAATTATATTATTTACGAACTATAGTGGCGGTATCTCGCCTCAACTGAGATAAGCTACTCGTATATTGAACTCAACGTAACGTTAAGTACAACAAAAGAGACACATAAAATCGACTTTCTGTTGTGAAATAATGAAATGTTTTATATTTCAACAGATACTAAGAATATTTTCAATGCTTTGGAAACCGAGGCGGTTGGTCATTTATTGAAAAAGCGTATCTCACACGAAATGGTATATATTAGAAACAAGATATTACGATTTCTCATGATATTGTTTCTGTAAGTGCGTCGAAAAGTTTTTATGTGTGATAGATATTCAGTGTAATTAACAAAAGCATAAAAATATTTTCACTTACAATGTGGATAAGAGTTAAGAGCTTTAAGGTTTATAAAATTCTCTATATGACAATCAATGGAATACTAAGAAGAAACAAACCAATGAATGAATTTTCTGTAAATTTTAGCTCCTTCGCAGTAATTGCCATATATTAAATTTATATGAAAGTTCAGGAATTAGCATTATAAATTATTTTAAATATATCCCAAATAGCATATCAGAAAAAAGTGTTTCAATATTTGACCGAACAAATCATCAAACAATTATTTTTTAATAAAAGCAATAAAACACGGTGCACGTATTTCAAAGCGGTAGAATGCGAAATGTTTGTTATATATATTTATAAGCACCGAACCCCTCATTTAAACCCCGATATATACCGTCCAAAAAAAAATGCAATAGCATCTCCCAGAGCTACAATTTTAAAAGCATCATCGACTTCCTCTATAAAACATGGATACGGTTTTTGATAGACAGCGCCGCCACAGGAATTGACACTTGCATTTTGCACGAAAAAACGTAACCACGCACGCACGTACGACACAAAAGTGCGAATGTACGAGCGAGACGGTTGCGATATTGTGATGTAAATAAATGGTGAAATTTCTCCGAGATTATTTCAGGTTCGCGCTGCGCTGTTCGACGCGATTCAATGGAGTTCATATGAATTTTTCTTCCTGCGCGATTATCCGAAACGTTGGCGGGGATTTTTTCCACATACGATAAACTGTCGAGATTGGAAATACTTTTTTTTTCAATTGAAATGTTATTAAACTTTTTTTGGAGCCGATGGATTTAGAGCGTTAAGCTAATTTTCATACATGGTGCAGGATAAATTCTGAAATAATTTAAAATTAATCTCAAAATTAGTTTCATTGACGAAATTGAATTTACGTAACAAGAATTGCTTATTTATCTTGTGACGACAACTCTTGGCCTCTCGCCAAAGTAATACCCAATTAAATAACTGCTTCGTTAGAGTTTTCCTTTAATCAACGGGTAAATTGTTTAATTTACTTTAATTTCTTGTTCGAGATGCTAAAAAGTATTATTTCCATTATCTCGCACAATGTTGTTATACCAACCTATCCTTTGATATACTATGATTTAAAAATGTATTTTTCTAAAATAATTGAAATTGACAGCATTCACCCTCAATGATATTTTATTTAGAGACAAATGTCGTTGATTAAAATAAGTGCTCCAGCAAGCGAACGCCTGGCTTTACTTTATTTTATAATAATAGCATCCATCTTTTTATTATTCATAATAAGGCGCAAAGTTGGGAAATATTCTTCCCTCCAGGAACGACAACGGTTACAGGTTACTTCCATTATGCAATAGAGACGGTAACCAAGTTAGCGGGACCGGAATTAGAGTACACTTAGCGTTTATCTCGTCACTAATAGCACTAATTCTGATTGATGTTTAATTGGATAAAGTCTTCCTGTCAGACTGATTCTTGTTACGTTGTAACACACTCAAACGGACAGGCCTAGTCACGAGAAGTCGATTGAAGAAACACTCTCGGCTCAAGCCGGGGGCAAAAATAACTACCGACTAGATTAATTGGTCCGGAATTCGGCAAGTAATTCCTTGTGAAAACTTTAACTTGTTTCTTAAATAAACGACGACTTGCTCGGAAGATTAAAATGTCCGAGGCAATTTGTAATTTAGTTTTGGTATCAATGTTTTAAAAGAAATTAAACAGCTAATTGAGTAACAAGTCTAACAAGTTTATGTAACTTATAGTGCAGTAATTAAATGCGCCGACAAAGTTTCGCTTATCCTATTGTGCTATCCGATCACTGACATTCTAACAATTTAAAGTTAACAATTTCGTTAATGATAAATAATAATGCTAGGAAGAAGTTCTACGGCTTATTTATTAACTTAAAATGCTATTTATGCGAGCATGTTAAGAAATACTTAAAATATACGCTGTTAGCTTAAGGTCATAAGTGCACAACTTTGATAATATGACGTGTTGAAAACATTCCTCGTATAACAAGCCGGGGTTGGGTCCTTGAGTTTAGTAAACTTATGTGCCCCAAACCATGTTTGAATTTTCCGCAGCAACTTTATAATAAAAGTTATTATGGCGTACGCTTTTGTTAGCAACCTGTAGCAAAGTTTAATGTGATATTCTGCAATGGTTACGTGGTTGTTTACATCGTATGGAATAATAGCGAATGCAATATAATCATATGCGGTGAAGTGGATACATTGAGATTGAAATAATTGAGTTGAGATTCAGAGAATTCTATGAACCACATAACCTTTGTCGTCCTCATAAGATTTTATAAATTAATACTAATAAAATATTTCCATATTATTTTAATTAAATGTATGTGTTGTCTTAAAGAAAATATTGTCTATTATTTCATCAAAACTATGCAACAAGGTTGATGTAAGCATGAGCCATGCATTTATGTGCATTAATTTAGGCCAATATCAAATGTATTGGAATCTTGTACATTAAAAAATTACTCTAAATTACTGTGGAGGAATTCATGTAATAAAATTCAACGTAAAATCAATGTTATGTTGATCGATTATTTTAAATATGGATTTAGGACAATTAATGCGATAATTATATAAAATAGGGTTAAATGCTAGTACCTTAGGAATTGGTTTAGATAACATGCATTTTCACCAGAAAATGTTACACTACGAAATATTTTCCAAGAACCGAGGATTATTCTGATATATGTATGTATGTATGCATTATGTAGAATTGCAAAATATGCGCCAAGTTACATCGGTCATGTTGTTGAATTCACGTTTCTCACTTTTGACCAATCAAAGCTGATCATGGTAAGAGATCATGCTTGCTTTATCAAGATTTAGTCGATGTTTTCCATCTGAAGAAAACGCACGCAAATATTTGTCGACAACAATAACAACAACAATTAATGGCAAGTACTATTTACATTAAATGCATTGGCACTCAAAGACTAAGCCTGAATAAAAATTAACTTATGGTTCATAAGAAGTGATTCTAAATAAAAATTTACTTTTCTGGTGCATATTACAAGACTATTAAAATTCAAAATTCTACCCATATAAAATATGATATATTCTTGTGATTTGATAATTTTATTTTATACTCTAAACTTACAACAATGTAGACGATTTACTTTTATCTGCATTGGAATTTTAAGTATTTAGAAGATTTCAAGGAGTTCAAATTTTTTTTGAAGAACAAAGAAAAGATGATGAAAAGACGAGGATACGAAGTCACATGACGGTGTATTCAATTTGAGCGATCACAAACATGGACGAATTGGAATGTGGAAGGCAATACGAATCATTTTAAGAGAATGTGATGAAAGAAGTTGGTGGGCAGTATGGCGGGAAGAAAATGTTGCAACTCGACCCAATCCAACATTACCCAAAGAAGTGCACAGAAGAGAGAAAAATAAATAAAAGATAAGAGGAAAGATATGCAACAGGCCTGACCAACTGAAGATAAAATATTCAGAAATTCTGCTAGACACTCTGTAATTAAAGATTCAAATGACACTGATTTCATTATCAAGTAAACTTATACAAGATTCTTTCCAATTTGTGTAAATTAAATTTTTTCTCTTATGAACATGTATCTGCAGCTTTTGCTTCTAATTTCGACTAGTTTAAATAATTTTCAAAATCTCCTCCAGTATGTATCTTTCGTCCTTAAATATATTGATAATGCTATTGATAATCACAAGCGTACACCCGAACGTAAGTGGAAACCCAAACTAGCAACTGACATAGTAGTAAATATACGCATAGCAAAATGAAAACCATCTTACGCAAGTTCGTTGATGCAAAAGAGCAGAATATTGAATTGATTGTTTAAATAAGACGGATGGTCCACCGCAGCATCAAACGTGTACCATTATAGGTATTTTCTAAACCATATTTACTCAATTTCACGATCCCATTCTGGTTACCATTATGATTGTTTTGAGTAGGGCACAGAAAGTGCACAGGAGAACTTTGCCTGAAATTCACAAGAAATGTAAGGATTTTCTGTGTCACTGGCGTTACTAGGAGTATACTAAAAGAAGCATTCGGAGCTAGAAGTTATTGGCTGGAGCAAAGGGACCATTTTGGACTTTTAGACAATTTTAATGTTGTAAAAGAAGAAGTAAAACTAGATTATGTCAAAATATTGTATGCATGTGATTTTTCAGACGGTCCTAAATCTTTTATAACCAATATACTGATTAATAACAAATTAATTTACATACATAATTGAAAATAGGTAATCTTTCATTTATTTTATGAAAGGGTATGGCACATATCATCAACATATTTAAAAATAAAGATAATTTTGGCAAAACACATTACCTAATACAGAGTTCATCGTAATTAGGGAAATTATTGAACTGCATAGGGGTTCTAAAAATTTGTTTATAAAATGTATCTTGAAAGGAAAAGTAATAATTGTCAAATATAAAATTAATAATAAGTAATGAATGAAGGTAAATTGAAACCACAAAACTCACTAATATTTGACCATTTATCTTCAATTATACTAACAAAAAAGTTTAAAGGAATATTAAATAAATAAACTACATTTAATGAAATTAAAGCAAAATTATGAGCAAGTTTGGTATCTCTAATATCTGTAACAAGAGCGAAAGAGTCCTTAGTATTATATGTAGCTCGACTAGCTAGAGAGGTAGTTAAAATATCTGATAAATATTTGGACAATTCTATAAAGGAGAGTCGATGGAGGATACTAGAGGGCGTAACGGAATGCCAGTTTTGTGCAAGGCCATAAAATTTAGTCACAAAATTATTTACATTAAGTTGTTTAAAGGTTGAATGTGAAATGTATCCCTTATTTTTAGCATTTTTAAAAGGTCATTAGCATTTTTTGGGGTCGGTAAAAGCTAATGAGTTTCTTAGAATAAGTAGAGGCATTTTGTTCGTCCTCCTCAAGAATTTTAACATTTTCCAATTGTACGATCGAAAAAGATGTGCTATATTAATTCGTTCCTCAAAACGATCTTACAAGTGGCAAAGTAAATTTCATGTCTTTGCTGAAGAAGTTTCGACTTATTTTCATCTAATATTAATCAAACAGGTTTACAAAGATCCTGGGATAAATGGAAAATATATTGTTTCTCCACACAGTAATATGCATTGTCGAATGATGTCTGCAAGTGGACATTGAAAACCGTTAAAATTCTTGGTATTCTCTGTTGGGAAGCTCAAATTGAAGCAATCCGGTCGTGCTCGTTGCGTATCGAACTGATAAACGTTAAGACCATCTCTTTACAATAAATTATTATTATGACATAATTCGACGATGGGTGATACCTGCACTTCTGAACTAAATGCCCATTGATGCGTTTCAGGAAAGACTTAATTGAATTGTTGACAACAACCGTGAATAGAATTTATTACGCCTCTCGTTCTATATGCAGAGTATTGGAAAAACATTCACTGTGTGACTTTACCGAATTTAGGTGAGACAATAAGCCCTAGTGTTCAATATGAACATAGTTACATACGTGTAAATACATAAATAAATAATAAATATTGTTCTTTTTGTCAATTGATTTCCTTAGATATAGACATTGTCAAAATACATAATACATAATATACACACACACATCCATATCGATAACAGTTGCAATACAGACAAACAATTAGTCAAAATAGAGTGGACTGAATAAAAATAGCCAGACGCACAATACAGTTTAAGAGCTGTTTTATAATTTTCAGTCAGGCAGTCAGGCACTTCAGCAATCTCTGTAGACAAGTCATTGAAGACTTTGAGACACGAATAATAGGGGCTTCTCTCGTACAGTGAGGTTCTATGCTTGGCAACACCGGTTTTTTTGCCTGACCTGTCTCATATACTTTATTGATATATCGATTGATTTTCCCTGCAAATAAGGCACATTCATAGAGATAGAGGAAAGGAAGTGTCATTATTTTATTTTTCCTAAATGCAGCCTCACAAGTTTCTAATCTATTCATTAAAAATATGTTTCTTGTAACTTTTTTTGTAAAATAAAAAGTTTGTTGATATCAGAAGAAGTTCCCCAGAACATTATTCCATATCGCAGGTGTGACACTACGTGAGCGTAATAGAATGAGATAAGAGATTCAATGTTTGCAGTACATCCCAGTTTATTTAGAGCGTAAAGTGAGGAACACAATGCCGATATATGCCTTTTCCAGTTTAGGTTGCTATCAACTGTGCATCCAAGAAACCTTATATAATTCTTGACAACAATTGATCAACCGCACCAGTAATGACTGTCCGGAAAATTTATTGACAGGGTCAAACAATATTAAATTGGTGTTCATACAATGTAGGCTAGAGCTATTCCTGTCACACTAATTTGACATAACCGATGCCAAAGTTGAACCCCACACGTTGATTGAAAGTTCGTTCATATTCAACCTAGATATGATAACCGAGGTATCATATGCAAACTGGATGATATCTTCTAAACTATAGTATGATGCCAAATCATTAATGAAAAGCACGAATAAAAGGGGCCCAAAATGGACCTTTGTGGCACTCCTTGTATGATTGAAATTGGTTCTGAGAGGCCCGTGATATTATTTAAGACACAAACCACGAATTCCGAATAATGGAAGTTTCCGCAACAGCACTGCATGACTCACCAAGTCAAAGGCACGAGATATGTCAAAAAAGACACCACCAACATATATTCTGTAATCTATTAATTTGTAGATGTGATTTAAAGATTTAGAAATAGCGTCGTTAGTCGATTTTGAACGAACGAATCCGAATTAACAAGGAGCCATTACTGTTCAAGAACGAAGTTATTAGTTTATGGTAAGCCTATTCGAAAATTTTTAAAAAACATGACAGCACTGATACTTATACTAACTCACTGATTTTCTATCACCTTTCTTATGTACTACACTACTTTGGCAAGTTTTAAAATATTTTCAATAGAGTTTCAATAAATTACATGAAATTTAATCAATTATACAAAGTGATATTCCAAAATGAGTCCTGTGCAACAAAAGCAACAAAACAATACATATTGGATTCATAACAAATAAATATCATAAATTCATAATATCAAAAGGAATAACGATGAATCGTAAAATGAAGTAAACGTAACAAATTCACGAAAAAAACCATATTGTTTAATATTATGAACGCCTCTGCTATATTTGCTATTTAAACGAAAAAATCCCACACGAACTTAATCTTCGCGGTTCACAATTTAAAACGCAATATCCGTTGAATGAATTATCGCTATATTAACGGCGATTAGTTCTTGGATGTAAAGTTCACCAAACAATCCAGCGGCGGCTGCGGTGTGGCGAGAAAATTCAGTGCGTGTAAACACTGGATCTTGAGAACATGAAATCTCGAATTTCCACAATTTCCAGATAAGTGTATTCCTTAAGTTAAAATTTGGAATTTTCATTGATCAGCTATCAGAATTAATATTCAACACAATAAACTTTCTTTTGCATAAAGGATGTGTAACGTCAACGTCTACTAGACTTTATTGACTTCAATTTTTTATCTTATTCGGAGATATTGTACCGGGTATTTTTTCTTCTTAATTATATGTTACAGGTACGGTCAGTTCAATTATGATTTCATTTTATAAAATTTCCACGCAAATGACAAAACTTCAGTCGAGGTTTTGACGAGCAGTAAAAATATAAAATAGGATCAAAACAACGATCGCGAGTTTATATTTAATGAAATTTTGCAATTACATTCGTAGATTTAATACAAGAAAATTGAAGCTCGCGAAGTTATGCCGCGCTGAAATTAATATACACGATTACCATTTAAGATAACCCAGAAACAAGTAGTAATACATTTCAGCTAACTCGGAGCTAATTAGCAAACAGTTCAAGATTGCTCTTAAGCGGGTGCAGAATTTATCGTTTTTCGCAGCCTTTAATGGCGGGCGTTCGCGTATTAGAAGGCGCCGATGTTTGACGGCCTTTTTTATCCCGGTAACCTACGGCTCAGGCCAGACGCCGGGTGGAGTTATTTAGTTAATGCCGAAGTGAAACTTATGTGGTCGGGCCGATACAGCTTGTAATATAAAGGTGCCGCGCTCCGGCCATGCATACTTGAGCAGGTGAGAGAGTAAGCCCCTACGTGTTTGCTTTCAGAACACGCCGTGTTCGGAGTCGGTCGCTAGGCAACCGGTGACGTCACGTCCATCTAGCGGTGAATCACGCAAGCAGCTTCCGTCGTCTCGTGTCCCTGACGTCCTCGTCAGATGAGCGTCCGCGTAGTGTGGCCTTGAAAGCAGACAAAACCGTCGCACGTTAGGTAAGGATCTTTTTACGATTATTGCATTTTTACGCTTTTGATGTGTGCGGCTTTTCAATCAGGCGAAGTTGTCATGATGCCACTTTTATATTAAAATTACACACATGGGAAATGACGACGAACCGTAGAAAAGGCATTTCTTACATTCTGGCAATACTTAATTCAGTTAAGTGTCAATTTATGAATTACACTTTCATTGTTACGTTGTTAATATTGATTTGGCGTTTTTATACGTTGGACTAAATACAGTTTTGTCCGCGGTAGTAAGCTACAATGGTAATTAGTACAATTAAAAGTTTTCCAATTTACACAATTATTTTAAATATTATAGAAGTATTTCTTTTGCAAAAAACTAGCATAATTAAAAAATCAGTTTTAACAATGTACATTAAATACATTTCGTGCTTGCTAAATTAAAATTTGTGATTATGTAAAATTCCCAAAATCAAAAAATGCCATGCCACCGCGACCCTAGTGTACTCTACCCCAAATAAAGTAATATTAAGGCCGCAATTTCATATGCAAACGAGAACATTTTTTTTTCATATGACCAATATATATTTTTAAATGATATCCAACAATGAAAACTTTAACCTGTGAGTTTTCGGTTTCCTTATAAATATTAATATTTATATAATATTGATCTACGATGACTAATATCTTCGAGGTGTGGATAAAAAAATTGTAACAAAAAGAAGTCGGTTATAATCTAGCAATTTCTTTCAATTTAAATTAAATTAATCGTCAAATGACTTCTTATGATTATTTGTCAAAATGTGTCTAATAAATATATGAGTTTGCTCATGCAGAAGGGTTCAGTGTAGAATAACTTTTTTTTTAATTACTCTATTCAAATAAAATGCCGATTATCGTCGGCATTTTATTGAATTGAAATTGAATTCATATTTCGCATCGTATCATTTCGTACAGTTTTCAATATTTAACCATGTGTACAGGTTCGATGCAATGCAATGCAATGCAGCAAAGTTTAAATAAAAAGATTGACAGTGCATACTAAGAGACCAAGTTTTCATTTGACACTACGTCGTAACTAATGGGTGTGGTGACACGTTTGTTCAGATTTCTGATGCAAAATGTTTTATATTGACTAATTAATACGAAATGTGTAAATAGGAAATACTCGTCGAGTGGATATGGCAAGATGACGAATTTAAACGAGACCCAAACGCGTACCCAGGTCTCAGAATGTCTGTTATTAATATTTTCATTTGACGTATGCTGCATTTGTTGTATGATTAAGATTTAGTGTTAATATAAAATATATTGATTCCCTGAATTGGTCATTAAAATCAACGTGCTGTGTTCAGTTAAAAAATGAAACATGAAAATGAATCTTTTATGAAACCTGATCCCTTTTGTGGTATTTTATATTTCCTTTAACTTCTGGAAAATTATTTCTAAAAACCCAATTGTTAAATCTTTTGCTTTATTCTATTTTCAAATAATACCTTATTTTTGTCAGTTGTTGGTCATTATGTCTCACATAAACATTTACTGTAAAGTTTAACCAAAAGTTCCGTCAACAATTTTTTATATTGTGTTTGATGAACTTTAATTATAAAAACATCTGCACTGAACTTTCTTATGCTTAGTTATGCTCTATTTTCCGAAAAAAACTTTTCAAATGAATGTTTTTTAGAATTTCAATATATTTATAAGAACATTTTTTTCGATAATTCATACCGTTTTCGAGATATGGAAAAAGAGTAAACCATCACTTCCGGTTGAGATATTGCTTTCAGAATAGAAATAAGAAATATTTTCCTTTCGTGCTTTCATGCTATACACAAATTTTAAGTTTGAAATTTCAGTCCTTCTAGCGTTAGCTTTAATGCATATTGAAATATAAGATTTTTGAACGTGAGATCATTATCTATCATAATAACAGGGACTTTACTAATTTATAGGTTTTCGTATATTATTTATTACACTGTCATAGATATAATACTATTATTTCAACAAAATTACTAATTTTTTAGCGGATCTCACCAGTTACAACATAATAGACTCATTTACCTTAGTCGAAAAAATTTTGAATTGCCTGAGACATTTGTTCTTGTTTCATTCGATGTTGTTTCATTGTTTACCAACGTGCCTCTCGATTTGGCGGTGGCTGTCCTTACGAACAAATGGTCATTCATACAACAACATTATAACTTTACTTTAGAATCCTTCCTAACTTTAATTAGATTTATTTTAACAATAATGTTTTTTCTTGTATAATAGCCAATTTTATACACAATGTTTGGGGTGTCCGCTTGTCCCCATGGTTGGGCAAACAGTTTTGGATTATATGTTAGATTTCATAATACCATCCCTGCCGGTTGAATTACCTTTCTTAAAAAAATATGTTGATGACATCATCTGTGCCGTGCCCGCTGGATGCGTTGATTTTCAATGACTTCAATAATCATATACAATTCACAGCTGAACTAGAGGGCAATCGATCTGTGCCGTTCTTGGACATCAAAGTTATTAGAAAACATGACAACACCATTACTTTTGATTGGTATCAGATTGGTATAACATTCACTCCAACCATCCTATCAATTAAATATGACCACAGCCTTGAAAAATAGAATTATTAAACTTAACGATTCACAATTTTACAAAAAGATTTTATCATTATTAATGGAGATATAATTACTCCTCGGCTTTAGTAAACATATATTATTTACATCTAGAACCAGACCAGTTGGCCAAATAATGTAGAGGAAACAATTATTTATAAACGTTTACCATTTAGTCACAAATCACAAACAAAATTATTAACATTTGTAACCCTACCAATTTCAAAATACAACTTAAAAACAGTCGGTTCCCTTTTCAATAAAGTTAAAGATAAAATCCAAGAGAGATACAGGGGGTTGTTTACAGAATTGACTACACATATTGCGGGGGTTGTTACATTGGTCAAACTTCTCAGTGGTTACATACTAGAGTAGTTCAACACAAAAGTGATTGTAAAATAAAAAAAAAAAAACTCCTGTGCTTTGGTTTCACACCTAATTGACAGTAATCATAACTGTGGCTTTAACAACGTAATTGTGTTGGATATTGAAAAAAAAATTAAACATCGTAATTTCTTAGAAATGTACCACATGTACAAATGTTGGTATTAAATGACAATACTGACCTGCCTGCTGTAAATGCATCCAGGTAACAACAACATTGTTCAGTTTTTTTCCATCTGATTCAAATTTCATTAATTTTCGAATTCACTTTTCTAATGTTTCACTTTATCAAATTGGTTATCATCTTAAAATTTTTTCACATTGTTTTTTCACGTAAATTACGAATGTTGGTTACTATTAATTTTTTTTGTCAATTATTTTTGAATATTGTGTGGGTACAACTTTTTCACTAAACTTTACAATTTTTAATCAATGAATGTCTGTTTTATGCCATCGTCGACTGGTTTTGTGGTTTTGATGAAAATGTATGGACAATTTTACGTTTTCTGAATCCTCAAGTATTGTAAGTAATTATTTTAAGTTTTTTATCGATTATATAAAATTCAAAATGATATCTACTTACATATGTATACAAATTAGTGATCATACACAATTTGTCACATTTATACTAATATATTAAAAACTTTACTACAATCAGTTCTAATTTGCGTAAATCGTTATTAAAAAATGCTATGCTCCATCGTCGTGCATATTCATAAACGTATAAGATATAATTTAGTATACAAACAGCTGAGCATATCGTTTCATCGCTGTATTTATTCGATTGTTTTTATTTAATCCAGCGCTTCTTCATAAGCTTATAATATCAGTTTATAGTGATATTCTAGTGAAATTTGAGCTTTCATTTGAATTTTTTTCTTCTAAAAATGTATAAGAAAGTCCAGTGCGGACCACTGCAGATTTTTTAACACCAAGATTGGTTACACTGTAAAGATGCGCCATACTGCTTACTATTGCATTTAATGCAATAAATAACATTAATCTTAAATTAACAAAATAATGTAAATTACAATCACCACTACAAGATGTTGTTAGAAACTGTAACACAGTAATCATATTAGCAAAACGCTACATTCATATTTGGAATAATTATGGTTTTGCTTTGTACTGCATTAAATTCCGGAAAGTTGGGGCTAATCAAATCAGAGCGATGCACTTAAATGTACTTAATACTACAACTACAATTGTACATATGTCTTCATATGTGTCTCCTGTGTACAGGTATAGTGGATACCTGTACACAGGATCTGTTTCGTTTCTCTCCTGTCTGACAATTTTATAACATGACCTTATACACCTCATTATTTGTACTCTTGTAACTTTCATTATTGATGGTTCTCCATAGATTTGCGTAATTTCTTCATTTGTTCTGCGTTTCCATTTGTTTTTCTCTCACTCCTCCAAATCTTCTCAAACCATTCATTTTCCATATTTCCGCAGCATCTGTTGCCCTTTGGTTGATCTTCCATAGTTGACTTCCGTACAAAACCACTGGTCCAATAATTGTTTCATAAATATTTATTTTCGCTCTACTTATGGTACATTCATTTTAATCTTATCAGATATTCTATCATTGTCATACTCGAGATTTCCTTCGTTATTCTCTGTATCTGTTTCTTCTCCAATATTTGTTACGGTTCCATCAAGATAGCTAAATTATTCAACTCTATCGAAATTGTATTGTATACCCTTCGCGTTTACTTCAAGCGATGTATGCTCTGGGTTCACTGAGTGACGTGTATTTTGTATTGTTTTTAATCATCTTCATACATTGTCTTGCTGTTAGTTCTAACGTGCGTTCAAGAAAAATCTTAATTTAGGAGGGCTCTGAAATTCAATGGGTGTTTAAAGTACGTTAGCCTCAACCAAAAAAAACTAGAATAATGACAGTATTGATAGATGAGATTCTAACCTCAAAAAACACATATTCTTCATGGAAATCTGTAAAACTCTCAGGAATGGAACAATGCCAAACACCATCAACTTTTTGCCCTATTCGAAAATAGCATTCCAATAATTTTGCTTTCTGCTCTATTGTGATAACCATTTTTAACTAGTAAGGCAGTTTTCACTTTTGACGTATTGTTAAAATTAAATTGACATTTTGGTTGTGTGGTTGCTTTAAACACCAATTGAATTTCAGAGCCCTCCTAAATTCTAGTTTAATGGTAGATTGAAGAGTAATGCTGATAATGGATCGCCTTGTCTAAGATCTCGTTTTACCCTGAAACTCTCTTATATACCCATTTATCTATACTTCATACAGTGTGTTTCCTTTGATGTCATTTTCATCAATCGGATTAGTTTTTTCGCAAAGGTTAATTCCACTATGACCATATACCAGGTGTCTCAAAATGATTTACATCTAGTATGCTTTGAAATTCCCATGTAAATTAAAATGTGCCGCATTACGCAATGCTGTTATGCTAGTAGAGGGAGAATAACATAACCTCAATAACATTTGTTGATGACGTTTGGTTAAGGAGCGGTTTTCGTTTATTTTTAAATTGAGGCACATTATACACTCCATAATAAAAACATGAAAATTTACATGCAAGAAAATTTCACAGGTAACTAGATGTAATTCGTCTTCGAACACTGTACAATTCATCAACATTATCTCCCCACACCATTATTATTTCAGCCGTTATTGTGATTGTGATTTGATAATCCTTCTCATTACATCTTTATTTGGTGGTTCCGGTGTATCCACGATTTCTGTTTCCTATGTTTCGGATCTCTAAATAATTCTTTAACACGATTATATTTGTTTGAGAAATACTTGAATATGAATACTGGTATATTATTATGTCTTATGTAATATAATCTGTAATTGTAAATTTAAACACTATTGGAAACGCATAAACAAGAAACTGGTGGCCATTTTAATTATTCATAATATCAATAATATCGAAAAGTATTCTCAATTGTTGTTGAGGGCATTACTTTTAATACGAAAAATAACGACACCTATATGAATGAAAAATATTTAAAACGTTATTCTCGCATATGTGTCGTCGGGTGGCAGGGGTTAGAGCTTTTCGCACGGGTACAGTTTATGCGAGATACGTGCGTCAGAGATACGTGAAAGCATAGGATTATGATATACGATAGAGTATCTCTGCTATTGGCAGACCTTGTAGGCTTGTACTTTATATAGCTTCGTGAAGACTATGGGGCAGTAGTCGTCCCCTCAGCAATTATATATAGAGAGCTTTCGTGGATGTAATTAAAAATATTACTAATATATTATTTACCACTTAAATACGTAGTGTTTATTACAAAACTATATGTTTTTCTTAGTTACGTTTGTTGTTACAATTGAATTTTATGCGTCATATTTTACCCTGGAAATATACGACTACAGCTTTCTTTTTTACTTCACTTAAATATAATATTTTAAGACGAATCATGGTGAGATGGGAGTATGATTATTATTTATACATCGAGAGAACAAACTGTCAGAGTAACAAAATGAAATGATATTTCCCAACATAATATTAATTGTTTTGTTAAAATAACAAAGTGGATTTTGATATTCCTCCTGTATATTTCATTTGAACTTCGAAGTACTGGTGACTTGCTTTAATTCAATTCGTTAATTTAACGGTTTTATTAAACAACAAAGTATGTGTTGTAATATATGGGGAGTGAACGTGGATTATATAATCTAACCCCAAAGATTTGCCAAATCAATATTTTAATTTATTGTAATTATTGGCAATCATTCTATAGCAGGAGTAAAATTTCAAACATCACTATTTCACAAAATCAAAACAAATATTTATTGCCATGTGGCGTATGTTCAACATATCCAATACCAATCGATGTTCTTGCTATTTTGCCCCAATGGCACCCTTCCGTCGCACAAACCTCGGATTCATTAAATAGTTAGTGCCCTTTTCCTCGTTTCCGCAGTCATTACCAAAGTTTCAACCGCCTCTTCTATTTTCCTGACGTTTGATCCCATGTCATTATCGACATTATCTACATGTTTACTTAATTTGGGTCTCTCCTCTTTCTAAACGAGTTTCCCACATGTCGTACTAATTTTACAGTATTTCCATATAATTTAGAAGAACATAACAATGACATTCAATATTATGCAAATTTAAAGTTTTCTAATTAAACCGCATTAATGGACCAGTGTTCGATATAGTAGGCTAATCCTAGGATGTAGGCTCAGTGGGGCGATCAGAAAGTTACTTTAGAGAAAATTTATAATTAAGTTTGTTTTGCTAGAGGGACGAAATAATTAGATCAGTCTTGGTTATGAAAAATAAAATTAGTGACTTAGCTTAACTCGCCTAATACATAATTCCTAATAACGTCAGTATTTTGTCGTCTATATAAAATATAGAATATAATAATATATTCTAATAATAATATAAAATTTCGTGGTTTCGCCCAGGGGTACTAAATATAGCTGACTGAATCGTAATGTAGCTGTTCGCAAGAGCTATCGTTGAGCAATGGACAATGCAACGCATTACGAAAATTGTTATTCTTAAACCATAATAGTGGATGACGTCGCATTACCATATTATGTGCTCATATAGTCAGCACACACGGTTCACTTTCGAACGTCAACCCCTATCTGAAATGATAAAATATTGCTTTGAGAATTTACATATGAAACATTTCTTCGAAATATGAAGAAATTTTGTGCAAAAGAATGATTAGTACCATTATCTTTCAAGTTAAGAAATACTGCTTCATAATTTTGACTCATTTAAAAATTGACATACGTATTGATTTACATATAAAGACATGTTCACTGCATTTTATAATGCAATAGTAGCACAAAATTTATATTTGTATCCTCCTTTTTAAGTAACAAGTTAACAGTTTAAATTTTAACACATTTCAATTACTGTCTAATGCGTTCAAAGTAAAAAAAAAATATTTACATATATGTGAAATTTGAAATCGATGTGATGCAAAATTCAACAATCTTACAAAATTACCCACACTAACAAGCGATTTACAAAACGTAATAACGATTATTGCCGGATATTTTCCACCTCCAAAGGACGCGTTTTAACCTCTCGACACCCCTTCGTCCCGGTCTAATTTAACCGCAGACTCTGCGGTCGCTCCTTTCCTCCGTAAAATCAATGTTATAGTTGTCTTAATACCCCAGGCCATCTACTGTGTTGCAATATAGACGAACACTTATTGAATTTGCCATCGAACCTTCAAAATTACTACTTTCTATTTGATTGGTTTCTAACTCCAGGGATTATCGCGATTTTTCGTTTCATAAAGTGTCGGGTTTTGCAATAAAATTCAGGACGACACCGTCGTAAAGGCGGCGTCGCGGCGTCTTCCAGTTCCAGTCCCGCGTTGCCTTCGAAGGTTAAGTTTATATAATTAGTCGCGAAACTGGAAAGTGTATAAATTCATGCAAAATGACTTAAAACCTTATAGCGCGCGGGCTCGACGAGTTTACAAACTTTGTTGCCCCAAAGCGTACTTACATTATGTGGTACACGGTTTTAGGAAAGTCTGTGACTTTGTCGGAAAACTTGTGAGAAATATTGAATGTGAAAGTTGTGTATAATTTAAATATAATAATGAGGAGACCTTATTATATTGGTATAAGTTAGAACTGTAATGTTGTTATTAAACACGTGATTTTGTTTAGACTTATAAACAACAATTATTGAGATTATCCAACTATTATATTTTATCAAGTCATATCACTGTTCTTAATTGATGACTTTCACTTACAAAGATAGACCGCGGTAGTTGATGCCTTCAGTTGAAAACAAATTACGTTTTTAAGTCATTACTTTACAACACAATACACATCGATTGATTTGATTTGTTGAATTGTAATGCAATTAAAGGTAATTCATACCGTTTTTCTTAATTGAATTATAGTAATCACTAATTGCAGAATCAAAGACCGTTGTTCGAAAATAAAATGTGTAATGTGAGAATAAAGTAATGAATTAAAAACGAAATATAATTTAATGCAAACACAGATTTTTCATACTGATGATGTTGTTTTTCTCACGTGTAAAATGAAAATATGTACGTATAAGCAGTACGTGGGTGGTTTTTATTATTACGTGAAAATGGATAGAGATAGACTGTTGATGGACTAGTTTGATTGGGTTGGGTTGGGTTTTGTTGGAATGAGTTGGGTTGGTTTAATAACTTTAAAATTTACGCGACGTTTATTGTGAAATATCGTCAACGAATTTTGATTACGTTGTGCTTTATTCTGTCTCTCGTAACTTCTCCTGCAATTGCCTGCTAGATCAATTCGTTTTTCGCTAAATGCCTTTGGTTCTGTTTCTTTAAATTGGGACATTTCAGCAAATTTAAAATTTGTTGTATTTTGAAACAAACTTGTGCGAATAACCTTGTTGTATTGTTAGTGAAGCAAGAGTGAAATGATGGGGGTGGAGGTAGGGAATAGTGGTAAGTTACGAATTGCGAGCGAATGGTTGCAGTGAGCAAATCTTGATGAACGTGCTATTGGGAAAGTTAAATCGCTGGGGCTAGTAACACAAGATACATATTTTAATGGGAGGAGAAGAAATGTATAAAAGTAATTTTTAAACATACATTACAATGAGACAATTTTTTTTTGGACGGAAACCAAAATAATTTATGGCAGGGAGAATGGGAGGGGAACAGATAATGAATAAAACTTTTCACGTGAATAGTAGTGTAATAAAAAGAGATGTGTAGAAACGTACGAACGAGGATGAATAATACTGAATTTTTTGACTTTCATGTAATTTTGATAATTTTTATTGAACATTTTTACAATTTATGTTATTGTAGCATTAGATAATTTTGAAAACGTATGCATTTTTGATAATTATGAAATTTTTGGTACTTTAACAAGACACAACAAATACAAAAAAAATTGTATATTTTTGATTTTGATAAAATTACTACGTGTTAAGCAATTTTGTTCATGATTTGATTTTGAACACATTTTACATTTCATATGTTTTGATAATTGATGATTTTCCAAATTACATATTTATGTAGTTTTGTCAATTTATCAATTTTTTGTATTTATATATTTGACAATTATATTTTTTTTTAATTTTAGACATTTTGTTCTCCTCGGTACTTTGACATTTTCAAAAATCTTGGATTTCGGATTCCCGGAATTCATATTTTGCATGCTTCACAAATTCATTCATACAAACGTTTATCAAACTTGCCTAACTGTATGCACCTTCAACGTATATTTGGTGGTGTGATGATTACAATAGAGGAAATTTATTTTCATAAAAATGGTCACTAGTACGCCTGGCTACTTAATGCGATAATTTGAAGCGTATTTATTCACATGGATGCATTCAGAGTGCATAGCACAAGCAATTACTACGTAGTACGAATTGAATTGAATGCGTTTTAAAATATGGTATCGTGTGTCTTATCGCATCGCATAGCGATTAGCGTTCACTTTGATTTCAGCATAATGCACCCGCTTGCACTATTATGGTTTCAATTAAAATATGTAATGTAAAAACGAAGCATGCCATAAGAATATTTAATTACCTACACTGATACCAATCATGCAAAAATGTTCAACCGTTAAATGTCTTCGTTATGGATATGACGTTCATAATTGTAAATAATTGTCTTTTGTAAAGCAAATGAATTACGTGACAAAATTAGTAAGGAATTGCAGACTAATACTTCTCACAGTTTCCGTCTTCCCGCCCTGTTCCCTGTATATCAATGTTCTTATCGTCCGTTCGATATATTACTCCGTCCGGATATTTTCTCTCACTCCACTCTTGCTAGATGGTTTATACATTCATTTTAATGGAGCACATAATCTTAATAAATCATATGTCTTGCACATTTGTATAGGAGTTAAATTTTCAGCCATCGTATTTAATAATCATAAAAAATAAACAACGTTTGCATTAAATGTTGTTAATTGCTTATTGCGGAATCTACCGAATTGATTGATGCACCAAAGTCGAAACCAATATCAAATAACGATGGATTTATTGCGTTAGCTGAAATCCACACAGTGACGAGAAACGAACAGAACGCTTTAACATCGTATACATGCACAATATCGATAATGCACCGGAGTCTGTACCAATTTAGAAATTCCAAATTCAATCGTTCATACAATCCGCAAGGGGGATATTTTTTGTTCGAACCTGAGAAATAAATCAATAGAACTTATTTTGATTTGCGTAGTTGGATATCGCAAATTGAAAAAGAATTGCATTTTATTGCACGTCAATTCACGTTCAATATCGGAGAGGTTTTTAATGTGCATTTTAATACGCATTCATCATATTTGCGTAGGAAATTGTACATACACACATATATAAAATAATATTGCAAATGTACATAGTTTATCATGTTAAAAAGTTCAAATTCTGTTTTTTTTCAATATCGAGAATGGGGTTCTAAAAAAAACTCATTTGACTTGGCGAATGCACGAAGGATTTTTTTTATTTACGACGTGGAAAGTCTATACAAAGAATCACAATTCCAGTCACAAAGCTTTATAAATCTGCTTTTCATCATCATAATCGAACACTGAAATGAAACCAGAAACAGAAAAGGATTGGATGGGGTGATATTTTCTTCTGTCATCCAACTATTAAAGAAAAGGGATCACAAAGGCAACGATAATTTACGATTCAAATACCGTCGATATTTATCAGAGTGGATGTACACATTTTTTTCTGATCGAGCTTTATGCAAGCTTTTAACGCTATTGAAATTTGTGGTCTCACAATCGCAAATACTCAAACCAGAATACTTGATCGAATGAAATTACTACGTGGTCGTTTAGTTCTTATCCAGTGGCAATTTTATTTTCATTAATAAACGTTTATTTTAGTTGTTTTGTTTATTTGGAATTGATAATGCAACATTAAAGTCAACGCCACTGAGTACGGGAAAAGAACAAAGCAATGGAAAATAGAAATAAATTGAGAAATTGCAAATTTATTAAAATGTCACTGAAATATAAAAACAATAAGACAGAAATGGAAATGAATAAGGAAAAAAAGATTAATGTATTGATTATTATTATTATTATTATATATGCGGAAAATAATAAACATGGCACCAGGATGATAAAAAAGTAAAAGGAAACGAGAGCAACACATAAGATCTATCAAACAATGGAGTTAAAATAAATTGATGCAGACAAAAAAGATGACACTGCCAGAAATAAATGAACATAGTATACATGATTATTTATCCAACCCAACCCAACCAAACCCACCCCAACCCAATCCAGCCCAGTAGTAGAAAAACTCAGTAGGTGAAGAAACTGTAGACAAGATAAAAACATTGCTAAATGAAACATAAAATCAAAGATCATTGGTAATACTAAATCGTGCCCAGCGAAAACCAGCTCTGAAAGATTGAAAAACAGGAATCATAACTCCATTGCACAAATCAAGTTACAGTGAAACAAAAAAACACTTATTTGTGAAGAGTAGAAGGACGCGAGAATACTAGAAAACAGACTTAGAAACCAAGTAGAAAATATGTTACGGGAACAGCTGGTGTACATAGGAAGAACAGGGGATAACATAGCCATATATCAGATCAATATGTGGAAAGCTATAGGGACATGAAAAAAGGTAAATTTTACAGTTAATGGATGACGATTTGGGTAAAAGTTTGGAAAGCTTCGAAAAAAATGTGGAAAATGAGTTATATTAAATTTTAAAGGCCTTTACCAATATATAAAAATTATGCAAGCAGATTAAATGAAAAATCGAAGAAATTAAAATTCGACGATATTTAAGCACTTGTGAGTTATATGTACGGTAGGAAAATAAAAGAAAAAAATATAACAGGGTGATTTTGAAGCCATTATAAGCAATGTATTAAGCAAAAAAGAGATACAAAAAATGTTAAGAACGTAGTGATATGTGACGAAAATGGAAAACTAAAATAATAAATAACAACTTAATAAAGTCAGCCAGAGAGTGAGAAAAGAATTCAAAGGAATAAATTGGGCAGTTCTGTCATCCTTATACAGGGTTGTACTTTCTTTTCATTTTCATGGGATGAAACAACCCAACCTACAGCATATAACAGAAGAATGGTTCACAGCTTAAGTATAAAAGTATTGGTAATATGTAAACCAGAATATTAGCCATCAGTTTGGTGTCAATATTGTAATGTGCTCCTGATATCATTAGCAGTAGCTACTCAACTTTGGGCGCTATATAAGTTATGGTACCGCTAATTGGTCAACATTGAGCTCCTACATTCCGCATGGTAATAAATTACTCCACTACATTGAATCACGAAAACTTATTGTTGTATAGGACAAGGACAATGTTCCTCAAATGCTCTCAGGTTGGGAAGCCAAAAGTGCTATGAAGTTACCAATCTTCTTGTCTGAATTTACACGATATGGCCTTCGAAATCAACGATATTGTTATAGTCAAGATACTTCCAATGGACTGTTACCAATTTTACCAAGTTACACACGCAATAATGGAAAATATTTATTGAAGGAATGCAAAGAAATGCAAGAAAATGCGAGTAATAAATAAAATGGATTTAATGAAATGTATAGTCCCCAACGACTAAGGTGGCTAGGGCATATAGAAAGAATGGCCAAAATGGATTACCAAATTCTCAAACAGAGCCCCAATTGGAAAAATTAAAAAACGGAAACCACGGAAGAGATGGCTGGAAAGTGTAGCCCAAGATCTATAAAGAGATGAAGATCAAAAATTGGCAAGAACAAGCGAGAAACACAACAAAATTGAAATATTGAAGAAGTGAATACACCACACCTTGAAGGATGGGTAGGAAGTAGGAAATATAGAGGTTTTCTAAGAAACTAATTTGTTTTCACTATTTGATTTTTTTTATCTGCACCTTATCTGTTCTTATACTTCCGCACGGCCTGTCTTTGATACACATTATATTTTATTTCCTCATCGAAGAAAACGTTATTGTAATCTTCTAATAAAAAGTGCTTAGTTCAAACTTCCTACCAGACGACAGTGTATTTATGCCGTGGAACAAATAGTAATGGAAACTCGATATATGTTAAATCGAAGTAGCGCCGCTCTCGAACAAAATGAAAATGCACATTGTAGTAAGGCCAAAAGTAATCTCGTACAGTGTATTTTCGTGGGGTGGAAATGTACAGCGGGGGCTCTAAAAGCGCATCCCATTACCTTAAAATTATTCAAAGTACTTCGCGTATCGTTCGCAGGCATTACGCCTTGTTTTTAAACATCAGAGCGATTCGTGCGTCCGCGTTTAATATCTTGAAATGCAATTCCGTCCTGACGAATTTAAAAACATCGCATTATGATGCATTTGCCTAAAACGCGTGAAACAATCCATTCTCCTCATTGTGGCGGGGCTTTTGTTCCGGCTTCTTTCGGAGCGAGATTTGCGAAGCATATCCTTTTATATAAACTAAAATTAGGTAATTTGTAAAACTGTACTGGAGTTTTCGACATTATCCGGGCGCACATGTGCACCTTAATGTGTGCAGAATTGAAAAGTGCAATTATCCTTACCGCTGCACTGAGAAGAGTCTTTTTAATTAAAGCGCATCTATGACAATTATAAATTCATATAATTTGTAATACGATTTTGTTGCATAATTTGATCAGACGATTACGCGAACTATGAAAATAGCCCAGTTAGATTTATGAACTTTTGGGCTAGATGCGTGATGCATGTTTTTCAGCTGCTGCACATAATTGTGTTTCAAAATAAATTTCCCAACGAAGCTGAAATTCTATGGTTTGTTCTTAATCTTAAAGTTGTGTACTTTTAAATCGTATAAAATTAACAAAAGCATTCGTGCAACTATAATTACAAACACACTGGCTTCCAATATAATCACCAAACGGTGCCAAAGAAAATTTAATTTTTACACCACAATCAGAATAATTTTACAAATAAAATTTACAACGCAGCGATCATTGTATTTACGACGACGAATGAAAACCGCATATTTTAATTTCACGTGACCCGTATTGATTCGATATTCCTTCCATTGGATTTTCGTATCGCCAGTCATATTGAACGTACGACTTTCATGTATAGATGACCCGCAGCACACCCCTGCCTAGCCTATTGCTTATTTTTAGTCGTTCCGAAATGACCTTGCATACCTCGCCGGCGCGTCGGTAAGGGATGGGGTAAGCGGACCACCCTTTCCAATAAACTTCGACGCGCATCAAAAATTCCCGTCGAATCGTGCGAGCGTTATTCGGTTAAATGCGGGCAATTACGCAGCATCAGGTAAGTTTGTTCGCAAGTAATGAAGATTCTAATTAAAAACACCGTCTAGTGTCTTGCGAAACGTTTGAACGGCTGAAATTAATTAAATTTATTCGTAAACACCGTGATTCTGTACGTATTGACGTGTGCTCTGTAGGAAATGAGAGACGATGATAACGACAAATTGGGTTCGTTTATGCCGACAGGTACTGATTCAAAATGCTCTTTCATCGGGGGGCGATACAAATAGGCGTTTTATTTTGTAAATGGATGGATTCAGCGAGAATATAAACAGGTATAAATTGAAGAAATAAAACGCGTAGGATCTGTCATTGACTGTGATGTAATAATTACGAGATAAATGATGTTTAAGCCAAACTGAATTTCTGTAATTTACACCACGATGAGTTTTACAACTGTTAATCAAGAACTAAACTAGATACAATAGCAATAATATTGGAGTCACAGGCCTTATGCAAAGTCACAAATATTCAAAGTTTGAGGCACAAAACAGAACTAGTAGAACTTTGGAAATTTGGAGGAAACCAAGAAAACACATGACGTTATAGCATTTTCGGAACACTGGTTAAATTCTGGAGAGGAAATGTCTACTGCAATTAAAAATTAGATAGCATCGAGACACGAAAATTATGGGTACTTTAATATAAATCTTCTAACAGAGAACAATATAAAATATAAATTTCTTGACATAACGGCTTCTTTAAACTTGAACCTAATATACAATATAGTAAGAAACTCAACAATAATAAGAAGTGAGGTAGTTGATGCAGGTTGGTCACATCATATATACCAGGTGGTAGAAACTAATATCACAATAGAAACAGCAAACAAAATTTCTTTCCAAGCAAAAGAGAAATGAATTGCAACACCATTTGAAAACAGAAATGTTGGGGGAGATATTATATGAAACTTCTGCAGACGTGAGTTTCACTAACTTTCATAACATGCTGCTATTTTATGTGGACGTGTTCTTTCAATACTAAACTATACTATAACGAATATTGTATGCTGCACAAATCAGTCATATCGCAAGCAAAACGCATGCTTAATAGTTGCATAATCAAGCAATATAGAGAGAGAGATGTGGATGATTTAACATGGCAAGGGGAAAGCAGCAATGCTGCAACTAGAATAAACAAATATTTTGCTAACACGAATAAGAAAAATCACAATCACTACGATAACTTCAGAAAAACCAGCGTACTATCTTGTCGTCGATTGAGATTAACTATAATTAATGAACGATCTAAGGACTTCCACGTCCAGTAGGGTACGATGATCTTACCTGTTGTGGTCTCAAAGGACAATAAAGAAAACATAATCCTGTAAGTCACATCTTGTTTTTCCTAATCAACTGCAGAAAACAATGATTAAACCTCTGCACTAAATGCAGGAAAAATGAAAAATTGAGAATTACAGGCCCATCGCACGCCTCTCAAGTATATCAAAAAAAAATTGCACAATGATATTCGACGCGTTGAATGATTTCTGCAATAAATTCAACATATTCTCAACTACGCCGAACGCTTAAAACTAGAAATATCGGTATATTCTACAAATGATGAAACATCACTTCAAACATAAATGGGGGAAAGCAAACGGCGGGCGGTATTATATTTGTATCTGTCCAAGGCTTTCGACGGCATTGACCACAGAATATTATTTAAAAACCTTAGGTGTTATGGTCAAGGACTCAGTTTCTTAAAATCCTAATTGACTGGTAGCTATCAAAGAATTTTGTTCTGCAATAATACAACATCCGAAATTTCCACAGATTGGTTACGTGTAAAATGAGTCCCACAGGGTTCTGTACCAGGGCCGCTGTTATTTGTCTTGTATACTAACGACCTACTAGACTCATCTTTATCTGACAGGACTATTTGATGATCGTTAATTATATGTGGTAAGGAAGAGGAAACGAAATTATTGAATTCAGTAAACAACACTTTGAATTCATTATAAAAATGATTCAGCAGCAATAACTTGACATTGAACTTTGAATAAACGGAAATTGTAAGATATAAAATAAGTCAAACATAAGAAAACTTAGAAATTGATAATAATGACACAAAAATCTGGATCTTGTAGCTATTTGAATGGGAAGTCACACGTAGATTAGTTAACCCCGAAATTAAATTCGTTCTGTTTGTGTATCCCGTTTTATAAAATAACAATGTAAATTTTGTAGCAGCTCCAACAGCTTGCTATGGATACATCTATTCAATATTAAAATATTATCTTTTGGGGAAATTCCGTCCATACCTCAAGAATATTTCGCCTGCAGAAGAGGTGTATAAGAACTTTAACTTGAGCCAAATTGACTCCTGAAGCAGTTCTTTATAAAATACAAAATATTTACCTTACTAAGTATTTTCATAATGGAAAGCATAATATTAGTTTAAAACATTATGGGCATTAAGTGCTAAGAAAAATCACACACTTATGATACACGGAAAAATTTACTGGACCAGCCTAAGCCAAAATTTACGATAATGCAAAGAACGTGCCTTGTGTATCAATGAAATATGTAACATGTTATCTTAAGAGTTCAAAGATGCATTGCTGTAAAATATGAAGAGGAAATTCAAAAGTATTTTGACAGCAAAGCCTACAACCTGGATGAGGTTTTTATTTTATTTTCAAGTATTGTTTTTAAACGGTTTCTATTTTGTGGTATCTATTGCACATACGTAATACTAATTTTTGCATGTTCTAGGCTTATTTGCTGATGGAATCAATAAATTATTTAATTTTTATGAATATTGGGCTAGTTAAACTCTCCACCAAACATTCCAGTGCTACATTATTGCTTGCTAGATATATATCGTGAATCTGTCTTCTCAGACAGATCCGGTTGTCCGTAGCCTTTTATTGTTCCTATAGGTTTTCTCTCCAAAACTAATACGGATTGATTTTAAATTGTGAAAAAGCTACTAATATAAAATCTATGACATTAAAAACCCCTACCATACTTGGTTTTGTTTTAACAAATCCAATCGAGTGATATGCACCTACCTTAACTAGAAATACTAATTTTCTTAAATTCTACTGAAGATGGCAACTTTCTGAAATACGTATTTCATTTTGTTAAAAATGAAGCGAAGGTTTTTAATTTTATTCGTTCATTTGATACATTAGTTCAACTATTCAGACAATAAAGATGGCAATGGTTAAACCACTAACAACCAGGGCTAAAAGTAACAGGCAAAGAAACCGATGTTATACACAATTTGTAATGATAATGGTAGACGTTAGAATATGTGTTTCCCTGAAGTCTTCAAAATATCGGTAGTCAAGGTATCGGTAGTCAAGGTTAGGTTTTAGTTGGCAGAGTGAATTTAAGAATTAAGAACCTATACCATATTCTTATTGGAGATCATCGTCCTCTAAAATTATTGAAATTTTTCGAAGGAATGTCGTGAACGAGATGTTAATATGATATTAATTTGATATATATATGACATTAATACGTAGTTTGCTTGTTTTCTTCCAACTGTTAAACGTTGGTGCGACAATATGTCGATCTGATACATCAAATTTGACGTCGGATGTTAATATATTTATTAGGCATATGGGTTAACTTCCTAGAGATATCAACTCAAATATAAAAAAAGAACCTGTCAGCGTAACTAAAGTTAGAGATTATTTCGAGTTTGCAACGCTTCGTCCGTGAGGAGCGGAAAATCCCAAAAATTGATCGCCTTGATTAATGTACCTAAATAAATAAAAGATAAATTATTTTAACATTACATATTGACAAGTAATCAGTTTTTAATTTTAACCATACTTGATAATACTATTTTATTGTTCCACTTTGACATATGTTTTCACTGAGTAACCGTCCCGAAGGTATGCAAAACATACATCCCATAGCACCCATCTTAAATTTATATCCTCTTTTAGGAATCCAAGGTTCCTCCCTTTAGTTCACGAAATTATTCTCAATCTCTCATACTAGCTTAAAGGTACTATTTTATTGCTACACGTACCCCACATACTTCCTCAATTGCCATCACCCCTTACAGGCGAATTTTTAATTTTCATTTTCCCATTTTTTTCATTTTACAACCACAGGTTACGTAATCCTGGTAAACTAGTCGACATTTTGAATAAAGAAAAAATTTTGTGTCGTTTCTCAGAGCCACAATTATTAGGTCTTCTAAGAAGGCCAAATACGAAATATTCAACAGAGCTTTTTAAAACTATGTGCAGTGTATTTAAAATATTTCCATTACTGTACAAATACTCGCACATTCATCCTTCTCTACTGATATCTGCAACACCTCCGGTAAAGGCAATATGTGATTATTCTTCGTCTTCAGCTATAATTTTGGAGAAATATCTTTTTAAATAATATTATAACTTCTTCTTCTTTCTTCTCCCAATTACCATTTCAGGCATCAGATCTGGTCTTGGGCACTTACTTTACCCGTTCTGCTAATGTTTTCCTATTTTCGATCATTATTTTCATCTCCTCTGCATCTTTTCTTATTTCTTCTGCCTCTGATATCTATTGCATCCATTTTCTACCTAGCGTGCCTTTCTTCCTCTTTGTTGTATTTCTTGATTCATGTACTCTATTTGTTATCTTACTACGTTTCATCCTCATGGGGTATTCGCACCGGTTAAAAGGTTTCTTTGTTATTTTATTCCTTATTCCTTGTTTTAACATTTTTCTTTCATTTCTTATTTTGTCTCTATATTTTCCCATCTATTTTCTGAGATGTCTCATCTCCATTGTATTTGTTTTGCTGTTGTGTGTTCATCTCTCGCTGGCATATACTACGGTCGATGTAATTATATTATTATATACTCTTAATTTTCAACTTTCTCTTTCGTAGTATCTTATTTATAGACTAACTTAGTATATTATTATATTGGGTTCGACCTGTTGGAGTACCAGACTTCAGATGATAAAACAAATATTTCTCTGCTAATCCATGCTAATTTGAAATTTAGATGTAGAATGCATAAAAGCCCTACAGTTCTTTAACATTTATGATAAAGAGGCTAATTACACATTAGATCATTTACGAAAGTCTCCGTTGCAACGACTTATGTTCACGAATCTTCCATTATGTGTACCATGATTTTGCTAAACAATGTCGCTTCACAGAACATTAATTTAATAAATAATCCTGCTTGTAATTATGCAACTTTAAAGGGCCATTGAATAACTATACCGAGTCTGTCGGATGGCGTAATTTTAACCTGCGATATTGTAAATGATGCGGTGGAATCGAGCTTACAATGAGGTTACAAGTTTAGTTTCCATAACTATTGATGAGTGAAGTGGACATTGAAGCTTTTTACTTTTTATAGAACTAGATCCACACTATGAAAGAATGTTGTGGGAGTTTTATACGGGGATTATTATTAAATGTTAATTTAGAATAATTTAGAATTGTCATTCAAAATCGATTGAAAATAAAAATTGGGTGTGAGACTCTAATTGAGACTAAAATGAACTAATTGAGACTAAAATGAACTAATTGAGACTAAAATGAACTAATTGAGACTAAAATGAACTAATTGAGACTAAAATGAACTAATTGTAAATATTTCTTTGAGGTTGCAAATTTATTCTTTTTTGTAATATGCCGTAATTATAATCATACGTGGCTCGTCTTCACCGCCGTGGTCTAAAATATTACACTTGTGTGCGAATGCCCCAAAGAAGATAATTTATTTCGTGTGCTGGAAGCACGGAATAAAAATATCATAAATTTAAGTTAACCTACTGCGTATATTTTAGTTTGTACTTATGCGCTTTCGACAGAATGGAAGGAAACACAACGAACAAAATATATCAGGCAGTTCGGCGAACAATGTTTCAGTTCGTAAATTTAAATGAAAATTCAAAACTGAAACTTTCGGGCGCAGGGCTGCGAACTCCAAAAGCAATTTAACAATCGCGCATTATTGCGAAAGAGGTGCAAGTATGATTTGCGAAGGAAAACTGCCGAGGAAATTTACATGAAGTAACGAAACTAATACGAAACGTCGATCGAGTCAACTGTTTGTTTGTTTTTCCTGTGCAGGTTTCGTTATTTTGATGAATAATGTGCTATGATACAGCCGGATTTTAAAACGACGTTCGCTACGAAAACTAACGTACTTTGCTTGGTTTTTGTATTGCAATTACTTGATAATAACGCTCATCCGGTTTCATAGGAAATGGCATCGACATTTCTTAATTTAATTTTAATGCTCTTGCGGATGTAATTGCTATATAGTTCAAGATATTTCCACGATGTTAACGAAATTGTATCTGTTAAATTTATTAGATAACACGTCTATGAAATTCAATGATAGGGGCTTAAAGAAAGAAAATTCCAGGATTTTAAAATTATTCTTTTCTTAAAAAAATAATTGATTTGAAAAACATTAAACATGCTAAAGAATTAATAAAAAATTGCAATAAAATATAATATTTTTTTCCAAGCATATCCTTTCTATATCTTTAATAGTTATGACGGTAATATTGGATTTTGATAATTGTGTAATATACTAAACATAAATAATTGCATCCATCAAATATGTACATAATAATATATTTTATTTGCAAAAAAACACCGGTAAAATAGATGAAACGTACATAATTTAAATCGATGCATAATAAAAATGAAAACGGCGCACAGTTAGTTAGTTATAATGGGCGAATTTCGACGAACAAACACCGGTTTCATGCACACTATAAAACTGCACAATTTGCTGATATTTGAATGTTTTATCTGCGAGCGTTATTATTTTTAAAACTGTAGGTATATTATAGTCGTAAACATTTAAACAAATATGAAAATTTTCCGCCGGATTTGTTTCATATTCACCGGCGGCAACACGTAAATGAGCATTAGCTTTGAATATCGCCCAACGGTGACGTATTTAAAACAATGTAACGTGGAATTTCAGCGAAACCTAACCTGTCGAGTTGAGCTTTTTTCAATTGCGTCGATTACTTTTTCGCTCGCTACGTTGAACAAATCAATTATAGTTTAATTAATTAACAATTCAGTGGATTAATACATTATTGCGTTGGTGATTCGGTCGTCATGAAATTTAACTGTACAGTACTGTTATCATTTATTTGCATTGTAATTAATAAATGACAATTTTGATCTTGTTGTTACTTTTATATTAATATTTTATATCAAATCAAAATATTTGGTGTTGCAACTAATAAATTTTATTTTGTAAATATAAATTAGATAATGATTTACATAAATCAAAAAAAAAAACGATAATGTAAAATATTCTAGGCCATTCCATTTTGCGAGACACTTATAACATGTACGAGGGGAGATCATTATTTAGCGTCCCTGACATAGTAGGCATTGATTGCCGTTGAATCAATTTGACGCATTAAAGTAGTAAACATTTGTTGTTACGTTGGTTCAATTGTAGTTTTGTCACTTGTTACCTGTTCAAATAATTTAGAATTTAAGTAGACAAGTTTACAGAATTTCTAAAAATGGCAAAATCAGAGGTGCAGTTATAAAATACTTGCAAAAGAAAGGGTTGTCGCCAAAAGAAATTCATGTAGATATGGTATGTGTATTAGGTGTGGGTGCTTCTTCTCACCAAGTAGTGAAAAACAAAGTAGTGAAAATATATATGACAAACATATGAACATGCGGAGGGTGCTGGGCGACAAGTGACTGTCAATACCCAAGAAAATGTTAATCGTACTCAACGCAATAAAGTATGGAGTGGCACCGCCGAGGTTCTCCACCACCCCGTAAATTTCGTGTTTTGCCATCCGCTGGTAAAGTTATGGCTTATAAAAGTAAATGAGGAGAGATAATAAGGGATATAAAACTTGAACTGTAAGTCATTCAAAATGAAATACAAAAAATTACAACTCAACAAAAGGAATTTAATGACGCAATTATAAAAGTTAAACTAGAGAACGAAGCATTGAAAATAAGAAAATGAGAAAATAAGAGAAAACCTAAGGATTATAGAAAAATCAGTCGAGGTGATAGAAAAGGAAAGAAGAAAAAATAACGTCATATTACAAAGACTAAAGATGGATACAAGAGATCTAAAGACACTCAGAGAAGGAGTCAACCGATTAATAAAAGAGCAAATGAAAATATATATAATACCAAAATCAGTTTAAAAAATAGGAGAACGAACATGTGTAACAGAATTAAATAACGAAGATGAAAATGAAGAAGTTATGACAAACAAAGCAAAATTGAAGAACATGGAACGAGAACGTGTCTATATAAATGATGACGTGACACCAATGGAAAGAAATAAACATAAACACATAAGATTTTTTACCAGAACAGAAAGAGAAAAAGGACATGATGTTAAAATGGGATACAGTAAACCAATAGTAAACGGTGCAGAATGGAGATGGAATAAGAAAACAGAGAAGATCGACAGACAAAACGCAAAAAACTAGTAAATTATGAGAGAAACCAGAAAAACGGAACGTATTTTTTCAATGACAAGGAAACGACATACAAAGACACTGGAAAAACAAATGAAGAAATGAAAGTAGGAACGTGGAATGTTAGAGGGGCGTATGAAGAAGGCAAATTAAAGCATTTGAATATTTTTACTAAGAATACGTGTAAAATATCATAAAATAACATTTGTAAATATCCACGCACCAACAGAAGAGAAAGAAATAGAACAGAAGGAAAAATTTTACAACCAATTAGACAAAGAATACGAAAAGATAACAGGATTAGGGGACGCGAATGCGAAAGTAGGAAAAGAAGAAATATACAGCCTCACAGTAGGAAGATTTAGCAAATACGCTAAAACAAACGAAAATGGACAGATGTTAATTGACTTTGCCAAAGAGAAAGGTATGATAATAAAGAGCACATATTTCGATAAGAAAAATATCCATCAAGGGACATGGAAATCACCAGACGGAACATATGTAAACCAAATAGATCATGTACTTATAGAGAGAGACGTAGCAATGACCACAAAGGATCTAAGAAGCTATAGTAGTGGAAAAAATAAAAGAATAAAAAATATGACGGTAAGACTGACAGACAGAAGGAAGGAAGGAAGATAGAATAGACTATAAAAACAGGCTAGAAGATCAGTTAAGTTTGATACAAGAAAAGGAAGATATAGATCAGTTATGGACAGATATAAAGAAGAAAATGGAAAGGGTAGCAATTAAGTATATAAACAAGGAACACAAAAGACACAAGAATTGGTGGGATGAGGAATGCCAAATGGAATTGGATAAAAGAACCAAGCTGAGAATGACATGGATAGCAAACAATACCAAACAAACACAGGTACAATACCAAGATGAAATAGAAGAGGATTATAGAAATAAAGAGATAAGGAATCTATATCGAGAATTGAAATGTGAACGGAAAGAACTTACTACAAACGCGATATTTTATAAAAATAAAGATGGACACCTAATAGGAGAGGAAGAAGAGGTATTAGAATTGTGGAAAGAACACTTCAACGAACTACTAAATGAACCAATCAGCCAAGAGGAGATAGAAAGTATGGAATGTATAGGTGAGGATGAGCAAAATGTAGAAGAACGACCTACTCTAAAGGAAATAGAGGAAATAATTAAAAACATAAAAAATAATAAATTCCCCAGTAATGATCAATTAACAGGAGTATTATATAAATTCGGGGCGAGACTCCAACCAAATGGATACCAATATTAATAATGAAAATTTAGACCAAAGGACTGGAATGAAGTCATATTGCAACCAATACACAAGAAAGGTGACAAAATGGATTGGTCAAACTGTTAAATATTGCGTATAAAATCCTAGCCGCACACTTAATAGACAGACTAATTAGTAAAAACAAACAACGAGTTACATGAACTATACCAAAAACTAAACATGGTGGCAATCGTAAAGGGACAAAGATTAAGATGCCTGGGACATATAATGAGAATGAAGAATAATAGAGTGCCAACCAAATTAATCGAGAGCAATGTGGGGGGGGGGGGGGGGAGAAGAAGGAGAAGACCGAAATCGAGATGGAAGGACGAAGTGGTCAAAGACTTGGAAGAATGCAAAATTACAGGATGGGGAGCGAAAACCCAAGAAAGAAAAAGAACGGTAGAAGAAGCCATGGGCCTACTTGGCCTGGAGCTATGATATATATTCAATTTGTTTCCTTCTATGTTAGGGACCGTAAATACTGATCTCCCCTCGTATATATGTATGTTTTAAAGGATATTTGAAATGAAATAGCGACAGTTAGGTCGGTTGTTGCACTCGCCTTATACAAATACATATAATTTATCGTTAGACTCACAAATAATCAAATTTGTCAACATTGCCAAACTAGGAACGTTAAATTAACTCCAACCGATTGACAAATCCGCGCTTGTCGACGCTGTGCACACCTACCGTTTATTAACAAATCGAAAAGGCGACGAAACTCCAAGTTAAAATTAAACGATTAACAAGTAAAACGTCGAACTGAAAATGTCTAGTAAATCCGGTACAGCTGTACACGTTTCTCGTATATATTGCACAGTGCTCTTAAAAATAGATGAATGCCCAAGCTATCGCATTATTGGACGATATGAAACGCGGAGGGGACCGAAACGAGACGGAATATGCGTCCGACGAGCGCCAGAGCGAAAGACCAGACGCTCCGTTTCATCTGCTACGCACAAACTGAAAACAGGAAGTTTGCGAAGTTCATTCTTGTCGAGATGTTCGCGGTGGTCGTTCGCCGGCGCGTTTGCGGGCGAAAATTCGGCCTCTTCCCAATAATCACATTTCCCGTTTGTAATTTCCGTTTTATGTTGTCTTTACCGGTGCCTCTCATGTTGACACGTATTATAACGTGAACGGCTAATGATAATATCACCGATTCGCTTCAAACGCCAGCAATATATAGGTAAGTTTATTTAAATATTATACAACGCCCGTTTCTTGTATTAAAAGTTTTAATTGCAAAAATACATTAAAAATATAACTTGAGATTTTAGTTATTATAAAAAGATAAAAATGACTAACTCGCCCGATACGTCGTTTATCACTATTTAAACACGAAAATTTCATCACTTTGTGTAAGACGTTTTATTTTTGTACTTTGAACGGAGTGAATTTTTAGATTTGATTTTTTATTGCAATCGCACCGAGCAGTTACTCGCTCATTTTGATGGAAATGCGTTTAGCATAGTTGCCCTATCCTCCGACGTAATAGATCTTTGCGGAGATGGGCATTTACAAATGGGCATCCTTTGCGTGGAAGCCACGTACTGTATTAAGATAGTTAAGGTGACCGCAACTGACGGGGTGAATTTGAATTTTCACTCAATTCAGTGACCCCAAGATTACATGATAAATGTGCGATGTGCCGATGACCCATGGTGTAATCGCTATGCACTGGGGTCGCACTGTTGGGGTTTTTGGGGATTACTTTGAACATTTGCATCTGTAATTGTGATTGGTTGCTTTATGGAATAATTCCAGTGTGATATGTTTATAGTAATTGACAAGAATATTTAAATATGTTGGTTAAATTTAAATGAAATTTAATGAACGAAATATTATAGCCGTTTAAGAATAATATTGTATTGAAATATTAGTGTAGAGAAATGCAAAATGTTGGCTCAAATGTGTTTATATCCTTCTTGTGATAGTATTTGAAGCATTTATGATGAAAAAATATTTACTTTAGGACTTTCTTTAGGAAATAAAAATACATCAAAATAATCAGTTAAAATGCTAATTTATTTAATTGCCCAATATGTAAGATCATAGATATCGACATTTTAGGATTCGTAAATTTTATTGAAAACGTTCACGAGCTTTTTTAGCTTCTCTGAACTTTGAATTATTTTTTCTTCTTAACTTCTTCTATGTTTTTTTATTATATAAATAACTAGTTATTTTTATGTACGTACTGTGGACATGAAAATGAAACAGTTTAAACTATTACTTGAATTCTCTCATCGAGTGTTCGTTGGGAAGAAAAATGACGCTTTTCAACATGTATCACATATAATATTTAATATTTTATAAAAGTATAATACAGGAGATTTCAACCAGTTCCTGTTTACCATCAAACAACATGTCTTAAGTCAAGTTGATAACATACAGATTTTATAAATTATGATTTGCATTGAAATGCAGTAAACTTAAATTACAAGACAAATATGATACGTGTGTGAGTCCCTGAATACTGAAGACAATTGGTTGGTATGAATGAATTGCTGATGATTTTTAATAAGAACTTCTTGTTTAAACTTTAATATCATGATGTAACATAATTTTTTAAATTGTATTTCGCAATTTATTTTGGTAGCTTTTTAATAGAATTTTATTTATTATTTTTATTATGAATATTCAAATTCAAATATATAACTTTCGATGAGTTCTATCCAGTCCAATCCTTTACTTTCAAAGTTGTTCCTATCTTATGCTGTTTTCCTCAATCTATTGCAACGTTCCTTAAATCAGTCAATTTACCTCTTCTTCATTGTCCTGTTCAACCAGTTCTATTGACTTTCCAGCTCCGTCACATAAACTTACGCTATGTGCCTTTATATATCTTAATACACCTTCCCTATTCACATATATTGTGATAAGTTTGTAAGTTTTCCCTTATGTGGTTCTTGTTTCACAGTCTCTCGCAGCATATGTTTTAGCGCTGCAGGATAAAATTCATCGTTATTTTGTTTTTTTTTTCAAATGTTCATTGTTGTAAATTGATTTTATGTAAATTCACCTCCTAAGTTGTTATTTAAACTTATTCGTAATTTATGTTGTGCCTAGCTTCATACGTTCCCTTATCCTCATGTGATTTTTCGTGTTTGTGTTCATTGCCAATCTGAATATTTTCCCCTCCAGTTTGACATACTTATCAGCCTTTTTTCGTTGCTTTGTCAGTAGGACTATGACCAGGTCATATGCATAGCCGGTTACTTGCATTCCATTGTTTTTCCCTCCATATGCCTACTCGTTATGTATTCTATTACTGTATTACATTGTATCGTGTCACCCTGCCTTACACCTCTACTGATCGTAGATCCTCTGTTTCTCTCACATTTGTCATTAGTTTTGTTAATGGTCATTACTTTGGTGGGATAATTAATTTATTTAGAAGTTTTATTGAGTGATTTCTGTCGATCTAATCACTTACGTTTGCAACCTTTTGAGTTGTTGTCATAATTTATACACAGTTTTCAAGAGTGTGATGCCTCTGCAATTGTCGCCTACTGTTTGGTTATTACTACTCGTATGTAGTAGTTTTTTCGTTATTTATACTCCCTCGTCAATTCGCTTGTTTATTTTACCTATTATTTTCAGCACTTCCTCATAGTAGATTCGATAATTTCATCTCCTTGGTGTTCTACTTGATATGTTCGTTTTTCCTTAGGCGGCCTATTGTAGGCCACATTAATACTTTAGATCAAAGTTTGATCCATT
This sequence comes from Geotrupes spiniger, assembly GCA_959613385.1. Taxonomy (NCBI): domain Eukaryota; kingdom Metazoa; phylum Arthropoda; class Insecta; order Coleoptera; family Geotrupidae; genus Geotrupes; species Geotrupes spiniger. The sequence continues at coordinate 44,217,139 of OY390731.1, read as the reverse complement.
GGCTGTATTATCGTGGTAAAAACTTTGAAATTACGTTCAAGATTTAATAAATTGCTGGATGTGATTGAGTATTATATATTTGAAGAAGCTCTTTCTGTTGTAAACTTTTCCCGACCATTTTTACGTGCTTTATAAAACATTTTTTAACTAGTCCACGAAAAATGTCTGGGTCATCACACTTTCATTCTGGCACTATAGCGACATGCAGATTCATGTTTTTAAAACACAAATATTTAAAATCTGAATTCCATGCCTCTTTTTAAATTTGGCCAACCAGCCGGAACTAAAAATGTCACTTTAGGATTATGACCTTGACGAATAACTTTTTTGGAACCTACATACAAGCCGCGGGTTATTTTTCAAATTTATGACTCGTTACTCATACACCTGGTCCTTGAAATCTAGTTGAGGCAAACTGTCTAATATATAATAATTTTTCGTTTGTCCTATATTGTTGACTTCGGTACTTTGAATCTTTCGGCTACAAAACTTTTCCAACTCTCATAAAATCGAAAATTTTTCAATTCTAAGATTAAGAGTAAAATTTTGTGCCCCGCTAAATTTTAACTAAAACTGGACATATACGAAGCTTAAACGCAAGGCATTTGATGTTTTAGTAACAAATTAAGGGATGGTGTTTATTGACGGTTAAGACACGTACTTTACACAATTTTAAGTATGTCCAGATTACAGAGGTAAATTACACAACACTGTCCGAATTGTAGTAAAGTCAGGAATAGCAACCTGTACTAACAAGGAAATACGAAGAAATACCCTATACCTTCTTTTAAACAAACGACATAAATACTAAGAAATTTCAGTTTAAATGATGGGAAAAATGGAAGAAATAATACTGCAAGGACAGCTGTGGGAGGGGACATCCGTTGTCAGCAAACCACCAGCAATTAAAACGTGTGCCACTTATCATTAATAACGATACTAAACAACTACGTTTAAGAAAGATTTTTAAACAACACATACCTCTAACTAATTATTTCCAGACACCTCAGAATGGCTACATCGATTTGATAATTGTAAGCCCAGATTTAGATGCTTTTTGTTCTTGTACTTGCAAGTCGCTTAATAAGATTTAAACACATTGAATTAAGATTCGTTTCACTTTCTTCGATCTGTTCGTCTACCTCTTTATCAACTTCCCCTTGTACTTCCTTATGTCCCTTTGTTTTTCCTTAATTTTCACATGTTTTATTAACACCTTCGTTTCCAGTTGGCAGCCATGCCTTGCTCTTTATTATCCCCTGACATTCCTAATTTCACCACTCATTAATTTAATTCTAATCTATTTCGGAAAATAGTCCCTGATTTCGTCCTGGGTCGAGCCACTTTATTTTGAAACCGCTAGAGTATCTGACTTAAATGCGATATGGCTGCGTAAACTATTTGTGAATGCTATGGACTCGGTAAGTGCAATTTTGCACACGCTGATTAGGAAAACAATTATGACAATATGCTCATTAAATATCAAAAAATCAAAACGGGAATTATCTACAAAGAGTAAAACGTACTAATGAACAGTAAATGAAGAAACAAATAAAAACTGTAAAAATAAAACAGGATAATGATGATATATTTTAAACCTGTGGACAGATACCAACTACAACCTTGTACATATTTATATAATTTATCTTAGTTTGTCGTTTTTTGGTATCTTTTTTAAAAAATTGTGTTGCTTATTTTTTCCCTTTTCGTTATGTTTGACTTCCTCCTTGACTTGAAAGGAAATGATTATGCAAACAAATATGAATCAGTATAAAAACTTGATTTGTGTTATATTAGAGAATATTTGTCGTTCCACTCATTTCAAATTCCAAACAAAGGATAGGAGAAGATCAAGTGGGAGATGGTGTTTCCATATCGTGTAGCTCAGCAAAAAAAAATGACGCGGAAATCTTTAAAGTTGTGAAACGTGTGCCGTAGCCTTTTATATATACATACATACTACCGGCGTTCAAGAATACTATAAGTTATAAAAAAAAATATTTTGCTTCAACATTTCAAGTAGAGCAATATATTGGGACGTATTGATGTATTAATTGTATATAAAAGAACCATGTCTGCTAAAGAGCTATCACGTGGAAAATGTGCCTATGCATTTGCTTCACTTCACTTCACCTTCACCGTAAAATTAGTAATAGTTAGCGCAAATGTAAAATTGAAATAATTTCTAAATAAAACGAACGAAACAAAATTATTGAATAATCAGTAAATTTTGCATTTGATTTAAAATTTATTTACTCCAACACCAAAATCAAAATCCACTCCATCATATATAGAGGTGTTCTTAAAATTAATAAATATTTTTTCTACTCCCTTATTATAAATATTTAATTTTCTCCACAACTCATGGAATGGATACGTAAGAAATTTGCGTTAAGAACATATTTTCATATCCACATGTGAATTTGAAATGCACCAATCACAAATCACTTGGCCATAGTAAGAATTTGCATATGTTAGTGTCACCTGTCAAACTGCCTTCAAAAAATTGGTGATTAGTTTATTGTGGTAAATTTACTTCAAAATTACAAAAAGTGATGACTAATCCAAGAACTGTACTCAACCAGATATTCGTTTGGGAGCAAACGAGACATTATCAAAAATCGGAGGCAAAATATGAACTGGCATAAAAGAAATTCAAGGACTCGACTGCAGAAAATCAGATAAAAACATTACAAAAATTAAAAACGTTTTAACTGCTCTTATGAAAAACATTTCGAAAAATATGCCATCGACCTTGTGTATAATGTATTCACATCTGAGGACCATGTTAAATATTAAAAATAATGTTGGTATTTCAAATATATTGCACCACTTTTTAAAATTGCCTAATAGGTACTTCTGTAGCATTAGTCTCTATTTTTCAACAAATCTCACCATCCACCTTCATAAAAATTGCCCCACTCACCTATAGCATGTCTCCAACTGGATGAATGAAATTGTGAATTAATCCCGTAAAGTTAATGTTACACATAAAATCAAACGAATAATCATCAAAGTGGTAATAGTCTGAGAATCAAACTATCATTGGGTTGTGTTGTGTTGCGTTGGGTTGGGTTGGGGTGGGTTGATCGTGTGTGGCTGGATCGGGTTGGGTTGGGTTGAATGACAAAAAATAAGTGAATTGGGGACATGCTACAAGCGAGTTGAGTAATTTTATAAAGGTGGAGACATGCAACAGGTGCTTGGTAATTTTTTTTGAAAGTTGGACACATACTACAGGGTATCCCGGAATTATTTATGGGTCATTGTTTTCGTTGCTAAGGAGCCACTATCCTTTCAGACGGGGGTGACGATTCTTTAACATTGAAAAACTTTGCTGGATGGAAATAAACTCCAGTGATGGAAACTTATATTCCAATTTCATAAATAAAAGTGAAAGATTGGCAATACCATCGTCCACTCAATTCAAAAATGACAAACGGAAAGTATTCCATCAACCGCAAAAGAATATAATTCACCAAATATGTCGTCATCAAGTTCTAAATCTACCAATATACGGAACAATTATGCAGACTCAGAAAAATAAACTATTATCTATAAAAACTACTTACATTTAACAACTGCACGTTCCTTTAAAAATCATTAAAAAATCATTAAGAAATGTTTTATGATGTGGTTAAATATAACCACATGTAAGAGATCTTATAAGATGAATTAACGGCGAATATATATTTTAAATTTTTTGTCCATTGATAGGTCGTAGAAAAAATACACTGTACATCCGTCTAGGGCGTCGTGCTCGAACTTTATCCTCGTGCGACATGGACATCATATCCACTTTCGTTGTACAATATACGATTTTACTACTCACGAAATCAATTTACTAGAATATCACTAGTGTTTGAGAAGACAGTGGTGCACGATCTATGGCTGCGCTTGCCGAAATGTATAAACATACTTCGACGATTTTGTTGCGTCGCCGTTAGCGAAGCTTTCATTGGCTTTAGCGATTTAACCAAAAACGGAAACAGCACAAAAGTATTAAAATCGACTTACATTTCTCGTAGTCTTCGACCGCGACAATTTCCAATCACTCGCAAAAAACACGAAACTCTCACCTCAAATCACATGTGAAAAACGCGCACTTACACATTGCACCCGCTTCTACATGTCGCTGTTTGTTCCACGCCGCGTAACGCGTTTTAAATTCGCAGGTAATAAATCAAAATTGGAAGAAATTGATTGAACCGATACGACGCCGCCCGCCCGCACGTCAAGGCCATCGCACAAGACTGCGTGCGTCGCTAAACTACTTATATCAAATCGTTCGCAACAATTATCTAAGGAATTTGTGGCAAAAAATGCACTTTTTTACTCGCCGATTCGCCTCGTTCGTCTTCGGATTAGCTGGTGGGAAAAGGACGATTACATCTTGGCATCGTTGTTAACAAGTGTATATGTTTCGATAAAACGTTACGATTGTCAAAAACCGTGAAAAACAAAATCGGGAAAAATCTTTATATTTAAAGACGTGAAAAAATCAATAGTTAGCCTTGCTGTCTATATTCAATCATTTATTACTTTCTTATAATTAATGTATAATGAAATTTATCTAAGATGTAAGAAAGTTCATGGCGGGCCACTGCAGATTTATTAATTTTATCATTGCTTACGTTATGCTATCAGTATTTTTTACCCAAGTGGATCAATTACATCTGTAATCCATGATTATGTGGCTGTATATCCATCATTTGCAACGTTTCTTGTTACTGCAGATCATAGACGATTCCTTCATTGACAAGTTATATTTCAATAATTATGATTTGAAATATGATACGTCGGCTGGTTACGATCGCGATGAAAGGCTTTTTTTTGAACACCTGAGCCATGCACGAAAAATATTTCGGATTTCATCCGACCATAATGTTTTACTATTGCGTTGGACTTTTTAGGGATGGTAAATCTTTTGTGAAACTTTTCTTCCACATCCCATTAAACAATTTAGGACTTTTAGTATTTGTCCCCTTCTCTGAATTGTACTGTACAGAGCTTTACTGTTTCCAACTACTTAGTACCGAACCCATAGCACATTTTGCTTAAATATATCCTGGGTAATCAAGAGGTTTTTGTACAAAATTTTCCTTAAATCACTTCAGCTTCATTATAACAACAATAAGCACGTTAAAATCAAGTAAACTAAATTGTATTCGAACAAAAAATAATATAATAATAAATATACAGTAAAGAACTTTTTTGAAAAGTCATACTGCTTCAGATAAATTTATAGAAATTGCTTTCAAAAATCGGATGTTTTCTTCTTCTCCATGTTTAAAGCTTAAGTTTAAAATTTCATAATTATGAACCTTAATAAAATATCCATTTCAAAAACATTCACGATTACTATACTTACAATGAAATTATGATAAAAAAAATCGTTATTTTATATAATCGAACTTGCGACTGACCAAATGACTATTCAGGGTGAATCCTAAAAGGCGGATAATATTTACATCACGTGATTCTGCATCAAAATCTAAGCAAAAAAATGTACAAGCGTTTTGCTGGGAACCATTTAGTTTTTGAAGAATTCTTAATTAAAGTTTTACAAACTAGGCAACACTGTGTGGCAAGTCGTACTAATCTGAGTGTCGTCTCCTGCGATTAACATAACAACGCACTTGATTTAATTATTAACCTAAGGATAATGTATGTACACATGCATACTAAACTTCTTTCACAGTAATATTCTAATTTAAATGTGCTGTTTGCATTTTGAGATTAACGGCACATAACTAGTAAGGAAATATAGATTACACCATAAGCTTTTTATTTTGTAACTACATTTGAAATTACAATAAGTGCTCAAAGTGGCTACCCCCAACCTCTATGCATTTCATACACCTACGTATTATGTTCTGTTCTAGATTTTCAAGCATATTTTTTTGTTGAATCATTATAACTGCTGCATTGATTCGTTGCTGAAGTTGCTCTTGAGTATCAATTTCCGCTTCATACACAAATGCTTTTAATGTTCCCCACAAGAAAAATCTAGGCAGTTTAAATCTGGGCTTCTTGGTGGCCAAGGTATTACAACACTGCCACGACCAATCCATCGCTCTGGAAATTCCTGAATTAACCATTCTCGGGTTTGAATTCCCCAATGTGCTGGTGCTCCGTCCATTTGAAAAAACATATCTCTTCTTAAATCTAGTGGCACATCGTCTAATAAATCCTTAAAATCAGTTTCTAAAAATTCAACAAAATTATTCGCGTTTAGTCTGTGCAAAATGTGTGGTCCTATGAGCCTATTACCAATAATACCACCCCACACATTAGCACTAAACCGAATTTGATGATTCGTTTGGTACAATGCATGGGGATTTTCATCGCTCCATTGGTGCATATTATGGATATTAAATGTTCCATTTCTGGTGAACGTACTTTCATCAGTCCACAAGAGACGTCCAATAAAACCAGGATTCCTTTCTTGCTCACGAAGTAGCCATCTACAAAATCTGACTCTTTACTGATAGTCTTGTGGCAATAATCCCTGGACTCGCTGATAATGATACGCGTGCAAGCCATTTTGCTGTAATAAGCGATGAACGCTTCTTTGGCTAATATCAAACATTCTGGCAATGGACCGGGTACTTTGTTCTGGTTCATTTTCTACTACATGTAAGATATTTTCTTCAACCTGTGGTGATACTCGACGAGGACGGCCTCTGTTAGCTGTTGGAGTAGGTGCAGTTCTTCCAGTTTCTCGCATTCGTTGATCCAGTCGTCGAATAACATTAGCATTTGGATGCCTTCTGTTTGGATACCGTTCTCCTAATATCAAATAAATGTCTGCATATTCCACAAAACTGTACTCCATGACGCTAATTATTAAGATAATAAACAACAAGACAATTCAACACGTCCTTTTTTACAGCAAATTGTCACAGATATGTCATTAAACGTCAAATTATTTAAAGTAAAAATACGTAACAGCCTACGTTTATTTCAAAATGTGAAAATTGTATTGCACATTGTTGCAATATATTTGAAAAACTCAAGCATTGCAGAAAGTTCAAGCTTCTAATGAAAATTCTACGTCAACCAAGAGTATGATGACTACAATTACAGATTGGTTATTCCTTTTGTTGATTATACTACAGCTAAAAAACATTATTTCATAAAAATATAGTACGATGAGCAACCCGTAATTTAACTTAAGACTGCCAATAACTCCTCATCCTTGAGATTAACAGCAAATTGTTATAAGACTCTATTGCTTCACCTTTGATGCAGAATCGGATGTTATGAATATTATCCGTCATTTAAGATTCACCCTGTATATCAGGATGAAAAAGGTGTAAGATTTACTTCGATTGAGAAAGCAGCATGCAAGATATAGGTACGTTATGTTAATAATGGCCGACGAATATAATCGACTATCCATTTCGATAAAACATTCGGTTTGTAAATTTAACATATCGTTTTATCGTTATCTTAACAGTATCACAATTCGTCCATCGTTGTGAACCGTGCAGGTTTCCTTCCCACGATTTTGACTATTTGCTTGCATGGCACATCGCTATCGGTATACAAATGCGAGATAAAGCGGTAGGAAACGTTGCCGTCGAGCGGCTCGCCGTACTATGTATAACGAATTCCGTCTACAATGTGGTTGCAATGTTTGCCGCGGTGTACAATGTGTGCGAGTCGTTATCGGTGTCGAATTTCCTTCGTCGTTTCCTCTCGCTGAGTCTGCTCAGATAATGGCATATTTGTGAGATTATCAATGAGTGTTTATCAAGTTTCTTATCGAAGTGCGCTGAGATCCCGGCCTGCCACGGTGACGGATATTCTCGTCCTGTTCCTGGAATACTGTACACAATGCTACCGATCCATGGGATATTCGGTCAGTTTTGTTAACGTAAATGTGTGAATTCTAGAGGGATAATATAATATAAATTAATTTTAATTTTTGATGAAAAATTATTTATTGCGTTTAAGTTTTAAATATATATTTGGAATTTTTGAATATATCCACCATTTGCTTTTTTCTTCAATAAGCAAAACTAAAATTCTGGTGGCATCTATAGGTGAATGTGTTTGGTATCACTTCCATGTGACACTTATATTAACATTTGCATTTTCTGGTATTTAAGTTTTTTGCAAAAGTTAATTCAACCTCGATTTCTTTGATTTGCGCAATACATTAAGGTTTATTTCACACTCTCCAATACAATAAATATTGTTCCAAATTGCTGGGTGTTTAGGATTTTTACACATTTTAGAATCGATTGCATTTTCTAATTCTATCTTAAATGTTAATGTTTCACACGCCAGTTCTCAGGTTAAAATAAAATAAATATTCAGGTGACGTGTGGTAAGGGGAATATTTATTTTTTTTCCAACCGCAGTCTCTGATTTACTATAATAATAATAATAATAATAACAATAAAAATAATAAAGCATGTGTATTCAAAAATGAGCAAATAATAAGATATAATCGTAGATAAACATAATTTATTAATTATGAAGATATAATTTATTAATATTTACTACAATTAAAATTGCAGCAATGATTCGATTTATACCAAACTTAACATACGTAGCTTTCGTGCTGGCTCAATATAAAAAATTACACAATTTTCAAAAATCCAAATGGTGAAAGGCAAAAGTCATACGATGTGGTTGAAAACAATTATATCGGAGTTTTGGAATCGCTGATGATTAATCCGGTGCACGAATTAAAACAAAAATCCGGTCCTAACTGAAATCGTGGGTTTTAGGTAGGCAGGGCTGGGTTGGGTTCGTTTGGGTTGGGTTCATTAGTGCGAAAAATGTATGAAAATGATTAGAATTGTCCAATCGGGACTGGTGTTTCTTACTCTCTATTGCGAAAAATAAACCAATAGGTTATTTATAATGCAACATTGTATTTAGACTGATACTATTATAATAAGCCACCATTAGATGTTTACTGAGTGTATTAAACGAATATTACAATTGAAAGCTTTCACCTCTTTTAATAGCTGACGTAGTATAATTAATGCTGATGGAGAAACAATTGTTTCCATAGAATATCCGACTAATATACTGCTTGGGTTGGTACCAAATTAACGAATGAATTTTGAAAGGCCAAAATGTTATGATTTCCATTCCGCACTTCAAAATTGTTAGAACATGAGCCAATTAAACTGATAGAAATAAGTATGTTGTATATGTACATTGTGCAAAAGTATAACTCACTGAATATTCAGTAACGATTAAAAAAACGCATTACCTATGCACGCCTATCCTACCCTAAAATTATCATCATCATCAGCCTACTTTCTCTTCTCACACAATCTATGTAGTTTTCTGTGTTCCTTTTTAAGGAAGGCATATAGTTCATCCTCCAATTATGACGAGAAATGTCATAAAAATATATTTTGAAAAACTTAGTCTTTCCATACATAATAGTTAAAAAAATAACTGTACATTCTAATACCGTTCAGGTGGGTTATTTTCCGAGAACCGTAATAATACGAATCCGTTCATTAAAATGAATCGATTCTTTTGATTCATCATCGTTCACAGTTCTTGTGTTCGTACTCGTTCTTGTATATGTGCATGTCCACAGAACTCCTTGCTCGTTGCACTTTTTTATGAAATATTCCATGCAATGCTTTTTATTAATTTAATTGTTTTTTCATAGTTGAAGAGTTTTTGTTTTAGTGATGGCTTTTAGGGTTGGTTATCGATAGATTCATTGGGATGTATTTATATTTGCTTCAAGTATCTATTGCTTCGATTTTGTGTCCTTTTGTCTCACTTCGTAATATTGAAAACCGAAATCCGATGTAAAACATCAAGTGTGTCACTTATGATAGGATTTTCATACATTTTTTATTGTCATGATATTAAAGCATCAAGTATTTCACTTATGGTATGATTTTCATAAATTTTTAACTTTCATGATGTTGTCTAGACATGTCAACTAGAACTTGAAATATTACCGCGACAAGTTTTCGTAAAATATGTACGAATGCAAGTTCGTAATGTACGAAATAAAACACGGTGCGCGTAAGGGAAATAACACGCGAAAGAACACCCGTGAAATTGATAACTTGTACTCACATATTCAAAGTGTTTGCCGGCATGCATTGGACTAAAATGGTAAACATTCTTTTCCGCAGGCACTTATGCAATTTACAAGATTGCTCCAAACGAAAGGGGTGTAATAATATAATGCCTTTGCACGTAATGTATGAAAATTTCAATTTGATGCTTTGGGACGAAGTTTTATGAGAAATAGTTTTGGCCTTAGACTTTAACGTACGAACATCTCGTGACATATTGACCATCGAGCCGAGTTCAGCGTAAATAAATTGCTACCTTGCCTTTTTTATCAATTTCTTTTTCTATCGCGTGGACCTGACGTGAACCTTTGTTTCCGATTTGTTGGATTGGCATAACACGTTGTGGATAACATTTCTCAAACTCTCATGCCACTTGTCGGTAGCACATATCCTTTTTATGTATATAACAGGATTATTTTCAATAAGCAATGATCTTCAACATCCAAAAACGTTTGCCTTATGTTATGTAGGTTATAGTCATGTTGAGGTAGGCAATACAACTGTATACAAAATCATGTATACAACAATAATATATACAACTGGTACAAAATCTTTATAGGGGTGATGGAGCTGTCTCTTGTTTGTTGTTTTTTGATTTGACACAGTAGCTGATTTATGAAACAGCTTCCAATATTTTTTTAGCGCCCATGTGCGCCCATCCACGGTGCACAATTTGAACAATTTTATGCCGTAGCGATGTGCTTTGTTAGGCATTTACTGTCTAAATGTCAGACACCCTGTTCAAGGTACTAGAATTTCGTCCACGACTATATCTTCACTAGGATAAAATAATTGTTTAAATTTTCTTTCCAGGATATCCACTAAGGGCTGCATTTTACCAAGACGTTCGCCTGTCTGTATTGTTTCGTTATTGTTGAAATGTAACATACTTAGTAATAACCGATATATATTTCTTGACAGTTGCACGTGGAATCTCTAGCCGGTAAATGCCTTGTTTAGCCCAATAATTGTTCAAAGAATTTAGCCTAACTAGACCCATACGTAGTGTCAATCCTAAAAATTACTTCATTTCTCATACATCTATTGATATCCACTTCCTAATGCGAACATATACCCTTTTCCTTTGTGATGCTGTAGTCGACTGCGCAAATCTATTAGTTTCGGTACCAATGAGATCTATAACTTCGTCATTTACGATTAGGAAAAATCTTCTAAAGAAGAGATGTCCTCTTTGCAGTCCTTGGGAACCAGTGAACTGAACAGTTTATGCCTTGCAACATATTCACTCCAAACAGCCATCCTCTTCTGTAATTGCTTTCATGGCTAATTCCTGAAGATCATTTTCGATACACCTCTCGTCATTATGATCGATTTCATTGTGAGATTATTCTTGTGAGACTGGTGAGGAATCATCAGGCTCCCATCGTGGATCTAGGAAAGAAGCATCTGAATAATGGTCGTCGGCGTCTCCGCTATAAGTTTCCGTGTAGATTTCTTCAGCAATTTTTTGTAGTTCGAGTTCTGTTAATACTTTGCGACGGTTTGACATTTTTAGGTGTAAACTATTCGAATGAAACTTTACTCTTCAAAATCTACAAGAAAAGATAAAACAGTGTAAAATATGTCATACCTATTTGAATGACATGGTCCGGACAGGACACATCATTCACAAATGTGTGACACCAAAAAATTGCCAAAAGGCCCCAAATTGAAAAAGAAAACAAAAACACAAACCACAGACATATTAATATATGCATTAAGTGAATCACTCGTTGGCCCCTGGTGTATTTTTCTACATTTGGCACTCAATGTGTTAATAAAGGAAAGTTTTTATTTATTGATTCTTTCCAAAAAATTTAAACACGTAATATTGTATTGTGAATGTAAAGATAGTGGATCAAGGAACTTCACCATAAATAGTTTCTATGAAAGTTTCCTGCAATTAGTTTTATCATCATTTACGTATATCTTCAATAATCACAATTTAATTTATTTAAGATGGAATGTATTTGTTTAACCTTAGCATGTAAACCGCGGCAAGACACAATGATCAAATTTAAGAGTTTTTTCATCTGACCATCCAGTTGCACTTAATCTAACTTGCCAGATATAATTATCTAGACTGTTACATTTCATAAGGAAACTACGTTGAGATAACCGCTGGAATATACTTCAAATTATTCTATATGAATACATTAAACACTAAATTTAGCGTCACCGTAAATGCGGAGATCGAAACAAAGTTTTATTCCAAGCTTTACTAGCATCACGTCCATGTGCACAGTGTTGTGCTGGTTCTATAAATTTGTAACCGGAATGTATTTCTAATTGGTTGTCTAAATTTGTTATATTACTGATCATACAAATAAAATACGTAGAGAGTCAATTTCATTAAAAATCACCTTTTTACGTTATATACAGAAAGTTATTAATATGTTTATGGCGGGGCTATCTATAGAACTATGGCTATGCCTTGAATTGGTGGTTAAGTAACTGCGTTGTATTATATATAATAATAATAATAATATTTATTATTATTATATTTTTTAATATTATTATAATGTCGGATGTGCTTTGAATTTCCATTCTTAATATCGTCTTTGGTTTACAAACCAGTAAGTACCGTAGAAATAGTGAAGAGGTTGCCGTATGTGATGAACGTGAGGAGATACCCAAGAATCGCATTGTCTTCTTTTTTGAGTCGTGCGTCGTCTTCTTCGTGCTTTTGAATTCGTTGGTGACCGACATTGTCTTTGTAAAGGGCTTTGACAATCCAACAATTCGCAGCTGCCTTCAAATTCCACCCCTTATCTGATTTGGCAGACACTGTCGGCGACCAGGTATATGGGCACCGATTCGGTTGTTTGCAATGTTCAAAAAATATGCCCAGTTGCTTTGAAAAATAAAAAGTATAATATAATTTTTTTATATTTACCTTTATTCGATTTTGAGGATATTCGACATTTCCTGCCAAATATTGAAAGATATGCTTAAATAATAATATTATCAATACATATTATTTAGACAGTAGATACAATTTTCGAGCAATAGTTAGCTCGCAATGGACGGAAAAAATTAAACTGCGGTGCATTTACGCTACAATGCATGGAATTCATATTAATTATGAACATGTTAACAGGAAAAAAATACGTACATTAATTCTTTGAAATTTTCGTAGGACATTTACATAGTTCTTTAACTTTTACTTATTGATAAATGAAACATTGAAATGCTGAATACTGTTACTATCCACACAGAACGTGTAGGAATGATTTTCTGAAAATTCCACATGATACAAATAAGGAAAGAAGGATTGTTAAGTGGATTAAAAATACCGCGAATATTTATTGAAGAGATTGAAGAGGTTGTATCTGCAAAATCATCGCGGTTTGAAATCTCGAACTATAGTTTCGCTATTATTATGAGCTCATCTGCAAGATATGCCATGTACAGGAAATCTAGTCGCTAGACTAAACAAGATTCCCATTTATATCATTGTCTGATGACTGAGGGTAGAAACGGACCATTTTTCTTTTTCAGGACTTCACTATTCAGCAAAATGCATGCTTTGATAAATGGAAATACATTAACATGACGTCACGAATCATGATTATGTGGTTTTAACAAAAAAATGTATAAGGGTGGATTCATTCATTCAAGTTGAAATTTTGAAGAAAATGTAACAATTGGTTTAGTTTTTGTGCCTTCCTGTGTGAAAATATTACGGAACTCGTGTAGCGAATACGCTGACCAGATCGTCGAAGCGGAAACTGGTTTGGAAAATGCAGATGAAAAACTTGCTTCAATCCATTTGGTCCAACTGACGATCCTTATGCAGGAAAGGAAGGACAATTTTACACCTACATACACTTAATAAACTGGCAATTCACGTGGAGCGTGTAGCACCTTTGTCTGTTCATTCCCAACAGAAATACACTTTGCATCGTTAAGCTCATTGTTGAACTACCCCACTCCCTATCTGGAATTGTTCTCGTCTATAAATTCTATCGAACTTAACTATAATTTCTCTTTTGCTGGAGTCGAATTTAGCTGAACATGAAGTTGCGGTCTTGCGTACGTGCATATCATTGGGTGTCGTTAATGTAATCGGAACGTTTGAAAAATTGCTAAATAGAAATTATGTGACATAATTAAGTTAATGAATATTGGTGTTACTGCTTACTTAATGAATATTGGTGTTAAAATCCTGTTTATATCTTTTGGATTCACCGTTAGTATATTTTTGATCGTCTCTCCCTCATGGACTTTCTAGTTGGAACAAATGTTGACAAACATAAGACCGTTTTGCTGATCAACACTGAACCACGTAATGTTCAAAAATATCTGACAATGCAGTCTTGTCCATTATGGCAAACTTGCGATAAGAAATATGAACTTTGTTACACCTTCCTCGTAATATATTGTAGGTCCAAATTTATGTGACCGTCCATTTAAAAACAATTAAACACGTGCAAACAAGTACTTGAAGATATGACATGGGACATCGAGCATCGAGTTCCGGTAGATATCTGACTTTTTCAACTCTGTTACATCGGCAGTGATTTGCAAGCGCGGTGCAGTTGTTTATCTCGATAAATACATTTAGTTAAATGTAACTCAATATTTAATTATTTAAGAGAAGTTAAATTTTGTGCGAAAAAAATGCAAATACTTTAATGATTGTTTTTAAACCGAGTAATGTTTTTTAACATAGGTGTAATATGAATAATAACATAATGGTAAAATAAGTAAATGTTGATGAAGTAAATTTAATAAAAGAAAAATAATAATTTAGTTCATCTACAATGAATTTCAGGTTTATTCTTTGCTTTAATAAATGATTGTTTTTAATGAGGATGCCACCCTCGGCCTTGGTAACCCTATATATAATATAATCCATTATATTTATATTTCCAATCTCGTATACTTTTGAAAATTTAGGCAGATTTGTAATTTACATTAGAAAAGAATTGAAACTTAATACTTTCACGTGTATTTCGCATATTTGAAAACAAAATTCTACAGCCACTAATATTTTCACTTCGTTATCGAACGCATTCCATGCCGAATTTATTAATTACAACAACAACATAATCGTTTCCTTCATTAAACAACTTAACCCACAATTTGCAACTACCGCTTTGCATCACTATTCCCCTCTCGCTCCGTTTCTCTCGCACTTTCGTCGCCCGCGTGCACGTCTGGCCGTTCGCAGTCGCTCGGTGTCGGCCAGAGGCATTGTTGCGTCATAATTGCCTTAGTCCGGCCGTCAAAGGGGATGATGCGGGCGGCGGGGCTATTTGCATTTCTGTACCCTCGTTTTTGGCCCCGCATACTTCGGCAACTGCGAATGCCCGACATTGCTGGCGATTTTCCGTCTGAAATTTCGTCTTTGAACGATTCGGGTTGTCTCATTTAGGGCGGCACCGCACGTACGTGTTTCCGGACACCAAGATCGACCGAAATCTCGATACCTGCAATATCTCCATTAAATTTATATGCCGGCGGGATTCGGCGATACATTGTTGCGCCTGCTTCATCGGCATGTGGACGTATCTGGGCGTTATCGATTTGCTTGTAATAAATTTCAAACGGATTTGTGTCATAAATACTTGAACGTACTAAAATGGTGATATTCTGTTTATTTGGCCGTAAATAGACCGGCCAAACTAATTAAATATGGGCATTAGTGTAATGATCAATTTAATTTTAAAAGTAAACCACGTAATGGATATTTTGGTACAGTTAAAAAATGTCGTTTTAATGATATTTAAACAAATCGTGGTAATTTACATACTGATACTGTTAATTCACTGTATTTATTTTGGCGTTGGATATAAATATTTTAAAGCTCCAATCTTTGCAAAATAATATTCACAAGAACCCAGTTCAATGAATTGAATTAAATGAAATACAAGTAATGAGTAATCGAAACTATATAATATTCGATTAAGTCACATAAATAAAAGTTATAGATCTCAGACAAAACTGCAATATTCATGGAAAAGATCTGAAGAATTTAAACTAAACAAAATGTGAATCAAAAAATTCGAACAAATGTTTGAAGACAATGGATAGAGTAGGACCAATCCGGATGTATGAAAGCTTGGGCAAAAGTACAAAGATATGTCAAACAAAACGTGAAACGCTTAAAAGCAGAAATTGACGTTGAAGTGAATAAAATTTTGAAGAATTATTAAAAATGAGAAAACAAATAAAGAATTGAGTAAAATCAAAATGAAAAGAAAACTAATCAAATGGAACTGATCACGTTGAGAACATTGAAAGAAGTGAATCAAATGACCGATGAAAAGGAAAATGATGAAACAAAAGGAAACCAGGAGCACAAGATGCAAGTAACGACGGAAAACTGACAAATCTACCGGTATATAAACGACTCAGTGATGAACTAGCTAAATGATAAAAATTTTAAAAGATAAGTAAACACGCACACGCAAGCAATGAAGATTTATTTGAAAGAAGCAACTAAAATATAAAGAAAGTGACAAGGAAGCTATGCACATTGAAGCAACTGGGAAGTGCAAACCTGACAAATGTGAAAGAACTAATTTTACAGATAATTCTGTAAAATAATGAATAATATTGAAATGTAGGAACGAAGACACGAAAATACATGAAAAATGAAAAATTTGTATAACAATAAAAACGAAACAATTTGATAAAAAAAGTTACAAGTAGTACAATTTGAAATTCTTTTCAGAATCAACAGATTTATATTCACATATTGGAAATATTTGTGAAATACAACTACTGTGACCTTACCATAAAAGAAGGATTGTAATAGGTCGTCATGGAAGGAATGGAAGGGGTTTAAATCTCATGTATTATACGAATAATCACAGAGACATTGATTTGAACCAGACTGGCTACACCTATTAAAAAATTTCTTCCAGATTTTGTAGTGGTCTTCGATTATAAAGTCACGTTTCGCTAGTCATGTTCCGAGCATGTTTAAGAGCTCTTTAGAGACTCATGTGGTCTTCTCTTTGTCGTTAAATACCTCGTTCTATCGTTATGCGAATTCATACCAATTTTCTAATAATTTATTTGAAAAAAATTGACAATTTATTTTGACTGATGAAATAATAATTTTCCAATATCTAAATATTAGAAACGCATATACTTATCGACTTTCTGGATACATGCGAAATATATCCCTTCATTAACTGAAATTATCAAATTTATTACGTAACAGTAAAATGTTTGACTATTTAATTATCCTAACGTGTTTTTTTTTAATTTCAGGACGTAAATGGACGCGTCACATTCTGGGTATGTATTTGCATTTTTTTGTTATAAATTACTGAACGTAATACGTCCACTGACTATGTCAATATGAGTTTGCAGCGATTGATGCGCAAAAAAGAAATATGCAGCTTGACAGTTTATTTTCAAACGTATTAATTTCAAATATAATCGAATTTTACAATTGTGTAACTACGATATGTGATGGGTTTGTATTCTATTTTACTCGCAAATAACGGAGCGATTTTCCGCATTTTCAGTGAAATAACATCATTCATTTTGTTCAGTTTACTATGTCAATTCGTTTTAATAACATTACAGTTCTCGCATCAAGAGACATTAAAATGTTAACTTTGATTAAAAGTGCGCCTGGTGCAGATTAAAATCAGCTTGTATTATTATAATGAGTTCAAGTCTCAAGCTGATTGATGGTCAAGCTGCGAATGATTTTTTTAAGTATTCTATCAAATGTGTCCGATTGTATAGCTTATAATGGAAGCCATAGAAAGACAATCAGTAAACTGGAAGATAACGACCATAGTAATGTGAACTCAATAACTAGGTGAAATTTTCATGTCCGTATTTCATTCTCAGATTGTCCTTTTTTAACTTCAGTAGGAAAACTCATCCCACCCATATAAAAGTATGGGTCAAAACTTTATCGATTATGTGTTGGAAGAACTGTTCGTTCTTCCAAGTCAGTGAGATCAATCTACCTGAAGATGGCAGATGGCACTCTGCCCGTACTTCGAAGCGACCTTTCCGGGAATATTTCTACAACGTGGTTCGCAACCCAAGAACCAATAAGTACACATTTCAGCCACGAAAATTACCAACATTTAAAAATATTTAACTGTTAGAAAGATCGATATTTTCTCAGTGATGGTGCTTTCATTGAATTTTACATTTTTGTCAGTCTTTGTTAGTTTTACTGAGTAATCAAATTAAATTATAATTAATTCAATTCTCTTATGAAACTTATTATACCATTGTTGCATAAAAAGTGCATTTTAGGATTTTAGTATCTTTGTAGAATGTGACATCTATCATACAACAAAATATTATATATCCAATGCATTTGTGCACTCTTGAATGTTAAACATATTGACAATTTAACAATATTATTAGATCGCATTTATCAAAGTGTGTTACTTTAAAATCACATTGTACAGTTTCATGTACGTGCGCATAAATCCTTTAAAATTTTATGAATCAACAAATTTTATTTGGCGCATTGTCATAACCAGGATTATTTCGAAATAAAACAAACATTTGATTCCCCACGTTCTCTAATAAGACCTGAAATTTGAATTCTGACTTCCTTGAACCCTTGGCGTCGCGTCGGCTGGGTTCATATGTGATCTATCTGTGAAAGCAATCTAAATGAAAAAAGTTCGATTTTTGCGACGAAAAGCATAATTGGTGTGCCGAGGTGATCTTGTTCCGCGCGGATCCTCGAACATCATTAATTTTTCTTTCACACGTGCTCTCGGCTGCGCCATTCAAAGCGGCCATTATAATTTGAATAACGCGACCCTCCCATTCTTATCTCGGCCTTCTTGATCAATGTGCTGCACATACAATGGTCGGGCGTCTCAGTCGCGCGCGTTGCGTACATCTTCGGCGTCGTTTCCCTCTCGCTCGGTCTTCGTTATCGGCTCTGTGCGTCGTCTGCTCCGAGCCATTCCACAGACAATATTTTGGTTTTTATTATTTTATTGTCTTAACAGCTTTGTTATCCCGTCATAATGAGGCCTTTTACTCGAGCAGTATTCAATTATGAATCGCTAAATAACCTCGATGTTATTCATGACTTCGTCAATTTAGGAATTAAAACCTGAACGTTATTTAGCTTTATTAGGGGATTTATGCAAGAGGTGCGTACGCTCTAATACGAATTGATGAATTTACAAACGAACTAGCAGAAATAAAAACGTGCGATTATAAAGATATCTTGATATGGTAATATGCAATTAATATAAAATTAATTAATAACAGAGATTTTATACAGAAATCAGAATATATGAATGTTTGCGAAACTTTTGTATTTCACGATTCACGCCATACTTTCCTATTCGATTGACAACTTTGCATCGAAACACGGAGAAATGTCTAGACCAACCTGTTTTAAACAGCGAAGCGCATGGTGTGAGCTTACGCCTTTACGTGGAACCTCTTATGGAATGGTCGAGAAAATATCGTTGTAATATATATTCTTTATTTTTTTAATTTTAAATACATGTTGATTACTAATCTTAAAAAATATTTATGAAAATATATACACAAAACATTACAAAGTATTACTGCTGATAAACAACATAGGTGTCGAAATGTACATCTTAAGTAAAAATATGTGAATTTTTGTAAAAATTTATAGCTAACTTCAATATAATTTCGTGATGGAATGTGTGCATCTCATATATTGAATGTAATACGTTTTTCGTAAAAACAACGAGCATGGTTCGAATATGTATATAAATAGTCTTTGTATATCTAAATCATGATTGAATTTGGAAACTTTTTGCATTGTTGACATTGAAATCAAGTAAATCGACGTGGGTGGTTGATCAGATGACTATTTTGATCAATAATACTGGAGAATTTTCTGCGAAGAAAGCTTTGTATTGCGATTTCTATGTCACATTACCAGTTGTTATCATAGGTAGATATTTGCGTGCATGCATACTACACGTCTCTTTGTATCGTGTTCATTAAAATCCACAACCCATTTACATGTGCCATCTGATAACTAACCTGAAAAACTGGTGAAATGTTAAAAGTGAATAGAATTTATTATAATTTTTTCATTGCTCCCCTAAACAAAAATAGTTATAAACATTTGAATTTCCATAAAATTTGTCAATTGATTTTACAAAATCATAACTTTGTCTCTTAACAATTATAATAGGTAAATTTCCATAATTCTTGTGTAGGATATTTACATCGTCATTTAATATAATTCATCGACAAGAAAAGATATTTTTACTTTTATGTGTTACATAATACATATACATACATATACGTCTATATAACATATTTTCTTTTATTTTCCTGGAAATTTTCAAAGTTATTTCAAGTGCTTTATTTTTCTTGTGCCAAGTTAACGTTTCGAATTAGATTCAATTCATTTTCAAAGCACGGCATCTTCGCTACAAATTACACATACATAAAATTCAACACGTTACAACATTTCATATTATGTAACAGTATGTTAACTTACGTTTTACATAGTACTTTGCTCCAACATATGGTTGGCACATGTCTAGTATAACGCATATAACAAATAAACCTTAATTATCACTTTACGTACAGTAAGTAAAATATTTGCGTACATTATTGCCAATAAAATAAATTCACGTATAAAATCATTGTGTGCTTCGCTCGTAAATGTAAGTTACTATGCGATTTTGAATTTTTTTAAGATTCGCGTTTAACGTTTTTGAAATTCTAAAAAAACAGGTGAAATGATTCCCAACAGATTATAATAATTTTACTAACATGAATACAAGGTTATATTATTATGCGTTTTATTAGTTTATATGCAAACAAAATTCTTATTATTATTTATCACTAACATAGGAAACGAAAACGTTGATACAAAGGGGGAAAACAACAACACCAGTGCATTTAATCTTAACAAATTTTGACATTTTTGATATGTTTTGGGTACCAACGCAAATTATTTACATTACATACAGTCATTATACTTTATTTTGTAAATTGTGTGTATGGTTTTTTCGGAATTTTTTAATTTTAGTTTGAAAAGTACTTTTTGTTATTGTTATTATGTTATTTATGCACTAGGTTAATTTTAAACTCTGCGACGTGTGGTATGCTGTTTTCTTTCTATAGAAAACTTGGGACCAAGACTCGGGAACAAGTTGAACATTTTCAGTGATTGTTTCATTAGTTAAATTTTCTATCCAATCTTTACTAATCAAAAGAGAAATCATAACAACTGGATAGACAATTTAGTCATTGAAACAATCCCTGAAAAGTCCCTTACAACGAAAAATTAGCAGCACCCAGAGCCCCACCTATAACGTTGTTAAATTCCTGGCTAATATTATAGCCAAATTCTAAAATTCAAACCAAGGACTCTGGGAATTTTGCAACATTTATAAGATTTATAAAAACCAACAAATTATTGAAAGACCACCAGCTATTTAGTCTGAACGTTGTTTCTTTGTATACCAACATCGATATCGACCTGGCCACCAGCATACTAAAACATGTGGAATGTACTCAAAACACACATCTCACTAAGCAAAGATTGTTTTATTGATGGCACTATTTTCTGCCTTAACTCCACATATTTCAGCATCAATGAAAAATTCTGTATCCAAAAATGTGGAACAGACATGTGGTCTCGTTGCAAGAACAAGATCAAAATATTCAGCCCAATAAACAAAGAACGCAATTTTAAACGATTTTAACAAATTCCATATAAAAATACAGTTCACCATAGAAAAAGAGAATAATAAATTAAGAAACTTTCTGGACCTTCACACACAACAACGGGGAAATCTATACGAAACCAATGCAGTTTGGCAGATGCCTAAATATCTGTCATGTGCCCCCAATTCCTACAAAGCAAACACTATAAACAACTTAAAAGATAGATAGATTTTACATTAAGAGTTCCATTAACAACAATTTAATTAAAATAAAGAAAATGTTAAAACAAAAGAATTATCCAGAATGGTTCATGAACATACACATCAACAAACGAAATATCAAGAGAATAGTAACATAATAGAAAAAACAAGTTTATATTAATGAATTACGTTTATATCTTGTCTGCAAAAATACAAAAACACTCGCACACACAATTTACAAAATAAATACTATACCACCAGCCCTGCTAAAGACCTTTGATGGTAAAACTGTAATGTATTCAATTGAATAAATAAACGTTTGATGTATATCCGTGGATAGGTTGACCAGTATGGTTGATTCTTATCTTACATATCAACACTGGCAGAGATAATGTTATTCACTTTCACTAAATCAATAGACGCAAATTAAATTCCATTTCCAAATCTTCATTGAATTGGACACTCACAAGTATTATAATTACATTATGATTATTATTATGGTAGTAATATTTTTTATTAAGAAACAATTATTTAATTGCATTTATTAGAAAATACTTTGTAGTAATATAAATGTTCACAAAACGATTGAAAAATCATTCGCTCATGTTGGCATGAATATCTATCGTACCTTATAACTGTGGACACCCCTGCAATATTCAATCTAAAAATTGTATTTCTCACAAATATATACCGCCAGTTAGATACCCACAATCCTTCGAATCGTATTTACCAACCATATATTTTATTGTTAATGTAGGCTTCGTGGATCGTTAGATTACCTACTCCACAAAATCTAATAATGAACTCATTATGAAGAGTAACATAACTGTAGTTACTTTTCCATAACTGACTAAGTTAGAACGGTTTCGAAATTATTCCTACAACTTCCCCAAAAAAAAAAAACTAAAAATTGTAATAAACATAGCTGACGAAGTTAACCCAACCCGAAAATCATATCAAGAATCTCTTAACCCTTGAGTTAAAATCCGTAATGTGAACTGTACGTCAACGGCTTTAGTTTAGATTTTAAAATAGTATATTGTACTATTCAATACCAATTGTTGTTTGCATACTCGTTTCGATTGAGTCGATTGAACAATAGAGCAATACAAATACTTTACATACAAAAAAGTGCAAAGTTCATCATTTCTACAATGTATATAAAATTACTATATTTGTTTATGGAAGTATGATTCGAAATTCCATGAACATTAATTAAACATATTTGTACGTCTCGGTCGTTTAGCAATGTAATTATGTCCATTTATGGGAAATAATAAAAATTAATAGTATCATTAAAGATGTCAAATACTGACAAAATCACTCCCGAATAAGTAATCGTCAAAGCTAGTCCTCGCGTAAAATGTATGAATGTATTGTACTGAAATTAATGGCTACAATTTAAACCTTCCTCAAATACATAAACCTAATAATGTAATGCAAAATAATAGAGATTCACGGCGGTTTCCCAATAAATTGCGCTTATGATAAAGGAGCCTCTTTGAAGGATTACGTAAAGGGTTATTAGGATATTGAATTTTCGTAATAAGTTTAGGAGATAATGTTCAAAAGCGTCGGTGTCGTAGTTTAATCGTTTGCAGAATACGATATAATATTAGTACCATAATGGAACAATATGCACCGCATTGCGGAAATCCATTGGTTAAATTAAAATTAATTGAATAAAATGATACCAACATTTACGTCTAAATTCATGGGCAATTACTTTTACTTAGAAATTATTATGCAGTTATAAGTTATAATATCCAGCCATGCATTCGCATGTTTCGGCTAATTAATTCGTTTTCTTTTAATTAATGCGGGGCTGATTACATAACAAGCCTTCCACAGATTGTGTTATGTGAGTGGCATGTTGATTGATTACCACTAACCCCGCGTAGACATCTAAATTAATATCGCCCTCTCAAACTATTACCAATTCAACATATAACGTTCATATTCGGAGAATGTTGAATTGGACAGTCTGGCCATTAATTTTGCGACGTTCTTGTTTGCGATATGATTGGATTTCGACTTTTTGAATTTGGGTGGTATTGCAATTTGGCTTGAATCAAAGCCAAATCAATTATTTGTGGTACGTTTTAATTTTTCCAATTATACGTCTCCT
The DNA here is from genome assembly GCA_959613385.1 of Geotrupes spiniger. Lineage (NCBI taxonomy): Eukaryota > Metazoa > Arthropoda > Insecta > Coleoptera > Geotrupidae > Geotrupes > Geotrupes spiniger. The sequence goes on along the minus strand of OY390731.1, from coordinate 44,193,110 downwards.
GTATAAATATTAATCAATCGACATTTAATAAACTGGTGCAATTAACAAAAATTATCTCTTGCCTCTAGACAGTCCATGTAATGTTTTCTAGAACGCCTACGACAGATTTAATTTTCGATAAGCCACCGCTAACACAAGAGATTTTCTAGTATTACATTTTAAATGTGTTCTTATTGTGTTAAGATGCGGGCATTGTGCGGTTTCTATACCCAATTTAAAATATAATTGTGAAAAATTCCGAGCGGCCAGAAAAACGTGAATATCATGAAACGGAATACAGATAATGTAAAAGCGTAAGGGCGGTAAAAGCTTGTGAAGTGTCGCGTTTTGTGGGAAATGTGAAACGAAGGAATATTTGGGGTCAAGGGTCCATTCAGATATCGATGTAATCAGTGCCATTGTTCTGTTTGCTGATGAAAACGCCCTGGCTTCTTGAACACTCGGCTTGTTTGCTACGGAAGTCGTTGAATTTTATGCCTGAACTTCAATAAAAATTACGAACCCCATGGCATTTCTAAAGGTGATATGCAAATAAAGGTCCCCCGAGTGACCTTTTCTACGCCCTATGCAGGTAAACTAATACTTCCATAGAACAAACTGCAAATTAGGGGATAGAGCTGAGTCGAGACCGTTTAAATATAACTAGTATTTTACACTAGTGAGGCACAATGTTCAGATGCATTCGGTTACGTATCTAAAATACTTTGAAAAGGCATAATTATTAAAGAATATTAAAAATAATTTTATAACAAGGTTTTCTAATTTGTTTGCAATTTATTATACTAATTTATTATTCGAATGATGAGAAAATCATTTTCTTAACGTATTTCATAAAAACAAGGCTAAAATTGTCCTGCGGTATGAATGTTATTAAGCTAAAATAAATCATGTGTGTAAACATCAAATATCAACAGCTTCTTATTATTTAATGTGAATGCATACATTAAATAGTTGAAGTATTATGAATAAACGGGTTAGATTAGACTAAATTAAGTTTTAATTTAAATCAAAAAAATTTATAAAAAAGTGCTTTGAATATGAATATAAAATCAACAATAACAACTATGGCGATAAACAGTTATTTCAGGGAAAACAACGAGGGGTCAAAGTACCAAATTTTAGGAATATTTGTACTGCTTGACAAATCTATATTTAAAAATGCTTGCAGAAGAACCGGGTTAATAATTGGAATAATGATCACAATAATAATATTTATTAACCAGCAGTAGCATACTAGAGATTACATGATCATAAGCTGTAGCTGAGTAGACAAAGGAAAAAAATCATATGTTAAATTAATAACCAATGTGTAAATTTTGGTCGGTAAAACTAAATGCGTGTACATAAATCAATTTTCCCCCAATAATCGTTTACACGTCCGTACCTAAAAAACTATGATTACCAATGTTTACAAGTTAGGACTGCGCTTTGGTGCAAGAAAATTAAATAAACATAATAAATCAGGATCATGAACACAATCATGTAGTCGTGTATTATTTTATACACAAACAATATTTCAGAATAATGATATCCAATACAACTAACCACCATACTCTTATAGTTTTTGTCACTAAGTAACAAGTAACTAACACTAACTAATCAGACTCGTTTTCAGTAAAATTTTTACATTTTTCTCATCGAAGTACATTCAAGGTCATTATGTACTTCAATCGTTGCAAAGTTTTATCATTGAGTTTATACGAGTACTGAGTAGATGCATATTTTCTTGCGCTATACACAAACAAAATTTCAGCGAATATATTAAGGTAATGACAGCTGTTTCACCTTTATCTGCTCATCAGACCAGCACACATACATTCGCTGAAGTTGCATCAGGTCATGGAAACATGAGTGACAGAGTTTAGGTGTGAATATTACTCACATCTAGACGTGAATACCCACTTGTTATTGTTACTGCTGCATAATAGCAGAGGTCGAAAATAGGTCTGCAATTATGTAGCAGTAATAACGGTGGCATTTAGGTTGCGGTAATATTCACAGAGAAACTCATTGTCACAAAGTTACTAAATGATATTCAGAATCAGATCAGATCAGTTGGAGTTGCTCCATTTCTATACATAGTTTAAATTATTTTGCAGAGTAACGCAGTCATTGTGGTTATCGTCTTTTACATGTTATGGTCATCAGCATACAACAAGCAGTCGAAACGAAAGACAATTCACATAATTCGCAAATATTGAAACAATAAAGGTCCAACAAAGGTGCCATGTGGTACTCCAATGAGTGATCAAGTTTACTGGCAGCAAGTGATTGAAGTCAATAAACGAAAGTGAAAGTGTAAACAGGAACGTGGACACTGGGGCGCCAAGTTTACTGACTTCAAGGCACTTACTACTAGTAACCTCGCCCAATATAATTAAGGCATTAGTTTCTAGTTCCGTTCTGTACTACCAAAAATTGTGGCACAGCATCTGATGTCCAGAAAAAACGATTTGTTCATACAGTTGTTAGTCAGTAACTTAACGTACCGCATACTCTCAGTACCAGTCCTCAACTGAAAATGCCGGTAGTATGTCATACCCCTTTGGATATTATTCACGGATAGCAATCTTTGGAATGGAATTTAATTTTTGCGAAAAGGAAGAAGGAGTATAATGGAGGTAGGTGTGGGGGCTGTGAAACAACTGGAATTCGTTTTTCTGTCATCATGGCTGAGTTCCCTTTACATGTAGCATGCTGATGGTTCACTTAAGAGGCATTATAACTCTGATAATATTGCCTGATCTTCAATTGTCTGACTGCAATCATAATATTGTGGTATGTATTTTTCATTGACTATGCAAATTTTTTGTTTTGCACCAAAAATTTTTGGAAAATTCTGAATTACAACCTTTTTACGGATTTGAGCGACATTTGTGGGTTCATGACGCGAAAATTAAAAATTAAACTATTAAAATTGGTAAAAGTGGGATGATTTCAAATTTTGATAATTATACCTTAACTGAAAAATAAAAATATATACTTCGGTTGATATATATATATAATAGCGTTTATGAAATACATAACCAAAGAAAGGAAAGATATATTAAGGAAAATAAATCGTAGATAAATGGTAAGGTTCCTCATTGAATAATTAACAACAGGACAATGAATAAAACATTAAAGCAAGGACGTTCAAGAAAATTTATTCCGAGAACAGAGGAACTGGGCCAAGAAGAGGAGCAAGCATGAAATTGATCGAAAGACGAAAGCGATTCGCGTGTAAGGAAGAAGAGAATGTACGAATACTATGTGGAAAAGAAATCACCATGGATATGGCAATACATATAATGGCCATTGAAATTAAGTGAAACTAAAAGCAAAGGAAGCGTCAAAATATAATTGACCAAAGGATACTTACAGTGGTGTAGAACTAAAGAAAAATAACATGAGAAGTTGGGATAGCAGGAAACATGCAGACAGTAGAAGAATATCATTCAAAATCAAAATCAAAAATCCCAGGAATTTAACCAAAGAAGAAACCAGAAAGTAACAAGTATGTAAACATATCAGAGCGTAAGGGGCTTAGGAAACATTGTTTAGCCACCCACTGAATTAAATACAGAACACAACATCAATAATATGCACCAATAGTATATTCTGGATATTCTAAATGAGATGAAACAAGTGTGCTCCCAAATAAATATCAACATAATTGGAAAAAGAAATAATCTATTAAGCAAAAATGACCATATAATACGGTGTTAATAATAATCTTGCTGTATGGGAGTGGAACGTGGTCAGTAAGCTTTAAATAGTTGAACATTTCACTCGTACCATAGATTAATGGCAAGGTTTACTAACTGGATAATCTACAGCAATGTAATGATTAAAACTTCAAGGCAAGTTCAAGAACATTTATTCAGAGAACAGCAGAGGACAAAGGTGAGGAATTAGACGAAGAAAAAGGGTAATTATGAACATAATTGAGAGATGAATGTGATCAACGAGTTCGAAAAAATAATCTTCGACTTCGAATGTATTAATAATACAAATAGCACACATACAGTGATGGAGGTAAAAGTACAGGGAATAGAAGAATATGAAGATCGAGCAATAGGTGAATGGAAATTGAGTGGGTATATTTCAGAAAGTTAGAGAATACTTTCTTGTCATGAATTATTTTGCTGAATGTGACTTTTGAGAAATATAGAAACGTAAGACAATTATTTTAACGCCATTGTGTGTTTTCTCGCTTTGAAAATATGTCCCTATACGTTAATAGCTATCTTCTATGGGAACGTATTTTAAACAAGCAACTTATTGTCACTACGAAACCGGCAGTGATTGAATAGGTTCGTAACCAAACAATATCCCTTGCATTCCACAAAACAGAGTAATTGCCAAATCAAAGCCCCCTCTTAGCTCATACATTAATACACATGGATTATATTTTAATCGTTTGTGAACCGTTACCATTCTTTTTGTGGATCCTGTTTTTTATTTTCTGAATTATTAAGACACATTGTGAACTCTTTCGTTTGCTTTTGTTAAGTTTTAGACGTTATTCGCAATTCTCCAATCCACTAATGGCTGTTAAAGTAGGCATCCGACAAGCTTTCATCATTGCGTCACAGAGAGAAAATGAATCTGTTGAGTTTGTAATTCAGGTTCATTTTATTGTTTCACTTTGTGCAAACTGAAAGTTCCTTTTCTCTTTAAACTTCTCTGAAAAAAGAACTAAAAAGATGCCATAAAAGCTTTCTAATTAGTTACCTGTAGTCATCTTTGTTTCGAGCGGATTTAGCATCCTGAAATGGGTAAATTAAAAGAGAATTGGGTGTTCTAATGTATTGCATTTATTGCAATTATTTAGGGCGCAACTAACGATACAGAAACGATTTTCGTTTCAATGCAAGTTACCTACCCCAACATATTTGAAATTTGCGAATAAAAGTTTATTCATAAATTAAATTGTGATTAGCAATTTATTTAACGCATTTCATCATTTAAACGAAAAAAATAAATCACGAAATTTATCAGCCGAGGAATACATTTTATAAAAACATAAACATAGAAACGGATATAGTAGCGGTCTTTTGATACATGTTATCGGTTAGGAATGCTGCACTAAGTGCAAGATTAACAAATGTTTATCTTAACGTTCACTGAAAAAATATGAAGCCGATGAGATAATGTTGCGTCTTTGTTTATTTATGCCTGTTCTTAATCATAATCTGAACTAGCTACGTCTCGCTCTGAATCGTCGGTATTTAATTCAAGAGGCAAACTACGAAAAGTAGACTGTGTTAAATAACTTGGATGATTCTCCGAGTGTTGTTATGACTAGGATTCGAAACATTTGCCAGGCCTCTCGGCATGTATATTTCATTTCTGGTAAATAACTGCGGGGAGCAATGCGAAGGGTAAAGGCATACTTGTACAGTTCTGGAAGCCGTGTCCTGAATGGATCGGGCACAATGCATGGCCCAGATGTTCGGCTCTTTCACTTTATACACAAACTAATTCCTTCGGCAGCTGTTCATACGTCTTATCGCTCAGTGGCGTAGTATATCGCATTTATCAATTGCAAAGAGGTATACGTTTTCAGACGTAGATATTTGGAATCTGTTCACATTTGAAGTTATTTACAGAAAATCTGAATGCGTTTCAGTTGAATTAAATTTTTTGTTCTTTCATTTCTAGACGTACATCCAAGTATGTTAAGTTAATCAATCCATAGATTCGATTTAAAAATGATGAGGGTCGTTGAACACTTTAAAAATATTTAATGCTAATGACATGTAAATTCTGTGAAATTTTACTTAAACAATTCTCTTGGGTATATGCTTATATCCAAGAACTCCACCCACCCGTAAAAATGTTTATTTTTTAATTACGAAACTTCTGAAATTTTAATTGTATGCTATAAACTTTTTAATGCTTTAAAAAGTTGATTTATTGTCGCTGATGGGCGCAATTAAAACCTCTTTTGCCTTTGTTGTATATTTTTTTAATCAGTACTGTGTCGAAATGTAATATTTTATTTACCAGCATTGATGAAAACAACTGATCGTAAAAGTATGCGCGAAATTCATTAAACTTTCCAATAATTATTAGGTTGAATGTTTTATCAAAACGGAATCCTTAACTTTGAATATAGTTGACCTGACCCACTTGAAACATATTTTCTCCATTTAACTGTCAACTACCTAAATTATTAATGGGTCTTCGTGGTTGCGAAAATACGGGCATAAAATGTGCATCGATTCACGTCGACCAAATCTAACTCCTATTCAATAGACACTAATAACTATTCGCCAGTCAGTGGATATTCTCTTACAAAAATTTAATTGTGGTCCTTAAATATGTTAAAATTTGGATTAGTGAATAAGTTACAGAGTTAAAGAGCTGGGCAATGTATCACATTTTATATCCAATTAAGTAGATAAATAAATAAAAAGTTGTAACAATGTGTATAATTATAACATTGAATAAAATTACGCGAATTGAAGCCGCACTATATATTCACAAACAGAACCAATCCATCAAAAATCAATTACGGAACCTCGCACAGGACTTTTTTCCAAACAAAAAAGTTCTGTTTTATGTTCAAGCTTAGCTAAACGTTCGGTTTATTTACGTTGCAGACCGGCGGTTTATGAAGAGCAATTTGTCAAGAAAAACTATTCCTTTTAGTTTGTGGCAGTTTATATTATTTGTGTTGCGTTGCTTTAGCAGTCGTATTCGGGTTCTAATTTTTTAAATTTCGTATTGCGTCTTTTACCAGTTTATTTATATTCCAACAGGAAAAGTGAATCGTTTGTGATTTGCTGAATTAAGTTAATACAATTTGAATTACTTGTCTCCACTAACCGGAAGTGATATGATTGTACGAGTTAGTCCGTAACGCATCTGAAAAGATCCCATTGTCCGTTAGCGATCCTGATAATTACTGTTAATGTTGTTTTGATTTGTTGATATGATCCGAAATAGTTGCGTAAGTACCGCAAATACAGTAACCCTCATATAACGCGCTATGTTACGCGAGATTCCAAAGAAAATACGACTAATATACACGACTATATTATCACGAGTACGAATTAAAAAAAATAAACTGGACTGGTCAATAAATAACTTCGTCGTTCAATGTGCGATATTGTTTTACGAGCTGAGCACCGAGTGACTCACCCGGAATGAGATGACCCGTAGGCTATCGCCGAATACCGAATAAGAGAATGTAAAAACGCACTCTCCCACGATAATATCTTTTTCTTGTGCAGAAGTTTTACTAGTGGGTGCGAGCGAGACGAAGAATATACTTGGTTTTTAATATTACACATGGACATGTGATGCGGACCTCATGTTCATCATCGGGCGCATGTGTTTCAGTTCCCATACTTAATGAGTTTTGGGATAGTCTGATTTTAACAGCCGTGACATTAATTTTTCTGTTTAGTTCGATAGTATCTTTTGGTGCATTTGTGCCCTTAAATCGCAAAGGCTATGGCGACCATGACATAAAAGTTTTTTTTTTAATTTATGTGCGAGGGCACGGAGTGTGCATTTAATTCAATCGGTATTAAATATTTTGAAATAATATTCTCACATGTCAAACGTTTTAATCCAGTGGAGTGTACATTTCGTTGTGATTTTAAAGGCAAGTTATTGTGGTTTCTTAATATAACCCATGAACGTGACATAACTTATTTGTGATTCATTCGTAGTTAGATATTCACCCAGGGATTCATCAACGAGGCGTAACGTTAGTCGGACTAACGCTATTTGCGCCAAAAATTTACGCCCGCCTTGCACAGGTCTAAATAAACGGTGTAGGCCTATTCATGAAAATCGCGTAGACCGGGCGCAAATTAATCTCTGACGACATACACGACGTCATCGTTTCGCATTATGAACCAGACAAAATTCGTCTAACCTTGACAATTGTGTGAGGGCGCCATTCTCGAGTTGGGGCGCAGAGGCAGGCGATACGAATTTTTAAGTAGCAATTAGTTTGGCTTCATAAATAAAATAAATGAATATAAATAAAAAATGTTTGATTGTATCTTTTTATCTCGTAACAGACGTAAGGATTATTTCAAACTATAAAAATAAGTTTCACAAGCTATAATTACTGCCGTTATTAATTGCACAAAAGACAATACTATAATAATAAGTAAACCAATAGCATTGCACTGCAATCAACGGGGTACAGGTTGAGTCTTACGCCAGTGAGAGGTTTATATAAACCACTTCATGGGATGGCGGTTGATCATCCAAAGGATCGATTAATCCTGCTCTGGACAAATGTCAACATTATCAAGTTTATTTGGAAGCTTTTTTCTAAACATTTAATTCACTTATAGTGGTCTTTTTTAGTTCTATTGAAATAATTAAAAATTTTATTTAAATTATACTCAATGTTTTTTTTTAATATTTTCTTTACAAAAAAACATGATTTTGGAAGGTCTATTTAAAATTAAGATTAATACAAAAGTATTAAATAAATTTTTTGAAAACTTAGCTTGTATACAAAATAATAAAACTTGCTAGGAATACAAATTTATTAAATCAGAATAAAAACATATTCGGTAGATTACACGTTGCGCTTTCGCAGCACATAATGCTGCTAATAATTTATAATGCTGATGCGTACAAATAAATATACAAAAAAAAGGAATGCATGTTAGAACGTATTACAACACACGCTCTAGACACAAATTTAAAACGGTGAATATAATTTGTAATCGACCTCTTCGGTTGATCATCCAGAGGAATCAATTGATCCTGCTCTAGACTAATGTTTGCATTAATGCACATTATGCAAAACCATGTAACCAAGCCATCTAACCAAATTAAAAATCTGGAGCTGTGCATTACATACACCTGTACATTTAAAGATGTTTGGCATTTACTGTTTATATGGTTGGGTGTATCTTCTTTTGGAGGCATCAACGACAATACAGGACTGCAATCTATGGCTACTATCACATTTGGTATATTATCTATTCCATGTACATACTTTCTTAACACCGATTATATAACCAGGATCATTTATACCGTGCGTTTTATTTAAGTATGGCCATAGGGATTTACATGGTAAAAATTGTACCCCACGTTAACTTTTGTTGCTGTTCAAATTTGAAACAATTTTTTGTTTTTATCAATAAATCAAACATTTTTCTACAAAATGTACATTATTTGAAAGACATAAGCGTGTTAGAATTCTTTATTTTCGCTTTCAAAGTTGAAATTAATGACACAAATAATTAAGACAAAAGATCAACTTGGCGTAAATGGCATAATGATTATTGACAACTAATGGTTATAAAATCGCACGAAAGTTTGTTAATGTGATTTTTTTAAGAAAATGTCTGTTTATAATATTAAAGAACGAGTGGAAATTGTAACTGCATACATAAAAGTCGTGTCAAGCCGCGAAATTGTGGATAACTTCGCTGCGGCACATCCAAATTGTCCTATTCCTCCTTTAGTTGTTAATATGCATTATGACATTTACGCCAAGTTGATCTTTTGTCTTAATTATTTGTCATTAATTTCAACTTTGAAAGCGAAAATGAAGAATTCTAACACGCACATGTCCTGCAAATAATGTACATTTTGTAGAAAAATGTTTGATTTATAGATAAAAACAAAAATTTGTTTTAAATTTGTACGACAACAAAAGTTAACACGGGGTAAAATGTTTACCATGTAAATCCCTATGGCCATACTTAAATAAAACGCACTGTACAATAGGTGCACAGTAAAGTGTCAGTACTCGACTACATGTCGACTGGCTCACATGAACAATGTCTGCAATTAAGCTTTGGAAGCCATCCGATGCTACACATCTTAAGCCAATGAGTACTTGTAGCATCACGGATAAAGAACTTCTCTTATTGTAGGGTGTTCCAGCTGTGGTATTAGCTCGTATAATCATATGCCGTGGCAAACTATAGTACCTACAATAATATTGAAGTAATATTTAAATTTGATTAGTCATATTGAGAAGTGTTTACTCACCTCGGGCACTTGTAGTGGGTCTAATCGATCGTGAAACAATCACTTCATATATTTGTCAATGGCAGTTGCCCAGTCACATCTTGCCCTGGCTCCTAACCTTGGCCATATTCCTCCTCCAGAGCAAGCATATTCTTCCCTGGACCCGGTACAATGTTTACTATAACGTTATAAATGTAGAATAATACTCAGGTGCGGAAACTTGATGAAATAAAATAGTTCTAATTGCAACTTATTAGTAGCCGAAAAAATTTTTACACTCAAACATATTTGTAAAATGTGATTTAATACTTACTTTGATTACTCTGAAAATGTTGTATAGCACTGAAAAGTACTTTTCGTTAAGAGAAATTCGCGTAAATTATCAAAATGAGCACACCGCAACAGTTACGCCACGACTTACACACCCCAACAAGCAGGTCTAACTTTTCGCGCAAATATTGGCGTAAATAGGGGCGTAAAGAAAGGCGTATGTTTCATGAATAGCTTTGCACAGGCGCAAACCGAGTTAGTCCGACTAACGGCTTAGACCCCAATGATGAATCTGGCTGTCAGTTTATAACTATGTTGGCTGTGCATCGACCTTCTTGTGAACTCCAGTTAAAGCATGAAACTTTAATCGTGATTAAATTTGACTACAAACGCTCTCGGAATTGCATTACGAGACCAACCACAATAAAATAACGACGCGCAGACTTTGACATCGTATAATGTAACCGAATTTCATATGCACCCAGTTTTACGGCGGCAACCCCACCCTGGCTGCGGCTGCGGCCGGGAGAACCATCCGCCGCTAACGGTAATGATAGTCGGGTACGACTCATCGAATGGGTCTTTATGATGAAGCTTGCTTATTTTACTAACCTGTTGAATTTGGAACACATTTTCTCTTGACGCTGAGAACATAAATATGTATAAAAGTTACGAGCCGTGCGATACGTTATTTCGAGGATAATGCCGACGATGTTGTGTTCCGCTGTGATTACAGTTGCCACGTATAAATTATTTATTTGCGGGGCGGAGCTTCCGATGACATTCGCAGGCTAAATGGGCAATTTAACGCGTCATTATATTGCATTGGGAGTAATGGAATAAACGAACTATTATTATTATTTGATACTATGCAAGTTGGGTATTGCTACTATTATACTATACTATTATTTGCTGAGGATTAACTGAATAATTACGGATGCAAAACCAATGAATGTGAATCATTAAAATATCAATTTTCATATTTAAATCCTTTTAATGTTACTATTAAAGATTTTCAAAATGAAAAAGCCATACTAAACAGGTCCTTCCTACTATAGATACGTGAAAGCTGCTACTACACTATTTTACATTCCACAGAAAGGAAGTAGAGAAAAATTTCGAACTTGGGATTTTAATTGAAATACACGTTTTGACCTTCCCTGAAATGATTCTGACTATTTTCGGTCTGACATCCTTGTGTTTGTCTGTGTAACTAAGCGGACTTTATCCTCGAAACTATTGAAACTTAGAATTACTACTTCGGATTTCTATATGACCCGGAAAAAAAGCCAACCTGGCAATATCTCAACCGGAAGTTGTGAATGTACTACTTATTCCAAATGTGGTTCCTATAAAAGTTACAGAATTTTAAACAAATTTTGTATGGAAAGTTTTGGAAAATTATTTGTTATGGTTCTCAGAAGTAACCTCTATCGTCGAGTTCGTGATTGCACCAATCATCGCGACTGCCGCAGGTTGCTAGAAATTTAAGTGTAAAACAGTTCAATGTTGGGCACTGCCGATTTTTTGTAAGTAGGCAGAATTGTCAGCAAATGACGGAGACGGAGTTAATAAATAACGAACAATATTACCCTTTTTATAAATTATTTCATAGTTGTGTATAAAATATTGTATTTGATTCCCACCAGTAATTTCTAAATTATTATTTCTTGAACACCGATCACAGTACTTTTGAATTAAGGCAATATAATTAATTACGTGATTTTTAATAAAATATGCTCGTTAATACAAGAAGCTTTAGGCTATCAAGCTTCCCCAACCCATACCGGAACATTTTCGGAGAGGGCCTCTGCTTATAGCAGTTCTATAGAAAGTTTGATGAAGAGCTAAGATATGCTTTCCGCCCTTCAGCGTACACCTATCGCACTTACATGCCATTGTATTAAAAATAATTGGTTGTAAAATATTTATTTACGTACTCCACATTTTGATGCCAAACAAAATTATATGTTCACTTTAAAGTATGAAGTTTTATAAAATACTGTGAAGTGTTTAAAATTTTTACAAAGTTTCTCAAAAATTATTTCACTTTTTAGAAGTTTCCTCGCTGATCGCACATATTGCTCTTCGTCGACCAGCAATGGTGCCGTCATATATGATTGATGTATTCTATTTTAGCTTACAAATGTCTGAATATGATGCATTGGCGTTGTATTTCTTCATTTTAAATTTTAAAAAAGTTATGCATTCCTTGTTTTTTTTAATGGCGATTGACTTTCTTTAACTGTCAAAAAATTAACATACGGAGCTGTGTATTTTTAATTGCGCCACTGTTTGTTGTATTAGCTTAACCGTGAAAATAATATTTTTGATAACCGCTTTTAACTGATAATTATTTTACACAAGAACTTAATAATTCTTGATGAAAAGGCACTATTCATTATAGTAATATATAAGGTTATACTCACTTTACTCACTTTAGGGCAGGAAGTTGCAACATTGAAATTGTTTCAACGACTTCAATCAATCTGCGAACAATATTAAAATGGCAACTTTAGAATAAAAAGCAGTAACAGAGTGTACGAAGTGATATTTTTACCCGTATTATAAATATGGTGTTTAAATCAATTGAAAACAAATATGGTCGCGTATTTCTTATGCAACATTTGACTCATATAATTAAATAGCTCGGTACTGATTAAAAAAATAAGCACCAGCATAGGTATGATAAATAATGGATATTTGCAATTAATTACACCGTACAAAATTAACTATTCCGCATAGGGCACACTTTAGTATTCATGAAGAGGCGCATTGGCCATACTTATCCTAAGGACAAAAACCAGTGTAAAAATTAATGATGGGTTGGGTTATGTTGGGTTGGTCTTTTTTATAGATATTTATCTTTCATGGGAAGAAAATGCTTGCTAGTATTGAGTTTTACACACATTCTTACAAATTATTATATTTTTTAATTGTCAATTTAATACTTCTATTCTATTCAATTAACTAAAAAAAACTTGGCATATTCACATAACATTTCTTTAAAACGTTTCCATTGACTCCCCCTCTTTCTTCTTCCATCTCCTCCTACCACTCCTTCTATTATATTTATATTTTTTCTTGATCCTGCTGTTCCGCTTTCCAATTTTTTGTACATTCCCCCTTAACTCCTTTTAGTTTCTTTACGATTTCTAGCCCACCTACGTTATCTGCCATACTTCTTCTCTTGCCTTTTCCTTTCTTATTTTCTTCAGCTTTCAAGCTTATCACTTCATAATGTCCCAGCATTTTCCACAGAACTCGCACCTTTTATATTTCTCTTCCATCCAATCTTTGTTGGCCTTCTCCACAAACATCCTCAAACTTGCTAACATTTTTCTTCTTCTTCTGATCTTTCTTCCCTTAAGTATCTTGACTTATTCGCGTCTGCTTTAATTCTTTTGTATTTTACATTAAATCGCATTTCCGATTTTGCTTTTCGTTTCGTGCGCTTCTACCTGCATCCATCTATCTCCACCGGTGTCCCCTCAATTCTCATTTCCGCCTCTCCCACGGATATACCTGCTTTTTCATAAATTTTTTTCTATTCCCCTCTCATTTGGAAACGCCCCTTGTTCTCCCTTTTCTTTAACCCCTCCAATACAATTTCCACTAGGCTCTGTTTTGTCTTCCGCTCACCGCTTTTTTCCTTGCCTTCACGTTTATCCTTTCGCTTCCTGTCTCCTGCCTGACTATCTACTCTGGTGTTGAGTTGACTTCTCCAGGTTGAGTGCTCTTTTTAACTGTCCTTTGTGTACCCTTTCTATGCTTTTCTGATATTTCCATCCCCACACTTCCGCTCAATACATCAGGATGCTCTTGATATGTGCCCCTCGCTGCTATTGTTGTCCCTCACTGCACACCCTAAATATTTTCAATTAACTATAGGGACCTAAGGTTTCTGTTGCAATCCTGTATTGTTGGGGAATAATTGGGTAATAGAAACTGTTATGAAAACTATAGTGGATTCACCACAGGGTATACTATGTAATACCGCATTTCTAAGTCTTCAAACAACGTGTTTAGGATTTTCAGTGTAGATGTTCCCATTGGGGAGGGAGTCCTTTTATATTTTCAATAACTAAAAGTAGTTTATTAGGAATGAATTGCCATGTGCATGAGCCCAATCTTTCTTGAGTGAATGCTCCAAATCGATTTAATATCAGATCAGTCTAATGTTAAAGTTGATGCCAATAAAAAAAATAACAACATGCACGGGCGAAATGTTATCGTATTTACGCGAATATTTCCACGTTCACATTTCGCCACACATGCCGTTATATTGGAGCGCGAATTATTTGAAAGATGCGTCTGTGTTAGTTTAAGGTATTTACGTCGAAACTGATGGGAGGGCCCAAAGAGCGTTACTGTAACTTCTTCGTTAAAATCAACTCTTCGATCTGAAGTCAACATCAATCCATAGGTGCAAAGGCATTTTAAGGCGGTAAACATACTAAACGACGCAATTTGCAGCAGTACTTTTATCACAAATATATGAAAAAGGCCCATTGTTGGTCTTAACACAGCCGTTACTCATTTAAATGGCCCCGTTGTATGTTATCGGCCGCGTCTGGAAAACCGCGTCACGACGACACATTACCCTCCGCCACGAGGCAAAGTATTATGCAATAATGGCGGAACGTAACAAATGACTGACGCAACAAGTAAACTCGCCGATTTATTTTCAATAAGTGCGATGGCGGCCGCTTTGCGACGCAAACGTCACGTCTGACGCCGTTCACCGTAGTGAGGGTTATTTGGCGCGCATACCGTAGATCAAAGGGGGCCCGCCACTCGCGTTCCTGCAAAAACTCGCCGTTCTTCATTTATTACGGCAATTTCGTTATGCAGAGATATCATTCTGTTAGAGGACTTCAATTTACTCCGGTGTCCGAACATCTTTTGACGAAACTAACCCAATTTGCATTTCACTTTGTGTGCGTTCCAACAGAGGACCGTGTCGTTTGCCAATTTAAGTGTGCGATTCGCTAAATATATTTATTTTGTTGCTTCGCAGTCGCACCCACGGCCCTGTCTGAGAAACTGATCCCTCTAATAAAATTTGCAATATTAAATATTCATAGATCTTATTTACATGCTTTCATCCGTACGTATTTGCAAGTTACTGCGAAACAAGATTAATACCAAATCTGTGTTTTATTTCATAAGTATGATTATATTAATTATAATTATATAATATTATTTATGTTTTCACTTTAATTCAATTTAACGAAATACTGCATTGTGACCCATTTTACCAACTCATATATTTACTTGAACTTCAAAAAATATAAATTCGAAACAGATACTAAGTTAGTCTACGAATCTTGATCTTGAGAGCAAATTCGAGCCCTCCTTCAAAAAAACCTATCGAATTTGATAATACAGCATTTAAGTCACACCACTTAAAAACACTTCCTTAGTTACTCATTGTAGGGGTTCTTCTTTGATTCAGTTGTAGATCACAGATTTGTTTCTTTGGTAGTAGCCCACAATTGACCTAATTTTCAATCAGGTTTGATGATAGTGGGCCATCTATTTCATGGTCTTCTATGCAAATTAACCATTCGAGAAAATCAGCACGATCAACAATTGTCAAGTCAAGCCTTAGGTCTCTAATTTAGCATCATTAATTTCGATCAAAGGGGAGGTTGTCAAGAAAGGGGCGCCAAATGACGAATAGCATCTTCGTTCGTTATATTTATGTGGAGCGAAGGGGATTTATTTTCATGTCCATACGTTTAGGCGGCAAAATGTCATATACAGCGAAAATTATTTGTAAAGTTTTTATAAAGGGCCGAGTTTGAGGAAAAAATCAATTGTAATCACCATTTAACAACAAAGGTGAAATTTTGATAAATTTACTTATTGAAATAAATAAGAAAATTCTATCGTAACCTTCATTCTATGTAAATGCGATATAAATTACTTGTGTAGATGATTTTTAAACACTACTTGGTTTTAGCGAAATTTTGCCATAACTTTAATCCCCTCAGCGATAACTACGTTTGTCTGTAATACGGAAGACGTTTTAAAAGTTTGGTCTCCAATGATCGGCGCGCTCTGTCTAAGTAGTGAAGTAAACTAAAGCAAAAGTTGAAGACTATCGCTTGGAGGCACTTTCGAACTTCAGCGTCGTCGTCACATTTGATTTAACTAAGTAGTGTGGCTCAGTTTCCAAAGTTTACGTGTTAGTTTATTCATTTCGTCTGTGAAGATGGCACACAAAAAAATATTCACATATTTATTAGCACGACAATAAATAGTCTTCAATTAATTATTTAAGAATATTTGAAAAATTGATACTCTAGGTAGTATCACAATGAAATTAAAAAAAAAATAAATTTAAAGTTTTAGTTTTATAAAAACACAAAAATATGATTGTGTGGTTTAATTGGTCATTTTTTTACTATCGTGTCGTTCTCAGGTTCAAGATCATGTTTGGATAAAATAAACCTTGTTTACATGAACACAAATCATCGATCAGCATTTTACCATTCGTCAGAGCAATGTAATAGTGTTGTTATGGTGCCGTCTTAGCTTACTCGCATTTATTTCCAGTGGGGTCAAATGGCGGAAATATAAATATTGCATGAAGCATACATATTAATGCATTCATGAATTTTTTGACGAGCATTGTCACTTAAAACGTCTGTTTAATGCTCAAGTCGGAATATCTTTACATAATTATTTCAGTCGGTACGTAAAAGAACATAAAAGAGCAACATATTCGCCTATAACAAAATGTATCATTTGCAGGCTACATTCTTCAAGCTGAATTTATTCCAGGGACGTTTCAATGCAAATCTACGACGAACTGGAAATATTTTCGTATGAAACTGCGTATTTTTTCTGGCATGTAAAGTTTATTTAACTTCACACTATTCAATAGTCACAAAAAAGAACTCTTATTCAAACTATTCATTAGAAAATTATTGGTGAATGAGTATTTTAATTTAGCAGTAGGACTGAAAGACTTTGTTGATCTTCGATGTATTTTATTCTTGTTTCGTTTCAATTAATTAAAAAATTCGACTTTGTATACAATTAATATTTAATTTATCATAATTCGTACTTTGTTTATTTTTATTTACTTGTTACAATTGATCTACTATTTTTCTAGTTCAGATTTTAAGGTTTCCTAAATTCCACAAACCTTAGTCAAATTAATCGTAGCTACAGCATCGTGAAGTGCATTAGACATGACATTTTTTACTGTATGTTTGTATCAATTAATTCTGTCTTAAGATTCAGTAATTTTTTGTGCCTAATAAAACTTTCAACATTTGAATTTTCACACGGAATACCCCTACCGTATTCCTACAGTGTAATAAATATAAATTTAATAAAATCAATCGGTTTGATTACATATCGAGTTTTTTTTTTAATTTACGTGCATAGGCGATAAACTCTTATCTAAATGTTTTATTGATTTCGCCCGATCACTAACAAATCTATAAATAATGCCATCGCCTCTAAAAATTTGTAATATGCGAGTGTTCAAATTTCGTCCAAACGCGCCAAGAATATTCTACCCTTATAACTGCTATTCATCGACGCTCGTGTGTGAAATGAGTGGTGGGAATTGGACGCACAGGAATCTCTACTCTCCACGTCTAGTTGCAACTGGACGGTCAGACTGGCAACGTTTCGTCGTCGATTCGCCGTCGTATTAATTTTACAATAATTTTTTTTTGAATTTGCGTCGTTCATGATTGAACATTGAAGACATTAGTGTTGCATAACAATTGTGGCGATGTTTGTGATTAAACAGTAATTACGTGTGAACGTTTGGCGAATGTGTAAGATTATTTATTATTAATGGTAAATGTAATAGGAATTCCATTTTTGTGTTCGATTTTTACCGAATACGCATTGATTTTATTGTATTTGCTTTGGTGAATATTTTCGCCCGGGTATAATTTTAAATAAATTTGTGTTTTTCTTGTTTCAGACTCGTTAAAAACGCCGACCGATAGATATTCGCCGACATGTTTTTGCAAACGATCCAATTTCGAGTTAGAACGGTAAGATTTTTTACTATTTTAAGTCATCGTGATATGGCATTTTAAACCGATGCGCATTATTTAAATAGGTCGATTGGATTTTAAAATTTTCATTACCATGTTATGCCACAAATATTCATATTATTTTTTTGTTCGTATGGAAATGTTTTGTTGTGAATCCACATTACAGAAATAGAAATATTTATTGTTTTATTAAGTTTACGGTCAATTTTGTAGATTCCTGCAAGCGTGTTCAAACCGCGATTTAAGTGTTTATTTTGTTTGCTTTTATTAGTATTATTTTCGTACAACTTTCAGTTAATCTACATAGTTAATTGGTGAAGCGTTTATTTGTCGAACCTCAATTTACAACGAAAAAGATTTTTAAATGTTGGTTGGGTTACTGAAAGCTTTTTCAAAAATTTTGGTTGTAGATCGTAATCAGACATTTTCTTTGGAAATGAAATTTGTGATGTGATTTAGTTTTGATTTTGGGTAATTTTTAATCATTATATTCTTTCTTAATGAACTTTATTTTTAAAACCATGTACTACTAAACACACATACCTTCACAACTGTGATTCTGCATTGTTATAGATCGATATTTCATTTTACTTTAATGCAATCCATTGGCTTACTTAATCTAATGTTGAATTATGTTTATTTTAAATCAGCTGTTTAACTACCGACTTGATAATAAATCACATTTTATTGCTGATCATAATTTTTTAATGTGTATTTTTCTTGGCGCAGTCAATTAAATAAATGCAGTTTATTATTGCCACTAATCTATTGCGTCTTTTACAATTGTGTTGTAGATCTGGTCTAATCGAGTCCATCGGCTAATTTGTATATTTACTCTTTCATAAGCTTCATAAGAGTACTACGTAAGAGACAATGACGAATTAATAGCAGTAAAATCACTTCATCTATCAAATTAATTCTTAATTAACAATAAGAATCAACTACCCGTTGACATTTAATACAACTCACAAAACGCATTATTACAACCGCTTGTTTAACATAAGCACACTAAAGGCATTGTGGGTAACTTTATTAATCCGACACCTCGGATGATAAGCCCATGTACAAATGACAAATTACCACTAGTGTTGTATGTACTATAGTACAATGGCTTTACAGTTTTGTATGAACAATTCCGCTAGGAAAAGTTGTGGGAAGAAGACTACTAAGTTGTATTGTTTAACTAATTCGTCGAAGAAAACAGGGTAAATTTAGAAATCGTGTTTTATTTCTCTTTAGGTCGTTGATGCATTATGTGAGTGATTCAATCTCAGATATTAAAATTGTGTGGAGCTGGTTTACTGTGTCTCTACAGTTATGAATAGTATTCGAATATTTAATAATTTAAAACTAACTTTTATTTGATTTTAAATGGATATGAAATTATGTTTTTCAGCTCAAAACCAATCAAATTAAATTATAATTAATACTTGCTTTTTCTAATGTGGGTGATTTGTTGTGGCAGCTGCTAGAAATCACACCCTTTGTTGCATTACACGTATTTCCTTCTTATTTTTGTGCGTCCCGTTCAGCGGCATTTTTCAGAAATGGTCCAATTCGACAAATTTTTAGCGAGTTTAATACTTGTACTTGGCAATGAACCCCCACCCACATTTCTTCAAATCGTCACATGACAATACTACGCGTACAATAATATACACAAATCTTATCTTTCAGTGCCTTAATTTTATGCCAAACGTGTACAGTCATACATCTACATAAATCTTATCCACTTTGTAGACAAGAAATGTTCATAATTTGCCCAAAAAAATTTCGCAATTTCGCAAAAGAATGGATTAAAAAAAAATTTATATAGATATGATATTACTTCCCCTGCATCAAGGGCATGTATTTCCAATCGATGACCTAAATTCACTTTAAAATTGTGAACTAACACCCTGTTTTAGTTCCTTATATGGTTTTCTGAGTAAAATTTTGTGGTGTGCTTAAGTAATTTACAAATCCTTTTACATTAACCTGCACGTGCTGGATATACCGTGCCTTCAATTAAATTCCTCATTAAGATGGTTTCACCCCCAAACCAGGCTAAGGTCATAGCACAATCTTTAATGTTAATGCATAATTATTAGTTTCCCATAGTTATATAGATAATAAATTTGTGACCCAATGCGTTGACAAATGTTCCCTCGTACTTTTTTCTTATTTACCACCCTTAAAAAATCTTTACGTAACACCCCCTCCAAAAACAACCTAACAATATTCTGGAGTGTTCGAATTAATAGAATTGAAATAAGTATATACTTCTTTCATCAACGGCACCATCTTTACTGGTATGTCATCTTTGGTAGGAAGAATAAGTTCCTCGTTTGCAAATATCACCGCAACAATTTTCTTTCCCTAAATTCATTTGCTTGAATTCCTCTAATATAGCAATTCATAATTTTAAATCCTTTATCAAACAGTTATTTTTCCGTGCCCATCACGTAAGCAGTTTCCAACTAATGAAATTATCATAATTTATCCCGTTTATAGTAGCCGTCTCCGATGTACAAAAGGCGCCTTATCTCGGCCGATAAAAGACGCTGGCTTAGACATAAAATCTACATAATTGTGTTTAACCGAACTTGTACGTACGTGTAGCTATTAGAATATCAATCACGGACGATCTTCGCCGTCGCCCCGGAAACAATCGATTTAAATATATTTGTATAAAAGAGCGATGTTTGCTGTGTGTGTATTTTGTGTGCAGCTGACACCGGTATTGATGCGCATCTTGACCTCTTCACTCTTATGAATATGCATGCGATCCAGGAGTCATTACCATATATGCATACACATAATCTAAACTGATTTATGTGGCCATTTTGATAGCGTAGTAACGTTTCAGAAATGGATACAGTGTTTTTGATTTACAGAACATCGCAAATCAAATTAAACAGCCAAGAAGTTTCCCGTTGTATAATTAGTTAATTATATGGCGAGTTGAAATATATGCAAAACTATTAAGACGTCATTTTAAGGTGATGGGTTCGATCGATAAATCTCTTGGCAATACGATCTTGAAATACATCAAAAGGTATTTACTAGGTTGGTTGCTCATTGATTTAACAGATAAGATAAGATTTGGTCCCACGATGTAGTCATACTTAAATAAATTTGGTTTTGAACCTATCTTAGCACAGCGACATCAAATATTATCACAAATATATAGTATTGTTATAAGTGTTGTGGTATGATTTTTACGGTTGTTTAAAATTTTTTAATAATTTGCAAAGAAACATAAATCATAAATGTTATTAACTATTTCAACTAATTTTGTTTCTTATGGTATAAGATGCCACTGCTTATTGGAAAATTAAGAATTAAGGTAAGTGTGTAAGGTGCTCAATGGGTTGTTCCTCCCCATATCATTGTTGGAGTCTTCGAAACTGTCCAGTTGCTGGCAAAATTCTTAAGCAATGTACACTGTGTTGCTCAATTTCAAGAATTACAACGATCTTCTATTTTTGACTATCCGTATAGTAACATCGGCCATAAATATTCTGTGTGCCATTTCTAATTTTCTAATTTAATATATACACGAAAAAAATAATTAAGTATAACAGTATAGATACCATTGCCAACTTAGTATCGTAGAAATTCAATTTGATTACCAGCCTTTACAAGTAAATACTTCTTAATTACGTGGCATAAATGATTTATTTGAATAATAGAAATATCTTCTCTACGTCCTGAATTATGTTCTGTACTCACGCCATCTCATTTTCATCTTCATAATTTTCATCATGTGGTTAAATTGTCGTCTCTTCACTGTTCTTCAGTAACTACGTCGTCGATATTTTGGACTGATCCGTTCATTTTAGAGGGTAATGTTAAGCCGGTTAGTTTGAAGACAAAGATAGTACTTTTAAGGTAGACGGAATACGTAGTTCATTTATGGGTGATTCTTGAACCTTTATCGCAGCATCTTTAGGATCGTAATTGTTTTTGAGCATCTTGTCTTCAACTGTTTTCAATAACACTTTATCCATCTCTTATATCTATTATAATCCAGCAGCTTCTTCTTGCTTGCAGAACAATATAGTTTGGCTGTTGTCCAGCCTGGTGGTCTCATGTTTGTTGCTTCACCACCATGGACTTACCGTATTAGCAGCACCTCCGAACACCTAACTGATTCATCTTAATATATCCATCGCATCTTCCTTTGCTTTATTGTTCGTGTTAACACCATCAAGAATGTTGGTATTCGATATTTTTAAAATTAATAAAAAATAATACCTTTTTCTCTATTTTTTTACACTTGTAATAATTTACGACGAAATCTGTTTCAGTAGATTCCGGATCCATGTTTTTCTTATTTCCTATACTTTTGCGGTGTGTATATGGAACACGTGTTCAGGAAATATTCGTGATAATTAGTGTTATTTCCTGTGTATTATTATCGCCTCAAGGAGAGATTGCCATTTTCCGTTCTCCATGCATTATCCGATCACATGGTAAATGGATGTCCCAAAACCAACATAAATATAAATTTAGCGCCTTTATTCATGCCGACTACAATTTTAATTTTGAATTTTTTAGTTATTTAGATTAATATTAATTTCAGTTCTGTTTGTAATATACATAAACCACCTTGCAGGAATACCATTATATACAATTAAAACTAACGGGATTGCAAATTTAAATTTTGATTTATAATAATCCCATATTCCCATTGATTCTCTCTGTACCTTTCTCAACCTTCATTATTTTGAGTCTACAGATCCTTTTCAAGGAAGCCACAATTTTTGTCTCAACCAGGATGCCTATTGTTTTAGGCTAATTAATGTGTTGAAATGTTGATTTTATTATTTAAACAAAAGCTTTTTGTATTTGTGTATTTGTCAAAAAAAATATGAATTTTTAAAAAATAATTAGATCCAACAACTAGACGAACGTGAAACGAATGAAAACGTGTTGTAAAAATCTACGCAACTGCCCTGACCACTATGCCCCTTTTCTGCTAATGGCCTATTCCAAATCAAAACCTATTGTTATATTGCGTACTGATATTTTATTATAAATGCCATTTTAAAAATATTAATTAGAAATATTTAAAATACTTTACCAATAATCTTTTACGTTTGCCATCCCTTTTCCATTGAAAACAAATCAAAAAATATAAGAGCATCGTAACTTTTTAGGGGCAAAGAAAATACTAATTACAAATTACAGTGTTGTTAAGTAATAAAATTCCCCAGTAAATAAAAAAGTAAATAATAAAATAATAGTATTTTGTGTACCAAGGCCAAAAAGTACTGTTTTTTCGTCCGAGTTTTCTTTACGACCGAGGCGTAGCCGAGGTCGGAAAGCAAACGAGGACGAAAAAACACCTTTTGGCCGTGGTGCACACAACATTTTTTAGGCGACCCTCATAAAATTTTCAAATTTATTGCAACATTTACTTACAATTTATTGACATAGTCATTTATGACAACTGAACAATTGTACATATTTGTGACACCTTCAGACATGTTTATGTTTTCTTTGTCTACATTCGAAGTTATTTCGGCTTTATAAACAATAATTACCCAATAATCAGTTAAAAAGTCTATCACCAACACGTATTTACTAATGTAAACAAGATGCACAGTTTGACACTGACGGCAATGTGGTTATTTTTATACAATTTCGGTAACTGTCGGTAGATGGCGCCACCCTATTGCGGACGAAAAATGAAAGCGGACGAAAAACGATTACTTTTCGTCCGCGTTTGACGACTGAAATTTCAATTTTTCGTGTCGGTCGCCTAAAAAAATAATTTAATAAACAAATTTCACAAAAATAATTTTAGTTATTTTTCTCCCTCATGTCTGTGATACGAGCGCATATGAACATTGCACATTCAACAACCTTTATTTAGTCCATAATCCCTTTTCGTCAGTGGTCATTGGTGCACATCTGCTAGAAATTGGACAACACTTAATTGTCGTCTTAAATTTCTTCTTCGTTTTATTTCACATTGAGACAGTTTCTGTACGCCTGAAGTTTGATCAAGTGTGGATTTAGCAGACGTTGTAAACATATTTAGTCGAGTTTGGTCATTTTATAGATACTTGGGTTGTTGCTGGGTTGGTTAAAAAATATTTTTCACTGGTTTAAACGAATGTAAAAATTACAATTTAAAAATTTGATTTAATTTACATCATGCAAATGCCCTCACCTCTATCCTAGTCCTCCAGCATTGTTGGGGCAACCCAAGTATTGTTAGGCCAACACAACCCAAGTAAATTTCATGGAAAATTGTGGCATCCCAACCCAACTAAATTTAATGGAAAATTGGTGGATTAAATGCAAACTTATAATAAACATTAATATAATTATTGTATCCATTGTATTTTTTGATCTACTCTATCATGATCATTGAATGCATTGATATTATGTCACTGTCACATCACTGTCGGATATTTGTCACTAGTATTAATATCTTCAGATACATACCATAACAGTTGTTGTTTTGCCAGCTAAATCATGCCAACACCTTTAAGTACTTAATGGCTATTTATAAAACTATATTTAAAATTAACTGCTTTTTTACACGAGATGAACAACGCGATGTCAACCATTTTGATTTATGTTTTAGAAAATGTGAATTTGTTGTCGTGATTTTATTATTCATATATTACTAATGAATGGAAAACGTCAGTTGCTATCACTTGTAGTTAAATATCGTTGAGCCTTTAATATAAAATCAATTTTTGGAACTGCCATATCAAGAAGTTTGTATTTAGTAAGTTGGATTGGGTTGGGTCAGAAACTGAGTCGGAACAATATATTTGTATTTGAGTACAGAGTAAAGATAAAAATAAAGTAATGAGGTTAAGACTATAACTCCTGAAATACAACAACAATTGCTGGATGAAGAAAATTGACTTAAGCCTAGCAGTTCTATAGCATTCTTGAATCTGAAAGATTGCTGCGTCAACCCAACTAAAGTCACTGCACGATTGATGAATGAAACAAAAATTAGAAACCTCGAATGGTGGCCGAACTGAAAAACCAATTGTTGGATATGCAACAGGAAAATTAATTGTGTGCATCAGTTCTCCGACTCTATTGGACCCGCCCGCGAAAAAGTACATATTTCCTGCTGCATACTCACTTATCTTTATAGTTGTACTAACCCAATCCCACCCAACTAAATTAACTAAACAATTCATGGATGAAATTCAGGAATTATGCAAAAATCAAATCCGCCGAAAAATAACCAGAACAAAAGACCAATTTCTGTCTGAAATCTGGGAAGAAATAGAATAGAAAATATAGTCTCACTCTGTTGGGAAGAAAAGATGATGTATCTGGATGAAAATCTACCGATTCTTCAGCTTTGTTGTTGGTTTCGGTTATATTATATTGGATTGGCACTGTACTTAAATATATCTCCATCGTATTTAAATCAACGAAACCCAACCCAACCCAATCCAACCCACAACAGTAAATTGAAATCAACTCTGATGTGAAATAAAAGAGAATGGATTAATACTGCAAGGCATAAAGTTCAAGAGGATATGTTTAAACGTATAAAGAAATAGACAGAGGGAAATAATCATCGGTAGGTACGAAATGTGGTGGCCAGGAAATGTTAGCGACGAACGCGTCCACAGACCTGGGAGAGGCTGGAAGTAGAAGCCTTTCCGTTTCCGGCCCAAAAAAACCAAATTGTTAAGATCTCATCATGACCATCAACGACGCGAGCAATACTATTTTAAAATGATACCACAATTTAATTTATTTCGCAGCGCAAGGCAAAATTATAATTCCTTGCATGAATAAGCTTCTGATCCAGATGGTTGTTCAGTGCCCAAAATCCATTTCAAATCTACCAGATTTTATAAATAATTATTTCTTAATTTGTTCCTAGTCTATAAGCAAACTTGTTGTAATTGTTACCGACTCGTGAAAGGTTTCTTTCAAGTGAGCTCTTAAAACATGCAAAAACCCATTAACGAAAGGGTAAGATTAACTACACGTGCCTCCAAACTAGTATTTGTTGTAGAAGTGTTAAAATAGTGTTATGATGAATTAGAGAAGAGTTAAGTTAACGTTATAACATAACTAGAAAAAAACAAGTGTACCAAAGTGTTGGTTTTCATTTTATAATTTTATTTTATTTGGTTCTTTCATGATTTATTTTCCTTCAATTCCATTCAAATATATAAATTAGAATCCACCTATAATGGACATATAGTGGAAACGACTATAATGGATGAATAAGCACATAATATTTGTAAATGTATTGAAATGTATATGCAGGTGTCATCGAAAATTATGGTTAAAGGTATGAAGTATATTCTAAGAGGTGTCTAAAACATGAATATCTTCGATATTTAAATACTACTGTTTTGTTAATAAACAAATGCAATAATCAAACGTTAAAAACGGTAGTAACTGAGTAATTTATAGTCTGTTCGTTTAATTCATTGGCTAATTTTACATTTTCGTTCCAGCTCCCCAACTATTGCAAGGTGTAATTTCATTGGAATTGGGCAACCATCGCGGTTTTACCGGGTAAGTATAAGTATTGTATTTCATGAGCTTCAGAGTATGTCACTGACACCGGGTAAAACATTCTAGTAACTACGAAGGATCTACAACCATTAGCTTCGGATAACCGTTTGATTGAAACAATCGAACCTGTAAAAGAAAATGAACCATCAACAATAAACTGAGCGATACTAGAACCAGCGACCCAAAATTGAAACAAAGGTGCAGACACGCCCGCTTAACATGCCAGTTACTTTCGTGCCCACATCCAACATTTTATATAATAATCGATAACTGATCGCAATAACAACAAGAGAAACGGGAAATAATATCAACGCAACAGCACACATTTTATTCATGCACTCGTGAATGCGAAACAAGCCAGAATTTAAATGAAAGGGTAACGAGAAAGGTTTTTGAAATTGCGCAATCACAAATACCCACATTAGTTTTAAATGATGCATTTTAATAGAGATTTGCCGCAGCTACGCACATGTAATCCATTATGCAAACGCTAATAAATAATTTCATTATCGTCCCCATTATGTAACGTACATCCTGAAAGCCCGGACGCATGCACACAATAAACGCGGCGTAATCTCGTGACGAAATTAAATATGCACCTAGTGGGTTAAAAGCCGCCTGAAAATTCTGGCGCTCCGAAGTGGAATTCTTACATTCCGCCGACATCAAATTGTAGCCGTCATATTATTCCGATATTAGCGCTCAACATTCCGACAACTTCTTAATGAATCATTCCCCCCAGGGAGCTTTATATCGGCGGGGAACTAACTCGTGTTAATTTGCGAACAGTGCAGTGGTGCCAAACGCACGTAGATAAGAACTGAGGTGCGCCTACCAACTAGAATTAAATATATACAGGATGTGCTCGAAAATAGGTGCCTTAATTTTAATTAGTAATTTTTCCCCTTCATTTTGCAAAGCTTCATTTTGAGGAACTGCCTTCCAATATAATTTGCAATAGTTTAAATCCTTTCTTAATTTTTCTTTGATTTTTCTGTTAGTTTAGGGTACAGTTTTTGTTGGACCTACTTATGTACCTTCATATAGCACACAATAAAATGTGTTGTTTTATTTTCAAATCGCGTCTGCAGCGTATTGTACGTCCTGAGCCTTTCCTTGCAATGTTGGCACCGAAATGCAATTCCATTGTGTTTTTATCGCCGTCCCGACGTAACTTTAAATTTAATTAACGGATCGAGCCGATCCCGACTTTTAGCGCCGGGAAGGAAAGACAAAGTTGGGATTTCCAGCATAAAGTCTGGCTAAATCTTATTGTATTTGCTCCAAATTAGTAGATTTAAATCTCTGCGAGAATAAGTTGAGCAAACAGTAGTTTAGCGTTGTGCTGAATTGTTTTGCCTTTAAAGTATGATATTGATATAAACCAATTAGGAGTTGGAAAATTTATCCGAGTTGATGGAAACGGCGTTTCATTTGCGGAAGATGCCGTTGACTTGGTGCTTTGCCATAGTTTTGAAAGTTAGACGTTCGTTTTGCACTACGCCATTAAAGTTTTCTTTGTTAACTTTACCGCTGGGAGCAACTACAATTTATTTTGTTATTGTAATCGTATTTTTAAATAAGTATTGACCGAAATATTCGAAATAACATCTCCATTTGTATCATAAAAGAATTAATTACGTGTTTGGCCTGTCGACAAATTGTCAAATTAATTTTTATTCAATTGTAAATTTGGTCATCCCCTTTTAATTCGTTATATTGTTTGCAGTGGCGCAACATATTTATATTATCCTTGTTATTTATTCAAATACCGAATGGTTATAGATTTTTTTTTTCCTTTTTGCATTTAACAAACTATGGAGTGTTATTTATTGGGATTCTTAGTTACTGCGAATGCACTAACGCATATTGCTTTAAAAAAAAACTAGAGATCCAGCAAAATTTGCTGTCCTAGGTCACTATCAGATTACTATTCCCAGTACATATTCGTATTAATTAATGTGATAAATTGTTAACATGTTAACATGGAAAAACTTCAAATATTTTAAAACACCTATAACGTCCATCTAGACGTCGGTCTACTTCATCATACTGTGTTATGGATGAGTGAGCTTTACTTCGTGGTCTTAGAAAATATGATTTCTTACAGACCCTTGTCATTCTCTCGCCCGGTGTTTATTTTGATACAACTGGACGGAGAACTGATAAGGGCTTGTGGGAATTCAAAATCGTCGTCGGCCATTTTCTACAGCAATTGTTTGTAGTACGTTTAAGACATGACTTTGTGTATTGTATTGTGGTGACGTTTGATACCATATCGCCTTTTCATGCGAATTCTTCTGAATTCATAGAAGAGGTTTTTCTGTCGAACGTTTATGTAAGGTTGGGTAAGTTTGTGGTAATAATTTAAATCGTTGCAACTTTTTTAAGATGTTTTGTGTTGATGTATAACATGCAACATATATTATATTGCTTAACCGTTTTAGTACATGAAAAATATGAAAATGTTTGAAAGATTATGGATGTTGGGATAAACATACTTTTGTATTTTTCAATCATAGTTTGTGGCTGGGGTGGTTGTAAAGTTGATTTGTGTGACATGGGTAGCAATATCAGATATCTAGAGGTTATAATGTACGTTGTTATATCTATTTCTTTTCAAATTTCAAGCATATATGCAATGAACAATTATTTATATAATGTGTAAAAGAAATCATTAACTAATATTGCTCTTTAATACTTATCTTTCTAGTTCCCTCGATTTTTCGTGTATATATACTGCTTTCATTTTAATTTTTTGTTCTTTATCTGTCCTCTTATCCGCTTATTCTACCAGTGTGTTTGTTTTCTGTTCTGGTTATTTTTTTGTCGCTTTTCACTAGTTTTTCTTTACTGTTGAGCTTTCTTATTTTCCACGTTCATATTTGTACCTATTCCTTTAGTGTATTGTTTGCCACTTTCATATTTCTTTCGTTTTGTGCCCCGTTCATCTTATAGTTAACATTCCTTCTTTCATCACTGTTGTGATTATTTCGAACCAGCAGTAGTAGGTACCAGGTTGGTCGTCGTCACAACCTACTTCTATGTTTTATGTTTATCCATTCCATCAGTATTTTCTTTATCATTCCATCGATGTTAATCTTTATCTTTATTCCACGTTTTAGGTTCTTCTTTGGTTTCAGCTTGTTTTTATTATTCATGAGTTTGGTGTATTTTGTGAAATTCTCAATTTACATTGTACATTTTTTGGTTTTATTCCCAATGCAGGTGTTTGTTGGTATTCTTACAACTTGTATCACATTGTTTTTACACCACTTATGTGATTCTTTCAATCTTTTCAATATTAGCATTCAATTCTTTGTCTCTATTTTCATTTGTTGTTATTCGCCGTCCCATGAATTATCACATACAGAAAAAATAACCACATATAAATCAGAAGTTGAACAATTAAGCCTCCACTGAACTAAGATTTCTCATTGGTTTATATAATGTATGTTACAAAATCAAAATGATTTACCAGATTAAAATAACTTTAAATGATAGCCATTCGTCAATCAGAGATTATCAATTAAAATAAAATTGACTAAAAATAACCACGAACCTGTTCGTGGCTTTGCAAAGTTTACACGAAGAAGGCCATAGATTAACGTTTTCCAGTTGATTTGAACCCTGTCGACAGACGTCTCCGTCAGTTTGGTGAAGAATGTTATGAATGTCGATTGAAGTTTGTCTATCCTTTTTCTAACTAAGGGTTTTTTATTTATTTGACTGGAACTCAGTTTGCGATATATGACGTTGTTTGCTCGATTTGGGTATCACTTGCCCGTAGTCTCTCATCTTTTAGCGGGCTCTCAACGAAACACTTGCATTTAACAATACAACAAGCAAGTTAATGTGCACTTTACCTAAAAAAAAATTATAAAAATCTAGAATTTAAATATTTATCTAAGTAAAATTGACTATAAGATTAATTTAATTTGTTTTTTGTCCAAGAAAGGTGATATATCTTTATTATAATATTAAATAACACGAATATTTTGTATTGCTTTTTATATAAATGTTTGTGTATAGTTGAGAGGAAAAAATAGTTCTGCGTTTTGTCCAATGTCCATTTGTAATCTTCGTTTTGGTGTTACTAAAATTTGTAGGTTCTATATACTTTTACAAATTGACTTTTTATGGGTTAGATATT
Organism: Geotrupes spiniger; assembly: GCA_959613385.1. NCBI lineage: Eukaryota > Metazoa > Arthropoda > Insecta > Coleoptera > Geotrupidae > Geotrupes > Geotrupes spiniger. The sequence continues at coordinate 44,162,201 of OY390731.1, read as the reverse complement.
TAAAAAAGTATTGTCCTCGGAACGACTCGGTATATATGCAAAATGCAATGTCACAGCTGTTACGCCAAAAATTTCCGGAAAGCGATCATGTAGTTCCTTGGTTATGTGGTTTGGGATCAAATATGTCTCAAATAAATAAAAAAAATAAATAATCGTAATTAGGTCTAGCTTAATTTGATCTACATTTCATACTTTACAACTAATTTTTGTTCTCTACTAGCCGCTTTTGTTACCAAAATAGTGTCTATGATATAATCTAAATAACTTTCATGCCATTATATTTCAGTCCACTATTTGTATGTAACAAAAAAAATGTTGACATTGAAGTTCAAGGTCAAGTATAGAACTTTGCAGCTTTTTAGTTTTAATCATGATCTAAAATATTGCTGTAATGTTTTTAGTCTTATATGTATATAATGCTTTTTCATCCCACCTTGTTCTAACAAAAACCACGATTCTCATATTGTTTATCTCATATACATAATTGATATAACATGATAGAAGAAATATCAGGAGTTAGGAATGATGTTGGGCTTATGCAGAGCAAACTGATCAAATTTAAGAAGTCGTGGAAGAAGATTAAATGAAACGAAGTGTACGAAAATCTGTATTATTACTACTAACATGGACTATGCTCTAAGGGCATATTCTGTTGACCAAATTATCCCAATTAAACCGACCTTGCTTCATCAAATATGGGGCCTTTTAATTTCATTATCTATATATGTCAGCTTGTTTGTTCTTAAATCATGCTCTAATGCTTTTGATCGTATAGTAATTACTCCAATCGATATTTGTCTGCTCCTGATATTTAAATCCTCTAAGAATTCCAATTTTGATATCAGTGTTATATCAAGGTACACATACATTCATAATTTACGCCAGATTTTTGATTTTAATGTTACACCTAATAGCTGTCTTTGGTTCTATTCATTATTATCTAATTATATCTAAGTCGTCACATATTCTCTTTTTCATAATGTTTATTTTCATGATTTGTATATTAAATTTTCTTGAAACAACAGAGTTATCCTGTTCAGAACAAAACAATTAAATGATCTTTTTAGATAAGTTTGGTAAATTTTTATAAATTGTACCATTTTCTATTGTTACAATCATTTTTTTTTTAAATTAGCATTTGTTGAATTGATGACAGTTTCGTTAATTTTGATATTTTATTTGTGTATATAAAAAAACCATTGACAATATTTTGTCTAAATTCGTGGTTATTTATCATATTTTTTACTACTCAAATACTTTTGGCAAAAATGTGTAAATTGTGTTCGTTTTTCTATTTTTCAATTTTCAAGCTTTTGCAAATTGGCATTTGTTGGATTTTTAATAGTTTCTTCAATTGTATTTGTGAATATGAAAAATCTTTGAACTTTTTTTGCATTTTGGACAATTTTGACATTTTTCTTAAGGGGGACTTACACCTTGACGATTTCAAAAAAAATTGAAAAAGTGAACGATCAAGACATTGCTGACACAACAACGATCAAAAACATTGTTGCATTTTTTCGTTTTTCACTTTCGACAGAGGTGCTGTCAAAGCATTGCGAGCCAACATTGACTTTTGCAAAAAATCATGTGTGATGTTCAACTGTACAATAACATGAAAGAAGTTTCATATCGAAATCTTCTAAATTTGTTACGATAAATTCTTGAAAATTGGCTCAAAAATTGGGCTACAAGGTGTAAGTTCCCCTTAATTCTAAATGGACTGGTTTAAAAAAATACATGAAATTACTTGACATTTCCTATTTTTTGTTTATAAAAACTTTAAATTTTGGAAAATTGTACCTACATGCTTCTTATAATTTTGTTTTGATATTTTTGACCATCGTCAGGTTTTGTATCTTCGAAAATGCTTATAATTTATTTCCATTTTGGGCAATTTTGACATTTTTGTTAATTTTAAACTGATCATCTTATTTGGTTCAAAAATATCTAAAAATTTTAGAAACTTTAAAAATATAACACAAATAATATCAAATGTTAAATGTCTTCATATATTCTTATTATAAATTGAACCACAGTTTCCATTGTTATATTTTAAATTTACAAAAATATCGAAAAAGTTTAAATACCAATTTTGAGCAAGTTTAAAGGAGTACATCCATAACCCTAAATATATACATTGTATTCAAGAACTACTAAAAGTCGCCGAAGAAGGTAGATTTGAGAATATTCAGAAATCTTTGCACAATAAATGTGGTGAGAATCAATATTATTTTGAGGATACTATTTCTAAAAGGTGTTCTTAAAAACTCACAACTCTCATAACAATTCTCATACTGTTTATCTCATATACAATACATGATCGAAGAAAGATAGAAAGAAACGTAAGGCGTTACGGAGAATGCAGAGCAAACTGATTAAATCAAATTTAAGAAGTCGTGGAAGAAGATTAAATGAAATGAAGTGTACGAAAGTCTTTATTATTATTACTAGCATTGAATTTGCAAGAATCAAAATATTACATAGTTAATGCAACAAAATGAATATAACGGAAGAAAAAAAGCATTAAAAATCTTTATTAAAATTGAAAACTTTTGTCTTGATTTTTAAACGAGTTAATAAATTACATTCGACTGTTAATTTATTAGGAAAGTTTAACAAATTTTTATTATATCTTGTCCCCTTTTAAAAAGTACGCCGAATAACTTTTGAATGTTAATTTTACAAAGAAAATTTTACAGTAAATGCGTCATTCGGACATTTGGAGACACTAAATGGGTACATGAACATACCACGGATGTTTTTATTATTATTGCTACACTAAAATCAGAAACAGAAACCTTGCCATCTTCTTGCAAAACGACACATTCCACTTGGGGGGGAACTAGTAGTTCCTTGTGGATGTGATTATATAAATTTTGACAAATAACTACCCCGCATATGTTAAATGAACTTTGATCGAAGCTTTGTGTTTCTCAATTCAGGTTTCGCAAAGCAACATGTAGCAACAATGATTTTATTTTAATTGCCATTTTTGATTTAGCAATTATCGACAATTGAATAGCTATTATTTTGGATTCAGTACAAAGGAAAGATGTAGCTCTTAATTGTTCAAAATATTATGCGTTGTTGTATTTGTGTAGATGATACTCGAACAATGGAATGTTTAATAGTTTACAAGCGCTTGTGAAGGAAAAATACTCAACATGTGGACTGCATAAGAAATGGTCCCTGGTTCAAATATCTGATTAAAGGTTTTTTATATATTGTCATCACGATTTACTCCAAGAAAGGACTATATTATCTCTATTGATCTCGAATTTCTATTGATACACATACATGAACAATCAAATATAAAAAGACTTGGCAATGCTAGTATTCAAACTATGCGATAAATGCAGCTTATTTTAAATGGATACATCGACAGAACATATTAGGAGGCATGTGCACGTGTTTACTACTCTCATTTGAATTCCATCAGCAGTCCACACTTACCTTGAGTGCTCAAAGTATTGTAAAAAACTGTCAGTATTCTCTATCATGCCCTTGCAATGCAGCAGTACTAACTAATTAAACTAATTAATCCAATGTAAAATAAATATAAATAATTTGCCAGTAGAAAAATTGGCAACTGCATATTATTACCAGTACAAGATCAAAGCAATGTTAAAAATTGAAATGAAATGTCAAGCTACATCATATATATATATTTTATTTAAAACTATTTTCAAATTTAAAAATGAACCACTTGTAAAGCCATATAAATGCGTAATTTTTGGTCCAACTGTGCAACTATTTGCGGCAACTTAATGGTACTCAGTCAATCTGCAGATTGTTTGCCGTTGAGGTAAACCGGAATCCCATTTACTCTTCCACCCTTCGGACCAACGCAGATCGAATATAATTGGAACTGTTATGTATGTGCTGGCCGCGATATTATAGGGAACGTGTTTGTCTAGCTGTCCTTATTTCGCTGACTGATAGATAACAAGGAGTGATTGATGAAAGACCGGTCTGTAACCGAATGATAAGGAAAGTTAATATCGCCCTTTTCGAAAGGGCATCGCAACACGAACTTGGTATTAATACCACGATAAATTAAAACTTATTTCGCGTCGCCGCTCTGCCTATATTGATGCGCGCTGAATGGAGGACCGCTTTTAAAATTTAATGATTAAGAGAAAACTGAATGAAGAATGTGGAAAAGTCGATGCTGCATTAAAACGAAACAAAAAGAGCGGACTCCCCGTCAGATTATGAAAGTTTGTGTACTAATGAAACGGCTCTGTAAATATACGAGCAGCTTGCACATCGTAATTACAATATATTACATTTTTCATGTTTAGCGAATATAATCAACTTAGCGCGCGTCTAAAAAGCTTTTTCAGCGGCGATGCATCGCAAATTTTTCTTAAGTTTCCTGCAAAAATAGATGGGTTCGGGATATTTTTTATTAAAATCACGATTACTATATTCGTATCTGCGTAGAATATATTTTTAATGTTATTCGCGCAGTGAAATCAAAATATTTATCTAGAATCGAAAGTAAACATTATAATCTCGTGTTGCTTAGTAAAAATTTCGTTTATATTTAAATTACGTCGGAGCTATTGCTAATGGTTGAGAAGGAAAATAATTTCTATTTTACCGCTGGTCGTGGAGGTGCTCTCCCCTTGCAGAAAACGTCAACTTTACACCACATAATCTGCACTGGGATAAGTGCGCACGACACTCAGGAGTGCATTTGATCTTCTGTGGAGGTAAAATAGAAAAAAAAAAACACGCCGAGACATTTTTGCGGTATATTACACGAAACGAGTCTGGTATTGAATTAACGCAACCGAAGCAGGTAATTACGGAGGGAACGCTGCTTCCCTCTGGTAATTAACGGGGTGGTTTTCGTCGGCCCATTGAATGCCTTGCAAACATACATTTTGCGCCAAGTGAACACCAGAATCAGAACGTTAATATCTAACGCATTTTTGTTCTGATTACTACGTTACAACAGAGATGCTAGTTTAACGTTATTAATTTTCCATTTAAGTGAATGATTGCATTACACAGATAGTTGTTTGCATGTGACCGCGCATTACTTATACATTGCACTGAACTATGTTAAAACGTATTTGTATTGTTTTAATTTTATGCAAGGTTTTGTGACGTAGGTGCGGCAATTTAGTTAATTTTCCTGGCAATTATTCGTGTCAATAGTAGAATCGCACTACTTGCATAGATTATTCATGAATATATGGATTTAAGCCGATCGTGGGCACATCGCGAGCACTGGCGAGTTCATCATTTACGATTATGACGAGAATTTTAATTCACGATTAAGACATACCTTTGAGTGACCGCAGTTAATCAACACTGATCGAAGGGGGGGGGGGGGGGGGGGGTCACTATCATCAGCATCCCCGAGTCCCCGTGCCACGTTATCCCGAATATCAGTACTCGCAAGTACCCACGATGTATGTGGAACCGGTCATGCGGTAAGAATCGTCGCTGGTGGGTCGAAGTGCGTTAAACAATGTTTTCCTAATTTTGTTGCCCGTGGGCAAATACTTTTATATTAAATATGTAGGCTCGCGTTGAATTTAATTTGCCATTTACCATATAGATAAATATACAGTGTCTATGCATTTTTTTACACAAATTGTTATATTTATGTTACATTATAAATACAACAATATTATATTATATTATGTTATATTTATTGTTAATAACGTCCGCCTTTACAAATTTAAACTTGAAACGTCTACATAACACAAATGCAAAGAAAAGTTTATTCTTGAAAAAAAAAGAAAATTCAATTTGGGTATGCATGCGCACGGGAATTTCGAGTAGCTTAAGACAATTTTGGAACTTCGCCAAACCTTATGCTGATTAAAAATCTATTTTGTATAGTTCTCGAGAAACATTAGGTTATCTTAGTTGTTTTCGTTGGTGATTGACATTTAATTTTGATTATCAACTTTTATTATTTAAATTATCTTTATATTTATATAAGTGTAACGAAATGTGCGACATCAATAAAATAAAATGACTGGTATAAATAAAGTAAAATATACTCAAACACCTATGCAAATCAAACGAGTGTGTTTTCATATAACGGCAACGTAGAAAACTCCATGATTTTACTTTGTCCAGATAAACAAATAAAGTAGGAATGTCGTAAGTAATACGCATAACAACCTGTTAAAATGTAATATTAGGTTCAAAATACCCTACTAACATTTTGTCCTTAATCTTGAATAAGATGACCAAGATATAGTGAAGACTGAATATGGATCAAAATAAATCAAATATGAGCTATGTGAAACAATGCGTTTAGTTATTTTTCGTTCATCATACATCTTTTTAATAGTTTAGCAATTTCACAATATAACAACAATAAATTGATGCGAAAGATATGTTAAAAATTATAAATTATGTTGAAAGAAACATGTCACAAATAAGCTAATTTTTCAGCTTTTGTAAATGTAATAAGGTATCCCTGTTAATTAAATTCGAATTATTCTGTATTACATAATTTACAAAGCTGCAGAATAAAGTTATTATAATTCAACTTTAATACTTTCAGCATAGACTTGTGTATATTTTTATGGATAATTATGAATGTTTGTGTTTCAACGAGAACAACCCATACGCATGCTTCATATATTCTCTTCCAAATAAAAATTAGATATTTCTTCATAAATATATTTTTAAAAATCCCATATAAGTTTACCTTTGAGACATTTAAGGTAATGCTAATACGAATGAGTAATTAGCAATAGTTATAAGGCTAAAAACTTGGACGAAATATGAGTCTACACAAAATCTTACAAATATTCTGTCGTACATAAAACGAAGTACAAAACAAGTACAAGCGATGCTAGATCAGCACATCTTAAGACCGAGTCATTCTCCAGTATGGACCGTGCCTAGGAAAGTAGACGCATCAGGAAAAAAGAAATGGCGTATTGTAATCGACTATAGGAAAATCAATGAGAAAACTATTTACTATATATATCCAATATCAAACATATGTGATGTACTTGACAAATTGAGCAAATATCAATGTATTACCACCCCAGCAAGCGGGTTCCACCAAATTGAAATGCACCCTGACGAGATTGAGAAAACCGCATTCAATATAGATAACGGACATTCAGAGTTCAGAAGAATGCCGTCTGGTCTAAAAAAATGCATTTCAAAGAGTGATGCACATTTTAAGAGGACATAATATGTTTAGTTTATTTGGACGACATAATAATATTTTCCACATTTTTACAAGAACAGAAAAGTATTCCAACGTTTACGAGAGTCACATTTAAAAATACAACTAGACAAATCGGAATTTCTATGAAACGAAGTGAAGTTCGTCGGTATACATAGTCATCCCAAATGGGGTCAAATCTAATCCAGACAAAATCGAAGCGATAATAAATTATCCAATATCGAAAACACCAAAACAAAGAAAAGGATTTTTAGGATTGCAGAAACGCTGCGTTCATGAAATATTCGAATATGTAAGTATTGTAATTACTTACAAATGAGCCTATCTTGCAATATTCAGATTTTAACAAACCTTTCGTATTAACAGCAGATGCAAGCAACATTGCACTTGGAGCTATTTTATCTCAAGGACCCATCAGTAATGACAAACATAGTTACAGATCATAAATCATTACAGTGGGTACTTAGTTTAAAAGAACCATAATCGAGATTAGTCAGATGGAGATTGAAATAAGAAAATACGACTATGAAATTGTATATAAAAAAAGGTATCACAAATGCGAATGCCGATGCTCTTGAATTGAGGTTCATGCAAAAGAATCAACCGAAAATCCAAAAGAAGATCACGTTACTTTTTATAAAAATACATGATGCAATTTAACATGAATTTCGACAATAAAGACAAAACTGACAACGACAACATTAACGGATCAGATTCAATGATCGTATATATGTGTCAAAAAGATGAACCGATTGATTTAGAAACAATATACACAAATAATGAAGATGCAATATTAAACATACCTATCTCAGAAAAACTATTAAATCATTTTTTTCACCAAATAAAAATGGAATTTATTACAATCCAAAATAAACACAGTAATAATGTGTTCTATCAACGAAAGAACAACGTATATACGTTCGACTATCAGAAAATAATTTAGAGAAAGGCAATAGAATTCTTCAAAAACTACAAAAACATCCAAGACAAAGAAAACTTCCCAAACATATGTAAAGTATTGCAAAAAAGCATTTAGGAATTCATTGTCTAAAATTATTAAATGTCAAAAAATATTAGAAGGCGTAATAACCCAAGCAGACAAGAAGAAATAATAGAAAATTAGCACCAAGGAAGAACTAATCACAACGGAGCACTGGAAACCAAATCCAGGGTAAAAATTATTTATTATTGGTTAAATATGAGAGAATCGACACAAAAAATATATAAAATTATGTGATACATGTAACAGAAAAATACGATAGAAATCCAGCGAAACAACAATTTCAAAAATACAGTTATTTCAAAATAACATCTGAAAATACATGAAAAACAAACGCAAAATTCCAAAAGGACATCTTAGTAAAAGATAACGCAATTACTTACGAAACCCTCGTAAAACTTATCACAACAATTAAAAAGACCGAAAATTTACAAGAAAACTTTTTTAATAATTTTGCGAAATACCAGTGGATCTGGGTTTTTCGGCGAATTTAATATTAAAAACTTAACTTTGAATACCAACTAAAGGTAGCAGTCTGATTCAAACTAGAAACTAATTAGAAATGCAGTTTTTGTCAAGTTTTGGCGTACAGAAAATAGTTATAAATCAAATTCTATAAAAATAACGCAAGTAGGGTGCAACGTAGAGAGAGAGAAATTAGAAATTTAATATATAAAAGTATACATAACAAAAAGTACATATAAAGAATGGGGAGACAATTTCAGTAAAGAAATATGTGACATAAGTTTCGGTTGAGTATAAGCATTTGCCTTTCTGTGGATATGTGTCTCAAAATTTGTAGTGAATTCTCTCATTGGTTTTCAAATTTTGTGATTTGCACTACTAGTAATCCGTGCCTCTCTATTCGTAGCAGTATCTCTCTGGAAATCCATCAATTTTTAACGTGTGTAAAAAAAGATTTTGGGAACATTTTTGAAATGTAATTATTCAAACTATAATTGTTTTTATTTAGTAGTACGGAAAACGATTCATTGAAGCTTTAACTAATTATAACGTATCACTTAGCAGCTAAAGGACCATGAGTTTCATGGGTTCGCAATTTGGGGCGAATGCCTTTCATCAGCCTCTGACGGTCAGATTAAAGTCTCGAATCTTTTGGTAGATTCTTCGTCGTAGTTCTACTTCATTTTGGGCTTCCCACTCACCGTCGTAAACTTTTCTACCGAGTAAAGCCCACAACTCTTCTATAGGGCGTGCCTGTGGAACATACCAGGGGTTATCCTCTTTGTGTACACATGGAATATTTTATTGCCTTAACCAAGCTTGGGTTTTTCTCGCATAATGGCACGATGCCAGATCCGGCAAGAACATGTTATTATCATTAACATGATGCGTTTGAATAAAATTCACTAATTTGGGGAGGCATCTTCGTATATAAATATCTGCATTTACAGCTTCGCCCCTAACTCGCCCAAAAACTTGAAAAACCAGCTACCGAAATCGCGTACTACACCAGTACCTTGTCTTCAAATTGTCAAACTGCCAGATTCTCAATATCCAATGGTAAATTGATTACTTTTTTATAGGAAAACAAAAATACTAAAAAATCTTCAAAAACTTTTTTTACATTACGATGAACTTCCCTACGTTTAGTCTCAGTATATTTTTCATTTGTTGATTATCATATTTATACCAACTCTTTGGTTATCATATTTGGAACTCAAATGATTCCCCGATCTATTGTAGTTTGCCGAATTTTCCAAATATCGCAAAATGAAATGCTACATTATCCTCTTTTTGACATTTTAATAATACATCTCATTCCTAGAACATGGTCATAGGAAGTCCAGTGGCGCAAAACCAAGTTGATCTTTCTTTTTAATTTATTCCTGGACCGTGTTCATAATATTGTCATAATTAATTGAACAATGTGATCCAGTCATACGCAAGTATGTGTCGTTTGATCTCATCTACTGATCAAAGCCATTTATCGATTGGTCATGGATCGAGAGAAACGGAATAAAATTGTGCATCCTCAGAGTTATGTATTCTAATTTTGCGCATGATATATCTGCTGAAGTGTATGCTAGCCGGTTCACTCAGCAAAGATGAAGAGAGTTATTTAAAGGATGTTCTGCCAATTTCGGCGCCACAAAGATTACTACCCAATATGCTACACAGCGGAAGATGAAGACCTTTGGCTTTTGTAAAGAAAATAGATAGATCGCTACAATTAACAACGCGCATATTTGCTATATGGTATAATGTTGAAGGAAATGAAAGTAGTCTGTTAATGTTGACTCTAAAATAATATTGATAAGTTTAAGAAAATATAAAAACTTTTGTAATAAAAAGTTATTACTTATTTTCAATGCTCTCAACCATAACGTCTTTCACCGCATTTGAAATGTTTTTATAAAGTTTCTACCACGACTGAAGCACACACATTCATCATTCTACAAAATCTGCCATTTCTACTTTATTGCACATACCTCGGACATTTAAATTTCAATTTTTTTTTACAAAAATTATTGTTCTTGTATCTTATGGTGGTATTAAATATCACACACAAATAAAACAAATATCAATATGCTAGCTCCAAAATGTCAAAGGACATTTGTTCAATTTTCTTAATCTAATGAACGTTTTACCTCTTCCAATAAAAAAAGTTTAGCGAATAACATGAATGACGTGAACATGAAAAAACTACGTTACCAACCTCAAAATCGAATTGGTGCCAAGGTTGTATACGATTGCAGCTAATTATATCTGGACCAGTTAGAAGAATACCTAACAAATTATATCATCTGCATTTTTATGTGGATTCTTAGAAATTCTTTTACTGCTTTTATTTTGATTAAATGAATAAAACGCATTGTTTTAAGGAATAATCTATTCATTTATACTGGAATATCTTATACACGGACAATGAAATGGGGGGAGGGGTGATTCAAAAGCTGTAACCATCCGTAAGGTGTTTGTTTTTAAAGATATGGGCCATTAAAATGAAATAATATTTTGATAACATCGAGGGGAAATGAACTCGATTGCTGCCAAATGAGGTATAATAAAATCGAACAAAATTGTATTTTCAGTTGAAATCGACGATTTTCTTGACTTAACGATGGATACGAAATTAAATTACATTTAATTATGTACAAAATTATAAGGTATGATAGTATCCTTAAATGAAATTGAAAAGATATTATTTTGCAGTGATGTTACATACTGACGTAAGACATAATGTAGATAAAAGTTGGCGTCTAGAGGAATATTTGGCACAGGCATGTAATTGTGGCGGTGATCCTAGTATGACCTAGTATGGGTAGGATACGAAACAAATTACTTATAAGTACTCAAGTATATAATCAGAGATAGCTTGGGAAATAATTTTTGACACACTGCATATTCGCTCAAATCAAATGCATCTATCAACTGGCGAATACCACAGCCTGGACAAAATTAAATATTGAATTATTTTAATCGATCTATATTTAGTTAATTATTTTTAGTTGACCTTAAATTAAACTTAAATTGAAGCTAAAACTTAATTTCACTTGCGATCTCTTAAGCATAATTCATCTGGGAACAACCAATTAACTGGTTGGTTAGCGAAATTATTGCATTGTTACCACAATAAACTTTATAAGGTGATTCTTGATCAAATATATATACATTATTTTATCACACGCCGTGCATTTGCAGTTGATGACACACAGTAGATGAGTACAATCAAGTGTTTATGTAATGGTCCTAATTAGATGATAGAAATGACGATGTCGTGTCGTGTTTCCGTTTGACAGTAATGTATTTGGATGGCTATTTCTCATCATGCGATGCATCTGTACAGATGCTCTTAGTTCCATTGCTGATTGTGTTTCGGCCGCATCGGTTTTCGAACAATTGATTAATGTTTAAATCGATTACTTCGCGCAGTTGCGAAATTGCCTATCCTTCAAATCGTAATGGAATAAGTGGAAATTTTGTTTTATGCACTTGCAGTACATGGAAGCCATTATCTAAGCGATTCGGAGCAAAACGGATGATATTTACAACCGGAATTATTTATTAGCGTCGGTGCTTGAAAATAATGGACCAATATTGACATTGTATTCTATTTTAATGCTTATGTCGTCGTTTGTTCAGCTTAAATTAATGTGCTTGTTAATATTTAAAATTTGAGATTTGTATATAATTATTAGGAAATATTATTATATTAATTTAAATGGCAAAGAAACTAACGACTTAAATTGTCTGCTGCGGTACGCTGCGTAATAAAACTGCTAATTGCAGCTAATCTTGGAACTGCAGGCCCTTGGCTGCAAATTATATCTGTAGTCGAGAACGCTTGCAAATTTGCATAAATTATGGTGTACGTCGCCGTGGCTGCGTTAATGTCCAGGTAAGTATGGCTTTTTATTTTGTCTTGTTCATTTTACAGATAAAAGACAACCAGATAAAACGGATTTTTGTTTAAACTTCTTTCATACGGTGTAAGTCATTTATACGAATTGTTTACCACAGGCCACAAGAAACTTTATTAATTTGATCCATCCACAATTCTGTAATAACAAGTGTACGCACATAACTGTATTACATATCGTAGTTCCATGAACAAAGTAATTAGTCAAGATTATACGATAATCACAAAATTAATTAATTTAGTGATAATGTCAAATATTCAGTTGGTCTCATGAAAATGAATTTATTCGTCAAAATTCACATCGCAAAAACAATGTTGAAATGTATACTCCCGACAAGTATGGAAAACCCTATGCTATTAATACGGCCCGAACTCAGTAATAGAGAATGATGATACAAAAATGTACTGGGACAGTAATAACAGACAGGACAATTCAGCATAACATATCCGATATCATGCTTACTCAGAAAAGAAAGAAACTTTATATTATACACGCAACAATTCCGATCCCAGTGAACGTAGAAAACTCGTGCAGAAAGAGATAACGAAATATGTACCGTTAGCAGATGAAATAAAGCAAATATGGAAATTGGAGTCTGTTAGTATTGTGCCAGTGGTACTTGGTACAACGGGAGAAGTACAAAAAAAACAAACTCCACCAAAGCACCATGGACGACCATTGAAAATATATGAAAATTGAAAAATTAATATAAATTAATGCAAAAAGCTGTGGTGCTGCACACCTGTAGTAGTCGTCTCAGAACGGTGTTAAACCACGAATATCAACCGTAACCTCTAAATGAATGGAACATTAAACATTAAAAGTAAATAGTAGAACGAATGTTAATTACACACTTGTCATTGACATGTTTGGTTTAGTTTTTAATTTATTGACCATGGTTTTATAAAAATTTTAACTGAAACATTGTAAGATGCTTATGAAAAGAAGCAAAAACATTTCTTTAGAGCCCAGATGGGTGAACGTTCCTTCCGCACTAAGCGAAATGCATGAAGATAATAATAATAATAATAATACCATCAATAATTTATGGCCAGCAAAAGAATGTATCTAATAGCAAATAGCTCGTTTAACTTATTACAGTTTAATAAATTGATAATGCTAATCCTCAACGACGAGATGGTGCTGTACGAAGTAGAAATAGAAAGAGCAATATTTTCGAACTTAATAATTCTACAGTTTGCAAAATGAAGGATAATCCAATTCTTTGTCAGAGTGTAGCAAAAATGAACAGGAAACTTTTATTTTGTAACCGGTCCCAATGTTTGGTATTACATCGTGGTTGACATTTTTACTATTTTAGGAATAAGTCATTTCAGTACCGTGACGTCTTGATAAGAACTTTGAAATTTGTATTCAGTCCCCGCATTGGGCATTGTGTGTTATATTTGTAGTATTAACGACCCTTTTGCCGTTTCCTTCTGATGGTTGGAATCGGTGGCATTGTAATGGAAGGACAATTAATCTAATCTGCCCCAGCGTTGCATATCAAATTTGATAATTTGTTCATATGTGTTGCTCCTAGTTCATGACAATCACTGTGATGGGAGTGTCAATTTAGATTCGGTACCTACGTTGGGCATCTAATTTTTAAGTAGAGTGATTCGTTCCAATTCATGTCAGTGCCATTGCAACGGTCTGGTCGATCCTGAATTTTAAAACTTGTAGGTCGGCCCGACGTTTGGCGTCCGATTTTATCAACGGGTGCGAATGATTTTTGATTCATCATCGGAAGAAGTGTACAGCATCATGCATTATTACGTAAATTTTCAACTGAAGAATTACAATCCGTCGAAGGAGATAAATTCATTGACGGCTCGTTATAAAACCAAAAGGGTGTTGGGGAAAGTTGTCTGTGCGCCCCACACACATTGTCAAAAAAATAAATATCATTTTTTTACGGTTGAAAGCTGCTTTGTTTTCAACCTGCCTGTACAAAAAAAGTGAATTTAAAAAAAAAACCAAAAACCGCGAAAAATTGTATAATTTGTGTTGCTGTGACTAAAATAGTGTATAAGTAAGAAAAAATAAATATTGTTTTTTGACGGTAGAAAACTGCGTTTTTTCCTTTGTAAAAAAATGTGATTTAAAAAAAAATTGTATTGCAATATAATCACTATCCGTAATTTCTATTTTTATTAAACCCTGCGTTACAACTAATATTGAATTTAAAAGTCGAATTATTTTTAACAAACCTGAGAAGACAGCATTATTTTTTTTTAGCGAGAGCTTGCCCGTGCCCAGTGGCATAGTTCCAGAGAGTCGATCACGACGTGCGGACGCATCCTAACACTGAACTTACTGCAAGTACATATATAACTTACAACAAATTTATTTATTTCAATAAAAAATAATTTTTATTTTTCGTTTACTTGGTAGGGCAAGCTCAGTGGCCCTCCCTGCACCAGCCGCAACTGGATAAATTTGTCGTGCGTACATAACAGTACATGAGTCATGTTTTTCGTTAAAGAAAACACCACTTTTATATAGTTCTACATCCGTATAATCGCCATATCTGGAGCAATTTCAATCATATGTTTTTGAGTGATGGCATTTTTATTGTGTGTACTGAGTATAGCTAGACTCGTCCAATTATTTCTAACTGTGATGGTTGTTCACAGCTCTATTCCATGCGTTTCCACTATTTTTTGTTTCGGTTCGATTTATCTCTTGCTATATGGCCCGTGTTAGGTTAGTTCGTTTAAAATCCACCTTTTGTAAACCGGAGCTTGCTGTTACGCTCAAACCAGGTAGTGCTATTTTTACTTGAATTTGCATTTTTTTGAACACTTTGACCCCCAATACACCGGACTTGTGCCGCTAAATCAACGACCAATCAAATTTTGAATCTGTACCCAAATCTTGTTTGAATTAATTAATTAAAACCGCACACACTAAGCTTTTGAGATGCAGTTCATTGGCATTTAGTTTCAATAACTTGGGTTAAATTGACTTTAAATTATCTGAAAATTCATTTAAGGTGACCCCGATTTACCTTTAGAGTCATTTACCGTCGCTAAACGTACGACTCACTGCAATATGTTTTCACATGCTGTTTCACATGCATTTAAAAATATTTCACTTTCTTCGTTAAATCATGTTTCATTACGAAATGCATATTCCTGTGACGTTATAACAAAAGCAAGATGACCGCTGACTGAAACAAATTGTAATATTGTTTCACGTGACTAATTATGCCCACATTCTCTTTATTCTATTAATATATTCATTTAATTTCTATATCATTTATTTAAATATTTGTGCATGTCTTAAATATGATTATTGTTAAATGTTAATAAGTTGGTCATAAATATGATTAGTTGCCTTAAAATTCATTATGAAATATAAATATCATATTTCTATTCTTGCCTTCTCATGCCATGAGATTAGGTCAATTGCTGCAGTTCCACTACTGTTGGACTTTGGCCTACATACTCCTAGACCATTATCACCATATAACCAGTTGGGGTCATTATTATTTGATAATGCACCGTAAATTTTCCTTCATTCTTATTTAGATCGTTTCATATATTTCTTTAAAACTTTTCTTGCTCGTGCTCTTGTCGTATCTGCATTTTCCATTGACAATATTTCACACGCGTAATTAACTTCTAGTCGTATTTAGAGTATTGCAGATATATATATATATATATATATATATATATATATTCGCATCGTTAGTTTTCTCGATTCTAATGTCATTTTCAGTACTTGATGTTACAGCAAGCAAGAACCCCTATTCCCTAATATTCTTCTATTAGTACATTGGTTCATAGCAACCCGGTTTATTTTTAATTAAAAACATTAATTATTACTAAGTTACTAAGTCTAAGTTTGTTTCTGGTTAATAGAATTATATCATAGGATCATTTGGTCAGTGGTGTCATTTGTGATAACTTCCTTTATGTATATTGTTCTTGATATTATATTTTCCAAAACTTGGATTCTTGGAAAATTTTTTTGGCAGTATGCTGTATGATATCTACAAGCAATACGTACGCTTCTTTGGTATTCATAGCTCATAACTTGTATCTGCGCATCATTTTCAACAATTTATCTATTCATTGGAAATTCTTTGTCCTAGTACTGTTACTTGTGGCTGTGTATTTATAATTCTTTAAGCTAGTGAATTACATGTGCACACAACCTATGTAATTTTGACGATAGGTCAAATGTTGCATGGGTTCCACATTGGAGTTCTTAGTCGTGAATCTTCTTGTATAGCAGTTAAGCCCCTTATTTTAAAAGCTCACTTGCATCTCTTCTAATATTTTTACGTATCCTTAAGTTGTTACTATGTTCAAAACTTCATCTAAATTATTTTTCTGGTAGTGATGACTCCTTTATAATGCTCACGTCTTAATTTTGCACTCGTCCCTTAAGATTTTGCAATTTGGTTCTAATTCTATTCTATTTTCTAATTTCTCTATGACATTTTATTAGAATTTTCAATGCTTTCTCATAGTATTCATTTACATAATATCGTGTAACTGTCAATATTATCTCTTGCATAGTATTGTAGCATTTCGCACCTTGTCTTTATTCTCGTCATCACCACAGATTCGCACTGTTCATGAAATTATTTTTCAGTGTTTTCTTCTTTGTGCCTTTAATCGCTTGAATCATATTTTTCATTTATCTTCTTCACTCCCCTCTTCCTTCATCGTTGCTTAATGTGTTTAATCTCCTTAACTACATAACTAAGCTTTTATGAATGAGAAGTCGGCTTGTAGTAGTTTTCTTCCAATGGTTCATTTCTTCGTTTCACCCATGTCTGTGCATAATTTTAGCTTGATTGGTGCACGCCTTTCAGAGACAGAATTCCGCGATTTTTTCAAGAATTTTATTTTAGCTTATGCCAATGTCAAATAATTCAATTAACGATCGTAGTAACTGCGCGCTAGTGGATCTTTATTATGGTGTTGTTCTTTGCTCACTGGTATTATTTGATTCAACTTGGCATCCACCATAATATAACCCGAACCACCGTTCGAACAGCTGTTGTATTCTTCTTGACACAAAGTAAGTACTTTTAATTCTTTTACATATTTTCCTATTTTAGGCCTAAACATCTCTTATTCTTTCTTATTTGTGAGTTAGAATGTCAATTTAAAAACCTATTTAATAAAATTCTCTATTCGACCAAATCTCTTACAGAGATAATTTGCAGAATGCCTCACTCGTAAATAGTATATTTTCTTCTGTGATTACTAAAAGATTTAGGATCATGGATCTTACACTTACCCAACTGTCACTCCCAGTGTATCTATGCCCTAATGATATTTTCTTTTATTTTCAGTTTTTTAATCTCGATGAACTTTTAGCATTCCCTCATAAAATGCCCCTCTAGTATTCTAGTATTCTTGCATTCTGTCTTTCTTTTCCTATGGTACATTTTTCTCCTGTTCATTCTTAGACGTTGATTCTTGGTGTGCCCATTATAGCTCACTATTACAATATTAACTTTTTGAGCTTTTTCTTATTCTACATGTTTCCCGAAGCCGTTGGTTTATTCATTTTATCTCATTTTAACTCATTGATGGCCCGGTAGAACTCATTATGTTCTTATATTTTTTATCCTTAAATTTATCTGGATTAGTGCGTCTACTTTTTAACTATTTTTATATCAGTTATTGTTTTTGGTGATTACTGTTTTATGCTTTCCGTATAATCCTTTCATGTGTTCTCGAGTTAGTTACGTTTGTTGCTATGTAGCTTGTGGCAAAGCCTCCCCCGCTTCCTTTGCCTGGCGGTGATAAGCTTTATCCCGGCGTCATCCTTCAATTTCAGGTTCATTTAAAGTTTATGTTATTAACTCGCTAAGACCTTGCCGCTAGCTACATACCGCTAATTAATTCACCGGTTCCATGAGGTACAATTATCGCAGCGTGTCCAACCAGGATTATTATTTGAGAAAAAAATATCGTGAAACCTCGTGGTTTAGGTTTCGAATGTTGTACATGAAAATATTTGAAATGTTTAAGAATCAGTTTCTTCAGATCAACATATTGGATTTTAATGAATTTTCTTTTACAGGGGCAACACTTCTTGGTATTTCATTCACTGGATTTATTAAATATCGGTCTCTGAGTATTTGTTTAAGATATACTAGCCACAAATATTTAATTTTATCTCGGCGATTAAACCTTGTTATTATTAAACGGCGAAATTGTTATTCCAACGAAAATTTTGTTTGCCTAGCTCGTTTCTGCTTACTCACAGTTTCGACTATCCGAGCCTGATGGCGCGCTGATAAAACGTCATTGTGCAATCATTAATATTAAAATTCGTGTGTGTCATGTATGCTCGGCGGCGCTGCGACGTGGTGTGGGTAATGTAGTCGCGTTTGCAGCGCCATCTGTTATCTAGGATTGATGCCTGGCGTAATGAAGCACCCCACTCCGTCGTATCCATAACTAACACTTAATTAACACCATGGGGTACTTTTATATTAATTCATGACCGCCCTGATGAACGCTCATTTCGAGCATCCGTCCCGAAACGGAAGTCGTGTTCCATTAATTTTAATTCACCGGTCCTATTAAATTTGTTACAATTGTTATTGCTGCATTAATAAAATATAAAGATTTACTTTACATTCGGATGTTTGAAGTGTGCGGTGAAACGTTTAAAGAAATTAATATGTGGATATGCAGGGGTAATTTTGTCCTTGTTTTAGTGTGCAATATATCTGGTCTCAGAAACTTTACAATCATAAATCGAATCATACTGTAATATATTTTTATATCCACACCTTCGACACATAAAGATAATTTGGATTGATTCAAGTTTATCGATAATCTAATGCTAAACACAAAAATTTGATCAATCTATTTATGAAAGGAAAGAATCGTACAAAATTATTTAATATATGTCAGTAATACAAAAATTACTTTTCTGATATTGAAATTTATCTGCGTGTTGAATAATATTATTCAACAGCTAAACAATTGAAATTGATATTTGAACATATGAATATTCATACTTTAATGTTTGTATTTCTTGTGCAAACACAATTTTTATTGTGTTCGCGTGCCGAATCAGTCGAATTTCTATCTATATCCATTTGTGGTCATGAATTGTTTCACGTAATGTTACCCTAAACAGCTCCGGCTAAAATGAATTTTGCTAGCAGCAGGCTTGTAGCACCCACGTTTAACAATTACACACAAAGCGAAATTAGATAACTAAATTGAGGGTGCCCTAGGACACGAATAAACATCAGGTAATGTAGGTTGCAGTGTGCAAATTCTCTCATATCCCGTGGCTTTAATATGGCAGCTCTCCGGGTAGAATGATATTCGACCACTGGTCCTGTCAGTTCAACGCGGTGTTATTTATACATGGATAGTCCGACAAGTTTCATGGACACTTAGACATGGACACAAAATATTGATGTATCTCTTATTCGATGAAATTTTATACATTTATTCCCATTTTGTTCTATTTATTAATTATTGATTTTTGTAAGTGTAGTAATAATTGAACCTAAAATATTCCAAATTAATCGTTTCGAAAATGTTAGAATGTTTACTTCCGAACGACGCGAAATTTGAAGAGTATGGATTTATCAACAAAGGAAATAAAATCAGCATCGCTCTCGTTAAACCAGACTTTAGTTGAGTGAAGCTATCGTTAAAATTTCAAATTCTATTTCACAATTTCTCACTTTATGTGGATAGAATCTCTTCTACCGTTAAATTGAGTTTATATAGTTGTGATTTTGATATTGAATTGATGAGAAATAAAATCGACTTCGCCGGTGTAGGGATAGAAAATATCAACGCGGCCCGCTGCTAGAGAAGCCACCGGCATCTAATGTTTAGTAAACGTTCTCTCAGTACGGTCTCCTAAGATTATAGTTTTATTGAGTTTTTATTATCTTCTAATAATTTATTTTAGATTCGATATATTTTTCATTAAGCTATTTTAAAAACTACGCCATTCTCAAATTTGGATATTATAATCTGCACCATTTTCCTTTTGGTAATCTCGCCGACGAGAATCTGATTCACTAAAAGTGTTTAAACAAACTAAGTTGTTATTTAAAATAGTGGTTCGTTCTTTCAATTGGGAAATCTGTGAAATAGTTCGTGAAATTTGCCGTGAATGTTATTTATTAATTACGAAATTTTCTAGTGCCAAATTAATTATAATAGTTTATAAGTTAATCTTGTCCATGTATCCATATTAATAATAATTAATCTGTAAGTAGGCAGAACGCCAACAAATACTGGATGGAAGAGAAATATAAGAAGATTGGATGAGAGAATGTGAAGAGAAAAGCTTGAAGGAAGACCAAAAGAAGAAAGGAAAAGGCTGGAGAGGAAGTTTGGGAGAGAACGGGGAGGGGATAGAAATCTTAGAGAAAGTAAAAGGGATGAAGGAGGAGTGTAGGGAAGAGAGAGAAATGGAAAAACGGGATGAGAGGAATGGTAAAGAAAGACCAAGAGGAAAAGGGTCATATTGCTGAAGGGGATAGAGAGAAAGGTAAATATAGAAAGAACAGTTGAACAGCAGAAAGTTGGTACGCGGGGGGGCATAAGGAAATGAAAAAAATACACGAGGAGGGAAAATAGGCTACGAAACCTCATCGAAAGAAGGGGGAGGTGGGAGGGGGTGGAATAAGAAAGTGGTGGAGCAGACGGACGATATTAGTTTAGAAATGGGATATAAAGTAATGTGAGAAGGTTGTCAGTGAAGATTTTTTTTAATAATGAATGTGCGTATGTATTATTTTTGTACCAACATTCTATTTAATTTTGTTCACTCGATTCTGATATAATAGTGGTGGCAAGCCCCGAGTATCTGGATACTTTGTAAAGCCAGAAAGGTGAAATGTTTAGAAGATACTGACCTCTTTTATACGACATTTAAAATTTCTTATATGTAGAAGACTTCCCACATGTCTCTGTAGCATGACCTCAATATCATGCTCTTAGTAAAAATGAAAGGAAGTATCATATCAACATATATTAAGGCACAGGGCACATTAACAAAGAAAAAATGGCAAATGGTAAAGTCGGGTTCAACAAACTTATAATAAAAGGAGAAGGACGGTCAGAAGAATTATAAATTATCGTTTCAGGGCTAGCATATTTGAAGATATAGAAACAAAAAGATAGGGCACAAACTTTAGGTACTGTTCAATTATAGCATAAGAACGAGTAAAGAGGGGTGTTGGAATAATTTTAAGAGAAATAAATGATCTACCAATTAATTCGAGAATTACTACTAAGAGTCTATAATTTAGATATATGCACCGTGAAGGCACTGCATAATAGAAGACTTTCACAGTAGAATACAGGCACTCTTAGACCAAATAAGAGCAAAATACGATCGGAAAAGATAAAGATTCATACTTAGGTACGGGGGCATGACTAGGATAGAAATGATCGGAAAATGGTTCAAATTTCCCAAAGAAATTAAGTGATGGGAGAGACAACATTCTGGTACCAACAAATAAAATAACGTTATCCATATATCACTGATAGATAGATAGAGCGGTTAAAATCATAATATATTATCCAGCATATATAAAAAATCTACAGAATAGAGCCGGACAAACAAAAACAGTAATAGAAGCAGACATTTCTACACAACATAGATTAATAGAAACGACATCTACAAAAATGGAAGAAAAAGATGAAGGAAATATAACTATGAAATATACAAATTGAAAATACGTAAAAAACGAATACGGAAAGATGATTGCAACAGAATTGGATGTTAGATGAGGATGGGAATTTTTTTGTAAAATTATTTAAGGAAAAGCATTAAGAAGTGTATGGGAAAACACAATATAACAACCAGCTAAAAGCAACGAGATGGTGGACCAAAATATGAAAGAAGTAAAACAGATTAAAGAATGAAGAAGATAAAGCACAATACAAACACAAACAGACAAATAGACACATAAAGCAAGCTATGAAAGTAAAACAGGGTAGCTGGCAAGAGTTTGGGCGAAATATAGCATATGGAACAAACAATATCTGTGGAACGTTATCATTGAAATGAAGGAGAGAAAAGATATATGGGGCATATGAAATAATAAAAATACTATTGAAGCACAAGCAGAAGATATAGTAGAAGAATAGAGTCTATATTATGGAAATCCGTTTGAACTATATAACCAACGAAACGAAATGGAGAACGCGTACGAAAGCCAAATAGATTCATCTCCCAGAGATAGGGATACCATATAATGGAATCATACTCCAGTTTATACTCCTACAACGAAGGCAACATACCGAGACTTATGTCTAAAGGTGATAGCGCTTGTCTTTCTACAATGCTCATCAATTGTGGACAATTGTGATACAAAGGAGCTAACCAAAATCATGAGATCTATGATGTTAAATGAATGGCACAAATCAACCTCATTAATGAACACGCTGCCCTGCACAAAAATGCTGATCAGGCAAAATCACGTTTGAGATTTTTACGTTATTTTGAATTTGACAACAATGCATCTTGTGGTATTTGCTAACTTTGCTACGACGATTATCAGAATTTCCGCCATTACTGATTGAATACAAAATTACGTTGGGTGTGAGCTTCATGGGTATATGTGTTAAACTATAAAATAGTAATGTACACTTTGAGAAGAGCCTTAACATATCATCATCATACCGTTGTTTTCTTAGCAACATTTCTAAACACTGACTTTTTACTCGTTGCTTCGCTTCGTTGATCGGTATCCGTTTTGTTCCGTTTATCCATATTATCCTCCGCTGATCCATATCTGATATTTCTTCTAGATTTGTCCTTGATGATCCCGGCTGCGTCTCTGAACGTCCTTGCTGCGCCTTTGATGATTCTTTTAGTGCAAACTTCCTCACGTTACTTAGTCTGTATCGATCTTCTCGGTTGAAGTTGTCCGGGTCCTTCATTATTTCCAAGGATTTTCTCTATCCGTTGCTTGTAGTGGCTGTTTCTGGCAAGTATCTTAACGTCGTTGCAGTCGATTATATGACTGCGTCCGTGTGGCAGTGTGTAACTCCTGCGGATTTTCCAGCATTACCTTGTTCGATATCTCTGCGATGCTCATTGACTAAGCACTGCCGGTTTGTTCAATATACGATTTCCCACACTTGCATTGAAGTTCTTTTAGTTCCTAGCATTGGTTCCATGCCTTGTTGGGTGGAAGCAGTGTTTTATTGTATTGACCGTGCTGAACCTGACGTTGCGGGTTTTTGTTCTGCGTCATTCTTCTTGTTTTCCTAGCTGACTAGTTTCTGTATCTCCTGTGGTGCGTAGACGTTCTTCTGCAGTGCATCTTCCACATGTTGAATTTACTCGGTTTTCTTGCTAGCGTCACTATTTTTTCCGCACTGTGTAGCGCAGCAGTGACTAAGGATCTTTTCTGTTATGTATGATGAAGTGATGTTGCGTATACATATCGGTTCGTATGCGTCGTCTTGCGGTATACTTCCAGTGTCCCAATCTTTCACTGTCATTGCGTTTTACTAATACTCCCAGGAAAGGTAAGCAGCCATTCTCTTCTATTTTAATCGTGATGTTAACGTTGGCAGGTTGTCCCGGTGATGTGTTTCTTGAATGCGTGTAGGCTGTCCATACCGTGGGGCCATATCACGTCCAGCGGTACCAGCATTTCGGTGTTGATCTTCTCATTGAAGTCCTATGCAGGTCAGAACTGTTGCGTGTCCCTTATCGGCACGTAGAACGATGACATTTTTATTTTTACGAAGTTCTTTCAATGCGTCTTCTTCAGTCCTTGAAATATTTCTAATTGATGGTTATGTTTGCAGAATATTTTGCACGTATCGTGTTCTATTTGTTCTACTTCTTCTGCTGGTAGAGTCGTTACACATTCCGCTTGGGTAATTCTTTCGTAATTGATTGACGACGAGGACACTTGTCGAAACTCCATATTATTAAGAAAATTAATATAATTCGATGGTTTCAAATGTTTTTATTATACACGACAATTGTTTCGCCATACAATGGCTTCATCAGGTGGATGATAACTAATTATTTCGTCCTTCGGTATCCTGTTTAGTGCAATAATGAAATTTAGTCCTTTCGATGGTACTCTGGTTTGTTCTTCAGATAACTGTCGGTTGGTCGGGTTCACGACAGTCTTCTTAGGGTCCAATTCTGGTAGCGCTTGGTCTTCTTTTGATCATATAGTTGGATACCACCATGTGACAGTTTACCAAAGTTTCGACTTATGGCCCCGCATATTGCGAAAACGTCCACAAATTCATCTCTTGATTGATGATGAGAAAAGTATTGATTATTCTGCAGATTTCAGATAGCGATTTGTATCTTAGTTAAAGTTCGAAACTATTCTCAGGGCAGCGAGTTATACTCAATTTTCGCCTGTAATAGTTCTTAGTACGTAGTAATTATTTTCTGCCAGACTTTGACTAGTATGGAGGCACGGAGCGGTTAAACATATTATATTACATATTATGAAATTCATTGGCTGTCTTATATCGGAAAATTGTAACTAAAGCCGCACACAATGGAAAACAGAAAAGTTTGCAACAAACTTTGGAAACAACAACCCAATTGTTAGAAGTAAATGAATCCCGCTGAACAAATGGTTTAATATCCAATATTTCCATATCTTGCGGAAGTCATCAATTGTCTTCAATAAAGTTATGTAATAAACGCAAGTGAACAAATGCGCCTGCCCCAAATAAAATATATAAAATAAAGAAAATTACGAAACAGCAATGATCACCCGAAATATCGATTATTCTAACCGACGAGTTTGCAGACAACTATGTGTCAATGAATACTGAAAGTATTATTCGCTTTACGGGGATTCAATTGTGGTGGTCACCTGGCTATACGGGATATTCACGAGAATCAAAAGTGTGCATGATTGTTGTAAATCAGGGTCAAAAATATATATAGAGATCCACATTACTTGTGACGTGACTCGATGCGACCGATGAAATTATTGATGATGACGCGGTGAACCGTAACAATATGTTATTGTCAAATGATAATCCAAATTTACTACGAGCTATTCTATTACACACAGTCATCTTTGACGTCAGTGGTTCTGTTGATCTCATTATTTACCTATTTTTCCTTAGAAATACAAATATCGTTCGATGTTGATAACTCGATTGAAGCATTGATATTACTTTTTATAAACAGAACTAGACCTAGGTTACATATATCATTAATAGAATACCATGTAATTTTATTATGAGCCTAAGGGATCATTTCCGTGAAATGCACGATGCATGCATACATAAAATAATATTCGTATATTGTGACAAATTCAAGTGGAATATATTATATCTGTTTATCTTTGTAACAGTCAATTAATTATTTGGAGATTTTTCTTTTGTTAATTTACAACATTTGCTTAACTTTTTCTCTTACCTGAGGCTTATTTAATGCAAGCATTAAATTCCATTGTTATTCATAATGTTTATATTGGCAACTTATTGCTTATATTGTCCCTATTATACCAGTTAAATTGTATTTATTATTTTCTTGATTTATTTCCTCCTTTTATCATTATCTTTAATATTATGCTCGATGGTCACTTCTAATCGTGAGTACATATAGATTCATATAACTTGACAGTTGCTAGTTGACAGAAATGCATGTATATGTACAAGAAGATTCTAACAGTGACATCAAAACTTATTACAGTTTTCACTCAGTTGCGTAAATGTTAGACACCACTTTGCGAAATACAAATGCATTACTGGATATAGCGGCGAACACAATTACTCACCACGTCAGTCGGATGATAAATTAGCATCAAAAGTCATTATTTGTGATTTTACATTATCCTATAAATATAAAATCTATAAAATTGCCCCTTACCCCAATCGCTTTATACCAAATCTAAATACATATTACAATCTTCAATAGTGGCTGCTTTAGAAGGCTCAAAAAAAAATTCTATGCCTAATATATCTAAGAATATGTATAAAAAGTTATAGCGGCTAATTCGCAATATTTTGAAAGATACACCACTAAACACAGTGAGGTGTCGAGCAAAAAATATACGAACGAATGAACGCTCGGACAAACGAAGCGCGCGCCCCTCCCCGCAGACACATAACACCGAACTATGTACCGAAAAAAGTTCAATCGATCGTTCGAAACAATAATATTTTGAATTCGTAAGAGCTATAGTAGGATTATAACGAGATATTCCGTAAGTAATCGAAAATTAACATTTTTCCTGATCGTAAACTTTAGAGCGCGTTTTCTCGAGTTTTCGTTTTTACGATTTTTCTAAACTGGTGGGCGTGATTGCGAGAAAACTAGACAAGCAATCAAAACGAAACAAAACTTTTGTTGGCTTCAGTAGCATTCTCTTCTATTTGAACTAAAAACATTAATGAAAAAAAAAATTCTATACAACTTTTTTAGCAAGTAGAAATGATTTTCTCTTCCTGCAAAGAGCACATTTATTTTCAAACCTGAGATAAATCTTGAATTTCAAGATTTTGGGTTTTTTTTAGTTCACCTAGAAGAAAATATATGAGAATTACAACTTTCTATGTTTTTTTTTTGTTAAAGATAAAAATTATGGGCTACATCTTTTCCACCGATTGTAAATTGCAATTGAAAGGTGTTGCACAAATGTGCATAAAAATCGGTTCCGTTTAAATATTTTTCTCTCGGCATATTTTTTTTAAATGCTCAAATATGCAATAAAATGCTCTAAAAAGTTCACTAGACTTGCTCATTTTTTTCTGCCCTAAAAAAATTCCCCCCAAAACGCTATTTTAAGGCTTCCTAAAGCAGGATCCCCCCTTAATTAAATTTTGATGACCGCTCGAAGAATCGCCAAATCCTACTGAGATTATTGGCTTAAACATCACAATGACGATACATGAAGAGTCGTCAAATATATATGGCCTAGATATTCATTATTTTTAAATCAATGCACTTTTGTGTTCATTATTTCTATAAATAGTCACCCCCTGCAGTGTCTACTCTTATTATCAACGTGGGGGTGGTTTCCAACAATTTCACTATGCATATAAATCTTTAATTCGTACTTGCCATTAATTGTTTTATCACTGTCTTGTTTTCGCGTTGATTTGTTCATTCCCACCACATAGAGGAACCTTCATGTTTCCGAACCATATTTTTGTCCTATGCCATATGTTTGCTTTGATAAGAAAGTAGTTGATCGTCATCAGCTGTTCCTTTTACCAGGACATGTCTAGCTTTACCATTGATGGATTTTCATGTCCTTCCTATCGAGAATTCAGCTACGTTATTATTCAAAGTATATAATATATTATTCAAAGTATTTCTGAGTCGTTCCCTTAAATTTTGCCTGTTTTCCTGGCCTCCCATATCCTCTTAACTTACTTATTTTTCTGTACCCTGAATAAATGCAACTTTTTAACCTCGTAGTTTAATACTCAGTTGTCCTACACACTCTTAATTTCATTTCATATCTATTCCTTTAACTCCCACCACTTGCTTAGGTACCATATTTTGGTTTTCTGTTCCATATGGTGCAGCATCAAATTCTCATCTCCATATAATAAAAGGGAAATATAAGCCGTTTTATATACCGTCAACTTCGTGTTGGTTGTTATTTTCGTTGTCTGATTATGCTTATTATATCATTTTCTTGGGTACATTTACTATTTATTGTACCCAGCATGCATTTGTGCACTGGCCAATACACAAAGAAAACCAGCAATTGTATCAATTTTTTGCTCAACTAAGCTGTCTCAAAATTTTACAAACTCCCTGGTTCTTTATCCAAACACGTTGAAGTTTTCTTCATAATCGTTGATATTGTTGCCTGATTGATATGATGCAGATCACACCGTAGCATATGTAAGTAAATAGTAAATATTAGTGCTTACATTTTTAGCTAGAAAAGAATTTAAGACATCAATGGTAATGTTATATCACGTTCAAGTGCTTCCCAATAGAACACATCTCCAATTCGATTTAATCACAATGTTCCTAAACCATAAATCTTCATAGATCTTGGGAGGCATTCAAACAGTTTCAAACTTAAAATAAATATCAAAGTAAACTGCAGCTTCACAAAGCAATTACCACCTTAGAACCCATTCCAAAATTTTGTTCTTCGTCTGCTAGATTCTGATCTTCATTTAGCAGATCAAATGGAATAATTGCCTGATAAGCTATAAATTCATAAATTATTCTAGATACACCAGTTAATGCTTGTATCCCCACTTGTGGGGTTTACTTGGAATATATAGATGGAGATTGCCCGCACGTGTGCCATATAGGGCACCTCGATTTCGTCGTAACGAAAATTCATTCATATTTTGTCAAAGGTCCCACTTTATAAAATCTGTCTTTCGTTTCTTTAGATTAACTATTACGATTGTGTGCGAAGTGTGTGAGCCTGCGGAGAAGTTTCAAACGTTCCAGTGACATAATATCAGCAACTTGTTGTATCCTTGTATTCGTACCCCTGCAATCGTAATAACTAGGTAAGGAAAGTATTCCCATTGTCAAAAATATCGATAAAAAATTCGTAATTTCTTTGTTGGTATCTATACGCGTTCCTGAAATTTGACTACTATATAAATTGGTGCGACATACTATGTGCTGTATATGTTTGAAGGGAAAACGTATTCTAAAGGCAATCTAGAATGAATTACATTTTCTTCAATTACTTCGTGGAGAAAATTATGAAGTATTAGATCTGCATTCGCAAGAAGGTTTTTGGGTTTTCTTTTTCTTCACTAGGGCTGCCTTTGTTTTCTGTTTCTCAGTCACTGGGACCCATTTCGTTTATAATTTCCTCGAGTTCTTCAATTCCAGGAGGTAAACTTGCCAATGCAAAATCAGAATCTAGAGCACGAATGTCGTCCTCCGATTCAGATGAATCCTCAGCATAATAAAACTATGCGTGTATGCATTTCATTTTAGTCCATTAATTGTTAACAATTTGATGATGATGTGGTACTTGAGTTTTTTGAGTTTATATTTTATGGTAGTTTTAAGTATAATCGGATACTATGTAATTTTTATTGACCATACTATCTAAAGAACTATTGAAAACGTTTTATTGATCATCCAGTGAGATTAGCAAATATAATGCTAATTAATTCACTAATAGATAAATATAATGGGAATCAAAGGGCAAGTGCAGCAATGTAGAACATACACAAGAATTGTAAACTTCATGGATCAAAAGAATATACTCAATTTATTGTTTTGATGA
This sequence comes from Geotrupes spiniger, assembly GCA_959613385.1. Taxonomy (NCBI): domain Eukaryota; kingdom Metazoa; phylum Arthropoda; class Insecta; order Coleoptera; family Geotrupidae; genus Geotrupes; species Geotrupes spiniger. The sequence goes on along the minus strand of OY390731.1, from coordinate 44,132,439 downwards.
AATAAAAAGAATCTGATAATCTAACTTTAATTCGCATTGAAGTGACCACAAGGTACATTTTAATCCATCGATTTTCGCAATATTTGTTTGAGTTATTTAGTAGTTGAATAACCTTTATACTAAGATATTATTAAAAAATGAGTTTAACTAATACTTATTTACGCAATATTTTGGAGTACATTATTTTTGCACTTACGTATTATTTGCACAACGATATCGTATTGTGTACAAAATGTTATCTACATCCTCGCATTTTTTTACATGGCGACACTTAGGTAAATTAAAAGGTTATTTTAATGAACGTAGCAGCTGACTCTCACTTTCTAAAATAATAGTAATTACCTTTTCTGCGATTATTGAAAATAATTACTTTAATGATACGGTTGTAGATAAACGTCAATACTAAATGATTGTTTACTCTTCTACGCCGCAGAAAAAGAAAAGCTTTTATTCAACAAATATTGTTTCATTACCCTCAGTATTATTAATATTATTATTAAATTATCTACGTATTGCTTTGAGTTCCTTTTTTTATAATAAATAACTATCTGTTAAATGTTGTGAAATAACTTTCATGTTTGTGATAATTAAAATTTTACAACCCCTGGAAATAAAAAAAATGGTTAATATGAAAATTTTGTATGAATTACACAAAATTAAAATCATTTGAATAACCTATTGCCGATAAACAATTTTTTGTTGCTGAATGTGTATAAAAGCACGTTGTTTGTTGATTTAAATGCAACACCTGCACTTTGCTCATTTAAAATGTATTCTCGTTCAGTTTAAAAAATACAATCGCAGTAACAAAACATGACGCGTTAATTTGTAGATTGGATGAAATTGTTTGTTGGTTCAAAAGAAATAAAAAAATCCACATTTAAGGAAACAGTTATATAGACTACATTTAATCAAAAATGATTATATTTACATTAAAAATGGTGACAACCTGGCGCCGCATCAAATAGAAGTTGCCATTTTGAACGGTTCAACAAAGTACATTTAGAAAGGATAGGGGAACATAGTTTGATTGTTGACAGTTGTTGATAGTTGATTGGATACCTATTTGTTGGGATAAACGACGTAAGTAAACGGGAGGATTTTGTTGGGCAATTTGGTTTACATATTGCACATTAGAAGTGGTAAGAGCGTGGCGACCAATAGATTTGCTTTTTCAAAATTTATTTATGTTAAAAACCATTCAATTATCCTACCTAATGTTTTGAGAAGACATAATTCAGTTTGTTGTCTGGGCATGTCCGAGTCGTATGCTAACGTAACTGCAGTGAATATATCCTATCGCCATTTCAATTTTGCAATATGCTTTGAATATAATAGTCATCCATAGTCATTCATTCATAGTCACCCAGTATTAACTATTAGAAATTATTGACGTTATACGATGACAACTTTGTGTTGGTATATGCTATGACAGCGTAGATAAAATCGTGCAAATCGAATAAACTTTTTGAAGCATCTGTGTAAAGTTCCTTGGCTGAATTTTACACATCATGTACGTAATGTGTATTTGCTTCTGACCATTTGTGACCTGTAAAATTCAGCGAAAAGTGCATATTGAAAGATAATATTCTTTTGTAGAAAATACTAAAATCAGTCGGGGTGTGTTGGGCCTAAATAAGTAGGATACAGTGAAAACAATTTTCAAAATTGTTTTAAACAACGCGGTTCCTAACTACAAATATTTTTAGCAAACCGGCATTTAAATAAAGGAAAGGAACGGTAATCCAAAGCGTTATATAAATATATCTCATTGTTAGCGTAAACAGAAATATTCAAAAAAATATCAATCGTAACGAACGTCACATCAGTAAACTACAAATAATTTAAAAGTATTCATCAACGTGATTTATTGCGATAGTTCGCACTTCGGAGATTACAAATCGCGTTGCACAAATATTGACTAAAAATACGAAGCACACATTTGATTTACCATACACATTAAATACACAAGGGGGATCGAGATGTTTATGAATAAAATACTAAAGTAAACTTGGTCGTCGCGGTTGCACAATAACGCCTTTGTAGGTTTCAGTACAATTATATATTCGGGACATGATGGAAATCGTGTGCAATTATCATTCCAAATACGATATTAGAAGAGTTCACATAAATCTAAATTCAAGTTTATCCACAATTCGTATCCTCTTAACGAAAATTAATCAATTTATATTAAAAAATATATATATATATTTCATAAAAACATATAAATATATTATATACGCCAAGTTAAACACTATCGTTATGAATATCTTTATTTATTTCATTAAGCTATTTATAAATCATATGGAATTCTTCAAAACAATTTTTACTTTGTTTGGGCATAAACAGATACATTTTCTACTTTCGACCTCATAAACTACATAGATGTTATAGATTGAGTAAGTTAATATAGATATCATTGGTTTCAAAATATTTTTCATAGACTTCTTGCATTATTTCTGTCATAAGGATATTGTAGTCTATGAACACTTCATAAATATTACAGATTTCACATATATATAGATTTGTTATTAAATATATCATAGACTCATATATATGAACAACTTTTTACGTCGTTGTCTCAAATGACTGTTTTAGAGGATTAACCAACATTACAAGCTATACTGAGTGAACTGTGACATACTATAGTTTCTTTTTTTATCACATACGAATTGTTAATGAGAGTAAATTTGGAGTTCAAGGCGAAATAAATTGCCTAATTATCATATAATAATTTTGCTGTAACCAGAAATAAACTATTCAAAATATTCATAAATATTTACCAATATCCAATAATTTTGTGTTTTAAATTCAGAAAACTTTCACATTGAAGAGACCGAACTACAAAATTATCTTGAATTATCTTTGAAGTGGACAGGTTCAGACAAAGTGCGACTTCATTCACCTTCCAGGGACGTCTGCTCACTATGTACCACCATCCACAGCCGAAGACTGAAAAATGTACTTGTCATCGTGACTGCTCCAGTTGGCTGTAAATTTTTTTAAGTATAAGAAAATTCAGTGCGTACGATGCAGATTTTTATATTATGCGATCCAACTGGTTTAAGCACACTTTGAGAGATGATGATGATGCATCCTATTTAATCTTATATTTTTAGTAGATGAGCAGCTGTTTTAATTCTTTTTCTCATACAATTTCGAAGAGATGATGATGAAAGTTGACCGACATCGTGGTCAACCCATGTTATAACGTTTATTCAAATATTGTCAACCATTATTTCGTTTTCCTCAATGTTCGTTTTCTTCATAACTTTATCCTGAGGGAAAATCACTTCAGGGAATCAATTGATACGAATTGTACACAAAACTGAAAATCCATTTTTGGCCAGTTCAACGAATAGTTTTACATTCCTTAGATTTTGAACTAGTTGCAAAACAATATTCGCACCTAGGTCTGGATGAACTTCTACTTATTTCGAATTTGTGCAGTCCATTAGTATCGCAAATGACAAATATTTTACAGCACCATTTATATCCCTTATTGAATGGGACCATTTGTTCGTCCATACTAAGCATGTGTTATTGAGGAATTTTCAAAATTTTTAATTGCGGGTGATTGATTAATGATCTGATTTTACATAGCATTCTTTGAGGCTCATTCGTGGACGTTTCCTCAGCATCGTCAGTCAAGTGTAAACACTTTTTTTATTTCTGCGCATCGATCTCTACCTATGATATCAGAAATCTGTTTTATATAATATAAATTACGTTGTTCAACAATATGATCTAAAATCAAATCATCGAAAAAATTACGAATATATCCAACTGGCGTTTTCAGTTTTTTCGCCTGAAGAATGTTAAAAAACCAATCTGGTACATTCCTAACACTTCCATTTCTGGTCACATCCTTCCATAATTGTTTGTTTCTGAGTCTCGAACTCTGTTGTCTATGAATATTTGCATCGTCATCGATTTCTTCTTCATTCGTTCCATTTTCTGATTCTTCTCCATTCGTCATATTTTCTGACCCTTTTTCACTAGTCTCATTTTCTAATTCTTTATTATTTTTATCCAAATTCAACCCAACCAAACCCCAATCTATTGATGTAACTGTAAACACGCCGCAATAGACCTTTCATGCTAGAGGAGGAATTTTCAAATACCGTCGAAGCTGACAGCCAAAAAGATCATTAAAAATGATTTGGTATAATGCGGAAATGTCTCCGTATTTTGAAAATTGGAATCAAGTCATCCAATGTCATCGTATATTAAAAAAAATTCAACCAGACAGATAAGTTACCTTACCATTGCAGATCTGTTGTTTTATTTTTTGTATAAGCAATTATTCTGATCCATGGAGCATATCGTCGTCATTTCAACTATTTCGGCCTCGAAGACAACGATTTATTAAACATTTTCAATAGAAGATTCCCATAAATGAATTGTCGAGTCCTTGATGATCCATCTCAGATTATTCAGAAGCAAAGAGTATGCAGGAAGAGATGTTCAGGAGGCAATAAGAAAACTATCTAATCAGCTCAGTTTGTCTCTGACCTCAGGCAGAATATATATGGTTTCAGCAAGACGGTGTCATTGTCCGTCCATCTGGAGCTACATGTGCACTTGGCAATTTTTTTAATATTATCTACAAGATTGCAGAATTTTCAGTCAGTTTATGAAAGACGCCACCTTCCATACATTGACTCAACCATTCTTGTATTTTTATTTAGATTTTCTTTGGTGTATTTATTCATAATAATATAAACAATCAATGTTACAATGGTTACGTGGGTTATGAAGTATTTAGTTATGATAATTTAATGAATATATTTATTCCCAAAGAAGAACACATATCCTTGCGGTACATATTTTTATACAAAAAAAGTATCAAAAATTTATATTTAGGAAATGAGAACTACATCAGAGTTAGTAAATTGAAATCAGAAGAAGTTATGGTTGTAGACGCTCTGAAATAGGGTGGTGTCTTGAGTCCAATATTGTTTATAATTTTAATGGATGGCGTAATGAAGGAAATACAAAACACTGGAGACAGTATAAACATCAAACACAGAAAATTATTATTTATGTGGGGGACGGAAATTAGCTGAAGAACGAGGTGGGATGGCCTGGTATAGTCGTTGAGCTTGGACGTTTGATAGAGAAAGCGATCCGTAATCGCACGTGGGCCGTGGAAGATCCATCTCTGCCCTTTTTGCTTCTATCGGCTTCCGAGTGTAGATTTTCAAAGCCCGAAAGTATCTAGGAAGAAAGAGGAGGAGGCGAATATCGACCTGGATGTCCAAATGTGTAGTGCAGGCATCGCAGATTAGAATTAGAAAAATTCCAAGGATTAAAGTGTTTAGGAAACTTTAAACGCGTTTTCCTGTAAACCACTTTTTCCAAACTGGGAGGACAGATTTCTCGGAGACTATTGCATGGATTCATTTAAAATGTTTACAGTAGCTTCACAATAGTGTTCTCCTTGGAAGTACGTAGCCGTCTTTTGATTGGATGTAAACCTTTTTATGAATAATTTATCACTATATTTTTAGGGCAAACATCGATGTATTTCTTAAAAAGTGTACCACTTTCACAAAAATTGTTCAAAAAGGAAACTCCTACGTACTTCCAATGTACATAGATTATAATTTGTTTTTACTTTTTTGTTCCAAGACTCATACATGCCGAGAAATCGGTCCTCCCGTGGCGGTGTTTTTGAACTAGCTGTTCTCGGACGATAGTGGGGGTAAACCACTATAAAGGTAGAAAAAAGTGAAACGTATTGGATTAATTGTACGCCTGTTCTTTTGGGGATATTGTTCGAACGTCGTTGTTGAATAGAGGTAACAAGTTATTACGAACGCGACGTTATTACCTCGAATCAGCAGCAAAGCTTTAATTTAATTTAATTTAGTTAGCTGTTTTCAAGTCACTGTCTAATTAATGCTGTTTGGCTTATCCTTAGTCCTTTTGAATTCACGTTGAATTGGTGGCGTTCATACTAAAAAGTTGCAAAAGACCCCACATCCCCGTTATTAACTTTCGAAGAACATTTATTCTATTAGTCTACATATTTTTAAGTGGCTTCCTGTATATACATATGACACTTTTTTCCTGGAACTGCTATTTATGCTAAACCTTCTAGAATTTTTTTCAGGAGCGTATTATCTTGTTCAACCAGATGGCGCGCGCCACATTATGAACGAGCTGTAAAATAAATCACCAATAATATTTTTTCAGGAAAACTAATTTTACAGAAAGAAATAACATAGCCTCCATATTATCATATTTGTCATTTCGAGTTTCTTTCGTTGGGTTTCAGACTAATTATGCCATAAGTATCTTAAACGACGCACAAGTTGGGAGGATTTGAAAAATGGAAAACTGTATGAAATATGATCGCTTTACATTAATTTTGTTTTTAGAATTTTTCGAAGACATTGAGATGCGAACAGAGAACAAATTTTTTGTGTAATTTAAAGTCAAACTAAACACTTTGACTTTAAATTATGTGTTTTCTCATTTCTGTATGTTGTTTTGTTTATAGCATTTGATTTTCCCACTTGAGAATTATTTTTCTTCCGCACGTTCCACACGCAGGTTATAAGTTAACAGTTAAAGTATTGTTTAATCGAAAAATTTTCATTTAGCACTAATAATAAGGGAAAGTATTAAAAATTTTGTTAGCACCTCCATCATCATATAGGTAATATTGTTGATAATATTGATAATTCTCGCAATTATGTTAATTATTTACACAAATTATAATCAGGGTTGCGTAATGCATTTTGGCAGTCGTCACTATCTCCAATATTTAATAATTATTAACGATTTTGGTGTCAGTTGCGCGGATGTTTCATCTAATTAGCTATCCAAAACATTCAAAGCTTTATTGAATTAGATGGCAAATTGAGCTATCCCGGTATTGTTATGGATCGAATTACGCAATAAACGCCATTGAAATTCAAATAATTTCTATTCGGTGAAGTCTAATGGCGTACTTAGTTTGCAGAAATGTGTTAATATTAATTTGTATTAAATGGCATCGAATCACCGAGTTCTAAAGCGTAGATAAAACTCACGTTTCAATCGAAGGCCTTAACCTTGTTAATATCTCAAACATACAATTGAATGTAGTTGTGGCGGTTAACGATCGCTTCACTCTTGAGCTAACGTCGGCTTTGGAGGTTTTATGGACCATTCAGATTCAGGATACTTGCGGTTGTTAAATATTTTTTTAGAGGTGAAAGGGGGGTGAAATATATAACTGATTTGACGACATATTTATCGTACTAGATTGAATCAATGGTTCAATAAAATACCAATATGTATTTAGAAATCTTAAAATTTCTTGGGTATCTTCAACACTCCGAGAGTATGATTGAGAGTACTTGAGCCCAAAGGAAGAAACCATGATATTATGATAATTAATAAATTGATAAGCATTAGAACAATGTAGGCGCAGGTAAGTGGTAATGGTAGGTAAATAGAAGAAAATTATCTTTTGTAGAAGAACAAAATGTATGATATAAATACTGCATAATAGGACAGAATGAAAGGAAGACAGAATAGAACAACGACAACACAACTCTTTACTTATGGTCACCATATTGTACCTGTTATCGATAGGTTTGAATTTAAACAAATTGGCACTTTCTTGGAAATTAATTCGTTCATATTTTGAACGTTTTACCCGTAATTAAAAATGCTTCTCCATTGTTTCTATTATATAATATTTTGTTTTGTTGAATTAATATTTATATGTCTATATATATTTTCTAGATCTTACTACTTTATTTCCATTTAAATGAATAATTATTTTAGTAAGGTAGAAAATGCAATTTGAATTAATTAAGAGTTTCCGTAGAGAAATTTGATCGTTCAGTATATTCCAAGAGCGCGACAGCGGACTGTTTTTACTATATTTTCCACAATGTAAGTTTTAATTTGTCAAAAGCGTTCTTCATCAGCGCGAATTACCGCTTTTTTTACTAGAAACGCCACGTCGCCGGCTAAAAGTTATGTTACTTTCGACTGCAGAAAATGAATGCTAAATTTTAGAGCCGCATCAAATTAAAAGAATGCAAGAATTTTAATTACAGTTTAATGAGGTGTCTAAATGCAGACAATTTTCTTAATGAAAATATTTCATCGCGCACACTGGGAAATGTGCACAAAATAAATATTTCTTAGTGCGAGGTAAATATGAAATAATTACGGAAGTAGAAAAACTGAATTGTTCGTTTCGTTTAAGAGAATGCTGAAAGAATTGACTGAAACTTGAATTCAAATTTGATTTCACTAAAACGTATTTAGAATAAAATTTGTGGATATTTTTGTTTATAAAACTTTAGAATGAACGGCAGCTGTAACGAGTAGGCAAATAAAAAAAATCAATTACGCTTCTGTAGTATATGATTAGTATTAATAATATAATTAGATATAAGTGTAGTATAATCTCATTAGGTTATAAACAATCAATCAACTTCCAAAATACATACTCATAAGTAAATGTGATTTAGTATTAATGATTTATGACAATTCTTAGAAAACTAATTGATTTACGATTTATAATAATGATAATAAATGTCTTGCATAAACTTGTACATATTATGAATAAAGAAAAAAATAATATATGTGTACATAAGTGCAATACAACCTCATGGCGACGTTCAGATTTAGATAAAGGTTAGGTCAGAATAATACTAAACCAAAACGGAATTCAATTCAATTATTTTAATGTCGCTGAGGGTTTTAAACTTAAACACTTGAGAATTAATTTTAACACAAAAGATGACCGTTCGTAGTAAACACATCTTTATAATTGACATATTCTGTGAGTTTTTGTAGCATTGAGACTCTTGTATGAATTAAATCCTCTTTAATAAAAAAAATAGTACCATTTAGTTTCTTCTTCACCGGAAACACTTTAATTTAATTATCGGTTTATGCGAACGATCCCGTGACAGTAATCTACATGAGTTTCTTTGATGTTCAGTTTGTTACGAAACATGCTGATCTTTAATTGTGCAGTATTTGCTGAATAATATTTTTCTTCTTGGATAAAAAAACGCTGAGTTATTTTTTCTTCTTGTATAGAAAACACGCTGAGATTATTTATTCTGGCATTCTCTTTTAAATTGTCTTCAAGCAGTTTAATTTTGTTTTCCAACGTTGATATCTTATTACCACACTACTTGTGCAGTTAATATTTGATTTTTCATCCACTGCAGAGAGTAGTTTATCCAAAAAGTGGGGTTCACCAATACCTTCTCAACTATTCGTAATACAAGTTTCTTATCCTTGTCATTAAATTACCATCAGGTAATATTCAAAGTTATCTATACTTAATTATAGATATGGTGATTGCAGCGACACTATGTGCGTCTACTCGATACGAAAGCAAATTGTCCTGGACAATTCTTAAAAAACTATGATTGTACTGTGCATCTAATTATTGTGTGAAGCACAAGGTTGCAAATCAATCTGTTTTATTACTTTCAACGGATATAGGTCGTGCATCATATGTAGTACACCGATCCGTAATAACAGATAACTGATGCCCTACACCCGGAAATACCCCAGTCAACAAGTACAACAGCCCCCAGCGACCATAAAGGCGAATATTAACACGCCCAAAGTTAATTCTTATGTTCGAGGTCCACGACTATACAATTAAATAATAGTCAATGTCTTACATTGAAAACATATAACATTTCAACTAATAAATATAAATCATAAAAGTAAATCAATAAAAAAACCAATACGGATTTATGGGAGATCTTTGAGAACAACTATAATAACCAGTGCCGCACACATGTTATACGTTTCTGACTATACAAATAGGTCTACAAGTGTATTAAGGTAGACGTCTCGATTCAGTGAAAATTATAGAAATAGAGTTCATGTTCACTGGAATGTGCTGGCTCATGAGGTATGTGCTGATAAAATGTACCGCATAAATGTTTAAAACCAACTGACATGATGGCAAAATGTAGTACGAACGTGAAAATCTTGTCAATCATGACGGAAAGACAACCGTTCCTCTTTTACCATGATGTATTAATCACAAGCTGTGAAAATGGTGAGTTTCTGTACAATGTTTGCATAAAATGTCTTTAAAAACGTGCACCGTTTTGTATTTCTCATAATACAAGAGCAATCATCGCTCAAGATTCCGAAGTGTTTCTATTTGCAGAGCCAACTTATTTAATTAATATGCATAGCATTTTAATGTATGATTGAAAGTTCACATACTCATATTTTACTTTATCTGTTCCACTCAATTATATTATATAAAGGCCATAAAAGTTGAACATGTAATTGTCTAATGGTTGGTAGTGGTAGTTTATGTCCCGTTGCCGTTGGTGGAAAGCGATTACTTTCCACCCATGGGATTGTAATGGCTGTTAGGAATGACGCCCCTTGAACCTTGATAATTGACACATTACTATAATAATTGTGAATAAAAATATTTACTGGCGCCGTTTTAATAGAACAATCAATATTTGTCTTACAGTAAACGTAATCTGTATTAATAAATGTTGTCACATTAAACGTACAATTTGTGTTTCCTATAGAAAGTACACGCTGTTGGAGACGATTTAATTCTGTAAATCATTCAGAGAATCCTGAACAACAACAGCTTTACATTGTCATGTAAAAGCAGAATTTTATTTTTCAATTTTCGTCTACGTTTTTCCATTATGGCCAATTGCAATTTGCGTAAAATAGCTGCATAATAGTTTCCCTTCGTCATGCTCTTATGTGGCAAGTAGTCTATTGGAATAAAATTCCTTTTAGGTCCCAAAAAATAGTGACAGGAACCATGTTGGGCCTTAAACATTTTTGGCGGTGGCGAGCCCTTATTTTTCTATTGAATCGAGTCCTGTTTGCGTTCAGGATCATAGTGATAAACCCACGTTTCATGATTTCAATAATTTCTTCCTTTGGTCCTTCGTAAAACTCCAAAAATTGTTGACTAGTTTCAACTAGATGTTTGCGACTCAACTCGAACAGAGTCAGCATTCTCGGTATCCATCTGGCAACCACCTTTGTCGTGCCCAAATTATCATTTTTGTGGTCCAAACACGTTCTGTGCTAAATTGCAATTTTTCAGCTCACATATATTTTAATTCGTCGATCTTCAATAATTATTTTTTCTACGTTTTCTTCGGCAATCATCTTCGATGAATTCCCGCCCCATTTAAATCGCTTTGACCAACATTTTATTGTCTTATAATTAGAAGAAAGTTTTCCTTCTATTGTGAGAAATTGTATGCCACGGTGCTCAACATTTCCATTATTTGAAAAACCAAAAATGTCACTAGAAAAAAATCTACATAAGCTCACAAACAAGATGCAATATCGACTATTATGTGGAAATATTCTGACAGCCTCCTGGGTAGTTAGGTAGTAAGTTTTTGGGTCGCAGGGCACTTCCCAACTCATGATGAAGATGAAGACATATATAAAGTAGATGGGGCACATTCAACATCGGTCGTCTCTGTGCAGCGAGAATTCATTTCCAGTATTTCCCCATTGTTGCATTTAAATGCTATTAACCTTCCTAATTCTACCTAATAGGATGACTATGAAGCATCTCATTAGATAACACAAATTCGTCACAACAGAATACGTTTTCTGAATTGGTCTGGTAGTATTCTCCTTCTAATCGATATTAGCTCAATATTGTCAACATTTTATCAATTTCGGAAAAGACTTAAGTTAACCTTACTTAAATAAAGCAGTATACGTATACTATTTGTTGAAGTGCCTTCTTTAAATTTTGTCATCTTCTTGGAATCTTCATAACATGTTTTTTACAAAACGATTTTGGTTGTGTGCTGAACCAGCGTCGCACGATTTTTTCGCCTCATCATTGTGCTCATCAAAGCATCTCTAAGTGGTCTAAATGGGTTAAAATAGAAAATCGACAAGGTATGACTGTGTGGAGCATGATCAATTGATCGCTATAGGGCTGTATTGTCGGGCAAGAATCACACTTCTTAGCACTCAATTTCGCAGTGGTAGAATTTTTCTATATAAAAGTCAGCAAATCTATCCCAGTTAGGTCGATAAACTGAAAAGTGATTGCGCATCTGTTGCTGCAATCCATTATGTCAGCTACGTGATGTTGTTGGCAGATCATCTTCTACGTGCCTTACCACTTGGTGGGCCAGTTGGTCACTCCAAAAAATATTATTCTTCTCTTCCTCTACCAGGTAGAATGCTTCATTGAGCCATGTTGTAATTCATAGCCTTTTGCTCGACCCCGTTTACGCCATTCTGCTGTTATCGTGCGTACATCACCATGAGCTTTTGTGGGAATTGAAATCACTCACGACCAGTACTAGTGATATAAGAAGCCACCATTGAGTTGCTATTAAAATCCCACAAATCCGATTTTTATCTTACTACAGTATTCCAGTTGGTGATGCCCTATTTAACAAAAATTTCCTTCCACTTTTCGTATGATATTCGTATCATTCCATTCGTCATTGATCTACGATTATTTGAAGTTTGTTGAAGTAATGCAATATCACTGGTTCGTTGTGAGGTTATGTGCAGAAAGTCCTTCAATGTTAATTAAGTTGGCCACGAAGGCGCTGAAAACAGCTTGGGTAGATGATGATTCCTCCTTGATATTTAACATAGAGTTCAACTGCAAAAGTTACCACGATGATTAATATAAATTAAGCCAATACTGGAACGTTATATTTAAATTTCACGGCCTATCCTTTGATCTCCTTAGACTCTCTTATGCAATCATTACATAATTAATTCGATCTGGTTGTACATTAGGATAGATTTTCCATATTCCTCGGTCTGGTATAATGAATTATTAACTAATAACATATGTGTGCTATACAATTGCAGTCGACAAGTTGAATAACCCGCATTTTATCTCTCAAGAAATAAAATCGTTATATAATATTTATGTTTATTATTTGTTATATTGATATAATTCTTCTCAACTGGCTATGATATTATTATTATGTTGTAAGCAGAGCAATGAAAACACACTTCCCTACAAACAATTCGTTAATTAACTTGAAATCACATACCCCGAAACTTATTTAGCAAAAAAATTGTAACTTCCATTTAATTTGTTTAAAATCAATAACGGGTTGTATCGCAATAAATACACGGCAGCACATGGAACATTTGCGATTAATGAAATATTTTTGGTTGTGTGTAATTCATCATGAATACTTTTAACAATTTATTGCAAATTTATCGACAGATGCGCACATAAAATATTGGCATTTTGTTATGCAGAACTATTAACTTCGAATAAACTAAAAGTGCATGAATAGGCGAAGTTTTATGTACGCATACAATTAGCATTTGATTTGATTCCAATGTAAATGCAGTCAGTACGTCAATAGTTGCATGTTTTAACTGTTTCAGTAAATAGTTTGTAAAAATACGTTTATGGTAAAAATTAATATTATTGCGATGTTTTATTCTTATCGTAATGCAGTTTAGGTTGCAATTCGGATATAGCTGCATAGTGTTATGTTTATGACACATGCATCGTGAATTGTAGAATAAAACATCGGGTATGAGTTTCATAACATTGTTGTCATATTCAAGCATTAAATAAAAATCTCAGAGATTTTGCTCGACGTTTTTCTGTTCCTTTCTAGCCACTACGGCGGATTGCGGGCTTCTCATGATAGGTAAAATGAAGCCTAAAGTTTAATCAATAAAATAATGTTATTGTTATGAAATTTACCCCCCACCTCTGTCGCCTTCAGTGGTGATCGTCGCCTTCTTTTTCAGGGTGTTCTATGGGCGTCCAATCACTGGAAATGCGCGCAATGCCAAATAAACGGCACTACGTAAATGAGAAATATATCCAAATTATAAACAATAAATTACTAAAATGTTAGCATCCGCAAGAAAACTATAATTGTGTTAACACAAGATATGATTTTAATATTACTTTAAATCATTAAGCTAAGAAAATTAGAAATCAATTTAAGCAGAAATTTTCGCGCAGTATTTACGATCTTTTTACATCAATAATCTAGAATGCAAGGAGTGTAATTTAAATATTTTCAGAATCACTGATATATCAATCGTTAAAGATTTGTGATATTGGAAATTTATTCAGAAAAGAATAAAAGAACTTTTTGACGATGTTGAGCAATGAAAACTGGAATGATGTGGTTATTGGCGACGGTCCCAACGCAGCTTTTGAATATTTCTACAAAGTTTTTTACATTACTTTAATATTTGTTTTCCGTTACCCCATATGCGGTATAAATAAGAAAAGGTACACTGCGTGGTATAACGGACCCTGGGGAAATACGCTTTACCTGTAAAAAAAAAAACAATAATACGGCATTATTTCAGTTACAACATTAAAAGTCCGTTGCAATTCCTTGGTTTTCAAAGGAAAAATGATATAATGATAATAAGCGTCCTGCAAGATAACTCCTCTCATAACAATTCGAAAGCATGTTGGAACATTGCAAGTCTACTGTAAGAAAACATTGCTGTCTATTGACTTGTATTTATTGGTAATGGTTCTCAATTTTAGATGTACGTAAACCAAAATGAGTTATTCAAATAACGGATCATACATATCTATTCAATGCGATGTGATATTTTACTTAAATTCCTTTCAAATACAGGATACTGCATATACAGTATCCTGTATTTAGCGTATAGCAATTTCAAAAGTAAAATCCAAAAAATATGATAGCAATCACAATAATCCCTTTATTGTTATCATTTTAAATATCCAACAAAAAAAACTTACAATTAACAAATTGCGCAAAATCCCAAGGCGAGATTGAGATAAATCTAACTTTGAATGTCATAGGAACCAAAATCAAAACATAACTTGCATACATTGCACTTTAAAATAATAACGTAAATCTAATTCGGGAATGAACCAAAACAAAAAGGATATTAAATGTACACTTTGCTGTTAGTAACGAAGAAACAAAGTCTATATTATCATAATCAAAAATTAGTGAAAAGCGCAGGATCTGTGTATCCAAATCGAATTCCGCATAACTAATCTTCCCTAATTCACGAAAGGCATGAAACTTAGGCTCATCAGCTGCTAAATGATACGATAAACAAGATAAAATTGCATCATGATCTGAGAAATCATAAGGTACTGCGCTTGAACTCTCCACCAAATCACAGTCAAAAATAGATCAATCAAAGTGACTGTCTTCTTTGATAGTCGAGTTTGCTGATCAATAACTTGAATCAAATTTAAAGATTCAAAGTGGTTCGTAAAATAGTTAGTAATAGCGTCATCAACTTTAAGAACAATATTGAAATCCGCACAACAATAGATCTGTTGGAAAAACATAATGATGTCAATGTAATTCGCGACAATGTACGATTTTAATTCATATTTTTTAGGAATAGTGACATTAATATGCGTAAACTTTAAATTACAATTTACCATATTATAACATAACTCTAAATAATTTTAAACCTTACAACACATGCACATAGTAATAAAATAAATATACATTCTTTTTCATAATAAAAACAAAATGGAAAAAGGGATCACTGGACAGTAGTGTAGTACGTTGGTTCGTTTACGATAATTTTTCTGTTACTATTATTGTCGCTTAATAAATGAATTTTGTGTATGTTATCTTTAATTTTGACGAACATTTGGCATTGTTGGTGAATATTCCTTTATGGTCGATTTTCTTAACTAATTCTTTGACGATTGCGAGCCTCTTCTGCGTTAAGTATCCCTTACTAATAATTTGTACGCCTTTCAATCTCCTTTTTGCATTATAAATAGAGTTCGTGATGGTTCTTCTGAAAAACTTGACTATTATAGGCCGGGTATAGTACCTTTTTCTTCAAATAAACTGTGACAACAATCGATATCCTTGTAGTAATCTCGATTCCCAATTTATCACGACACCAATTTACTAACGTCTTTAGATTCGTTTTAGGGAATTCCAAACAAAATGTCAGGTTGTTCAATCTCCAATATTGTTCTTGCCATTCAAGATTTATCTGTACATCGTTTAGTTTTCTATCAATCGTGGGGGCTTTGTTTTCGAATAAATTGATTTTGTTTTCGTGACAATTCAAGGTATTTTTTGCAACGACTAGCAATCTAAGAAATCCATCCAAGAATGTTTTATTTGATAAAATTCGTTCGAGTACTTTTTAAATATGGATTTCTTCATTATCATTCCATTTTGATCTAGTAATGCGTGCATTATGTTTCGCCATTTTCATAAAATATAATACGACTGTTTAGAATTTAATGCCGTAAGCCACAGACAGGACTACTCGGCTCGAATATACGTCACACAATGCTATTATGACAATAAAATTTTATTGCACAATGTATTATATAATAGTATTATTGCCTCTTGCAGAAACCTGTTTAACCGATTGAAAATATTGTGGAGGGCGTTCATTTGGACATAGGAGCTGGTAATGTTTTGGAAGCAGGATAATCAGAAATGGAAATTGCCATCTATGTATCAATACATTTAGTAGGCATTGTATCGATTTATTAAATTTTTCGTTTATGGTTTACAGCATCTTAATGTATTTTTCTGAGGAACCCACTTTTGTTTAAGCGTATGCTGCATTTTTACAGCTAAATGAGTAACACCATTATTTATATATAACGTGACTTCTGCTTTAATTTCACAATTTTATAGATAGAGACAGCAAAGTACATGCATTAACTTGCTTCAATCTAAATTGTGTTTTATATTTCCATGTTTATTAATTATGTTATTTAATTTTTTATTGTTTTCTCAAATTGTCCCAAACAAACAAATTTTTATAGAGCTTCAATTTTTTTTAAGTACTAACAAAAATGACAGAGAATCGAAATATCCATTTTAATTTTCATTTATTCCGCCGATGCGTACATGTGTTTCGCTGAGCGATTTAAATGTTTTGCGTTCGCTCTTTTAATTTATTTTTTAATGGAACCCGTTTGGCTCCGATCGATGCACGGAGTATTATTTAATTATAGCGTATATATTTGTCGGACCGAGCGTGTCAAATCTATAATCTATTTAGTGTTGTAAACCTGGCGGCTATTCATTAATTAATGAGAGCGGTCGGTAATTTCGCCACCTATTTTACTCGTGTGTTGGCAGCGACCACCAATATGTTTAGTGGAACTGATCACTCAATATGCGGAAATTTAATCATCGACATAATTCGAAACATGTTTGGCAGTAGCAATATCGAAGGCTTGCTAACGCGGTTACGTGTGAATTTTCTTGATGCGTTGCTGGAAAATATAAATTTGTTTATGTCATAGTGGGAAGTTGTTAGTATATTTGTTAAATTACGTTGTTAAAATGGATATATTGATTTACGGGTTGCTAATTAAACGTCAAATAATCTAACAGAACTTTTACTTGTATGTAATTTATTAATGCATCTTATATTATATATTATACTTTTAAACAAACTCATGGAATGTGTACTTTATTTCAGAAGTAGTAATATATTTTTTCGGACTACGGTATTCGAAATTTCTTTCGCCCATAGTTTTGTTAACTTCATTGTAATGGTATCTTCAATCTAGTAGGGTAATCACGATTTCGATACGTTATTAATTTTATTTTCAAAGATATTTATTGATATTTCTTATTATAATATATTAACAATATAGTTGTTGCGTGTCCATTTTCCTAGCCTGACTGAAGAGCCTGTTTGTTGAGTAAGTTATGTCCGGTCCTTACATTCCAATATTATTTAAAAATCACATCTCCTTTGCGAATAATGCCATATGTCAAGTGTTTGAACCAATGAATAATATAATCGGTAAGTGTTGCAAATATTTAAATTTTGGTAGTAAATATCTGAGTTTTTTAATTATATTATTTATTGCGAAATTCCATCGAAGATGATATGTCATGTTATTTGTCCACTGTTTTAGTGGTCATATATTTGGACGATTGCTTTGGTAACGAGCGTTTTTTTCCTAAAATTTGCAATGCATTGTCTTAATAGATCAAATCAAACCACTATGTTGCACTTTGTGTGTTGCAAATTTCGCAATAAAGATTCGATCCTTTCCATTTAATTTTCTGATCCTGTGACATTTATCTATTTCCTTATCATCAACATTGATTTAATTTTTTCTGCAAATAGTTGTTTCCGTTCATATTATATCCTCGCCAGTTATTTCAGGTATTCAGAAAATTCGGCTTGAATTTCGCCTACTGTACTCTGCTTCAAACTTTCTATTTTCCATTTTAATAGTTGATGTTAATGTCTTCTAACTTTCAATTTCCGATTTCATTTCCAGATTCTCTTTCTCAAATGTTTTCAAGTTTTGTTCTATTTTGTTTTGTTAGATATTTCATTAGATAGCGAAGACTCATATATATACACAATATAATTTTTATGGGCAAATTCTATAAATTAATTCTTACATTCATTCAATTATTGTTTTTGCAAAAATATCACGTCAGGAGCCTTTTACCCAATTTTTCGTATGCAATAATAACTGGAAATTGCACGACGAAAATCTCATAAAACTCGCGCGAAACAACATCCTAAATAATACATTTAAAGTATGAGTTTCCGTTCACTCTTTTTATCCTCGAGTCTAAACGGAATGTGACTCTAAATAAAGCGAGAATTTATATAGTAACACAGAAAATCTGACTAAAGTTTTTAACGAACATTTTTACCAATTGCAGCACTAAACTCATTGGATACACATCGTACTTTTATTAACTGTGAATAAATACTTAACCACCCATTATAACACGAAATTTTACAGCGTCCATTTCCGCAAATGTTGACTATAAATTTATATTATACAAATTTTGTTAATTCAAAATTTTGCAAAACATTATAACGTATGTTAAATCATGTACATACATGTACATACAACATTGAGATGCCTATTTATATATCGCTGCAATTTTTACTATCATAACTATCTTCAAAAACAGGTTACAAATTTAAATACATTGCAATAAAAAGAATACAGTGGTACTCCAGTATTGATTCTAAACCTATGGCTAATATATATCAATACCTTCAGGTGTGCAAATAATTCTTAAAATGGAAATTTGTCACATCGAGTAACAATCAAATTACACACATGAACAATATATACGTATGTACGAGTTTATTTGTATTTAATTAAATGCGTATGTTTTGCGGCATTGCTAACATATTTAGTATTGGCGCAGAGCTGAAGAATACTTTCTGTTAATTATTTAAACAAATAACAATAGCGAAGGTCAGATGGAACAGGACGATAAAATCCGCAGTCAAACCAGCAATTTACCCAGCGGTATAAACTTGATTACAAATAATAAAAGACTCATTAGCAAGTCCTTGCATACTCTTCCTCGAAACACCGTACAGCATCAAACTTGATGTTTAACGCTCGGTTCACCGCGGCTAACGGACGAATTGCTTGGTTCGTAAAGATTAAATCGGCATGCGATGACTAAACGCAAATTACAACCAATGCACTTGTCACACGTAACTGTATCTCTACAGTACTGTCAAATACAGTTTGTTTGAAATTTACCATTAAAAAGTCATAAAAACTGAATTTGCGCAAAATATCAATCTGTTTGGACGACTCAGTACAACTGAAATTCTTGCAGTGTTCAAAGATAAGCCAATCCCACACGCAACTATTTTCCGTGTTTTGAAGGATTGTCGTAAAGGTGAAGAGCCAGAAAATAAAAAGAAATTGGTCACACAACGAAATTAGGGGTCAGAACATCGAAAAAACTGATTTCAAGTGCCAAAAACAAGGTTGGGCAATCATCACGCAAATTGGCACGAAGAAAAAAGTACATAATTTATCGAAAACATCAACGAGCACCGAAATATACACAGCAACAAGTCCAAAAAAATACCCAAATGCGAGCATGCTGTTCGTGTCAATCACTTTGCGAATGGAATTTTCATCATTTTGTATTCATCTTCACACGTCAACTCAGATGTGTACAAGACATCTGAATTCAACCTTTAGTCCGTTTTATCTTTGTTATTTTTAATAGAATTCTCTTTGAAGTTGTTAGTTTTTAATGTGATTGCTTCGTTATTAGATTTTTTAATAATAAACCATATTTTATCTGAACAGTTTTGGATTGTGTTGAGACTATTTTAGACTTTTGTTGTTTTATTAAAGTGTCATCTCAGTCGAATAACCATTGTCAGTCAAAGTTATCTTCACTCATAAATATTATGTTAATTAGTCTATAGATCATAAATTGATACACTGATAATTTATGTGTTACGGGGTGAAGCACGTACATGTAGTATCAGTGTGTGTAGGTTTGTGATAGATTACAATTCATATTTATTATTATTGTTGTGTGATATAATTAAATCTAAGAAATTAATTGCGTTGTTTGTTTCTATTTCTGTCATGCATTTTATAATAGAGTCAATGAATGTTATTAATGTAATCGTAATAAAATTTTAATTGTCTCTGGGTACTGCGATACTAATACTAATATATACTAATATATCATCAACATACCTATACCAATAACTAATGATGTTATCTAAATTATCTACAAATATTTCAACTATTAACGGGCTTAAAGGGTTTCCCATCGCTAACCCTCTCGTTTGTTTACAATATTCGTTTTGAACGAATGGTTTTGATCTAAGCATATTTCTAGACAGCTTAAAAGTTCTGTTTTTAGGATGGGGTTAGTGTTATTCTCCTCGAGTTTTAAACGATTAAGTCTGTTACATCCTTGGAGGTTATACTAGGAAACAGATTTGTGACATGAAAGGGACTTGCTGTGTTGTTTTGTATTTCCAAAGTCGAGATTTTGTTAACTAATTCAAAGGATTTTTTAATAGCATTTTTTAAAATTATGAAGTTCGAAACTACGGGATCTGGTTTTAATTTAACAAATGTTATTTAGGAACTCTTGAACATTATGCAGTACATACTCTATCTCCGGGATTACAATTACTGTGTTACCTTTACCAGCCTTTTCTACTATTTGAACGTTTTTAGTATTTTATCACCATTACTCATGTTAGACTGCGTTTGGTGATTTTGTATTATGCTTTTGCTGGGTACTTATAACTTTGTTGTCTTTATGTTAAGTCAGTTTCTAAAGCCAAAGTTTTAAGGTGATTTTGTTTATCAATATTAGGTTTTGAGTTAAATTTGAAATTCTACATTTGCATGGGTTTTAAAATGATCCTAAAAACTAAAACCGATATTTTTTGTTAGTGCTCGAATGATTGTGAATGACATTTTGGTTTTTACTTTACTTACTTCTAGTTTGCTTCTTTGGGTTTGTGTACGATAGGGTTCATTATATCACGAATGGTGTGGTGAGCTCAGGTGTGTTCTAGTTGGCGTGTGAAGATTGTAAAAAAGACTTTGAAACAAGAATAAAGAGCAAGATAGGTATAATTTTAAACGACCAATTATACTTAAATATCTCCCCACTGCTAAATTTAAAACTGATTCTAGCCCTCTATTTGTATATGTCATAATTTTATAAATTGAATATGTATACATTAAATTTTTGAAACTGAACAATTGTGTTATTATTTAGTGTAATGAAATGTCAACACGTAACGCCACAATCAATGCGTTATTTAATAATTTATTATTTACTAATATTAATAGAATACCACCTTTCTTATAAATAATACGTAAAACATACAAAAAACTTTCTTATGCATAATGCATACCTAAAAGAAGCCTAATTCTTCAATTAGTTCCCTCGTCTTATATCCTTTGCATACATCACAAAGGACAGGATGATCACGGACTAATTGTATAAGAAATTTCACGATAAAAGCATGTCAAGGCGCAGCCGAGCGCTAAGGAGGATAGAGGAAGCCGTGTTCGGTTTACAAACTCGCCGAACAGGCCCTTAACTTTCTGCGCTCGTCTACACTGTTCTCTGCGACAATTCGTTTGAAACAATACGTTTACAAAATCACCCGCCCTCTGCTCTGGGATGCATTTGACCTAAAATAATAAACAGCATGTTGTCCTGGCAGCATTAAAGTGGATATGACTATCTTATTTATGTCATCCATATACGGAAGGTACATAAATAAAGGCAATTTGACGTGCATGTGTTGGTGGCATGAGTTATTATGACAGGACTCCAACGTCACAGTCAACCATCCTACCGAATCAACTCTCCCTGAGGTGAACGGTTAGTCGCCATCGTCGCATCCTGATTTGTTGCCAAATAACATATTCAGATACTGTGTCATAAATCTTCATGCAGGTAACAACATGCTGTGGCCCACCTTGAAAATCGTCTCTGAATCTTCCAGTTCGGCATACAAAGAACATGTAGGGCGTCAAATTTCCGACTCAAGGCAACCTTATGATTGTCCATTCTCCTTCATGGAATAAAGATAATTTATCTTGTACAGGAACACCCAGGTCATAATACGTTGCCAAATGAATATTGTCCAGTTCAGTTCAGTTCATAGTTATCCCTTGTTGCCTTCGATTTTTGATTCATTATGCATT
Source organism: Geotrupes spiniger (assembly GCA_959613385.1). Taxonomy (NCBI): domain Eukaryota; kingdom Metazoa; phylum Arthropoda; class Insecta; order Coleoptera; family Geotrupidae; genus Geotrupes; species Geotrupes spiniger. The sequence goes on along the minus strand of OY390731.1, from coordinate 44,109,995 downwards.
TGTTGCCACTGGTCCACATGTTGCACTGTCTAGGTGATTACTGTAGAGAACATTTCCATTTGGTAGTTAGATTTAATTTTTCCTAAGAGGTCATTGACATGACTGGATTCTCTTGTAGAATGCAGTATAATTTGCAAGACACTATGGCTTAATAAAATATAAATTACTTTGAGGAGTATAATAAACAGGTTAGTGCCCACATTATTATCTTCTTACATGCACACATATTTGTAGGTATCTTATCACATACGAAGTGTTCTATGCAATGATAATAAGAACATGTATTGTTATCATATATGTTTCATCATTTTTTTGTAAAAAGTAAACGTTTTTCAGTTCTTCCATAAGCAATCATTTTATTACTGTGTCAGCGCTAAAATTAATACGAAATATTCCACCCATTTATCTCTGGCAATATTAATAATTTAAGTAGCTAATCTTCGCACACAAAACGTTTCTGCCGTATATTGTAAATTAACTAACAGAACGTCAATAAAATTAATCAGAGAGCCGAAATCTGTATTAACCCGAAGTAATCTTCTATAAATAAAGCATTAGGGAACATTAGAGGTACCTAAAATCAACAAAAACCACGGCCAAATACGGAAGTTGTCCTTATCTCGCTGGAATTAATACGTATTTAACATTCAGTTGCACGAACACACACCAACACTACTGCTCATTTTAATTCTATTCAAAATTTGCCCTTTCAGCCGGCTAAACTTGCATCCACCCGGTTTAAATTTGCGACAACGTCGGCGCGCGTTGCCTCCCTCTAGCCAGCGATGCGCCCGGATTAAATGCACGTATGTGTGGACAGCTTGCCCGAAATTGTATATTGCCAAGGAGGCTGATACAGCAAGCGATGTGTGCCTCGTTAGTTTTTTGTGACGTTACATTTTATGCGGCTTGAATGCATAGCTGAAACATAGTTACATGTGAACGTACAGCATAAATTATAAATGTCGTCCGTTCGTAAATAAACGTAACGTGAAACCATTTAATCGGACACTTACTTAGATATCAACGTGAAAATTACTTTCGTTAGTCTCGACATGTGACTTCAAATGAGCGACGCGGTGGTTTTTTTACATGAGCGCTCGTATTTCACACTCACTTATATAGCACCTGAATCAATTTCGTTGTTTCAGAGTTAGTTCTGTGTGAGTTAAACAAAATGCACAAGTCGAAAATGAAAGGGATTTTTAACCCTTAGGTAATCCCATTATTCCAATATCTCGTATTTTTCCCACAATTTTACAGATACTGTACACTTTAACCTGAGGGCTTTGACTACATTTTATTTGCGATTTTAAAAATTATAGTCTGACACAAAGATGTATTTTTTAAATCCACTTTAATGCATAGCTATGTATGTTATCAGCAGCATCTTTGGAAATTGTATCAAAGATAAATTTTGAAATGCACGATGAGAACATACAAGTGTCTATTAATAATAACATTTCATTTGATGGCTGAATTTATTCGACTACGTACTATAGAGCTACTCAAAGAAAGTAAATATTTTATTAGCCATTGCTTTTTAAATTTTATCCTCCCTCTTTTAAAACTTTTTCTGCCATTTCATTGTTCTTTTTAAATTTCGGGCTTCAACATGTTTCCATATAGCTTTTTATGTGGATAATCATTCACTATGAACCTTCCCTTTCTTAACAGGAATGGTAGTCAAACCATATAGAGATGAAGGGAAACAACACCAGGCAAAAATAAATGACCCTACAGAGAATTCATTGGGATATCTAAATCGGACACAATCTATCCCGCCAAGCCTCGGTGGTGGTGAATTAATTTTAAGAAATGCATGAAAAGTGACTACGCGACATGAGCTAAGCAACCAAGTAAACAATGATAAAAAATTACTCGCACCTAGAATCTTGAATAATTATTAAAATCAGTTAAAGATCAATTTATATGGATTAGAAACTTGACAGACGAGTAAGAAAACATTACTTTTTGATTTGTGTAACATACATACAATTTTTTTTAAGTAAAAGTAATTCTTTAAGAGCTTCACATCGTTTTATTGATTTCATTGTTTTGCTTTTATACTTTTGTACAACTTTAATTTGTTTCGTTTTACTTATTTTTTGTTAATGTATAGTTTTCGTGTTCTTTTATTCCAAAAGAGTAATACACCACACGTTACATTTACTAAGATTAAGGACACAAATATTCAACTCAATCTACGACTAACTTTTCGAGAACCAATCAATAGGCGTTTATTTGAAATCAAATAATAATCAAATAATCCAAATTTATTTACTTATCTCTCATACGTTTTCTTAAAATTAACACCGGCGTTTTATATACTGGCGTTTTCTTGCATTTAAAATAGTACAATTACATTACTGCGAAGCTACCTGATAAAAATATTCCTTGTACATTGACTTTGTAATATCCTGTCCAGTTCCATTTGCTTCTTACACTTCAATGGACTTCTCGGAGGATTACACATGTTTCTTGGGGAGTGACAAGGATGCAGATAGGAGGTTGTGCCAGGATAACGGACGGCGACAAGACTGCACTTGTGATCCCGAACCATGTTCTTCTGCATAAAATATCGATGTCTGGGAAGTGCTATTAGAATTCCCCACAGGCTATACGACGGGGAATTTTTAATTGTTTTGTTTTGAAGTTTTGCATATTGATATTTAAGACAAGGGAAATTATTTAAACTCAGATTTCGACTTTAGAACAATGGATATCCTAATCAGTTTATGAAAAGGACGGAGATGAGTTATATTCTTACGTCAATAGGTCAATAGGTGGGATATCAAATCTGTTAAGGTTGAAAGATATTCTTGGCTGCAATTCATTTAGAACCCATCAAATTTTAAATTAATTTCCGTGTTATTAACCTATATTATTTTTCGTAGACCGACGACATTAATTTGAACGTATTGTGTTGTTTCGCAGTCGATTCTGTAGCTACTTAATATTGTCCTTGCTTTCCATCAACATTGTCGTCAAATATAACATTACAGGAATCACGGTGACCCAATATGAAAACAACTACTATCGGGTTTATCAATTATTTGGTACTTATTTTTGCTCCTAATTTGATTTTACTGGTAACTGTAAATTTTGTGCTTATAGTATCATAAGTTTTTATTATGTGTTAAAGCAGTAGTATTCTCGTTTTGTTTAAATAGTTCGAATTGACAGCATTTATTTTTATTAGTTACAAAGTGGTGAAAATTTATATAAAATCAAAGAGCAACGAGTCAATGATTATTTGTTAAACATGCCATTAGCCAAGCATACATATTGCTCAAATCCCGAATATCCCTTTTCGAGTTCATGGTGGTCTTTTTAATGAAGCACATTTCAATAAAGATCATTTTGTGGTCGATGGGACTCGCTCGCAAGAATTTTTAGCTCATTGTATTTGGGATTATGGTCTTTCTTGTGGTAATGTTCTGCCAAAGCATATAAATTTGGTTTAAGTTTACATTCGCTTCTGTGGTTCGCTAATCTAACAGATAATCTTTGGACAGTTTGGGCTATATTTAACAAATGGCATTCAGTACAACTAGTTTGGTAAACTACCTCGGTTTCATAAATAATGGTGTTACATATTTAAGTCTACCGAAGTATTTGTTAATAGTATTGCAACATTTATCTGCAATGATAGCTGAAATCTTGTTTTTAAATATACCCTTTATAGCAGAGGAAAGTTCTTCTACACAAAGTGGGCTATTATAAGTTTTTAATTAGTTATTAGCAATCACGTCCACAGGCGACATGTGGGAACAGAAAACAAGATTCTTTTTTAACGAACTATATAAAATAATATATATCCTTCAATTTGTTGGTCTTTAATATTAAGGCTGGTTTAACTTAGGTAGGATGAACAACGGTTAGAATTCTGGTCTTCTGGCCCAAGACCACGTTTCATTTATGTAGAAACCTTGAATTATAATTGAGTATCTGCACGCACTAGTAGGTTTTTAGTACCAAACAAGTTTGATACTATTATTTTCTCCTCGAAAGATTACTGTTTCTAAGAAATGTATAGTTCTGGTTTTTTTCATTTCGGTGGTAAATTCAAGACGTTCATTAAACGAAGCAGACACAACCTCAACCTCAACACAACCAACTCAAATTTGTCGTCTTAAATTTTATGTAAGAACGTTCTGTTTTAACCTATGTTTTCCACGAATTTATTATTGTGACAGATTATGTTTAAAGTTTCGGAAACTATATCAGTAGGATTTATTTAATTTCATTTTCATTTGATATTAATTACACACGTTGGCTCGAGTTAGGAATAATCTAAGCATACCAAATAATTACTCTAGGTTAGAAGTCATAGAAATTTAAAACAAACATTTACATTCATATATATTACATTTGTCTAACTAGATAAACTATAAATATTATAAATTACAATAAATAGTCAAAAGTCAGCCCGAAATCGTTTGCCTCAACATTTATTTCATAGTCTTTTTGACGATATAATTTCCCCATGTAATAAAACATGTACTTATTTGAATAACTTAAATTTGTCACCTATTTGTATGAGGTGGAGCTTTTAGTTTAATTTCCTTTTTTTGCGATTAACCACCGACTCTACGTATGAAAATGGAAAATGGCTTTTACTCACATACGCCTGTGATATTTTAAGAGAATTAATTGCAATATTTACGTATCTTCACTTTCCTGTTCTTCAGCTTTTTTGTGCTGGATGATAGTTTTGCCTTTTTTGCATTTGCGTTATTCATCGTTTCATAATTGTTATGTAGATGATGAAATAGTGGTGCGAATGCTAAATAGAAACCTCACGAGAACGAGCCTCGGACAACAAATACCCTAGATGTATAGGTGACACATGTGTTGACTTCTGTTCCTGATTGGCGATAAATAAAACGCCGATTACAATTATTTTGAATTGAAATAATGAAGTTATTAGTAAGTTACTCCATTTTCCATACATTGCACCACTCTTTGCTTATTAATTAATTATTATTAATTATTAAAGGCATTCACTATGGGTGTATATTCCGTTTAGCTACAGTGAGTTCTCCTATTGTGTAGGGGCGATTTCTCGATATTGTATTGGCTGTGTATCGTGGCTGAAAATCGACTACATGGTCATCAAAGTATTTATGCAATAATACTCATTGAGCTGAGCCCATTGTGTATAATTGCTTTAAAAAAGATTGCTATAATAGTTATTTGTATACTAAGGCCGCGAAATTTATCTTTAACGTTCCGAGAGAAGAATTGTGACCGAGGCCGCTTGCGGCTGAGGCAAGACAATCTCGAGGATGTTGAAGGATTTTGCGGTCAAGTTGTACAAAACATTTTTTGAGCAACCGAAAATTTTGAGTTATGATAAAATTAACGAACAGTCCAATCCACTGTATATAATAGAAAGCCGGCTTTCATGTCACTATTAGTTAGTTATTAGTTTAGATAACGGCATGGTAAGTTTAGTTTAGCGGCCGTGGCCGTGATGTTGAATTTCGCGGCCTGATTTGCATACGCGAAATATTCCCTTCGCCTACGGTTGTCCAAAATAGTTATTTGTATACTAAGGCCGCAAAATTTATCTTTAACGTTCCGAGAGATGAGGCAAGACAAGGATTTCGCAGGTGTACACAATATTTTTTTGGCAACCGAAAATTTTGAGTTATGACAAAATTATGATAACGGTTGACGTTTAGTTTAGCGGCCGTGGCCGCGAAGTTGAATTTCGCGGCCTGATTTGCATACGCGAAATATTCACTTCGCGTACGGTTGCTCAATAAAATATTTTAATGCCAAATTTACAGCAACATTAAAGTCATACTCTAGCAATCCATCTGAGAGAGTTCAAATCTACTAGCGCTTGCTGTGAAAGCTTTCGAGTAGATTTCTTAGGCGGATGATTCATTCGTTCCTCCACGTCTGCAATGTATTGTCCGTTTTATGTTTTCTTGTTTTCGGGATTAGTAACCCTGTTTCATAATATATGACACTGCAAAATTTTGAAATATGCGAAATTCGTCTACACATAGCCGTGAGGACTACGAGCAGTCTCCATTTGTCAAGTTTACACCGTTTCAAAAGCACCTTTATCGACCTACTTCATGGTCAGTATTAAATTGTGTTCCTGGCAATTTTATGTGAAATGAAAATGTTACTACAAATTATAAATATGCGTTAAATTTCGCGCACTATTAAATCAAAAGGGGCAATACAATAAAAACATAAGAACAAAATTGAGATATCCCTGTGATAATAGACTGACATCAATTACCAAGCTGCGAACCGTTTCCGGGACGCCAATATCTAGAGAATAACGGAGGCCTACGGACACGATACGTCAACATAAGTGTCACCATAACTTTATGTATGACCCACGTACGGAGTAAAAACGGATTGTTGCGTAAGAGATACGACCCTACTAAACCTTGCCGGAAAGTGCGTACGTGAAACTCAAATCCACCTAAAAAATTTGAGAGTTGAATATTTTAATTTAAGGTTAATAATTTTGCAGTTAATAAGGAGTAATTTTAACTAAAGTAATTTTCATTTTGTTGATCAATAATATGGAGTTGTCATTAGTATGAAAGTAAACAATTGGCAAGAAATGAAACTGATGATTGTATTAAAAGCGAGGAATAGTATCCAACTTTGACTTTGTTATTAATAGACTAGAGAAATGGTTTTTGTTTATATATTCGTGCATTATAAATTATAATAAGAAACATTTCATTTTTATTAATAATTAAATCATGCTTGTAAGGAAAATCGTATAGAGGTACATCATCAATATATAAATTAATTGCTTAATTTTTATAAAAGTCATTTTTCTAAAACGTTGAAACATATAGGTGTTCGTCACCAATGTAGAAAATTGATGAGTCAGTTTTATAAAACGTTAAAACGTATAGAGTTGCCTCACCGAGATTGATATTTATTGTTGATTTAATTCTTGCAAACGGTTGAGACCTATAATATATAATTGTTAATTTTTGTACTTGTTACACTTATTATATTTGTACACAGAAACGTAATATAACAAGGGTCGCTGTTCACACGCAAGGAAAATAAAACCGAACGAAAAACTTGCATCATCTCGAAAACGAAAGCGCAATAATAGTAATAATAAAAATAGCGCTCAACGTGGTAAGCATAGCAATATGTTACGTTATTAAGTATCTTTACTTAACAACTTTAAGAACATTTAGATCGAGTTTGTGTGTGCGCCATGTAGAAGTAAATATGTATTACAATAATAATAATACAATACCGCCACACTCTTGCTCCTACGTAATTCCTGTGGTATTTGTCGACCTATTAAGTCAGTAAAGAACACCCATGGGCACTAAAGACAGCTTTCTTGAAAATAAATTTTAGGTGTTTCGTTTTCTCTGAGCTCGTCAGACCAACACACATACATCCGCTGAAATTTATTTTCAAAAGGCGGACTTGAATGCCGACGGCTGCAAAGTAGTTGCAAGCGAACACTTCCGGCTTAGTTGATCGATAAAGAGCATTCAGTTATTTTCACCATTTTTTAATTCTAAGTGCATGCATTATATCATTATATTTTGAGATTTCATGAAGTCGGTAAACATTCGTACCGTATAGTATTTGTGAATTTTATGCAGGAACGATTTGCGAAAAGACCGCTGCTATAATGTGATATAAATGTGTCATTGTAACTTGTTTGTTATAGGTGAACATATTTCCGAAATATGTAGACATTCAAATTTTGATTTGATTGAAACACCACTATATATAAACAATTCTGTCTTACACGATTGAAATTTTGACAACTTTGACTGTCCTTGCTCACACTCCTTATGTAAAAGTGCGTATAGCTAGATATCTATATACTAGATGACAAGATGACAACATATTCATTCCTATAATATATTACCTTCACAAATTAGCGCTTTTCAGGTACATATTTTAAATGAATTACACAACTTTTTGTACATCTTTAATTAATTTAAGACAATTTTGTGGTAATGCATGGCCTGTTTCAAAAATATGTTGAGCTACGTTTGATTTTTCCGATCTGTTGAGTCTATATATGTGCTATGCGTACTTTATAGCGTTTGCTCGACATGCATCTCATATATTACAGATTTCTGATCTACCTAAATTGTATCTTTGCTTTGGGGTTTTCAAAGAGTTACTAGATTTAAACGCTACTTTTAGTTCATAATTTTTGAAAATTTTATTTAATAAGGTTACTTGTTATTTCCGTGTCGAAACCATTGTGAATTGCTATGTATAAGACCGAGTTCGCTGTTGTGTCCACAAACTATCGATAAGAAAATTGATTGATGACATTTTCTGCTGCAAGTTATGGCGTGAAACGGCAGTTATAAATGTGTCCACTCTACTCGAAAGCTTTCACATAGTATATTTCCGGAAAATATCTATTTGTATATGGTTATTCTTCCTAATTACTAATATGTCTAAATATGGTAAACTGCCATTTGTTTCCTTTTCGATTGTAAATTGATTGACTTTGAATTTAATTGGCGCAAAAATGCGCCTAGATTGCTTTTATTAGTATCAAAAATCGCCAAAATATGACCAAGGACCTTATCCATAGCTTAGCAATATTTAGCATTTCTTTTAAAATCTATTTCAAAATTGCCCATAAACAAATTGGCTATAAATGGAGACAAGGAGTTACCCATAGCTGTTCCTTGTTGTTAATAGAAGTTGCATTCAAACTGAAAACTGAGATATGCATGGGCTTGTCAACTTCCAAGTATTCATTTATTTTTTAGAGTAAATCTTTTTTATTTCAAAGCTTCAGGAATAGACACTGAAGAAAACAAGGATGTTACATCAAATGAGACCAAAATCTCACCTTTATCCAGCCTGTAATGTTTAACTTTTGAATGAATTCCAACGAACTTTGAATTGAGAAACTACCTGCCTCTTCGGATAAATTCATTTACTAACCATTTTGAAAGCAAGTAAGTCCCTGAGTTAATACCTGAAACAATTGGTCTCAACGAATTACCAGGCTTATGAATTTTTGGTAAACAATACAATAATTGGTACTGTTGGACTAGGTACATTTATTTAAAATTTTCGGGTATGAGTTATTTATTGTGGGCAGTTCTTTATCGTGTCTTTAGTTTCCGTATACAGCCACTCTGATACTAAATGTTTGACTCTATCCCTATAATCCGCTTTTTAATAATATTCCATTCTTTGGTATTTGATATGTGTTTGTGCTGCATGCTTTGCTTGATTTGATTTTAGCACGCATCTGTGATAAAAGATTTTGAGGCGTCATCATTTTTTTAAGATTTCTCATCTCTGCTATGGTCTTCTCTATAGGTATGGCAAACAATACTTTAAACATTTCTTTAATAAATTTTATTCGTCAATATTTAAAATCTCAGAATCTTTCATAGCACGACCGTTGTTTAATTGGTCCTTAGTTTAATTGACAAAATGGTTGAAATTTTGTGTTTAAATTACAAACGTTGTTCTTAAATTTATGATACGTGACTTCTAGGACCTTTCTATGAAAGTGACACGTCATCGACATCGTCAAATTCAAAATCACTTAAGTTTTTCGTTAATTGTAAATGCAATATATAGTTCTAATTATAACTTACTTCTTTTAGTATACTAATAATTAATTAATAATGAGCCATTCACTATTTGCCAAAGACATAATTTTAAAGTTTTCAATTTGATGAGCCATCTACTTTCATAAATTTAGGAAAAACTTTCTGACTTTTGCATCATTTCGTGAAATTAATGTCAACATTTAACAATTTTATCTTACAGCTCAAACTATGAAACCTATTACAACCCTTAGACCGGGAAGTCATGATAATAATAAACTAACGGAGTGTGTGGTTTTTAAATATGAAAAAAATTATAAAGAAAAATTTACAAATGTAACAAACCATACCATATTTGATTTTGACAAATCTATATACGTATTTCGGCAACTAAGTTGCCACCTTCAGTAGAAACCTAAGAAACCTTAAAAACCCTAAAGACAACCTAAAAACCTGAAAAAAGAAAGAAAAGTGTTAAACTTAGTATTCCTAGCTAAGGTGCTGCCTTTTACGATAGTCTCTTCACTAGATTACCAGTGGTATAACACTAAACTTGAAATTAAACAGTACCTTAATTTATACTCGTAAATCTAGTCAGAAACATAGTGACACTACACGCCAGTGTAACGTGCAATAGGTTTCATACTCGGACAATGTCACAATGTTCAGAAGGTGTTTGTATTCATTTTTCAACCGACTTCCACGGAGACGCGATTTCAACAGCAGGTATCAGATTTGGAAAACAATTATTAGTTTTTAATTTTTTCCAAACTACATATTTTTTCAATTGGTTAAACTAAAAATGGTAGCTTTTGAATATGTGTTCTAAAATCAAGTGGACATTGTTTATGAATACACACAACATAGTTATTAGTTCACCATTTTTTAATTTATATTTGACATATTTGCGTCGGCGCATTCGATTTATGATGGCCGTCATGATGAAAACTAACTGTCTTTAATGTGATTTAATTGCAACAAATAAACGTAAAAAAAAACTTGAAATCACTCTCTCGCTCAATAAAAAATATAAAACCGTTCGTTATAAATCAAACCTTTCTCGGACAAGTCTATGGGATTGTGTCCGCTTCATTGCGTTTCAAATGGTCCCCATTTTTTGATAACTGCTCGCAACGTACAGAACGAAAACGTGTCACGCCGTTATTGATCCTCTTTCAACACACATTCTTCGACCGGAGGATCGCGAAGAATCATTGCGAACGCGTACGCGGATATAATCTGATAACAATCGTTAATTTAATCGCAACTTGAATTCATTTAATGAAGTTTAATTTATGGTCTGGAGGAAATTGAAATTCTCCTTCGGATATTCCGACGCGAATCTTTAAGATGCTTTCATAAAGGGCGCGTTCCTAATTCCCACTTCTACGTAATTCAAGTTAATTTATTTGGAGTGAAGATGATTGGTTAGTGAAAATAAGTCAGTATAATATTACAAACATTGATGTACATAGTAAATATTTGGATTATTTATTCACCATGTTATAAAAAGTGAAAATTATCTTATCGTATGGGTATCTTTTTTGACTTACGTTCATGTCAGGTGTGTCTTACTTTATTGTCCTAAGGGAAAATGTACACTATTGCTGTACTGATTTCAATGCATCGATAATATCCAATGATACTTGTTAACATGATATTTAGCTTCACAATTTGTATACTACATTCTTAAAAGTCTGGTTGAATATGCACCGTCTCTTATGTAGTTTTTTGGCCCCGGGTTGTTGCAAACCTCCGTACAGGTCTTTGCAAACTGTATGAATGTGGCAAACATAACATAACGATCAATCTTGCGATATATGCGACGCTATTTTTTTTTTACTTTACCTAAACTCTATATTATGGAAGCAATTTATATTCATAATACGAACATTGTATTGTGAAATGCTCACAAATGGTAAGCCGTTTCACACAATTTCAACGTAAATTTAACATTCCCGCCATACATCTATGAAAGAGGTTTTCATTTGATAGAGCATAAATGCTTCATATCGTTCATATCAAAGAGGGTTTTGCGACGTTTATATTTATACTGCTTGTCTATGTTCTGTGAATTTAGAGCAACCTTCATAAATGATGGATGACTGGTAGGTTTATTAACGTTCGCATGTACATTTACCGATACATCAAGATATTATACGATCTAATTATAAATTGTAATTCATGAAATATGAAATTTTGTAGTCTCGAATTTTCTCATATATATATTCATCTATATATAATGCAGTCATGTGTTTTTAAAGTTTTGCCTATTTTATATACGAGGGCGGTTCACCAATTATTCTCTGTAGCATAGAAGCAAATAATCCGCTCCACATAAGTTAAGGATATATCTGAAAATTGCTCAATTTTTTAATTTTCAAATTTTTGTCATGTTTGACACTTTATTAAATTTGGTAATTATCATATCTATGCCATACGGATAAATGTAGCATTATATTGCAAGTAGAGGGCTGTGGAGAGTTCTTCTCTTTCAAACCCGTTCTAACGAATCAATTGTGTGTGTGTGCTTGTCAAGTTGGTAGCAAAAATTTGTTCTATTTTGTTATTTAATGTTTTGTGTTACACTTCACAATGCCTAGACGTAAATTAACACCTGCCGAAGCAAATCGAGCAACTGGTTTGCTACAGGGTGGTAAACGACAAAGTGACCTAGCAACTTTTTTCAAGTTAGCCAAAATGTCATTTCTAGACTTTTTTACCGTTTTCAAGAAACTGGATCAGTTGAAGAAAGATCTAGGATTGGGCGCCCATCAATAACTACCCCTCCTGAAGAGCGAAATGTCACCATTTATGCACGCCGAGAACCTTTGAGCTCATGTCGAATGTTGAGTAGGAGGCTCACAGAAGCCACAGGAACACCAATATCAGCTGAAACTGTCAGAAAACGTTTATGGGATGTCAGTTTACGTTCTATACGACTTTTAGAGGTGTACCATTGACTCGCGAATAGGCAACAAAGATTAAAATGGGCAAGAGGGCGTGTCAATTGGACAAAAGAGTGGAAGTTGGTACTGATCACTGATGAATCGAGATATGGTCGTTTTTCGGATAGTCGTCCAAAGCGTGTCTACACACAACCTTAGGTGCCAAGACATCGGCGATCAGTACAAGAGGAGGCACTGTTTGTGTATGGGGAGGCATTTGTTATGATGGCCGTACCGACTTGCTGGTTATTCCGGGAAACATGAATTCAAACGTTTACTTGAATCAGGTTAATAACAACATTGTGCCAGAGTTTCATGCTGTGTGTGCCCTGGTTTAATTTTTTTGGACGATAACGCTCGTCCACACCGTTCCATGGCAGTTATGGATGCAATTGAAACCACTGGAATTTCTCATTTAGTTTTACCTGCTCTATCGCCTGATTTAAATGCTTGGGATCAGTTGCAGAAAGGTTTGGATCATCATAATCTCCAACCACAAACAATGGAACAAGTGAGAAATTTGCTTCCACAACTCTTGTACCAGATTCCCCAAGAAAACTTTAATAATCTCATTACCAGCAGACAAACACATTGCCAAGCTGCCATTGAAGCCCACGGATGACTCTTTATGGTTGAAAGGCAAATTAATTTTTTTATTAATTTGAAAGTAACTTATTAGTCACTTTCACCTAATTTTAATTTTTCTTGTCTTTTTATTTATTATTTTTTTAACGTTTGTAAACTTTTTTATAATAAAAAACAAGCATTTAAAAACTAAATCGTCTTTTAAAAAATTTGTTGTTCTTTTGAAAAATCAATTTTTCCATAATAGTCTTAACTTATGTGGAGCAGTTTATCTGAGAAGAACGAATCACTTCTTCGTCGTTCATAAAATGGGTTCTCCGAAGATGTTCTTTTAATTTTGGAGACAGAAAATAGTCGCTAGGGCCCAAATCTGGCGAATAGTGAGTTTGTTCAAAAATTTCAAAGCTGGTATTGCCAATAGTAGCCATTGGAACACAATTTTCCTCTTTTCTTTCCTTTAATTGCTTCTCGAACTTTTGGTATTACGACGTGTTACGGTGTACCCACGTGGTAAATAATCCACAAGAATAACTACCACATAATCCTAAAAAACTGTTACCATGATTTTGCCTGCCAAAGAAGCAACCCTAATGCCGCCATTCCATACTTTCACGTTTCGACTCTGGATTAAAGTGATGAACCCAAGTTTCATCCACTGTAACGAATCTTCGTAAAAATTCATCGGAGTCTCCGTTAAAATGATTGCCAAATTGATCGGTAACGTGTCGGTGGCGTGTTTGATCTGCGATTAGCATTTTTGGAGACTTTTTTGAGACCTAAGTTTTCTGCAAATTTGTTTCAACCCTCCCAACTGAAATGTCATATGTCTGCGCTATGACTCTGACGGTAATTCTTCATCCAGTACCATTTATGGATCAAATTAATATTTTCATTGATAACCACAATTTTGGAGATTTTGCACCTGGCGCGTGTTCAAAGGACTCTCTCCCCATTTTAAAATCTGGTGAACAATTTTTAATTATCTGGTATGAAGGCGCAGAATCATCCAATACTTCAGACATGTCCTTATGAATTTCTTGCAGTGATAAACCTTTCTTACAGGGGTATTTTATAAAAGCTCTTGTTTCAGTTTTATACACTTTGATAAAATTAGATAAACCACTAGAAGAAATGAACTAATATTTCGAATAAATGAAAGGATAGCGAGATGTAATTTTACTTACACTAAGGTCAATAAATGACACTTCAGATGAAAACAGTTTCATTTGTCCGCACTAACCACCCGCATTTAACCTACCTATTGTGAAGTCCATTCATTTGGTTGAGGTCGGAAACCTTTCCGTAATACCTTTAACGTGTGTAAGTTAAGCTGAACTTACACACGTATTTATTAAAATTATTTATTTTATGCCGAAGATCTCTACCTACAATAAGTTAATTATTATGTGTGGTACACTATTCAATCCAACATCATGTGGATAGATCTGAATGTTGAATGCGACTGAAACTTTTCCTTTGCTCCCTCGCAAGTACCGTCAATCTTATCTCCGTAAATGTGCACAACGAATAAAATATTAAATTTAAATCTAGAAGTTTTCTGTTGTAAGTACCTATAAATTACATATAATTTCATGTGTATATTCGAACGCATTTTGTGGTCTATTATCTTTCGATGAGTTCTTAAAGGGTTTTATCTACTGCAAGAGGCCATCTTTATATAGATAATGAAATTTACATTTAATTTTATATCAATGTAGTTCTGTTACCTCAAATTTTTTCAGATTTCCTCTATAGTGTTGCTTGAGTGTCACGGATTAATTATCTCGCTAAACTCTAAATATCTGCTATTTCGTTATAAATAAATATTAGTCGATATCGTTAAAGCGTAATCCGAGTCAATTTTCTAGACTTGAATCTTATATATGCCTGTTTATTAAACTTCTAATCGATATCGCCACGGCGAAGTGATTTTGATTTAAATGTTTTAATCTTACATGATATTTTGTTTTATAGAAGTGCAAAAATTACTGCAACCTTTATACACCACAATATTTTATATTAAAAATTTCTCCAGATTACTTACCGCCGGGATTTTTTGCAACTTGCTTTTTTTTGTTAGCCAGTTATACAAATTGTTGGTTTCTACTTTTTGGGAAACATATCTACTTTTTGAAACCCTGCTACAAATGTGCAGTTTCAATTGTCATATGTGTAGTAGTGACTTTTACTTCCACGTTGCTAATTATTTTACCGCCTGATTTTAACGACTTAACTGACTGATTGACTTCAAATTACTATACGTGAATATTGTTTTGATTTAAATATAATCCTTTTTCCTAGGTTAACTCATAAGGAAATAGTATTAATTCTGATAATAAAATAACATTATCATCCGCACATTCATACATCATAAATGATTATGATGGGCTTTTATCTACAGTCTGTTTCACTTAAGAGTGTAACACTATCATATCTTTTTTATTCTTAGTCCAATTTTAGTAATTTTTTTTCCAAACGTAGAATACTTATTGCTCTATTTACTCCCAAAGAAGCAACTGTCTTCATTAAATGCAGAGCAACCTGCGTTGGCAAAATAAATGGCAAAAATCAAGAAATCACTTTATGAATTTTAATATCTAAAAATGTTACTAGTAATAATTGTTCAGAATTGCAGAATTGCCCAAAGACCCTAAATTCAAAATTTAATGAAAATTAAAAATGTTAAAATTCCAATTCGGTAAATATTATTTGCACAGGTGGCTGCGCCTAAACATCAACAACTTTAAACAACTTAGACAATTCAGGTTTTATTTCAAACAAAATTTTCGCTGTATACTTTTTTCGGCACAGCTAATAAGTATTTACAGACTTTTACGGAAAATTTTTACATTTTTAATTTTCATGAAATTTTGAATTTAGGGTTTTTGGGCAATTCTGAACAATTATTACTAGTAAAATTTTTCGATAAAAAACCCCTAAAGTGATTTGTTGATTTTTGCCATCGCAGGTTGCTTTGCATATAAAGAAGACAATTGGTTCTTTGGGAGTAAATAGAGCAATAAGTATTCTACGTTTGGAAAAAAAATTACTAAAATTGGACTAAAAATAAAAAAGATGTGATGGTGTTACACTCTTAAGTGAAACACACTGTATATAACCGTTAAACTTTACGAGATTCGTTAAGTCTCTCAAGACCTATGGACGATATATTTTGATATGGCGACCATCGTCTTCAGGAGTTTCTCGCCTTCCACCAGGACTGGATCTTCATATTCATACCCATGCCCATGTCGGTGGGCAGCTGATTATATCTGATTATATCTTCATCGGTCATTGTCACCGAAAAGTTTAATGCATTTATCCTGTGAGTTTTTTTTACATTATGCAAATCAGAAACACAGAAATTTGTTGACAAAAAAGACCGAAATTCCAGACTACCTTTTGTGAGAATCTAAATATCGGTAAGTATAACCAGAAAGCTTGTTTACTTATTTGGAAAATAATTGTGCTCAATATTTCAATGTTATTGAAATAAAACTTATCCGAGGGTTCATTTTAAATATTAAAATTATTTATCAAATAATACGCGTGGGTTCATGTGGTGAATAATATAACTTAATTTAAAATATCTCAGAGTTATTCGAATTTCGTTTCGCAATTGAAATTTATATTAGATGCCTGTAATTTACAGATGGACGGAATATCAACTTGAGTTTGTTTTCCTGGCGTTATGTCAATTTCGCAAATTTAGTTTTCTTTTTTATTATCTTGTTTAATTTTAGCACGTCAGTTTTATTAACGAGACTTCACTCTCTTTTATAATTAACGACAACAACGTTTTATTTGAATTCTGAAGACAACCGTCGTGGACACTATAGCGGTCCTTTTCTGATGTTTCTTTTATACCCTTCCGTACCTGGATCTGTGTCCACAATATTTTTATCATAATTTACATTGTTTCTCTTCCAGAATTTTAAAAGCCTTTAAATCTTTTCGAATTTTATCAAAAGTTCTAAAACGTTTTATTATTTTCATACCATTCGTGCTTGAGTAATATAATTGAACAAGTCAGTTGATTGGTTTAGTTGTAATTTTGTCATATGACTACGTATGTATAATTCAAAATGTAGAACAACGCCATTAAAAGACATTTTCGTGCAGCAGTCTTGCAATTTTAACCGTTTTAACCGCAACATCAGCTTTTAAAACGTTTATTTTAATTCAATAAGAAGTCGAGAAAGGTTTGGCACTGCTGATGTTACAGTTAGTTACACTGGACAACCTCTTAAAATTGGGTCCCTCTTCCAGTAAGTTATATGAAACAAATAATTTTGTCATTAATCCAACGTTTCCAGTTACAGATCGAGCTCCACCAGGTATAATTACCATTTGTAGTTTATAACGTTCCTTTTAAATTTCTCGTTCAAGTATTGAATGGTGCCATAATTAAATAATAACATTCTCTAAATTTGATTTCGAATGTTTGTCTATTAATGTTGGCAATGACGGTAATACAATATCAGATGCAGCCCTTATTTCAGGAACGTCTACTTTATATTCGTTCCATATATTAAGTTTCAAACTGATTACGTTCGCATTTTTTATGCGTGATTGCATCGTAGAATTTCATGCGCTGCTTCATTTGGCGTTTCGGAATATTGTATTTTGTTTCAAAGATACTTGACCTGCCTTTTTCAAATGTCTGTAGATGAATAGTTCGTTATATCGCGGATATATCTCCGAGGATTTAAGATTTCTGCAGTGATGTTTTCAATTGCTCTCTATTTCGTGTAAATTTTGTACCGCAGAGTTGGAGAATTAAATTGCTGTGATTAACTCGAGCTAAAAATTACGCAACTCGAATACCAACCCGTGACCTGTAAAATTAAAGTTATATGTAATTGTATATTAATGGTGAAAGATCGTCGTCTGTTTTTCATAAAATAGCTGTACGAAGTGGAATAATTATTAACTTTGGACAGGTTATTTTTGTATCGTACAAAAATAATATCGAAAACAAATCGTATAATACCATGGATGAGCGCTTCCATTTTCTTCAATTACATTTTTTGTAATTTTAATCAACACTTAATCACCATTTGCATCAAAATCTGTCGAAGAAATCGATAAAATCTAATTAATAAAATTAATACACTGAGAGAAACTTATAAATCATTTGTAATGCAACAGAATGAAGGCGTATAAAAGCACTTATTGTTATTAACGACACAAGGGCATGCGAGAACATCCGAACGTCTCGGCGGCTAGAAATACACGGATCCAGGTAATTAGATTTGAGCCACCAGAGTACGTAACTGCCGATGCAACTGTTGGAATTAACAGTGTAAATAATCAAATCATATGTACAATTACAAGTTCGAAAGACGTTTCTTTTGATGCTGAAATAAAAGATTTTTCGCAAAATCCGAACAAGTGGGCGGTTTTACTTTATTATAATGGAGCAAGCCATGACTCGCAAACACTCCAAATTTTCAATTAGAATGTTGTGACATAAATACTTTGAAAGTTTATGTAGCAAAAAAAATACGGCGACATTGGTATTAATGCATTATTCTTTGCAGTCACTTTGAAGCTACTTTGTATTATAAACATTCATACAATTTTACTATAATATATATTTTTGGATATCTATTTTAAAATTATTTTTAAAAATATCTTCTAAACTTGTTTGTAAAATATTTCTACAATATTTAAACATAGAATTATAACGAAAATACCGTTGTTCCATAAAATTGTTTTGGGAGCAAGGTGCAAGGTAGTAGTAAAACGTTTTTGTACAAAAAAATTACGACGAAACTATACATCATACTCTTCTTGGAATATTTTAACAATATCTGTAGAAGATGGAACATACTCGCTAGGTATAGAAATGAGAAATATCTTTTTGTGAAAACATGACATTATTCTGACCATTTTACGATGTTATTACGATCGTAAATACAGATAATTCGAACGTAATTAGCATCAACCATGATACACATTTTAATACCGTTGCGGTTCGACTAATATTTTGACGTTTATTGCAAATATATTGCGAATTACGCACACGTTTATTTTAATGAGTTTAGTTGAATTATTTTATATTAATCTAGGGAGCTCGATTACAATAACTATATTCATGTACGAGTTCCTAACATATTTATAAATAAAATTAAGATTATAGCACAATTCCGTTTACTCCGTTTCATATATCACCTCAAATGGTCTGAACTAATGTATCAGGCAAGGGAGCGAAAATCTGTTACATTTATCAGGACTTATTTGATTTTCAGTCGCGCTGAAACAATTATAAGGATTCGTCCCAAGTTTGACTTCAGCAACTCGGAAAGAGAGTTAGTTCCATTACGGATAGGATGGCACCGAGCCAACCGTCCTTCAGACGCGCCGACGAACTGAAACGGCTGAAATATATGCACGTTAAACCTTTCATAAGCCAATTACTGAATATGAGATAAAATTTATTACTTATTTAAGGTGTACGTCCGCGTCAGAAACGTTCATATGTGTGGAAGTATCTATAAATTTTCCGCTTTATATTTCAATTTATGTGCGCCAATTAACCATTGATTTGACGAGCGGATTATTGACCGAATTATAAAGAAAAGTAATTCGTGTAGACACAACTACATCGCTTAAAATTATGTGCCATAAATAATTTTTATTTTATTTCACAATGTTGTTTAAAATTAAAATCATAGATATATATTTTTTAAAAATAATAAAACAATTTTTCGCCTTTCATCTTTCAATAAATGAGATTTTAAAAATGAAACTAAAAACACTTAAATATCGAAACTTCGGACGGAATTCAGTCGCAAGATTATTACGAAGAACAATACTACCTTCCAAAGGGACCGTACAAAAGGTCTAGTTATATTTATCTCATGTCACCTGTTATCGACAGGCAAAGAGCAACTACCATTTAGCGATTGGTCATTGCCTTTCTGCTCGGTCCATTGCCGACCTCATCAACTCGTTTCAGCACGTCACTCAATAACAAGTTCAGTTCGTTCGAGGAGATTGGTAATGGTATATCGTTACATCGACTGACCGACTTGGCAATTTTCGATTCGAATGAACTGCAGGAGTGAACATGAAATTTTACCAATAATTTTTAATACACTTTAAATCGTTCACTTATTTATAGATGATATCAATGATTGTGTAATTTATTATTAGTGAAAAGTGTCAAGTTATGGTTATGGCTGTTTTGAATTATTATTAACTTTTCTTCAAAATATATGGAGAATTGCATTTTTCTTTTTTGTATTTAAATTTTAAATTAAAACTTTGTTAATTTGTTATTTGTTTATTGCGCATTTAGATTAACACTCATCTGTGATGTTGTTTCAGCCAATTTTATTAATATGTGCAATAATTTTAATAAAATCGAAACCAGTGGATTTTATTAAAACAAAAATTAAACCAATTAAAATGCTGCGCTGTTTATTCCCAAAGGTATACCTGTATATAGAAATATTAATAAAGCTGCTAACACAATTTCAAACTTCACAAAAATGTTTAGGATAATACTTTTAGGGTAGGAGCAGTAAACTTATCAACCGGTAATTACTACACAGACGATAATGTAATGTTTTCCAGGAGAAAATTGTGGGAATTGTTTTAAAAGTTATGAAAAATATAGAACAATTATCATTCAAGTAACAGTACATACAGCCTTGGAAGTATAAATATAAAATTTTCAAAGATGAATCGAACTTATTATGTTTGGAAAAAAATAATTGTTGCAATAAGTAATTGGTGATAACGACTTGGCCGGCACCATCAGTGGGAAGAACACCCTTGAAAGAAGAAAGTTACCACCAGCAAGAAAGACCAGTAAGAAAGTTTAATTTTTAATTTTTTTCATGATTAATTTATTTAAGAATTATTTAATTAGGTTAATTATTTATACATAAAAGATAGTAATTGTTTGTTGTAATTTTTCTGCTCCGCCTATATGGCTACTGGGTGGATCAAGTAGCTCAATGACTATACTGCCGGTCCTAAGACGGATCAGGGATTTCAGGGTCAGGCTAGCACCTTTCCGTTGGTAAAAAGAAATTAAAGCTCACAGAAACGGGCACTTGCCTCGGAATAGCACTGATTCAACCGAGACGACCCACGCGAGAAAACGGACAACGAATTGGAGAAAGAAGGATCTGCTGCGTGTTGCCACCTGGAATGTGAGATCGTGCAAAAACAAAGACCAAGAAATTTAAAAGAAAAACAGATAACAATATTAACAACGATGAAGAGAAAAGGACAAAAGATATGTGTGGAATATTTCGTGGTCGACAGCGGAGTTGAGAAGCACGAAAGAGCAAGAAAGGGCGTTGCGCTGGCAATCAGCAAGAAATACCAAAATTGTATAAAGAAATGCAACTACATCAGCACACGTATCATAGCTGTTACACTAAAGGCAGACGACCAAACAACAAAAGTACTATCAATATATGCACCAGAAGACAACAGACCGCAGCTTCTAGGGGGCTTTAATGCACGAATTGGCAACAGAATAGTGCCGGGAATTAAGCAAAGGTTCAACGAGAATGTGCTGAATGATAACGGGGAACTAATGATACACCTATGCACTTACAATGAACTGCGTCTCAATAACACATTTTTCGACATAGAAATCGACTACATTGTACTAATAGGATTTTTCACCCAACTCAAATATTCGAAATCAGAACGCTCAATTTGGCAAATGTAGGAAGCAACCGTAACCTTCTACTCGGAAGAATTGGAATGAAAATCCGAATACCAAAACAATCAAAACCGATGATATCAACACAGAAACTCAACATTGAGCTACTATGAGACCCTACGAAAGACCTATACTTTTGTATATCTATTTTTATAGATTACAACAAAAAATCGAAGACAACCCTATCTCAAGTATTAACGATATCAATCTAGCTTGGGAAAGAGTAATATCAAGAACTCTGCAAGAGAGGCACTTGGTGAACGAACTATAAAAGTGAACCAAGTAAATAACCAGAGGACAACATGGTTCTCCCCAGAAGTCAAGGAACAACGCAAAGAAACAAGAAAGGCATACCTAAAATACTGCACTTTGCGAATAAGCAAGATAGGAACAAAACTAACGATCTAGTGAGAAAGATCAAAAATACATAACTTTTAAATGTTCTACGGGTTCCAGAAGCAGATATGGCGATTCATAAGATCGCAGAGAAAGGAGGTCAGCGATCTTCTACAACCAACTCATATAAAGAAGAAAGGGTGAACCATACATCTAACCGTATAAAACGACAAATACCACAGATGCCCACGATCAATACATCAGACGTAGAAAACGCACTACAGAAACTGCAAAATAGAAAAAGTGCCTGGCAAGACGGTATACAAAACGAATAGCTCAAATATGTGGTCAAAGACTAATAGAAGAATTAACAACTTTAATACAGAAAATTATACATCAACACAAAATCCAATATGAATGGCGAATTAGCACTACTACCCTAATGTTAAAAAAGGGGAAAAGGGAATAAACCTTTTAAGCACTGCTCTATAACTAACAACTAAAGTAATCACGAACAAAATCAACAATCTTACATTGTTGGCGGATGAACAACAGGGATTCAGATCGGGAAAAGCTTGCACAGACGCCGTGTTCGTCTTAAGACAAATAATGGAGAAATATATTGAATACAACAAGCCAGCGTTTGTATGTTTTGTTGATTTAACTAGAGCATTTGATCGAATCCAACTAAACGACGTATTGCATCGGCTCTACAATAGGCAAATCCCACATAGTCAAAACCATAGAGAACATATACACAAAGAATGAAATAAATGTTTTTGACTTCCATTCGCCTGTATATTGAAAAAATTGATTAGAAAATGCACAAGTAACTAACACTGAGTGTTAGTTTACCTGAAGACGACAACAGATCATAGGTTGCCGAAACGTCGAATATTTAGTTATTTCATTTTGTTTATTTAGTATTTGTGTATTTTGTAAACAATGTTTTCAATATGCAGACGAAACAGTATTTTCATTACCAATACTTCGTCTACAAAATACAAAGAAAAAATTAAATACGAGCACAGATACAAGGAGACCTCACTGAGCCAATATCAGCGGGTAGCGGCATTCGCCAGGAGGGCTCGCTGAGTCCTATCCTTTTCAATTTAATAATGGAAGAAATTTTTCGAAATGTTCTTGGGCTATAGGATACCATAAGATACAAAATGGAGGATGCAGAAAATGAAGATGATTTATGAAGGTTATTACATATATTCAACATAACAGTCAAGTCTCTACATATGGAAATATCACCTACCAAAACAAAGTGCTTAACAACATCAAGAACACCTCTAAGATGCAAACTTGAACTCAACGGTAAAGTGATCGAGAAAAAAAGGAAATTTAAATACCTTAGTATAGAACTCTCCGCCTTTGCTGATATTGAAGCAGAGGTGAGAGATCAAACAACAAACGCCATTATAATAGCTGGCTGTCTGAATACAATATGGTGCAATAAAAGTATGGGAACATACATTAAATCGAGGATCTGCAAAACCGTCGTGAAGCCGGTGATGACATACGATACACCGCAGAAACGAGGCCAGAAACAGCTGAGATGAAGGTACTCCGCAGAATTACTAGAAAGAGACTTTTGAATAGAGAGAGAAGCGAGTCTATCAGAACAACCTGTAACGTCAAGAACATCAAGGAAGAAGGAATGGAACGAACACAGAAGAAGGATGGATAACTGCAGACTTGTAAAAATACCTCGCGACAAGTCTCCATTGGGACGAAGAGACGTTGGACGCCCCAAGAAACGATGGAGCGACAGCCTCATGCTGATTAAACAGGCGACTCGCCTAAAATTAAGAAGGAAGAAGAAGAAGAAGTTTTCTGTATTTCTGATTACTAAACGAAGACTTTATTTTATTATGAAAATTAATTATTTAATATATGACATTTCGAGTTGAAATTGATTCTGTTTAAATAAGAGAAACCATAAAAAAGGCAATAAATATTCATGTAATAATCGTTGTAACTTTTATTTCTGGTGTATATGGATGAATAGTAAAGCGTCGAATATACTTTCCTACAATTATTTTATTCTGCTCTTTTCGACAGCTACAGTATAAAAGTAAAAGTAAAAAAATAATAAAAATTGTGTAATACCAATTATTTAAATCAAATTTAATTCTTGAATTCGTTATTTCTCTTTAATTTTAATATGTTTGTGTCGTATTTATTATTTCGCAGTATTTTTTTTCAGATATAATGTTATATTTTCCTGTCCATTGAAGCATTATGACGTTGACGTTATATAAATATCTACAAATTAATGCGAAATATTTGTTTTTCAACTATTGGTGATATTAGTCAATTACAATTATCCATATTTGAAACCTATAATGTTAATGGAAATTGAATCCGTTGAAACGGAATAATCAATGGCTTGCGTTAAATGTTATATTCTGTAATTAATCGTTAATCATAAGCTTCACTAATCCTTGGTTATTGCTCATAATCTCGGTAAAGTATTGGAACTATTATGCAAGGTGAAGTAACCAAAATGTGCAACAAATTTTTGCTGACGTAAAATTAGAATTGAGATATTAATTAAAGTGATTAAACTAGCAGCATTTTTCATTTTTTAAGTGTTAATTATTATTTATTTATTAATGATTAATTTTATGCAATTTATATATTATTTTATTTTTTATTGTGTTAATTGATATGAAATTTTAAATATTTTTGTGAGTATACAAACAAAATAAAGGGGGTGAGAACAACAAAAATCCAAACGAACACCCCAAAGAAACTGTTGATTTTATCGTCCTCTGGTTATTCTAATTTAGTTACCAAAATTATACAAAACGTACCTAGAGGGTCAGTTAATTAATCAAAATTGGGGAAACTTCTTGTAAGCAGAAAATTTACATAGAGTTAACAAACTACGTAGAACGAATAATCCACAAATTGTTCGTACGGTGTGCAGCAAATACTATCACAATATTTTGGTTGGGACGTTCCATCGCGTAAGTTAATTTATTCCTCAGTTCCGCAAAGTGTG
The DNA here is from genome assembly GCA_959613385.1 of Geotrupes spiniger. Classification (NCBI taxonomy): domain Eukaryota; kingdom Metazoa; phylum Arthropoda; class Insecta; order Coleoptera; family Geotrupidae; genus Geotrupes; species Geotrupes spiniger. The sequence goes on along the minus strand of OY390731.1, from coordinate 44,084,858 downwards.
GGTGATTGTAGGCGCGCACGCGAGCGACGAAGACGGCGTTATTGGCGGGCGCGGGCACGTTGTCAAAGTACACACCGAGTGAACGTGTTGTAATCAGGATAACGAATGGCAATATCCGTCCAACAAATCGAATCCAAACATGACGCGGTCCTCACTCGTTTCCAGAACAACCCCCGATTATATCGTACACTTTGGATATTCTTTGCGCTTCTGCGAAACTTATTTGTTTGTGTGCGAGTCTTAATTTTACAAAGTTGCGAATATTTTAATATTGCATAGCAAATTAGTATCAAAACTTTTCGTCTTGGAGATTACCATAGAAATCAACTTAAGAGCTGTTTTAGAGTTCGGTTGGTTGTATCAAATTCAAAATTGTATCGATATATAAAAATAACACTATATTACCAACATAATCTAAATTTATGGATACATGTTTTTGACATCATGACAATTTTAATTCGATGTATAAGTTGTGCCTTAACATATATATAGGATGCATTCCACAACTCAAACAATTTTTGAACAGAAAATTTTCACCATCATGACAATGATTTTTAGTTCCTGTACGACTGTATGATGCCCTGGTAAAGTACAATATATTTGAAAGAAGATCATTACAGTGGTGATGTAGTCGCCTATAATCGTTGGTTGTATTATGCATGAACAACAATATTTTTACACTTAGAGTAAGAATTTAGATTGGGTGATGAGTGACATGGATGAATCGTCAAGATGAAGGCAATCAAATCCAGGCTTGCACTCCTCTTAATTTGAAATGGATGCGATTTCATGCCAACCGATAGTAGATCAAGTTTTCATAACTGACTTTAAATGTTGTGGATGGTTTAGATTCATGCTGAAAATTGTTCAAAGATCAACGAATATTAACTTTTCAATTAGTAGATAATTTAGATTGTGATTGATTGTTGGAGTCATTGACTTGAGTGATTACTTTAGAATCTGAATAGTCAGGATGGCAAACAATTGAAAAATTATTGGATAACATCTAGGAAATCTTGGAACTATTTGGTTCAATTTTGAGTATGAATACCAATACTATTAGAGCTGAAGTGGTCCAAGTTGTTTGAAATCCACTTTGAATGTTTTGGTTAGGTTGGGCTGGTGTTGAAAATTCGTCCAAGGACCAACGAAAACGTGTCATTACCTTTTTTAATAATTTAGATTGTAATTGTCAAGATCGCGAACAATTGAAATCAGATCAATCCCTTTCAATTTGTAAGAAAGCTACAATCTATTAGAGATGCAAGATTTTCAACAGGACTTTCAACCCTGGTTGGATTAGGTTGGGTTGGTTTGGGTTGGGTTGAATTGGATTGCATCGGGCTTAGTTGGACTGAGTTCGACTGAGAGTCCTAGTTGATTTGGGTGGGTGCTAAAAATTCTTTGAAAGGTCACGGTGTCCTCTCTCTCTGGAGTAGTAGAAGAAAGTCTCTGTAAATGGTTGAAGAAAATTCGAAAAAGATAACAAGTAAAACCAGTTTACATAAAAAAATTCGTATGAGATAAATACCACGCTCGAGTTTTGAACAGAATATTTCAAAGAAATAAGTTCGTATGGCAGCATGGCACAAAATACGGAAATGGAGAGAAACCGACACGGAGAAGAAGAAGTGGGTGAAAGAAGGAGAACACAGAAGAGTCGAGGTAGATGCAATTGATAATTTGAAGAATAAAATGAGCTGAAATATTGTGAGGTGGGCATAAAAATCTAAAACATTACGCTAGTAATATTTAAGAAAAACTTATATACAAAATTCTCGCCATGGATTTTGTATCCATGGCGAGAATAAACAGAACACTATTCTGAAGCAAATCAACACCAATGTGCGTCCAGGAAACGTGAAAGTTGTGTCATTCAGGGACGAAGAAGTCTAGCGCTACGAGCATAAACAACGTTGCCGATTTCAAAGATTTTAAACAGGTATTAGATCATCCTATCTTCACACATTTTCCGCATCTCGCAAACGGTACGAGTTATCGAAAAAGTGGTATAACAAAAGATAATGACATTTTAAACAACTTTTGTTTGAAAACTTCTTTCGAAAAATCTACCATTTACAGGAAAATCGCTTTTGAAATCACTGTTGAAAAATTCTTTGTAGCCTTAGCAACGTACGGTAAATATTACCGTGCGTGATCGTAGTGGCGGCGGCAGTCACAGTTGCCGTGACTGTTATATGTTACTAACTTTGTGCACGTATTCAAGAAACGTTCGCGATTTCGCGTTTCATCGTGATCGTGATCCGGAAAGTTATCTAAATATATTAAAGTTCAGAGCGGACTACTGCAGATTTTTCAGATTGCATTTAAGGTTGGGCTTAAACGACTATTTTGCAATAATTTCTAATAATTTTTTAAAACGTAATGTTCACAGTTCAATGTTCTTACTTTTTCCAATCATTCAAATTTTCAGTTTTTTCGTGTCATTCATATATGCATAATTGTTAGAGTGTGTACGTCGGTAGATACGCGGAAGATTTTCATTAGGACTTAAGACTGAACAAGAAAGGGTCAAAATCAATCCAAAAGCGGGGAAGGGTCATAAGGAGGACCCACCGAACATGTGATGCAGAGCGATCGCCGAGTTATCAAGTGTAAGAGTAAAGAAAAAGTGGCGGAGTGAAAATTATCAATAACAACGGCAATGGAAAATAAAATTGACTTAAAAAAGTTAAACGTCAACATTAACAATAATTTCGGCTCAACCTGAGCGAATACAATAATACAAACTATGTAAATGAAACTTTAAGGTTGAATTACAACACAAATATCTGTTACTGAAGACATCGGACAACTACATGACTTACAACACAACGGGGATGCAATGCAATGAAAACGAGTTACGGATAGAAGCTATGCCTGCTTTTGTTAAATTCTACACATTTCAATAAAAAACAAAACGTACCAAGAACAGGGGAAGAAATGCACCAACCAAAGCATAAATGGAGGGACCAATGAGTACATGTACTGAAAAAGAAATCATTTACAAAGTCAACCCAATCATCTTAACCCAATACACAAACTACGAAGTTAACGGAAAATTCTTCAAAATGCAAGGAAAAATAATCCATCGAAGTGTCAAAATGTCGTCAAAACTCAAACTTGTTCAAAAAAGGCTGCAACTAATCAGCGACTAATTAAAATGAGATGTTTGTCGTAGAAGTAGGTGCGTACTTAAAGCTACGGATGTTATCTGTTTCAAATTTGTGGGATTTGAAAGAAACTGTAAGAGACACGGAAAGTAGATCGGTGGGTAGAGGAGAACGATAGTTTAGGAATTTACGACTGAAGAAAATGTGTTGCAGTGCAACGCAAAACAAACACCAAGTCATGTGCGTTTTGCTCCTGTGCTGAAGTCAAGAGTGGACAGTGAGATCTTAGCAACGAATACTTCTTGGAGAAAATTACTGTGATATGATTATTCACATAAATTATATATGTTAATTATTTAACCGTATGTATGTTTTTGACAGTGTTTGTGTCCAAATATATACAACAGAATTATTATTAATATTAAATTTATTAAAAAAATTAATAGAAAGCAAATCTAAAACACAGGAAATGCTCAGCCCAAGTCGATCTCGTTCATAGTGACTCTTTTATCAGATACATTATGGGTTGGGTTCGAGATAGTTCTAACCAACTTCCGTTGACCTGAAGTAAGCTTGCTTGTATTTATTGATGAACGTAGAGTGATATCAGAGGTATTCAGGTATTCAGGTATTAAGTCGAGGATGCATTGCCTTTAGTATAGGTACTCTGGGTTGACTTTATGTTGATATAGTTAAATTTTTTAGATCAAATCACGTTCATTTAATTTGGGTTTCGAGGTTTAGAGGCCATGTATACAATTACTTCACCAAGAATTGGGTTTGACTGCAAATTAAATTTATCATAAATGTGATTTTGAAATCTCAGTTGTTCTGTCTTCAATTATATTTTGGGTACACACGCAAAGATACCAAGCAGCGAATTTCCTGTAAATTACTTCTAAAAATTTACACTACATAGAAAGTAACTCGGGTTTTGCAGTTTGGTTTAGAAGCAAACGTTTTTATATTTTCGGGTCAGACATAAAATTCACAATAACCGAATGTTTGACCTACATTACGAATACAATGTTTCCTCTAATATGAATCAACCTACTTAATGCATGCTTGATTCGTAGATGATTTTAGTAACTTCTCTTGACTTCAAGTAGGCTCATTTGGGTTTACAAACGAAACGTCTGCAATGGCATAGGTTTGTTTCAGCGAAGATTGCATTGAATTGTGTTTGAATGCAATGGCAATTGATGAAACTGGTAGTGTTTAAAAGTATTTATGGAATCAAGTTCATTGATTTTGGGTTCAGATATTTATGGGCCATAATTTGTCTTAAATTGAGTTGGGCTTCTGTGCAAATGAAAACCAGCACGAAGTAAACATTCGACTCAAGCTGGTCGTGTGATTTAATTGTTATTATTTTGATTATATTTTGGGTTTATATAGACACTGAATGGCTTAAATTCATAAAATACGGATAAATTGGATATTTATATAAAATAACATACATTTTGAAATTTGGGTATACTCGTAGATGCAAACATTTTGCCCGAGTGCAGATTTCACACAAATAACTGAAATTCAGCTGCAAATTACATTTATTTACTTTATTCAAATATAATTTTAGCAACTTTGTTGGGTTTATAATTTACATGACGTGGTTTATTGTTTATTGCACGTGGAAGTTGCACTGGGTTGGGTTTATATGCACTGGGTTTACTATGGAATTGATTGGGTTGAATCAGGCTCGTTTATTTTGTGTACTTTTGTATTACAAATTTACAATTTTGTCCTAAGTTTTTTAAATACAAACCTCGTGTAGCTAAAATATTTCCCATTTTAGAATTACAGTTGACAGACTTATTTAGATACTTTTTACTTTCTATACTTTATGTAAGTATGTACGATTTCGCCTGCCATCGTGAACGCACTAGTGTAACTTTATCAAAATATAAGAAAGTTCAGTGCGGACCACTATACATTTTTTATTTTATTCGCCACGGCTGCCATTCAATCCGGAACGATATCGTGGCTGTGACACGATGTGTAGTACAAAATAAAAATGTCTGATAGAGTCCATTAGATTCAACTTTAAAAACAAAATAAATTAACTTTTGTTTTTTTTCATTGTACAAAATGAAGTTAGTAACACACAACTTGCCATTGTTCTTGGTCATTGTTTTAGAGTAAAACTTTAAATGGCGAGCGAAATTTCCCACAAAGAGATGAAAGATGGAATTACTGATACGTCAACGTTCTCCCTTTTCAGAATTAAAGCTTCGCGATAGTTACTATTGATTTCTCGCGTTAAATAATGATGCAGTCGGTCGGTTGCTAAATAATTCTGTATTCTAGAACAAGAAACGTTCAGAAATCTGCGAATGATTCATTTCGAAACTTTGCTCGTTATTTCCCGATAAGGCAATAGAGTTAACTTACAAACTATTAACAGCTTATTACCCATACAGAATCTTGTGAAAGACGCGGCCCGAATATATATTAATTTAGTGTAAACGCGGCAAGGAAATTTCAATAGAACGTAACAAAAACTTCTTAGACAATTTGTGAAAAATTAATAGGGCAGAACTTAGGTGCAACAACGTACTGGAAACTTTAAATGGTTAGGTTTCACTAGGAAACTTAGTTACCTTATTTAAAGTTTGCGAGTTTGGAAACTGTCCTTTTGATAGACTTAAATGTTTTCTATCTCGGCGGTATATTAAAATTTCATTAACTCGAATTTTATGAAACTTTTATTGATGGTTAAATTACTTACCTGCCCAAAAATATTCATAATGGCGTTCGAAGTTTTCCATTGGCAGCTATATACGAACGCAATGTGAATAAAGCACGCTTTGAAAGTTTGATAGTACTGCTAGCGAGGGGTTGGAACTGGGATATGCGGATGATTCGGGAGTATTGTGACAATTTTGAAAAATCAATTGAGAAATAAAACTCCTCGTAGTTTCCATATAAAATAATATCTCAACGTAAAAACGTTTAAATTGTTACATACCGCTATATTGAATGGATAAATGAAATATTCAACCGAATTCATTTCTTAACGTGTCATGATTATGTGCATATAACAAAGAATGCCAAACAGTTAATTACTAACCCCTGTTCTGTGATTATAAATCAGAATATCTATGATAATGCAAATATAATAGCGATATTCATAACGGAGCTAAAATTCATTGGAAATTAATTATTTAGAATAAATCTGCAAAAATAATGTGGTTTGAAATCTTGTATATTATAATAAAAATCAAAAGAATTCAGTGGTTTTACACATAATAGCGGCCTATCATTAAAACACTACCTACTTATCACATTAGATTTATAATAATATTTATCGTTTAAAACCGCAATTTCCTCTGAGAACAAATGATAAATTAGCGCAACAAGATCAATTCTTTTTGGTAACCGTTGCAAATATACCAACTTTAAAAAGTAACGCTAAAATTTAAATTTATATTCCGCCTTGTAAATATAAAAATGTTATTACTCATTGAATTTTATAGACCAAAGATTAGTAATATTATTTTACGGAATTAAAAGGATGCAGCAAAGTAAATAATGAAAACTGCGATATTAATAGCAAATTTAGACTATTTGACTGTCAAGACAAATAAAAGACAGTCATAAAAGAAAGTTTAACAAATCGAATCACTGATGGATCTAGTTCGCCATGTGTTTTACTGAAGATATTAACGCAATCATTTAGTGTCAAATGTATAACGGTGTAAGGAACCCCATATTCGAAATAACATATATTTGAATATCCACCCGAATAGTGTGAAACATACAGGAATTATGTATCATAGGAGCGACAAAAGCTTCCTTTGAATTTTATCATGTACGCCAATTAAATTCTACAGTACGTAGAATTTGCTTCATTGAAATCAATACGATGTTGCGTGGCAAGAGATGACAATAAAAATTAAAATAAATGTAGATGGCGATCAGGATATGGTTAAAAGAACACAAGTGTCAGGAATCTATTGTGAAAATTTTGGCGAATATGTATATATGTAAATATGGTATTATTAAATTACGAAATGACTAAGAAAATATTACTGTTGGATTTGTCTTAATTTAATCGCTCTCTCACCCAAGAAACATTGCCATTTTCTTCAAACGTATTCCAAGAAAGTGCACAGTAATTATAATTTCTACAAGATTTGTTTGTTCTACACATACATTTGTATCTTATGTTTGTCCATAAATAAGTTAATAATGTAATTTAAAAAGAGCCATTTATTTATTATAAAAAAATGACCACTTAAAGCCTTGATCCCTTCTCACTTGTTAAGCCTAATAAAACATCGTTTGATCTGGAGGAATTATTTGCATATCACTAAAACAAACATAATAACAGAGACAATAGCATTTAACAGAACACCAAGTACATTATTCATGTAGTCGCATGAAAATCACCATTTTAACCCGTCGCCGTCGTTGTCGTTGCGAATAGTGCTGTTGTTGATCACCCTATTATTAATAATAATAACAATAATATGTGTAATATTTAATATGTTAAATTTGGAACAGTGTCTAGTGCTGGGGCGAAGAATGTAGCAGAGAAACGGAGATAAGAAATAAACGATTACGAGAGCAATCCAAGTACAAGGACAAGAAGATAAACAAGCACATAAAGAGCAGAGAGGATAAAATAATACACGGACAGAAAAAAGGAACCAGATACGACCGAAAGGTCAAAGGGGTAGAGAACTACTACAAAAGGAAAGAAATAATGAATTTTAATAGGGACATAAAAAGGAAAGCGAAAATTTAGTATTATGGTATACATTAAAGATAAAAAAGACAACTTGATAGGTGAGGACGAGAAAATCAGAGAAAGGTGGAGAGAATATTTCCACGATATGCTAAATGTCAGAAGAGAACGAAACGAAACAAATGGTACGTGGAGAGAAGAACTACAAAGTCGCAAAGAAAGAAATAGAAGAATTGATAGTGACGCTCAAAAGCAACAAAAACACAGAGCAGAAAGGAATAATAATAAAGAGAATATACATACTGAGAGGACCTGAAACAAAAGATATTCAAATTGATACTGTCAATATAGAGAGAAGATGCTGAAAAGCTGGGAAACGTCACACAATAGCTATCTTAAAAAGGGAGATGAAACACAATGTAATAATTACAGAAGGATATCCCCTGTTAGACGTGATCCATAAGACGGTACATTAGTAAAAAAAAAGGAGAAAGAATAGTGGAACCACAGATATGCGATTACCGAGCAGAATTCAGGAAAAGCAGAGGCACAGCCAATCAAATGTTTATGTTGAAGGAAATTCTAACAACCTGTTACTGTTAAATTTGACGAAGAGATACGACTCGAGGAAAATGGTAACAGCAGCATATAAGATGAGAAGAATAAGGGAGACTAGGATACAAACACACAATTAGAAGTGAATACAGAGTTGGGTAAAATTAAATTTGATAAAGTAGAGGAGTTCATATATCTGGCGGCAAGAATAACTAACAAGTGCGAGGAAGAAGAAAAGATCGATGCGAGGGTAAGTGAAGCAACCATGTATGGCATGGATGAACTATGCATGGCCGCTCCATTATTATAACCCCGCTGTAAATTTACCAAAAGGAATCTAAGTAGGTCAGAGAATGATGATCCTGAAGGGGAAAGTCGGCACTGAGGAAACGTAACAGATGTCGGTGCACGAGATGCTATTTTTGAATTATGATGAATCGAAAAAAATCGTTATTTCAGCCCAGACTGAAAATCATGCAACCAAAAATATTATGGCATAGATGAAACGAATTTTCTACGACCGATTAAACAAAAGTAATCGCTTTTTAAGTAAAACTCATACCCATGTGATTCACTTTTCTTATATAAGAACATCTATGTGAACAACAATTTGTATTTCAAAAAATACTATCACATGTTCTTATGAGTGTTATGACGGGACGAGACGCTATTTAACTACACGGGTAAGAGTGGTCGCTTGCAAAATGTTCAAAGTTTCATGCTGGTGATGGAAATCAAAATAATGAGAAATTCAAAGGCGATAGTACCAACAATCAGATGAACAATTTTTCGCAAATATCTTGGTTCTCGGTAAAACACAGTTAACTAATTTGATCTTTAGCTTCAGTAGGCGTCGCTAACTTCCTAATACCACCAGTAGCAACATTTCTATGGATCTGGTTTAACTGAAGACTTGCGACATCTCTGGTGAACACGTGGGCAACAAAATATCGTCAACATCAATTAACAATCGACATTCATCAATACGACGACAGTTATAGATTAACTTCGCAAATTATCCCAACAGGCATTTATTGAATATTAGTATCTAGAGTAAAATACGTTTTGTAGAAAACCATACAATTAATTTGCAATTGTGACAAATTTCCCACAACAAACATACCTGCATTGGAAAGTCATCGTTGACATAATCAAATCTAATTGGAAAGGCAAGACTGCAAGCTAGCAGCTCTAAACCATTCTATTGGAGTTCAGGTTAAACGCCGGATGACTTTCTAAGAAAAAAATGTTTGTTGTGGCCAATTTTATGCCATTCTTATTAAATTAATAGTTATATTGCCTTGGCCGGACTTTACTATTCATACTACTATTCTATAAAACATGCCACAATATTGGTTCGTGAATTATATTGCTCTTAAAGTGTGCGTATATTGTCGTACCTTCAATCAACTGGGGTCATATGCTGTGTGAATGTAGACTGCGCCATCGACTTATTAGACGAGTAGAACTTGCAGGCTATAGAACGCGTTGTAGTTAACATTATAATTAACTAATTAATTGCGATCAAGAGCAATGTTTGGGTTTCTGAAGTTTGTACGTGTGATAAATTAAATGTACACATAGTGTATACGAGTAGAACATACATTAGTCGACTATGTAATTCAATATTTTATGATAATTTATATTATATTGAGGGAAAAATGTGCAAGCCTAATTATTTATTAACACATTGCGTGCCACGTCGTTCATTTATGCTTGATATGGATATCGATGCTGTATCCAAATAGTCCATGTCGTTCATATATGTATGACAGACAAATGATACGAAATCCAAAAATAATAGTTATTCTTTTTGAACAAAAATATTGTATTCTTATAAGATATGAAAACAAATAAAACTTATTTATGCAATATTAAAACATTTTGAAGATGATTGTGGCTGCTCGGGACACTTATTACAATAATTGAAAACATTTTCGCTTGGTTTCTGGCTTGTATGCGTCCTTTCGAAGAAGAATCTTCTTCCCGTTAACGCTATCAAATAGATGGTGATAGGAAAAGTTGGAAGATCTAGATGTATCCTGCTGTACTCGTCCTGGCATATTCAGCAAGTCTGGCGCCAATTATTTTCGAAATACACGTATTTGAGTTCGGTTTTTGGACGCTTGTTTGTACAGGATCTAAGAGGTGCCTAAGTTCAATGCCAAGTTTCCCATTTGACCTGGAGAATTGTGGTATAAGAAGCCATTTACTCCGATAAGTATATGCCTGCCTTCCCTTTGTTGTACGCTATAACAGCCAAAGGTTTTTACGTTTTCTAGCCGTTACTGCTGGCTCAGTTTGGCTGGTGAGGTGAAGACGAGGAAGTTCCAGTGTTTTGGATGTTAGAATACTGTGCCTGATTCACCCAGAAGTAGAAGGTTGCGGTTTAGTATCTTCAGCATCTGTTATACGGTCGTTATTAGCGTATTTTTGTTGAATGTTTTTGGTAACATTATAAGCACATGTTTTGTAGACAGTAGCCTTACATCTCGAGTGTCTCTCCACTTTATTATACGGTACCATTTTTATCCTCTCGTCATACAATTTCTCCTCTTTTACATTTTCTCATAATGACTCCTTTGGGCATATGTTTCTTATTTGCCCTGAGTGTCTCTACAAGATGAGTTTGATCGTCAAGCATGGAATTGGCTAGTTCGAAGCTAGTGTCGAAATTAGCTACATATAAGTTTCTGCCTTCGTTTGCAAGTTTTATACACAGATCTAAACAAACATTCTTACCCAATCCGACTTCAGATTGTCCGCTGAAGATGCCCAAGAATAAATTTTTAGCGCCCATTTTATGCCGTAGCGATGTGCTTTGTTAGGTATGTTGTGTCTAAATATCAGACACCTCTCCAAGGAACTAGAGTTTTGCTTATGACTATAATATACCTTCAATAATTCATGAAATATTCTTTGTAGAATCAACTAAGGGCTGAATTTTATCAAGACGTTCTCCTGTCGGCATTGTTTCGATATTGTTGAAATATGACATACTTAGTAATAACTGACAACTATTTCTTGACACATGGAGTGTCTAGCCGGTAAATACCATGTTTAGCCTAATAAGCTTTCAAAGGATTTAGCCTAACGAAACCCATTCCTATGATTGACACTATTGTCAATCATAAAAATGTATTTATTTCTGCTGCATATGTTGGTATCCACTTACTGATGCGAGCATATTGTTTTTTCCTTTGTGATGCTAGTCTGCTGAGGAAATCTATTAGTTTCAGTGACAATGATGTCTATAACTTCGTCATTAACGAATAGGACAAAATCTTCTATGCGAGAGATGTCCTCTGCTAGATCTTTTTGCAGTCCTTGGGAACCAGTAAACTGAAACACTTTATGCCTTCCAACATATTCACTCCAAATAGAATTCGTTGTTGCTTCTTCAACTTGTTCCTGGCCATCCTGTTCTGCAATTTCTTCCATGGCTAATTCCTGAAGAGCATTTTCGACACATCTCTCATCAGTATCATCGATGTCATGGTCATATGATTCTTGTGAGACTGCCAAGGAATTATCAGGCTCGCTTCCTCGATCTAGGAAATAATCATCTGAATCCTAGTTCTCGGCGTCAGCGCTATAAGCTTCTATGTTCATTTCTTCAGCAAAAATATAAAAATGTGTAAAATATATCATATCTATTTGAATGCCTTTGTTTACACGTTCTCTACACAGATCTAAACAAACATTCCGTAGCGATGTGCTTTGTTAGGTATGTACTATCTGAATATCGGACCAGGATAAAATAATTCTTGAAATGCTGCAAAGAAGCAGGATAGCAATTAAGGGCAGAATTTTACCATGACGTTCGCCTGCTGATGTATGTTTGCATTAAGTAAATTACGGGCGAACACCCCTTGGGCCCCGCTGTAGTTTTTTACATTTGGCACTGACACAATGTGATAAAAAAATACGAATGTGATGTGATAATTTATATTTTACTACCGTGGTTGTAAAACGGCGAGTTACTATTTTTTTTGTTTTTCGTTTTGTTTTATATTAATCTATATACTCTATTTCAACATACATCATCAGTTACATAACAAAACTCTTAAATATACAACTTAGCTATATGGCTTTATCAAGTTATCCCAGATAAGTAGTGCATTTTACGATTGATTTTGAAACTTATGTATGTTAGATACGTACACCAATTAATATCATAGGAGCAGCCCTACTTAAAACGCGGTTAAACCATACAAATTACATCCGCTCGTTTGACTAAATGTTTAATTTCCAGTGGATTTAACAAATTTTATACTTCTCTTGAGATCTTAGATATAACTAGGGGACTAGGTACAGCAGAATCATAACCATATTAAATATTTCAAATTAATGTGAATTTAATATATATATATGTAAATGTTAATTTGTTTCTGTTATAATACTATTTTAAAATAATTATAATAAATTTTGAGTTGTAACTGGATTTTTAAATTTACTGCTATTGCATTAAATTTCATAGCGACTGAAATTATTTATAAGTGAAATCAATTAAAGTTACACATCGAATCACGGGACCAGTTTGTCGCTTTTCATTGTTAAGATGTAATGAAATTAATAATTTTGCCCTCCGACTAACCTTTCAAATTTAATACAGCAAAGGTCGAGTTAAAAAGGGACGTTTCGTTGGCGAAATGTCAGTTATTGATTATTGTGTATAAGTTGACTTTAATAAATTTTCAATTAAATGTCTGGATAAACATTAATATCAATGAAAATGTCACATCTTTACGACGGGCGGTAGATACTAAAGTGTACCTTTCAAATTAATTGTCGCTCGCAGCTAGCGTCAACGGAATTTATGGAAACTAAAAAGCTGCCGTCGGTAAATCATAAATAATTTGTACAAGCTGACTGCACGCTGTATATGGACATTACGACTGTAACAATGCGTTTAGGTCGGCAACAAGAAGCATTCTAACGCAGTTAATTAAGTCAATTGTTTCATTGGCTGGTGTGCTAATTTCTGAGGAGTCGCATATGGATGCGAACGCGAGATTGACGTCGTAGTACCAGAAGCTGCCGATAGGTTAATGTGGCGCTCTCGGCACTGGCAGGCTATCGACTGAGTCGTCTACTAGTGGTTGCTATGACGACCAGATTCGCTCAGGTTCAAGTACAGTCTAGCACAAAGTCGCCACTAATCGTCTAAATCGTGTCACAGGCTGTCGGGGAACCACCACTACCCCACACCTTATATGCAACTTGTGGAATGACTGAAGTGGCTAGAAATTCGAAAATCTGCGCTGTAACGTTCGCTTGAAATTTCATGTTTTAAAACACCGAGCAGTGAACTTATTCGTAGCGACATTTAATATATTAGAGCTGCGAAAGAATTTACACGACAATCTCAAACCGCTGAATAAGCTAACATAGCTTTGTATTCTATGCAATATTTTTTGTTCGCAAGTAAATTTCCTGTAACAATTGAAAAACGATGAAATTCGGAAAATTCGAGTAAATACTTTAAGATAACAATTTTGAACATTTTATATTGAGCTGTGATACCCAAACTTTGAGACGCGATACGATTGTAGGACAATAAATGTGCAGTTATTAGTTATTTCCTGTCTAATTGAATTTAAAATTTAAGTTACAAATGCCATAGGAGTTAACGATACTTTATGTTTGTCCCATTTTCTCATATACGTGACTACGATTTAAGGATATAAATGCGGAAGAAACCATTGAATGTTTAGAAGAAATATTTCAGTCTTCTTCAGTGCATTACATTTCATCGATCATAAATTCCATTATAGGACTCGGCCACATGGAAGATTTACCGATCGCATTGGGTCGTACTTGGCACAAATAATTCAACATATAATGTTCATAATCTCTAACAAGAAAATATACTGTTCGATTAATTATCCGCGCGATTTATACATCGCGTTGACATATATCTGCGACCTTGAGAGTACGAGTCACACAGAGACACAGACAGTTTAAAATGTTTATTAAGGAAATACAAATAATTAATCAGCTTATCTTGAAAAACGATTTATGATTTCGAATTTTTTATTGTGCCATTTATATGTACTGAAACGATTAATATTCTTACTATATAAAATACTAAAACTTCTTTATCAATTAATAGCAAATAATTTTTAAATACTCTTTTTTACAAAATATAATTCTAATTAAGCGTTAAAATATATGTTAATATGTTTAGTTTAATTTTTTTTTTCAAAAAATCATCCATTTTAAATTGTATTATCATTATCGTTAAAATTGCGAAATTGAAAATATGAGCCGTTTTGTAAATTATGAAATTTTTTCAGCTGGCTGTTTTCATTTGGTTTTAAGCCACGCGTGACCAACTGGTCAGATGCGATCGATTCTTCGACCCAGTTAAAATTTCCAGATGAGCCCGTTTGCAAGTATTACGACTAACACAAAGAACAGTTCGAAATTATCACCACTCTAGTCACTAAAAATATACAGCCGAGCATTAAATCAAATAAAATTGTAATTGTAATTTTAATTATATACTTGCAGATTTGTTGATATTTCTGTTAAACGTTGCAAGTAGCATTTTTACATTTTTGACCGTTCATATTTGCATAATTGTTATGTTTTTTTATAAAATATGCAGGAGAAGATATGAAAAGAGGATTATTAAAGTGATCAGTGACACTGTATAGAAAAGTAAACCCTTCAAAGACTGGCAGTTAGGAATAATTACACTACAAAAAGGACAATAGGCACACAATACGAACTCGGGGCAAAAAGAAGAACACATGATTTGATATTTGCACTAAAACAAATAGGCGAAAATGCACTAATGGGTTGGCAAGTACATATATGCTCCATAGACATACAAAAGCCCATTGATAGTATAATACGAGAAAAAATAGAGGAATCGACAACTTAAGGGCTGATCCTGCTTTAGGAGGCCTCAAAATATCGTTTTTGGGGGAATTTTTTTAGGGCAGAAAAAAATGAGCAAGTCTAGTGAACTTTTAGAGCATTTTATTGCATATTTGAGCATTAAAAAAAATATGTCGAGAAAAAAATATTTAAACGGAACCGATTTTTATGCACATTTGTGCAACACCTTTCAATTGCAATTTATAATCGGTGGGAAAGATGTAGCTCGTAATTTTTGTCTGAAACAAAAAAAAACACAGAAAATTGTAATTCTCATGTATTTTCTTCTATGTGAACTAAAAAAACCCAAAATCTTGAAATTCAAGATTTTTCTCAGGTTTGAAAATAAATGTGCTCTTTGCAGGAAGAGAAAATCATTTGAACCTGCTAAAAAAGTTGTTTAGAATTTTTTTTCATTAATCTTTTTAGTTCAAATCGAATAGAATGCTACTAAATCCAACAAAAGTTTTGTTTCGTTTTGATTGCTTGTCTAGTTTTCTCGCAATCACGCCCACCAGTTTAGAAAAATCGTAAAAACGAAAACTCGAGAAAACGCGCTCTAAAGTTTACGATCAGGAAAAATGACGGATTGGACTTTTGTCAGTACATAGTTCGGTGTTATGTGACTGCAGGGAGGGTGCTTCGTTTGTCCGAGCGTTCGTGCGTTCGTATATTTTTTGCTCGACACCTTACTGTGTTTAATGCTGTATCTTTGAAAATATTGCGAATTAGCCGCTATAATTTTTTATACATATTCTTAGATATATTAGCCATAGATTTGAGCAATAAAAAAAAAAACGATTTTTGAGCCTTCTAAAGCAGGATCCCCCCTTAATAGAGATGGCTAAAATTATGTACAGGAAGATTTGAGGAGCAAGCGTGATTTAGACAGGGCTGAGTATTAAGCCCAGTCCTATACACAGAGCAAAAAAAAGTTAAACCATATCCAATAAGTAACTGGAGAATGAAAACGATATAGACTACCGAACTAACATTCGAAGACGACATCGCGAAGCTAGGAGAAACTGAATGTAGAGAAACTGGCCTATAGCATAATATGAAAGATATTGATAAATAAACTGCGAGAAACGTAAAACAATGATAATAAGTTCTAAAGACAGTATAGATAGAAGGAACAAAAATGAAACTCTCGATCCAGAGAATCCAAAAAGGAGAATTTTCCGAAGATAATAATTATGTTTACATTCAATGTATAGGGGGTAAGTTACTCAAACTGGAAATATTACTTACTGACAAAACATTCACATTCTGTCCATGTGTGAAACACGCTGAACAATTAAATAAATAATATATCTTTCTGGTGGCTTCCTATTGCAGAGAAAAATTCAAAAGAGGCGGTGTGGGTATAATCTCTAAAACAGAATCAAACACCAAAGTGATTGATTATAATCATATTTGCGAAGAAAAATCTTTCGGAATGTGTTGCATCGAATATGCCCTTAATAAAAACGCTAAAATTCCAATTTGTGTGGTATATAGATCACCTAGTGCTAGTTTTGCAGTTTTCATGCTTAAGTTATAGTTATGGAAAAATTAAATCGGGACTTAGGATTGAAGCTGTGACTTGAACCAGAATTTACTGACGAACAATTATGGTAAAAATGCGAGAACATTATTAAACTTGTTAAAGGAATACAATCTGAAACGAACTAATCAACCCACGCGCATATCGAATAATATCCGTACCTGCATAGACAATATTTTTACTAATAATGAAACTTTTTCGTACATACCAACTCATTTCGGTGAAGTATGTTAATACATTAATTGATAACGACATATAGTATGGTGGATCATTTGGCTAAAGTAATATAAAATTATTTAAAAATCAGGTTACTTGTGTAGAGTGGTGCCAGCTTCTCACTATTAACGCAGACCTGGATCTGTTGTATTATATGCTACACAATAATATACAAGAAAATTTTCAGTTTGTTTTCCCAATGACATCATTCAAATCCCAAACTAAAGAGCAATGATTAGATATCACCAGAACTACATGCTTCTTGCTTAGTTAAAGAAATGGCACAAATTAGCAAACAAACATGGACTTTTATAAATGTCGGCATCAAGACTTAAAAACATCTAACTATAAATAAATTAAGTATCAGAAAAAAATTACAATAATAGACTGATGAAATAACATGACGCATTATTAACGAAAACCAGAAAAACTAAAAAAAAGTAATTTTATTCAAATGGAAACAGAATTAAAGAAGCGAAGGCCAAATGTAATATGTTTAACGACTCTTTATACAAACGATCAACAGCATTCGCGCTCCGGATTAAAAAAATTAAAGAATACTGCTCAGCAATCTTTTTACCTATATCCTACTACACCTAAGGAAATATCAACTATTATTAAATCGAGTATTGGTAACATCATTTTGGTTGAAATTCGCGATATAATATCCCATCCACTGTAGTTGATAATAAATAAACGTTTTTTAGAGGGCAGCTAGCCCCACATACTAAAGCAGTCAAGAATTGTGCCAATTTATAAGAATAAAGGGGACACAGCTTATATAAGAAAATATAGACCAGTATCTGCAATACAATTCAATCAATTCGGTAAAATATTTAAATGTAGTTTTAATGATAGACTGAATTCATACCTAGAGAAATAGAACAGAAACAGAACTGAATCAAGCGTTAAGACACATTTACGATTCCTTCAACAACAAAGAACACTTTATCATTCGATACCGTCAATCACAGCCTGCTATTGCAAAAATTATATAATGTTGATGTCAGAGGAGCAGCCTTTGACTGGATTAAATCTTTTTTAACAGACAGGATGCGTCAGGTTGAGATTCACGGTGTTCGCTCTGACATAGGATATACAGTCATTACTTAATATCTTCATTAAGGGTCTTCGGGAACCTCTTGGCAAAGTTGGCGAGGCTGTTATCTATGTGTTTGTATCAGGTATTTCAATGGCGGAATCTATGGAGAGAATCAAGAAGTTTACTAACAAGGTATCCAATTGGTACAAAGAAAAAACCATGAGGTTAAATTCAGAGAAATCCTGCATAGTACATTTTTTTACCAAAAATAAATCTAGCAACGACAGCATTATGCTAACAATCGACAATATATCTATCAAAAATGTCTTGCATACCAAGTTTCTCGGAATAGAAATAGATCAAAAAATGACGTGGAAGAAGCACATAGAAATGTTGTTGCCGAAACTGAGCACTTCTTGTTTCATTATAAGAAATATCACAGGAACTGTGTCATTAAAGATCTTTGAAATGTTATACTTGCATCTCGAGTTTTGTGGTAGAAAAAAGGGTAATAATGTACCTATTGTACCTATTGCTCAATTTGGCGTCAAGAGCACACTGTAAAGAAAATTTCCGTAAATTGGTAATATTAACTGTACCTTCCCTTTATATCTATTGCTTGCTCTGCTTCATTAAAAAATATAAAACGGCAAGAAAAAGTAAAGAAATCCACGATGATGACACCCGATATAGTGCTTTTCTTTAGGCTTATGCTACGACAGAGGAGTCCCGGATGCATTGGTGTCAAATATTTTAATAAATTAACTACAATAAATCACAGTTATTCACATATGAAACTGCTAAGGTTCAAATTTGAATACAAAATGTCTTCTTCTAAATAAGTGTCACTGTACAATCCATGTCTATATGTAAGGACCAATACAGAATATATATACATTATAATAATTCTTTTCATCCTTTTCTTCAAATAATTTTGAATTAAAAATAGAACACCATAATTGCCAGCTCATTGTTCACAACAATTATTCACTAACAACATTAAAAACGAGCAAAATAGCACATACAATCAACGGAATTTTAAGAGCACACTGTAAAGAAAATTTCCGTAAATTGGTAATATTAACTGTACCTTCCCTTTATATCTATTGCTTGCTCTGCTTCATTAAAAAATATAAAACGGCAAGAAAAAGTAAAGAAATCCACGATGATGACACCCGATATAGTGCTTTTCTTTAGGCTTATGCTACGACAGAGGAGTCCCGGATGCATTGGTGTCAAATATTTTAATAAATTAACTACAATAAATCACAGTTATTCACATATGAAACTGCTAAGGTTCAAATTTGAATACAAAATGTCTTCTTCTAAATAAGTGTCACTGTACAATCCATGTCTATATGTAAGGACCAATACAGAATATATATACATTATAATAATTCTTTTCATCCTTTTCTTCAAATAATTTTGAATTAAAAATAGAACACCATAATTGCCAGCTCATTGTTCACAACAATTATTCACTAACAACATTAAAAACGAGCAAAATAGCACATACAATCAACGGAATTTTAATTGAAATCCTGGTGAAAAATGTTACAGTCCGTACAATAAAATGTGCATGAAATATATTAACAATTTGCCTTGTTCATCGATACAATTTAATCATTCCTATTTACATAGCTTGCATAACTGCATCACGGGCGCTCGAGAATAGTTCCAATTAACTAGATTAATGCACCGAAATGGTTGGCATCCCGTTTTATAAATTTAGCTAAGGTTGCGCTGAAACAACATAAGCGCGCCATCTGCGGGACGAAGATACAATTATTAGACGCCACAATTAGAGATTGCCTGAAATTCTCAACATTAAACACATTACTATTATTAGTCATCTTGTTCCATATAAATTAATATGTGTTCGCTCCAACTCTGTCTAGCAATATATATAAAAACGTCCATCCTGTCTGACTAGGCGGTTGTGAAATTGATGTAATTGCGGCCACAATTTGTAATCGCGATATCAGATGCAACGTTAATTTGTATATCTTAAATTATTACTAGAACAATAGTTTTACTATTTGGCAGATTAATTTATGAAATAATACTGTTAGACTATTTAATATTTATTTGAAATCGTAATCCGACATAATGCAATTAGTATATGTGCCACAGTAAAGCATATACATTAGTAGATCTTACTCTGATTGTCAATTATTATTGATAAGGCCACCAATATCAATGAAATGAAGTCCCAATTGTTTAAATTTTTTGATCATTATTTTGGATCGAGAACTTAATGGAAATGATTTTCGAAATCAAGTTATTTTGCATGATGTATGGGAAATGAATATACATTACCTTTCTGTATAATGATTTTGAACGAGGTTCCGGTTAAATGTAAATCATCACACTTTCATTTCGCAAGACTTAATTTCTTCAAAACCACTACTCATATTGCCTACAATATTCATAATGCACAACAAAAATAGGTGCCAATTACAATAATTCTTTTTGTCAACATTTGGTAACTTTTCATACAGTCATTCTATAGTTATTGGTCCACATAAATCACGATCTATTAAAAGGCCTTCAGATGTTTCGGAAATATCTCGCTAAATTGGATAAATATATTAACGGCAATATTTTATGGTAATAACGTCCTCGTTGAATATTAATAAAACGGCGCAAATTCCAGATATTTAAACGTTGTAACAAAACGTATAATACCACCAACTATTCAATACACTTAATCATAGCACAGAGGCATTCCCTGCATTGTCTAAGGGATCTCCGGGAATAATTCCGGAATCTGTTACGCGGCGCTTATTCGAAGAGGGAACTTTTGCTGCCTTTGTCCGTCTCTTTCCGACCCCGTCAGCGCGAAAAGGATGCACCGCGTGTTACAGACGTGCGTTTTGGCCAAATGGCCACTCGCGATAATAATTATATCATGCACATTGTGCATGTGTCTACTCTTGCTCTTACTGTTTCGTTTATTGTTTTATTGTTGGCGATAAATACGGACCGTTAGAGATCTTGCCTTGCATATTTATGGTTTTGATTGCATATTATACCGAAGAATTTTGTGAAATAAACAAACTGGAAAATAGAAAATTATATGATGAAAAAATAAATAAAAATAAAGAGATGAATATTTAAATTAGGAGTAAGAATTCTAAATGTAATTTTATTTCCAAATTATACTTTGTTTATCCCGCGACATTTTTCAAACTCCTTCTACCGTTCTATAGTTCATGTACTTAAAACTGATACCATGTTCCCTCTTAGACCACACCCCAAGTACTTACTCACCTTTGCTAATAGTTCAATACTCCCTTCAACTCTATCGTCTCACTCCTTACCGCCAAACCCCTCTTAGAAATTCCATTTTAATTTATTTTAATCAGAAATCTTTGTAGCTGTCATCAGTGATAACGCTCTCAATTGCACAACAATTGTCAGAAATCAATACTATTTTCATGTGTTTAAAATCTGTATAAAATATTATTCATATTTATTATTATTTGTTTTCATTAAATAATTTTTCCTCACAACTTTTTATCTTAACAGATTCTTTAAAGCCAATAGTTATTCATATTTTGCACACACGCACGGACGTAATTTCGAAAATAGTCAGAATCAATTTAGGGAAGATCAAAACGTGTATATTCGTTAAATGTAAAAAAATCATGATTACTACACTTCCTTATGAGTATAAGAAAGTTAAAAGCATGTAATTGGTATTCGCGTTAAATTAACAACAACGACCGTACTAATTCAACGCCCAAATTGTATATAAAAAGATTACTGAAGGCATTCTCGCGATGGAATCCTCCTTTGGCAACGAAATCATCGCCTAGTTCCTCTGTTACGCAGTGTTATGGGATTTCAATTGCAAAGTATCAAAAACACTTCCCAACTTTACTAACGAATTACATATGTATATCCTTAGAGTCTAGATCTGAGATATAAGACTATATATGTGTTTCGCAATAAAGTAATAAAAAGTAATTGCGTTATTTTACATTTCGCAATTCAGTACAGTAAAATGCAAATTTTCGATTACATGTCACTTTACGGACGGCGTCGTCCTTAAAAATATCGATTGGACAAACATATTCGCCGGTATTGGATGTCTATGTAAGCATATAACAAAAACAAATGTGACCAGCCGCCTTAGATTGCTTGCAGTGCCGATATTAGTTTGGTCGGTGCAGCGACGCCTTCTTTATAGCTCAATCCGCCCCAAGGTACACACAGAACACCCCAAACTCATACCAATGCAACACGTGTCACTACATACATTCAAATATATACTTTGGAAAATGTAGCGATCGTAATTTCGTTTTATTTTATCTGTTGGCTATAGATTAGGCGATGTTTACATTAAGGTTATTGGTGTCCCCATATAAAAGGGGACGTTAATATTATAGTGTTTCATCTTGTTCGTTTATTTAGCGGGACTCGGCGTTTTCATTATCGAAGGAAAAACAGCCAAACGAATATTTAGATTACAAAATGTGTCGTACACGCAATCACCTCAAGGAGATGGGTCTGCTCAAAAATACCAACAAAGCAAATGTCTTTCGTCTAATTAGTAATGACCTACATGCATTGTCTTTATCCGGCCTGCTCAACTGCCTGTGAAATTTTATTGTTAAACATAACAAATATAACACCCAGGTTCAAATATAATTAACAATAAAATTCAGATACACCCCAAATCGTAATTTTTCTACTCAAGAATCCATATTGAAGCTGAATCTACATCTAGAGAATATTTCGTTTATCAATTATAATATTATTATTAACGTTTCCCTTATCTACCGTTAGGTGTTAAGGTTCTTTATAATCCTTTCACGTTATCCATTACAAACCTAAATATCTACAAGTCATTCTTTTCACTTTTCAATCAGTCTGTACCTTCACTAGTTATCGTTTTGTATCCTCCTTGCCCATTCTTTCTTATTATGTGCTAGACTGGTGCCCTTATTCGCTTATCTTCTAAAATTGGTGTCATTTGTTTATCCCGCGTTATTCTCAGTCTTCCTCTTAATTTTTCTATTGTATTCTGGCCATTCACACTTTTCTAACCATTTTTTCTTATCATGTGCTGAGCCATTTTAATTTTCTATGGATTATATCTGTTTTTATTGGTTCCGATTTAAATTCTTCTCTTATTTAATTATTGTTTAATCTAGCTCTCTTTTTGAAACTCCACTTATCTCTTAAGCCCTTCATTTCCATTGCCTACTTTTTACGCTGTTCGAAATATTGTATGCTGTATGATTTTCATGAAAATCCAGAGACTCATCCTCTCTCGCCTACGATGGAGCCATCATCTGTTCAGATGAAATATACAACGTCAGCCAGATAACAATCATTAATTACAAGAATAACAACCAGTAAATTCTTCTTCTCAAAGGAACTCGTGCGGAAATTTCAAAATCAAATGATATTGATTAATCAGGTGACATCCAAGCATCTTAACCAAAGAAACCACCGACGTAGCTGAAATAAGTGCTTATTATTTGATGATTCCACACACAGCCGAATAAATCGTTTTTAAGTTACCCTAGACACGTCCTTAATGTCCTTCGAGATTAAAAACATTACATTGTTTTTAGATTTGCAGGTTAGTCAGTTCAGCATAAATATAATAACAGTAACCTAACTGATGGATAGAGATATTGCGCGAGACAGCATTAATACATGATGGAATAAATCTGTGTCCATCTAAAATAAGTATACTTAACTGCTTTGGTTATATACCGTTTATTTACAGTTCCTGAGTATTCTCCCATTATTTTAATTAATTGAAAACGGAGATAATATTGATAGAACTATGAGTATCTAATTGGTTGGCATGTAATGACGACATTATATACATGGATATCCAACCAACGATACAATGACAAATTTAAGCTTCTTGATTTAGAAGGCACCATATTTGTGCATCGTTGCCGACTTGACACAAGCTTTATAGACAATTAGTTACGATATATTATTAACAAAATTACAAAAGGTTGCAACCTATATCGGTTTATTTCTATGCAACAACAATCGCCTACGTACTTCCAGGAGTGGGACTAAAGTGTGAGCTTGGTGCAGTTATGTGCCAAGTCCGTGTTCCAGCTATGCCAATGCAAAATCTCAAATTAATTGAATCTATCGCTTAACAAGTATTAATTAATTGTAACGACACTGTCAAACCTTTCGACCTATAGGATACAAAAATCGTTAACTTTTTACACCCCACTGTACATACGTACACCGTGTGGTCAAAAAGTTTTCAGATCAGAATAGAATGTGAAAATATTTTCAAATCTTTGATGGGAACAAACAAAATTCAATTAAATAATTTGAAACAATAAAACGTGTCAAAACCAAAAAATTACTTTTACATTGTATTTAATGTTCTTATTGATCCTGCACGACAATTCAACTTACATAAAAGGCAATCGACTCGTCAGAAAAATAGAATTATTGCGCATTAAATGAAACCAAGATGATTAAAGATGTTATTTTATTTTAAAATCTATTTGAAATTTTTCGGTTTTTAAATATTATATGATCGCAAAATTTGACATTTGCCAAAAATGTGGTAATTGTCATCGATTGTAAATTACTGTTTAAAATATTTACGGAGAAATTAATAATGACTCCAATGAAGAATAAGTTTTTGTGGTAAAAACCCTTTACGGTTCAATCTACGATATACTTTTATAATAGATTGAGTTTGGTTCAGTTGGATTGCATTGGGTTGACCGTTTGGGTTGGGTTGGATTCGATTGGGTAGTGCTGGGATGGATTGGGTTGGTTTCGGTTGGGTTTGGCGTTGGTTTGGTTTGGTTGGGTTGGTTTGGATTGGGTTGGGTCGGCATTACTTATATCAAGACGGCCATTTATTTTAAATAGAAATCCTTTATATTGTTTTTTCACAATATTTAAATTTCTAATTACTTAATTACTTATTTATGTAATGTAAAAATGATGGCACCTGTCAATGGGGTATACACTGTTAATGCCTATGTTCGACATTGAGACTGGAAACCCGGTGTATATATTTCATATAATTATAGTTTATATTTAATGTTAAGTATCAAATATTTTTAACTTTTACTGTTACAGATTTTTGATGAAAATTTTGCCATTTCAATTATTGACAGTTTCAAGGTCCAACAAACTACATAAAAAAATTGTTTTATTTAATGTTTTGTTTACAATTCAATTATTTATAATAATGTATATTTTATAATACATTTTCGCTATGTGATTGTTTTGATTTTTCTGTTGTTTGATGTTGATACAAAGTTGCCTTTTGATACCATTTGATTTCCAGCGATGTCCTTTTATTAGCTTTTAATTTTTTTCGTTAACATTTTTGAAAAATTGTTTCTGATTTTTTGAAATGTGCGTTTTATTAATATTTTCTAACAATTAGTTTTATTTACATTTTCTATTGATTCGCTTTTTTATATTTTTTGATCTTTTGGTGTATATTTTTTGTACTTTTTAACAGTTTTAAATTTTTTTTTAAATATGCGTTATGGTAAATTTTGACATTTTGCATTTTTTGCATTATTATTTAAAATTTTTTTTTTTTATTAATTTTTGTTTTGTGACAATTTAATTGTTATACCTTGTTTAACAATTAACGGATGAAAGAGAAATAATGGAGATATGAAAAAATTACTTTCAGAAATTAACACAACTACAAGAAATTGAACGACGAGGGACGAAGCGAGAGCTCAAGAACAAAAAAATAGAACTATAAATGATAGAAAACTATGCAAGAATTAACAGATGCCATTGAAATATGGAAGCACATGGACTGATCATATTACGGCGGAAATGGTTACAAAAATGGGAGGCGTAGGGAGGAACTTGCTTCTATTGAATCAAGGGATGAAAATGAACAAGGGTAAAGCAAAAATTATGGAATTAATTAAATTAAAATTATCCGAAGAAACGAAAGGGACACAAATAAAATTAAAAAGTGAAGATATCAGATCAGCAATTAGCAATATCTAGGATTTATGAAATAGGTAGTCAGGAAGTAGACATCAATAACAGATTGGAGAAAGCAAACAAGGTGCATTATGCAATGAGTAGGCATTTAAAAATAAAAAGGAAATAACAGATTTAACAAAAATGCAAGTGTACAAAATAATATGACAATATCAAAAGAAAAAAATCAAAATTAGAGCAGCAGAAATGAAATATTTGAGGGAGCAACTAGAAGAGAGAGATTTCGATGCAACAAATTAGGCAAGAAGATGACAGAAGTTGAGTGACAAAATACCGACCAAACAGATTTGAAACCTATATGGAAGGCCAACGGAGACTTGGGATTATATAATAGGAAAAATTTCAAAGAAGGGAATAAGATTGACAGACTCAAGAAAAGTTGAATCACCTTGACACATTTCGGAAATAAGTAATAGGTATTCGGTCCCATTTTCATTTGTTTGAAGGAGCTGAGGATAAGCCCGTAATGCCCAGACATTCTATGATCTTTCATGAGGATTATTAATTGTCCCGGTTCGGGGATTAAAATTTTGTATATGCTCACTAAATCACCTACTAGGCATCCACTAGGTAACACAGGTATGTATTTTTTAGAGACACAGAGCTATGGAGATTTCTCTAACTTTGGCTCGAATAATGGTTTTCCTCGAGATGACTGACAAGGCTACTCGTTTACACCAATGGTAGACAGAGAATATGAGTAGATAATTGTTAGCGTCGTATAAAGAAAAACGAGAACATGATTGAGATATATTAACTTTTATTTAATTTTTCTATAATTTACGTCAAATTATTTTTGTTAATGTAGGTTGTTCAACGAACTTACTATGAATTTATATAAATTTTCTAAAAATATTAAACTACTAATGCGAGTACACAATTGTAGATTCCCAGTGTCCATGAAATTATTTAAGACTAAAAACACGGTCCTTACGTGATTGTTATTACTTCATGTTTGATTCATCGTTATGCTCGTTTACCATTATTATATCCGTTCTGGGAATTTATAACCCACTTTCCCGTGCTATACAGTTTGTATGTGGATCAACAGGCTTATCTGGATTACATATATTAGAAAATATAACTAAACACATTTTACGGCAGAGAATCGTAGCTTAAATTAAAAAATACGAAATGGAAATGTTGTCCCGATTCTGTAACAACATAATCTCCCAATCTACAAACTCTCCGTACAATCCGGCAAATAATTTGTTTTCCATTGTGCAGTTTTTATTTACACAAAATATGAATAATGTCGGCAAAAGCACTTCTCGAAAGTGCTTTCATACGAACACGGTTTTTTTTTTGTTGGCGTGAATTGTATTTTACTTCGATCGGTTTTGAGCGTGTGTGCCGGCAGAACACGAGGCGTTGACAGAAAGGATATTAGACGTTGCTCGTCCTGACGCTCATCTACCGATTCCATTGGCTCTTTTCCGGTCTGTCAATCACGAAGGAGAATTCTATAGACCGCGCGGCCGACGCTATATCTAATTTCATATGTTCAAAGCTGCGCAAATTACACTAACTTTGCGGTGAATATAATTATATCGTGTTACTTACTGCGCGAAATTAAATATATGCTGCGGAGCATACTTTTAACATGTCAAAAATAATTGGACAGGAACTAAAATCTAGTCAATTTTTGATGTGAATAAGTTTTCATATTCATGTT
Source organism: Geotrupes spiniger (assembly GCA_959613385.1). Taxonomy (NCBI): domain Eukaryota; kingdom Metazoa; phylum Arthropoda; class Insecta; order Coleoptera; family Geotrupidae; genus Geotrupes; species Geotrupes spiniger. The sequence continues at coordinate 44,057,141 of OY390731.1, read as the reverse complement.
CAGAAACTATACAGTTTTTTTAACTTTCCATGTCTTGGTTTACTGTGCCTGGAAAATGTAGGTCACTTGGTGGTGTTGGATTACAACAATTACAAATTTTCCCATATAATAACTAGGTAAACTAGTCCGTAATTTCCGTAATTTGAAATTTACGTTTTATATTTTGTGTTCTTTTGATTTCTGTCTTTTTTTCAATCTGCTTTTAACTTTTAATCTTTGACCTAAGCAGTATCTCTGTCACGTTAACAGTTTGAAACTGCAATTAATATGAAGTTTGACAATACTGACCTTAGTATACAATACTACCAACATGATTACAATTCTTTGTGCTTTGTGTTAACACAACCCAACCCAATCCAACCCAACCCAACTTCACGGGTTCGGTTGCAATAAAAATGCAAAAAATATTAACAATGGCGAACAATGTCGAAGGTAAAATGTAGAAAGTAAATTACAAAATTGTAATAAAATGTAAAAAATCATCATCATATATTTCGTCACTTTATATGGCGAAATATATGAATAAAGTAAAAAATATTCAAAATTTAAAAATTTTCAGGATTCCTATACTTTCTTATACATAAAGTAATATACAAACAGCTACATTTGAAATTTCAAACTATTAATCACTTTGTATTATGGACAAACAATAGACATTTTTTTTATTTCTAACCAGAGAAATTTCCTTCAACGTTTATGTCGTCGAGCACATTTAATATGAAACAATTTTTAAATATAAAATTATTGCATAGACCACAAATAAACATTGCTACAAAATTTCATTAAAGAACACTACGGTAATGTAATCGCTGGGATTAAGTTGCTAAGAACATTTTTTTCAGGAAAAAATGTAAAAAAAACCGATCACGTAATCATAACCAGCCGACGCCGACGTGCGATTCGATCCGATATCGATCGATTAAGCCGTGTTTACCACCACCATATTACAGAATAAATTTAATTGCACTCACCCCGATGGCTCGGACGTTTCAAAAGCGCGCCCATCGTTCACCATTCCAACGGCATCGACCCAAAATTGTCCACGAAACACGCATTTTTGATAAAAAATCCAACGCGCTTTGCATCACAGGCAAATGAGTTTTTAAACCGAGCACATCGACTCAAAAACCGAGTAATTGTCTTATTCCACGTTATTACCGTTTGCGCGACGATTCGACGGCAGCAACTCCCGTTTTTCGCCTTTCGAATTAACACAATTTGCACAATAATCGCGACGGACAGATCCTAAAACACGAGCGTCTACGCAACCACTGAATGACCACACCGATCGTATCGGTCAATTGTTATCACGGGTGCCCTGATTATCACTTAATGTGCAAAAAACCGAAGCGTTCTTGGTGAGTTGTCGAGAGTTGTGGGGCAAAAAACGTCGAAGGTGTCTTGGATTTAAAACGTTGGAAACGACACTTCACGGACAGATAGTGTACAAGGAATTGTTTTGAAGTAAATTTTGACGACGGGTGCGCTAAAGCTATATAAACCCTAGAATTATTTTATATGATATATTGAGAACGAAAATGTGAAAAATTTGAAAATCAAAAAAATGTTTAATGAGTTAATAAAATAACAATTTTCATGTAAAGCTGTTTTAAAGTTATTAAAAATACAACAATTTTAAAGGCACTATTTTTAGTAGTTTGTTTGTTATTCAAAAAATAAAATACGTACAAAATCTCTATGAACAAGTATTACAACAAATATTAGGTTTCTAATATTTATTCGATGTTAGTTGGAAAATTTAGAGAAAGAAAATCTGCAGTGGTCTCCACCGAACTTTCTTGTACTCACTTATACTCCCATTTTCGAAAGAACTTTTCAAATAATTTTTTTTTAATTTCAATATCTAACCTATATACGAACAATTTTTGCGTCAACGCGAACCGTTTTCGAGATATAGAAAACGATAATTTGAGTAAATCATCAACGCCGGGTTGCACTTTTTTGAATGCCTTATGATTTGTTATATAGCACGCTTCGCGTTTTAGTTTGACTGCCCCATTTATTACTTTGTTATATAATGTATGACTGACACTCTTTTCTTATAACGAAAACGGTGGGTTTATAAAAATCAAAAGACGTTGAACTTTTCAACAAAATTATTTGAATAGTTGTTTCGAGAAATGTTTCATTTGATGGTAAACCGCCTTTGAAAAATTATTTATGGTCGTTGTTAAGTGTCAGTTACATATTTACAAAGACTTTTTTCGCAAATTTGAAAAGCTGTTCTTTGGTGAGTCCCTGCATCCGATGGCAGGTTCTTATCCTCGAACTGAAGGGGATGGCGTAGCTACCAACGTAACTTGACACAAGGAATCTGGTAATATATGTATAGATAAATATAACAAATCATGTACTAGTATAATATATATTTATATATTTTTTTTCGTGATATATTATACTTGAATTACACATGTCTATAAAAAAAATTAATATTGCAGACAAAACTTTAGTACCCTATTGAGAATAAAGAAATGTTAACTGTGATGTTTTGATGTAAGCAACTTGTTCACTCAACTTATCTGGGAGTTATTTTCACATTTTAGAATACTCAAATCTTATTAAACGATATGGCTACGTCAAGAAGCTGTTTAAATGACATTTTCAGGGAGTATACTCCAAAAACCCCAGGAAACCAATAAATGAGTTTATGCGATGTGTGTACCTTTGTTACTTTTGCATGCACACCAAGCACCAGAATATGACGTGAGCTTCAGAAATTGCTTGCAAAACCTCCTGTAAATACACAAGGCAGTGGACGTCACATAAAGGAGTCGCATAAAGTTTCAAGTTCTCAAGATTTAGACAGAACAAAAAATCACTTTGGTGACTGCTATTTCAGTTCAGTGTAGTTATATGGCATGAACCCAACAGAAAATGATTTATAAAGATTCGACCCTTATTCCACTCAAGTGATGTTTCTCACTCTCATTTTTGTGAACTTCCACAGGAAGACAATGCAAGTACCAGTACAACTGACGAAAATGACCTTACATTTGTAGACAAAAATTGTAACCCTGAACATTTTAATCAAGATGAGCTAAGTGAACTCAACCTTTCCAAAGAATCTTTTTTATCTTGGGTACAAAGATAACAATGTACCGTGCTTCAATTAGAAAATAATATTAATTTTACACTCATATAGGTGGCCTTCTTAATAAAATAGCAATAAATAGCATCCATTTGAATGGCACGGTTTTATATTCGTACACACTTCCAAAAGATGCTTAAAATGTGTCATATTACAGAATGATAATAAACACGGTTCTATTTCCGTTGCTCACAGTTGCACAAGTTCGGAGCAAGAATATCAGACAGTTTTATTTGTACTAGAGAAAATATGTTACCTAAATCACCAATGGCATACCTGCGTCGATTTGAAAATAGTAATCAAGGCATCAAGGTGAATACACTAAATATGCACGTTTTTGTACTTGTGTTGTGGTCCAGCAGAGTTGTGGATGATACTTGGTTAAGAAGAGAGTGGCGATCAAGAGACACAATGGAAGTAGGGAAACATAATATTATAAACTTTCCGTTTGTTCCTAGGAACAACCCCCCCCCCACTACTTATTATGCTCAGACTTTAAGAACAATTCTTAAGTCTTTGAGGCACGAGAATTTTCGACCAAAAAATACCCTACATGCACAATTAATAAAATTTTTAAAAATTCTGTACTATTTTGATAGTACCTTCCAAATGTTGTATAAATAACAAAGCTGTTTTGAAATTTTTTTATTTATTATTCGATGCCACAAATGGCTTTTTCTATCAATCTCGTACACTTGCTTCAGATGATCGAGTTTGTCAACACTATTCATGTGCTTGTTGTAATCCACTAAAGCTAGTGGAGACGGGATATTGTCTTTCTTGCCAGTTTTGTCTTATCTCTTTACTGTTGCATCGCTGTCTATACTGTGGCAGTTCGATATCAAATGTACAGCTCTCTTGTCCATCCACTTTACTGTATATATTCCCGTATCACCGGTATGGTAGTCAAAATCCCCCTGCTTTAAGTCCTTATCGGTTTTAAAACGAGGAAGTTTTCTTCTAGTACTATTTATAGTTGCAGAAGCATAAATATTGAAATTCTTTAACTCTTCCATTAGCTGTAACTGGAAAAATAGTTATCGAAATAATATCGAGTTTGTCCAGTCCCTCACTCAGTGTCTTCATAAAATTCGTAGGTACTGCTTAATTGACCTCCGTCCCTTAAACTTTATCATTGATTCATCAACTGCCAAATACTCTGTTAGGTTATAAGATTTTATGAAGTTATTTTGCACCATTTCATATTCATGACTTTGCTAATGTAAGGATCGTGTAAATCTGGCGCTGAGGACCAATAATCACGGTAGCTAGGTAATACCTTTATTCCCATCATTATATTCAGTCCAATAAATGCCTTTATTTGAGTTTCTGTCGTAGGTGTGTATGTATGTATGCCAATTTTCAGCTGATATTGTTGTGCATACAGGTTTGTTTGGAGAACTATATGCTGTATAATCTCATCAGAAATAAATAAGGCAAATAGATCCCCACGCAGCTGTTGTACAAAATCTGGCAAGTTACAGTCTTCCGTAAAAGAAAGTGGTTTTTGCACTTGATTGGTCTTACTCCACTGTGGAGGATTTCGAACAACTGGCTGAATTGGCATTGTGGCTGGTTGAACTGGAATTATATGTTTTTTGCAATTGCAGAAAGAGGAACATCCGCTATCTGAATTCGAAGCAGAAATAACAATTTCAGAATTTGGGGTGAAACCAATATTTTCTGTTTCTGAATCGTCATCTGATTCAGCAGTAGATTCAAGATCAGAAGGTATGCCAATATACAATTCATTCATTAATTCCTCTCTTGTGAGACCACCAACAAGGCGCAAACCATCCATGATGTCTACGAAATTAAAAAAAGGTGTAAGTAGCTGCATGGTGGTATAAATAAGGGACTCTGGAAAAGATCTCGAAAATTATTTTAAAAAATGTAAAGAATAACTAGCTTGTAATAAGGACCACTTACCTAAATATACCGTCTAACGATAAATGCAAAAGACAATGATTATAAACAAATTTGGATATTTAACACAAACAGAGGCAAAGAACTCGTTGATAACCTCAAAAAACACTACAATGAAAATTACAAAATTGAACCGCACAGGCCATCTAATACCGGTTCACAGGACCTAAAGGTTTGCTTCCATGCTAATGGAATAATAATGTGTGTAATCACATTTAAAAGGTGGTACTGATAATGTACCACTATGCACCTAACCATATAACATTGATGGTACAAATTATGTACCACTGTGCCTGAAGGAGTTTCCAGATTATTTTTTTTGAAAAGGTAAAAGCTTTAAGCTAAAAAAAATTAGATGGTCCACAAATTAGAAAATTGATGTAAGGTCCTAATTTCATAAATGCAATGAATAATTCGGAATCATCCTGATCTGACATTTGTTGAAATTATAAAAAACTTTCTGGAAAATCATAGATCGGAAAATTACTCTGTCTTAGTTAATATGATATGTTAAATAATTTTAAAATGGTGGGTTGTAAAATGAACAGAAACATGCACTGCTTTTTAGCCTTCTGGATAGATTTCTAGAGAATCTTAGTTTTTTATAGCTAAGAACATGGGGGTGATTCCATCAGAACATGCCCTGCCAAGGTGTACAAAATAACATCACGAAATGTGAAGGGAGTTTTATTCAAGTAAAATCATTTCCACATGCCACATTTTCCGAATTTTACGGAGGACTGCACAGTGTCATCGAATTTTGCCGTATTATGTTATTTGCGAAATCCTCAACAACGCAGGCAAGAAACTAGTCTCAGAAGCACAAGCCACTGTACAATTTCTGGACTTATTTTCCACCACTTGTATATGCTATCACCAAACAAAGTACTCTTGACAAGCATGTTTTTAATAAATAGTGGAGGTAACCTAAATTCAATACAAGGTGCAACGTTCCTTAAAGGAAACAAAATACATATTCTACGTTTGCTGCATTGGCATTAGAAGAATTTTTGCTACTTGAAAGTTTTGCATTCGTAAACATTGCCATATTATTATTCCAAGTCGTCCAACATGAAAATTGCAGGTTTATTGTAATTATAATTCGTAAAATATTTTAATTGCTACTGATTTGCCGGATAGGGCTGTACTGGTAATATAATTGCAGTAGTTTACTGTTTTATTGCGGATAATCTAAAAATTACCATTGATTAGTTAGAAATAACGAAGTATTTGATTCTTGTTTCTCGACAAATTACAAGCTCGGATTATCATTTGATTTGGCGGATAGTGTTGTTTCGGTTTTGATCAGTATTCGTCCAGCATATACCGCTCTGTTTAGGAAAAAGTGGTATAATGTTTATACGACGGCCTTTTTTTGATGAATTTGTGTTCCGGCGCCACGTGTTCTTTGCTATAAATGCCAAGTCAATTTAACCTCCGCGACTTTTATTTCTAGGAAGTCACTTAATAGTTCAATCGTGCTGGAACTCGCCCCAAAATCTATATATATCTTGGTTAATATTTAAAAATGTTCGATCTAGGTTTTAATTATCTTCATATGTTTATTTTAAATTTATTGCATTTCAACTTTAGATTGGAACATATGGACTAATGTTGACTTATAAACAATAATAATAATAATAATAAAACAACCTGTTTCTCAATCTCAATTACATTCATATTTTCATAGTATTGGGAGACGACTTTAAATAGTATAGAAACGCCACACCGATTTTCGGGCGTTTTTAGTAAGTAGCTCATCATTTTACGTTAGCGTGGTAATGCACAACATCCAGAAAAGTGGGACGTAACATCAGTTTCCATTCTTTTGATCATAGTCACGTTTCTCAAGATTTTAAAGCGTTTTTTGAAAATAAATAAATACCTAATTCTTTATTAACTGTTGTTTATAGGTATTTAAATAACCACGTTTATAATAAATTTAAAATTTAATTTATATCCACTGTTTTCCTCAGTTGTTGAGGATAATGATATAAACTAACACATCTGTAACTCATAGTCGATGTTAAATCCGCCAGTCATTTCGTCAGGACTATATTGGTATTCATCGGTGTGAAAATCTACGTGTAAGGGCCCTGGTGAATTTCCTGAAATACAATCATATTCAGCAAAACAATACGTGACAAGATCTATACGAATGCATCGTACTTACCTAAAATACGGAAATCATTGGACACTACTCCACATAGTTTCGCCACTAATGTAGTGGAAACTAACCCAGGTATAAATAGGTAATCATCCGTACACAAAATGTTACTACTTCCTTGGGATACCAACTTAAAATACTTGAAATTGTAACTAGAATAGGAGAAACGTTATTCTATTACTTCAAGTTAAATTAATTTAAGAAAGGCATACTTACGCGATGCCACATGTGTCATCGAATCGTTTGAAGCAAATTGAATAATGCTGGTTTGCGACATAAACATTTCCCATGCTGGTTGCGTCAAATCCAAAAGACTTGAAATTTCCAAAGGGTTCTGAGTAGTATTGCAAACAACCTGGAGGTGCTAAAATAATAACAACATAACAATGTTAAAATATTGGCAACGTCCGTATAAAGTAAAGTATTTCTTGGGTTTTTATTTCGTTCTACTCCATTATTTTATCATTGTTCGTGTAGACAATTAATGATAACTGTTTACATATATGATTTTCCTTAAACTTTAGCATGTGCTATATATTTGTAAATGTCCCTCCCACCACATTCAACCCCAACATATTCTTCTTCAACTCTCAAACAATCCACATGATCCCGTAATTCATACCTATTAATTCAGCATCAACATGTGTAAGTTTTGTCGATGTCCTAATTTCATTCCACGGACATTCCAGTTGTGTTACTTTTATATTCCATCTTGGCAAATTAGTAGTTCTTCCGGTTATCTTCATGTTCAATGAAATGTTCCTCGAACTACGCGGCAAGTGCATGTACACTGTAATAAATTTGTATTTATTTCATTATTTATCATTGTTATTGGTACTAAAAACTTACAGTGTTGACCTGTATTATATCCACAAATTGATGGAATATGGTTGCGTGGATTTGTATAAAAGTCATCTAGAACACATATAAGTGACGTGCCGCTTTTCACTTGCGCTGGTGCCGTATGGAAATCTATGAACTCTAATCTGGGAATATTAATAATAAAATAATAAATAAACTTTGACGAGTCCAAATTGTTGCGTTTAGTATGACATATCATCGTTAATACTAATTTGATGTTCTTTAAACTGATTGTTACTCACAATTGATAAAGAACAATTTATTTTACATGAGAAAGTGTTTTTGAAAGAATGCAATCTAATCACTTCTCTTGCAATGTGGAACCAAACAGAATAAGCGATACGACCAATTATCATACACAATGTATATGTGTATGTATATGGGCTCTATCAAGATAGAGCCCAATCCTGAATATGCAGATGATGACTTTCGAATTAATAAGATGATCAGAAATGCATTAAAAGTAAAACTTTGCTGGAATCAATTATGGATATCCCTTTCCAGTGCACCATTTATAGTGATGGGCGTAGCTTCGCGTAGTGATAAGACTAATGTTAGTTGCCATAATAATCGAATTAGTTCAATGTTAAAATAAAATATCTCGAACCTCGAATTACTACTAGTATTTAGTGGTGGGAATATCTCGAGATATCGAGCTTCTCGGTCCCGCTCGCACACATTGCATCACCGAAGTTCGACTACTAATTTAGTAGTACTAATTTTCGTAGTGCATAGTCCATTATCTCGAGAGATTTTAATAATCGACTAATTAGTGTATCGCATCTCGACTATTCCCATCACTAGTTATTTACTAACAAATAATCAACAACAAGTACGCTAAATCCCTCGTTTAACAAACACGAATACATAGAAACTGCGATTAATTAAACGTTGTAAATAAAAGAGATTTTTACAGAAGAAGTAGTAGAAGAATTTTTTTTATACTGTCATTAAAAATTTCATCTTTATTCTCTTTCCTGACGATTGTCGTGCATGAATCGTCTTCTCCTACAGATGGTTGCCGGTGGTGTTCGTCCGAACCCGGCAAGAATTGTGGTTTATATGCGTTCGAGCCACACCACCCAAAATAACGTATCTTTGTCTTTGTCTCTGATAAAATATTCTAATGAATACTTACTCAAATTAATTTATAATTTTTACATGATTTATTAGTTCATTTCTAAGCTCACCGACTTACCAGAGCCGACAATTTTTGCGTCCGTTGTCGAGATTCAAAGCATCACCGGGTTGCATAACAAGCAACGTACCATGATGCATTATTATAACAATTTACGCGTCGTCAAATGAGTCATTGGCCCTATTCTGATTGTTGCTAATTTTTAAACCACCTACTTTCATAAAAGATATATGAAAAATTCTCCTGTTGTCTTCTATAAAGTGGATTCTTCGATCACAAATAGGTGCGTAAATAATTTACTATTAAAATTGACTTCAGCCAGAGACTTAAATTAAATTTATTATGTAGCTCAAAAAAGTAACTAAACAACGTTAGATTTAACTTAGACAAAGTTCAGTTGGACTGAGGTAGGTTGGTTGCGTTGGATTGGGTTGGGTCTGGTTCGGTTGGGTTGGGTTTGGTTGGGTTCCGTTTGGGAACCTATTTGGGATACCAAAGTACAGCTATTTAAAGAGTATCGGAATTACTTTTGAAAAGAAAAACGTAAAGACTCTTTCGCGTACGACATTTTCAAAAAAATGATGATGAATTTGTCAATTCATCAGCCTAAAAAGACTTGCATGCATGCATTCAACAATTGAACGGAAAAATCAGAAAGAAATGAGTGACGACGGTGTAAATATTTGTAAAACTGTGTGAGGAGTCTCCTTATTTGGACCATAAAATTTTCAAATCAAGTCATTTTTTTTCCTCAATTAGACCTGGAAGGAAAACTGGCGATCCTGTGATGACGGCTATTAAAGCTCTTCCATTTTAATAATTAAATTATTATTAAATTTAAATTAAAAAAACATAGCCTGGGAACACTTCAAAAATTTAATCTTGACCTCATAATTTTCAATTTTTTTTTTAATCTTTGTTTATTTTTATAGTTGGGTTGGAAATACTTTCTAAAAATGAAAATTGAATTTTATAAGTTACGGTGTTCAAATTTTGAACCTTTTGAGTCCATGGTTTCCGTACGCAACGAAAGATTAAAGACAAAAAGACAATTATTAGCATGTACAGCAACTCAAGAGTAGTTTGGAACCGGATTACCATGTTTTACGATAACCTACCATATTTTTGAAAAATATAATTTTATAAATATTTCTTAGTTAAAAAGACAACGTATTTTCAAAAAATGCCGTAACTTTATTTATTTATTTTCAAGTTTATTTTTTATATTAAGACGATGCAAAAAGTTGTTCAAAATAAATCGTTTGCAATCCTGAAGATTTAAAAAAATCGTTTATTACTCTCCTGAAAATTTTAAGATTATGGATATACGTACATAGCTAATTATACCGACGATTTTTATCGACTAATACGGGTTTTTGTTGTCCTTGCTCTTCATTCACATAAGTCACTATAAAGATTCGTGAGAATGAAAGAATAAGTGAAACCAGAACAGAACCTCTGCTTCTCCAGAAAATGAGACGATAAGAATTAGTCCGACAAGGTTTGACATAGATGCAAATTAAGGATGTGTGTGACATTATTGAATTGCAGAAATTAGGGCAAGGAAAAAAGGAAAACCTAAAAACTATTTATATCAAGAAAAACAATAACAAGAGATAAATACCATAAACACGTTCAAAAACAAAATACTACAAGCATTCCAAGAAGTTTGGGGAATAACAAAACTATCAAACCCAGAAAGGAAAAAAGGAAAGGTGCACCGCAGAAATAAAGAATATAATAAATAATTAGAAATATGATTCACGCAATTCACTTCAAGTTTGAAATATTGCTTGTAACCGGACTGATCAATGTGAAGCAATATTAACATCTAATATTTTAAAGTAAATTAAATAGTATTATTAATTTTTAATATTTCTCCATAATCAGCCTAAAATTATACTGATTACAATAATAATAAGAACAAAATAAGAAAACATGAAATATTGAAAAACTAGCTCATTGTTGTCAATAAGGTTTACTGAGTTACTAATCGTTAATTCTTGGTTATAATTGATGCATAAAAAATAATGTTTAACAATTTGAATTCAATTATAATGAGTTTTATTAACTGGAATGTGTCGGTGACGGAATTATTGATACCATCCCACATAAAATGCCACAAAATAATATTTTTGATGGCTCAAGAGCAACTATGTTCGAAAACTATATCCTACATGAATAATAGCTACCTTACCTTATCTGACAAACGTTATCATTCATAAGCTGTACGTGGTACGGGCATACTGCGCTTTGCTGCAGAGCGATGCTGCCGCTCGTAAAATACGACACTTTAGAATCCACTGTCTTCCCACAGCTCCTCTCATCTTAAAGTAAAACAATTGAATTTTAACACGTACGAAAATACGAACGTAACTTACACGTGCAACAGGTTGATAAAATACCGCATCGCCCTCTAGGAACACCTCCAGATCGCGAACATTCGGCTTTTGTTTTACACACTCCTTCAATCGTAGTGCCGTCCTCCAACTTCGCCTTGCATTTCGCCTGTGCGCCATGCGAATCTAAAGGCACGTTGTTAAAGCGAATAAGTGGGCGAATAAAAACGATTACATACCTCTGTTATTCCAAATGTTTGAAAACTGATGACCAAAATCGGCAAACTCAAAAATGCCGCAGTTGCAAAACGAGATACTAACGAGCGACACTAAAATTAACGCAAACATTTTCAATTGGCTGCTTGAAACAACTGAATGAATAACTTTAGTGGTTCTTATTGCGTTTATATAGATGTAGAAAAATAAATAAACATTTTTGTTAGAAAAAATAACATCGTCGGTAATTGTACAGTAATTGGTGGGCAAACATGGTATGTAAAAGAAGTCAAATGTTTAATTAAGATTATTTGTCTGCACCTTTTCCGTGAACACAGGTATTTAGGTTATCAATGCATAGTTTCAAAATCAGTAAACACAATATGTATAAATACATTTTATAATTTTATGAACGCAAACGCAAATCAAAAATTCACTAAATAAATCCAAAGTAACTCAAGCAAAACGGAAATGAACTTGAACATTGGAAAAGTTATCGATTGCTTCATTATTCAATTTTTATTCTTTATTGTTTCCGGCTGTAAATATATAAGAACAAGAAGGGCATCATTTGCAAAACCAAATCTTTTAAATGGAAGACAGGATGCTCGAGTATTAATGGGTCATGCTTGAGATGTAAAAAGGGCTTCCTTAAAACCAATGAGACGTTAAAGTTGAAACGAATTTTATTAATTTTCTTATTAAAAAAAATAAACCTGAACTTTCTTACATTTACTTACACTCCATTTTTCGAAAGAATGTTTCAAATAAAACTTGTTTAGAATATCTTTTCTTAGAACAATTTTTCGTTAAGTTTCATTACTACTATACCTTATACATAAAGGATAAGAAATTAAAAATGAGAAACTAAATTATGTAGTATGTTATGAAGGTAACCAATCAAAATTAGAGTTCTGGTATATATGTACAGAACCTAAAAATATTAGATGTTGTACATGTAGATGTATGGACAATAATTTAATTGGTGGGTCCCGATATTTTCTAATATAACATAGAACATATAATAGAACACGATTTTAGTCGAATAATTTTTGTATATTTTCTTAAAACAAACGACGAAGTTTTTAATTTAATTGTCAACGGACAATTAAAAAAACAACATTGAAATCAGTCAATGGAGGATTGCTCTGCAGGAATAATTTTCGTAGTGAAATTATTCACCAATTATTCACCACAATAAAATGAAATTTCTCAACGATTCAATAAAACTGTTGTCCAGAAATATAGTTTACTATCCACATTTAATTTGAAGGAGAAATTCTGGGATGTGGATGAGGTGGTGAATAATGCTGAGTATTTGCAAAATAATTCTTTGGAATCGGAGAAAATCTGACTTTAATATATCAGAATATTTTGTAGTACAGTCATGGCATATGTGTTAGATGAAAAAGAATACAAAAGGGACATGAAGTCAGAAACACATATTTTAGTAGATTATGGTTAAAACATAAAAGGCCATTCTATTGAAAACCGAAAATAGTACCAGCAAGATGTAACTATAATTGAAAATATAAAAGAAAAAATACACACAGTGAAAAATACGCACAGTTGCAGATGAAAGTCAAGAAATATCAGATTCAGTAGCATACACTGATACAAGTAACACAACGTAGGATGGAGAGGTAGAAGTATCAAGTGGCAAATTGAATTACGGCAAATGACTCTCAAGGTAAATCGAGGTTAATTTTGATGAATTTTCCTTTAATTTTAATTCGGAATAAAAAGTATTACCTAGAATACTAAAAGTAATCAGGATTAAATATTAACATTTTACTTATCTTTGTCCATGAAGTACTAATCTAGAAAACAATCTGATTGATATTATATTGATATCAAATATAATAGTTGTTGGGTTGGGTTGTGCAAATGGATTTAAAACCCAACCTAACCGAATCCAACCAAAAGCAACCCAACCGAGCCCAACCCAACCCAACCTTTAAATCCAACCCATGTTTAAGGTTATTATTAAATTCAGAGTTATAACAAATACAAAATTGTAAACAATTTCGATTCTAAACCCAATTAGGTACATAAGTAGCTACAATGCACACATTTTTTTATTTTTATAGTATTGGATCTTTGAAAAATCTTTATAGAGCAAAATATAGGGTTGCGTTCGGTTAGGTTGGGTATAACACTTTGCACCAATTTGAAAATCCAAATCACACCAAATTTATTCCGACTTTCACACAGTTGTCTTAAAAACTGACATCAATAAATTTAGAAATCAAATAAGATATTTTATAAAGCGGTAGAAACACGGCAGACCAAAACCTTTCAGTTTCATAACTTTACTTTCAGTAGTTTGGCCCCTAGAGCCCACATACACACATACCGAAAAGGCCGTCATTATCTACTTTGCTCTATGTTTATTATTTCTAATTAGGCGTGCGATACTTCGTACACCATACTCAACAGACAACTCATTAGCCAATTACATTCTATAAGTACTAGGACAACTTGTAATATATTTTAACGATAAATCTGGAAAATACATTTTGACATTTCATTGATTCCTGAACAACTCTAAACTATAAAAATAAATACATTGTTGGCGAACATATGTAAAACTTAATGATGTTTATTTTGATTAAATTATGTTAAGGTATATGTACTTGAAGAAGTCATAAACCACAATTATTTATTTCAACCATACTTTAACAATAATTTAAAATATTTATAAATGTTACCTATTGAATGGCAGTGCAAGCCTATCCACTTCGTTTTCTCTTTCTCTTTCTTTCGTCTTTTGGTTATTTTACCACTCTATACCCCTACTCTTTTCGATCATTCTTGACTTCGTCCAGTCTTTCCATTTTCTCCAGCCATTAAATTTTCGTAAGCCATTTTAGCCATCTAACTTTTTGTATTCTCATCGCTAGAACAATAGGTGGTATTGAAACAACTCTTCTATTTTTCCGGATGCTCCCTCCGACTAAATTCTCCAGCTACTTTAATTCCATCGTAAATTATCCTTGACACGTTGTTTCATACGTTTGGAGTTTTGCCCATTGTTCAGGTTTCACAATTGTTACTGTATGATACAATAATATTTTTACAATTTTTAATACATTCATCCCTTTTAAATTACTTATGAGTATGCCTACACCTTTGCTACCTTTCGCGAACTTTTTTCCTATTTCCCGCCCGTCATGTCCTTTACATATTAACTTAGATTCTATACGTTCCATTTGTTCTTGTTTTTCGATACGTCGATATGCCCCACTGTGGTGATGCTCTAACCCACACTCACCCACAGCTGATGAAACATAAGAATACTATCTACTCCAACAAAGAAAACGAGAAAACGCCCGAAATACAATAATCCGCACATTTTTTGGAATTACTATGTTTCCACTGGAAGATCTTCATACTATTAATATTGAAGGATATGTACCGTTTGGTTGCCCTTTGTTCTCCAAAATATTTCTGAAAAACTTCCAAGAGGAAGGATCATCTTACATCAAGATGACACAAAACTGCTTCACAAAATACTGAGTATTTGAATGCCTAAAATATTGTAATTAGTCATTCGCCATATAATTCAGACATAGCACCCAATGATTTCTTTTTATATCCGCTTCTAAAAAATAAGTTACTGGGTTTATGTTTTACATCAGTGGAAGAAGAGGTTGACCTATTTAAAAATGAGGATATGGAAATATTGGAGAAAATGTTTTTTAAGGTCCAATTCCATTTTGTAAGCTGTGCACTCTGTTCTGAATGACAGTACTGACTGTGAATGATGGAAATAATGCACGCTCCTCCATTTATATACTTAACGTCTTTTCAAATTATTGTAATTACACCAGTGCTATAAATTAATAAATAAAGCCAACCAAAATGAATCGTAGTAGTTGTTGCACTAATTCTCACAAGGGTGGTACTCAAAGGACGCATGCCCTATATTTCATTGTTTATATATTGGTTGATACATTTTATTTATTTATAACATACTATACATTAAAGAAATAATTTTCGACAAATTTAATTTCTAAAGATGATTTTACAGCAGAAGGCTCTTTTTGAAACCGTGGTAACGAAAACAAAATGTGAAACATGATTTACTACAAATGAGTAAGTATTCCACACCGTGTACATACAAGCAATTGCAAATTTATAATAGTTTATTATTTGTGTAATCGAAAACCAGTCTCACAATAACCGCAATACACCGTAAACTATTTGGTATCGATTAGACAATTTTATTTGTTTCTAATTTGGTCAGTACTTATGTCATTCTAAATATTTAATACATACCATTATTTTGATGTCATGTGGGATTCAACTATTTGAACTATAGGAACGGAGCGAAATTGCAAGTCTAGTATTTGCAATTAATAATATTTTGTTATTTTAGTCGTCGACGAAAAATAATGCCCAAAGCCACTAAACCGCTATTAGCAAGGGAAGTAAATTACAATTTAGCCTGAGCGGTTCTTCGTATATTCACAATTACTTCCATTAGATGTTAAATTAATATCGTATGCTGTTGTGTAACAATTATTAACGTTACAAAAATGCGAAACGTTGATTGAACATTAATAAAGGTCAAAAAGAGCCAACATTTTTAATGGTATTGAAGCATAAAACTACACAGTTGATATACATAAGTCGGTAACTGCAACTGCATTTGGTGGACACTTGCAAAATAAAATTGCATATAAGTTATTTCGTTGTAAAGTTCTAATCTCCATTACACGTTACTATCAACAGTTGTGCTGAAATTGACGTCTTATCTAAAACAAATTGTTTGCATAATTATTGTAATATCCGGCAAAAACGTCCTTATTTTGTGCACAGGAGATTTGTACATTTCGTATTTGCATAAAGTTCATGTATTTGATTTGTATTTCGAGCGAATATTTTGCTGATTGCGATCCATGAAGAACAGAATCCGTTAGTCGATTTTAAGTTATAACATTACAGATGATTAATTTCCATAAAAGGTAAATGTATTGACAGCAGAATTTCGTTTATTATTAAAGAAACGCCATTTTTTGAACGAGTAGAAGATAACAAGGTTAATAAGATACATTAACAATGTTGTATTTAGTATAGGACGCTGAATGATTTTATCCCAATAAAAACGTCAGCATACGTAATAAGTTCAATCCACCTCCTGCTACTAATTAACTACAGAATGGCATTTTAAGCGGAGAAATTTTCCGCATACTACTACTTGCTTGCTCGAACAGCGTACGCAGCGTTTTAATTTTTTTTCTCTCTCTCTCTCTACAGTTTTAAAAAATTGCGAAACGTTCAAAATCGCCACTACCTTAAATTTGTAAATAACTAAGATTTTTATTTATCAGATTAAATATGTTACAGCCTAGGCATCGAAAACGTTAATGTTTAATATTGTTAATAATTCATGACTTTCGATTAGTTTTGTCTTTCAAAGCTTTTGTCGCGTCAGCTTGACGAAGTAGAAAGTAATGAAAAAACATTCTTAATGATTGTAATTTGTTGCTATTATTTGGATGCAATGCGTTTATCTTCCATACAACAAATCATGTATTATTTCAAAAATCATATAACATCTAAATTAAGAATAAGATTTCCTTGAATAAATATTAATGTATTTACTTTCTGTTTGTGGTAATGATGGTATCAGAAAAAATATATTCAAATGTATATGCAGCTTACTAGCAGTTGTTTATCCTAAAAAAAGATTTCGACTTGGTATGAGAAACTTGGTTTTCATAACTTTGTCACCATTATGTTTTTAAACGTCTTGCATCGCTCCAAGTTGTTTGTTTTAATTATATAATTACTGTAAGAAAATCTTTGGCTTTCCAAGTTCTGTTAGAGTCCTTACTAGAACACGAAAAATATTTTACCACTGGTGCCAAAGGTCTTTTTGTGCAGTGCCCTAATTAGATAAGGCATACGTAAGGCATAATAAGGCTTTAAAATTGTAATTGTTAACAAATGCTCTACACTAAAAACATTACCAGATTAATAATATCTAATTGTTTGAAAAATATAAGATTTATCAAGTTAGAAATAGATGCACGACCATTTATTTTATTAAATATCATAAAAATTATAATATAATTATGAAACACAAAAAAGTAATAAATATTATATACAAAAATGAGTTTAATGAAAACAAGAACAAATATATATCCTAAATCTAACACGCAGAACACTGCTGGAAAATAAAACACAGAAATATATTATAATCAAGTCTTATGTCTTAAATATACTATTCACAAGAATAATATTGTCCAAAGAAACAAGTTTATACAAGAAAAATTAAATCTGAAAATAGGTATGAAAGTGAATTTTCTTAATGCATATTTAGTCTTTTAAATTGTACAGTGCATACTATGCCTATAACATTCGCTTATTTATATAGTATCCAATATTTATATACAGTTATAGATTATAGTAAAGTTTATAATTTCTCAATTCTTAAAAATAAAAAATATCGTTCTCTGTAAAATATTTATGTAAAAGCTATATAATATACTGTACAATAAAATATTTATTAATTATTAACAATTAAATATGATCTACTTTTAAATGTAAGTTTATACTAGACTCAGTAAACAAACAGAGCTCAGACTAACCCTGTATACGCTTTCCAAGAATACGTTCTACCAAAAATCAAGGAAGATCTGACTTTTAATACTCTATTTGGTTTCTAAGTATTGCATAATATCATAACTTACTACTATTTTATTATCAACATATAATTTTCTTACTATCATATTTACAGGGCAAAAGGATCAATTTCTATAATAAGGGGGCCGACCGACTGTATATGTACTCATCGGGATGCCTGTTTTGCTGTATATGTCTTGCTGTTCATAATCCACATCGTAATATATTCCACTTTGGTTCTGAAAGGATGTAATGTGAGCAATACTCTAATAACTATATAATAATACTAAATAAAATCAAATTTTACTCACAGCTATTGATGCGTTGCTTCTGCTTTTAGGTCTGGGCACTTGGAAACTTCTTCCAAGCAAGTCAGTTTTATCTTCCTCTTCGCTCGAGCTGGAATTATCGTACGGTCTTATTCCTTGGACGCTGGCAGCTCGTGCGGCCATCTGGGCTTGCAGCGTCAGCCGAGGAAGTGGCACTGGAGGCAACGTTCCGTGATGTGATCCATGTTGTAACGTGCCGTGCAGTGACAAATTAGGGTAACCGAACACTGCCGATGAAGGCCTTGTTGGTCCTGTTACAGGTTCAGGCTGGTGGAAATAAATTTATTATTACTTATGCATATGTATATGAAGAGAATATATACTCAGTGACATATAAATTGCATCACCTAGAAGAGGTGGGAATTTTTGGACCAAATTTGGCAAAAACATTGGACTAGTCTAAGGTAACAATTGATTAAAATTTGATAAAGAAAACACTTCATCTTTTTGATTTTTCTTTAATAATGTGTTGGTCCGCCCCTATTTCTGATACACTCATTGACCCGCCTTGGCATTGATTCCAGCAGGTGATCAATGTCTTCTTGGGTATGACATCCCAAGCAGCCTGTACTTCATGCCGTAGAGCTTCTATTGTCAACGGTGGGTTCGGTAGATTTCTCAATCTTCTACCCATCATGTCCCACACGTGCTCAATGGGCGACAAATCGGGAGATCTTGCAGGCCAAGTCAAAAGATTAACATTGGCCTCTTCAAAGAAGTCAAGAGAAACCCTTGCTACGTGAGGCCGTGTATTATCTTGCTGGAAAAGTGGGTCTTCCAGCCCTCGAAGATATGGAAGAACATGTGGTTCTACCACTTCGTCAATGTAGCGTCGGGCGGTCATACTGCCCCGAATGAAGAGCAAGGGTGACCTACTGCCGTAAGCAATAGCACCCCACAGTTCGGTGGACATGCCTCGCAATCGAGAAATCAGGATTGCGCCTTTCACCACGTCTTCGTCTAACAGTCATCCGACCATCATGCATTTGTAAACAAAATCGCGATTCGTCACTAAAGACAACTCTATGCCACTCCAAGTTCCATTGAAGTCTTTCCGTGCACCAGGCCAAACGTTCCTGGCGATGTTGAGCAGTGAGGGGTAGCACAAGATGTGGGCGGTAAGACAGCAAGCCAAAGGTTCTTATTCGACGATAAACTGTTCGCAAGCCTATCGGACGACCTTGTTCACCTAACCATTGATCAGCTATTGATCTAGTTGTAGAGAATCGGTCTCTCAAGGCCATTACTCTTAAGCGGCGATCTTGACGTTCATTGGTTCGTCTTTGAGCCCCAGTGCCTCTTCTCGTTCAACCCCATGTTCAGACCACCCTTGATAAAGACGCATTATTGTTGAGTGGTGCCGTCCCAAACGGTTGCCGATTTCTCTAAATGAAAAACCTGCTTCTCGTAAACCAACAATCCGCCCTCGGTCAAAGTCACTCAACTGCTGGTAAACTTGAGGTCCCCTTGCTCTAGGCATCATTAAACACTTGAAGCACTTTAAACTAAAGAACGGGATCCGAAAAAGTGGAACAAATTCAAAAAATGACTTGATAATTGCTTGGCTATCACCACCTGTAAAAAATGACACAAAGGTCAAAAATCCCATGACTACTTGATGATTGGGTTTCAAATTTTAATCAACTATTTCCCTGGACTAGTCCACTATTCTTGCCAAATTGGGTCCAAAAATTCCCACCCCTTCTAGGTGGTGCAGTTTATATGTCACTGAGTATATTTCGTGATTTGAAATGACAATGTGATTTTGTGAATCTTGCATCATATTGCGTCTCCTAGTGAGAGGAACATTATGACAAAAATATAATGATTTTAACGTTGTTTTTCGTATGTGTTTTGGATTTGGTTTGATGGAGGGTACATATGTACTGTATTAAGCCTCAGCAGGCCTTGCTTCATCCTCACTCCCGCACCGCTGATAATCCAGCTTATCCTGGTAGGTCAGAGTCAATGCTCCCTCTTAACTCAGCCTACCCTATGAAGACAGGATGTTAGGGAGGCTAGTAGCAATCAATCATTCGGCCTAAGGCTGTGGGTACGTAGGTAGTGCCGTGGTGCTAGAGTTTTCAGGTCGTATAGTTCTTTGTACCACGCTAGACCTAACGTCCACTCCAAGAGTGACTGAAACAGCCGGTTTAACATGCCCTCCGAAGCACGGTTTTGCGCCAACGTTTTAAATATCTTACCAGACTTTTCGTCTGGCTTGGCGGTGGAATCAAGCCACTCGGGACTGCAAGGCATATTAGATACTCGATACAAAATATTAGAAACTTTACACATACTTGGAATAAATCACATGTAATTATTAATGAAAAAATGCAACTGGTAAATTTCACAAATCCAAATGAACTACACATAATTTTCAGGTTTTCTCCAAGTGTAAGATTCCAGACGATGCAATGACTGTAGGTAATATCGGCACAATTAAAAAAAAACTGTCTAGAATAATGTTATAATTAGTGATGGGCATAATCGAGATATTTCAATAATCGATTATTAGTAATCGATATAATTTAATAATCGACTAATATTAGTAGTTAAAATTAGTAGTAGTCGTACTAATACTAATTAATGCAACGTACAACATAAACGTTATAATACCACTAACAGTGTGTTTTCTAAAGCCGTGCAAGTTACAAATTTATATCGAAACAAACTATCGTCTAAAAATTTAGATCAAATTATATTCCTTAATACCACAATCTTATAAATTTATTTTTATTAATTTTTATTATTATTGTTTAATCTAGAGTTATTAATTTATTATATAGGTACCTTTGTTTTTATTGAGAATTATACTTTTGTTGTTATTTGATCATATTTTTTATATATTATTGTGGCAGTTTATAAATATTATTGTAAATTTTGAAGCGTTTTATTTACTAACGCAATATTATCAACACCATTGTACTTATTTAAATTATTGTATTCTTCAATCCGACAATGACGATCGGTCGAGACTACAAAAAATAATTGAAAGAGAAGCTTGGCTTAGCGATACGACTAATTAGTTGCCACAATCGAACGAGTACAATGTTAAAATAAAATATCTCGAACCTGGAACTACTATTAATATTTAGTGGTGGGGTTAAAATATATCGAGATATCGACCTTCTCGGTCCGCTGCCACACGTTCCGTGATCGACGTACGACTACTAAATTAGTACTACTAATTTTCAGAGTGCATAGTCGATTATCTCGAGAGATTTTAATAATCGACTAATTCGTGTATCGCATCTCGATTATTCCCATCACTAGTTATAATATGAATGCATGTTGTCGTTTTTAAACCAAAGGGTATACCAAGGCGTTGTAGTCCACTACCAAAAATCAAAATCTTATAAGAAATCTCATCACAAATGAATCATAAACTAAACTTTCAACTGAGAACTCATCAAGTATCAAATAGAATGAAATAGTATTACCCATAATGGGAAAGATAATATAGCATAGATCTGACAGCTACACCTAATTCCTCACATTAATTTGAAACTAAATCGTTCACCGTATTCTGCGTATGAATTACATTTACTTACTGCATAATGATTCGCCTGTGCCATAACATCAGCAATTTGAGCCCATCGCAGCCGATCCTCTAATGTCAGCTGATAAGGAGGTCCCCCTATCGCAGGAGTTTTGACCGAGTTACTTGCTGTCGCCATGTATCCAAAGACTGGACTACCAACAGCAGCCTTCTGTTCCCGATTCCAGCGTCGGCTGTAATTATACTCTTACAATACCTTCAATTTACACTAACATTTAGTGTTACCTCCACATAACGAGACACACTAGTGTCAGCCCTATGATGATGGCGGCAGCAACACTGGCACCTATAGCAACTCCTAAAACTTCACCATCCAATTCGCATTGGTTGCCATAATAGTTGCCGGAACAGCTGGAAACAGAAAATTATTCCAATTAACACATTATTTACTTTGTGCAACACATAATGCTAACCAGCTGTATCATGTTCGAAATAATATTTTCAGTAATTATATATCGAACTGGCGTTTATAGTCTTTAGAGCGTTTTTTAATGTAGGGTAGTGGTACACCACCCCTCTGATCCGCACAAGCGGCACTGTTCTCGGACCTACCCATTTTCGGTATTTCTACCGATATGGGACCAAAGTGACCAAACGAAATACTAAAATCTAACGATTATTCCACAATTTCTGAAAATACAAGTTGACAACCCTTTTCGCTTGTTTATGTTTTACGGGGGATGCCTCGATTGAATGATGATATTGCGGGAATTCCCGAAATCTTTGGGAAATACCCTTATGTCGTACAACACGATATTTTTAGGGGATTCCCTTAAAAAGCTTAAAAAGCCATATTATTGGAGAAACTCTCATCAAACGTTGCCTGTTGAAAGCAGTTGATAATCTTCTTGGACCAGACGTAAACAAAAATGGACCTCGCCCAGGATTCGTACAGTTGGTCAGAGAAAAAAATCCCAACGGGACGGCGAAAAAAATTTCAAACGAACTCAACGATGTTTCAAAATTGTTATTTATGATAAAAAGGTGCAATATAAGCTCACCCATTTCATCGATTGATTTTATTTTTCTTGTCACGTGTGTGAAAACAGTGAGGTGCGTGGGCATTTTATATTTAGTCAGTGGGCAGTACCATTCAAGATTGGATTGTAAGATATGTACATGCAAATTAACCTAGATATTAATATATCAACAGTACATTAAGTCTTTACTCGAGAATTTGGAATCATTGAAATTATCCCATCTACATAAAGAAAAATGATTTTTTAATTAGAAAATTACACACATTACATTATTTTGCCACCTGAATGTCCTTGGTACACTTTGGGAATCTTTTGTAGAAATACCAGTCATGTTTACTCGTTTTATACAATTTATTATTTTATAATAATACTTATTATAGTCAAATAATTGATACTTATTTACTTACACACACATTTCTTGTCCATTTTGATATTTGCATTCTCCCCTGTTGTTACAATATTGTGCTGCACATTGTTCACAGTTACGACCAGACCTATGTCTGTTACCGATCCATGGATCCCTGTACCCTTCGCCGCACTCGCATTTGAATCCCCCGAACACATTCACACATTTTGCGAAGCTGTGGCAATCGTGAAGCTCGGGAGAAGAACATTCATTAAGATCTAGCAATTACATTACATAGTATTTTCACAAGCAACAAATATAGGTGAATGTACCTTGCAGACCCGTTACTGAACCTGGAGGACTATCGACGAATAAAGCGCTCTCTCCAATGTTATTGCGACGTCTCGTTATGACTCCGAGCAAATGTTCCTGGATATCACCGCGAATATCAGGTCGTGCCGTATCAGTGTTTTCCACCAACTGCAACGTTAAGTTCACAAAAACGCCAGGTTGCCCTGCCGATCTGTCTCCGCTGTATATGTTGTTAATTTTGGCTCCAACGAAGTCATCGCTGAATCGTGTCATAGACATAGCTGACTCAATCTACGGAAAAATGTTTTAGTCGCCTTAAGCTTGGATTGACAAAATTAGATCGTGAATGAATTATCATTATATTCACTCTGTAAACTAGAATTTAATAATATTATTTTTCTAACTCCTAACTGATATTAAACTTGGAGCTTACTGCTTTTTCTGCCTCAAATGATAGTTGTCGAAATCTGAGGCTGGTTGCATCTGTCAATTCATTACCCCAAAGGACCCGGACCTGACCAAGCTTGTCCACTCTCAGTGATAGAAGAACTGAGACAACTTTTCTACATGATTCGGTATGTAAACGTCTCGCATGTCCTGGTCTACAGTGGCATGCGCTAACCCCACTTTCAGTACGGCAGATTTCATGTTGAGATCCATCGCATGTGGAATCTTCTCCAACTATACAAGTCTCTATTCTACAATAAAAAATAATTTACAGAATATATTACATCCTAGTAAATGAACTACAATAAATATACTTTGCAAATTTAGAACTTATTTTTACATTATATATTCAAGCGTTATTCGCTTACATTTGGCTTTCTGAAATAAAGTTTTGAACCATGGTGAATAGTGTCTGAGAGATCAACACCAAATTACATAGTTAGGCTGGAGACAGGGAGCAAAATATTGGAAGTAAAGGCAGAGAAAATGGTGTGAGGTATGAGATTACAGTAGGGGGGTAGGACAGAGGCTAGGTAAGAAGGTAATGGAGGAGCAGTGCAGGAGGTGCTATTTCTGTGGAGAAGGATGGGACTAATCGGAATATTAGGCAGAAGAATGGGAGGAAATAATACTGAGAGAAGACCAAAGGAAGGAAGGAAAAGTTGGGAGAAGAATTATGGGAGAAGATGAAGGGTGTCTAGAAATATTACTCAAAATAAAAGGGAAGAAGGAGGAGAGCAGGAAAAGAATGGAACAACAGGAGGAAAAGAGAATGGGACGGCAGGAGGCGACGGAAGAAGAAATGGATGGAGAAGAATTGAGCTAAATGAATTAAATGAGATGTAGATAAAATGATATGATGAATGTTAATATGCCAATAAATGTTTTTTAGTCTCATAATTAGCAGTCTAATTGAATGATTAATTTAAGTAAACAGGTTAACATAGAGAGATGACACTTAATCAACATTTAGTGCTGTGACCTTAGTCTTCAGCAATAACATACCCTAATTCTTGTATTAATGCATTAAATATGAGATGGATTATAAACTAGTGGAGTGAATTTATACTGTAGCTTGTCATGCTTGTACCTCTGTTTCACTCTTTTATGGATCTTCAGCTATCATGTAACATGCTTTGATTTGTTTCGGTGTGACTTGCATTTTTTTGCAAATTTAACTGACTGAATAGTTCGTTACATTGAACATAGCCATAGCCACTGAGTGGCACTCGTATCACTCATTTAAACTACACGAGTACTGACTTGTCACAAAATACCATGTTGGACAAATATTAAAGAAAGTTGATAGATAGCATCATGATGTTAATACCTCTCAGTTGGTTGACTAGGTCGTCTCACAACAGTTGGCCTCTTTGCCGTTGGTTTTATTCCATTGAATAGACGCTCAGGTTTCTTTTCCATTTCAACAATAGCATAACCAGTTCCGGATATTGAATTACCGGAGCTACGAGTAGGCGCGATCAGCGTAGGTACCGAAGTTGTGGCATCGTCAATAAGATTGATATAACTTTTCTTCCCATCGATGTAGACATCCCTTTCGTCACCTTGGGGGCTAGTTATCACATCAGAGTTTGATCCTAAGTGTACATGTTCTATATCAACTGAAATTAGAAGGAAAATTAATTTAAGAAACTGATGCAAGAAATTGAAGCATACCTGGAATAACATACGGCTTTCCCTGACCTGGCAATCCACCATTTCCAGGTCCTTGAATGGCTGAAACTGTGACGTCAAATATGTCCCCGTGTTGGCCTAGCGCTGGACGCGCTGGTACTACTGATGGTCTACCTGGTATATATTCCGGATCATCTAAAACTATTCCAGGTCTTGGTTTAAAAGGATAATATGGAACGCTATGGCTCGATGATATGTTACCTGTAAAATAAATGTAGGTACACATCTACGGTACAATTTATTTAGATTACTCACTTGTAACTTTTGTTGGTGTGTATTGTGATATAGGCGATACTGATATTTTCATTGGTTCAGATGAAGATAAAGACGACGACTTCATTTCCGGAAGTTGTTCTGTTGGTGTGCTGCTAATTGCCGTTGTATTTAACAACTCTTCTTTTAGCGTTTGTAACACTTCTTGAATAGACGATTCAAGGATTGGTGTTTCCGATTCAGAAAGCGCACTTGTGGATTCATTTACATTGACCGTATTTTCAAATGTTGTAGCTTCCAGCGCCGTTGGTAGAATTTCAGTTGCTACACTAGTTGGTTCTACAGTATTAAATATAGACGATTCATTTGATGCCATTGTATTGTCTTCCGTTTTTATTGGAACTTTGGTTTTCGTGTATTTTTCCGTTTTATATGAACTTTTCTCTTTGTTCTTTTCAAATTCTTCGTCGCTACTTTCGTCACTGGTCGTCGTAATTTCCGGTTCTTCGTTTTGTGTGGTGTTAGGATACTGAGGTGTTTCCTCAAACATGGTGCCATTTATAGTCTCTTCACTTTCCATAGACGGTTGCAAATCACCACCTAAATCTAATGTTAGAATGTCTTCAGCGGGAGTTTCGCTGGTAAAACTGATCGTTTCTTCGGGATTTCTCATTGGTGGTGGAAATGGTTTGTACTGTGGAATTGGGCGCCTGTTGGGATTAGGTCGCCTTTGGGGTGGTCTGTTCCATGGTGGGATAGTGACTGGCCTATAAAACCCTGGTCGTTTATTTCCACCTATTGGTATTATTTTATCGTGCATCGGGTACGGTCTGACTGGAGACGTGTTTAGTGGAGGGACATCGAAAGGATACGGAGTTGGCATTTTCGTGGGCGATACCGGAGGTGGCATTTGGGTTAACGGTGGCGGTGGTAATGGTGGGGCAGGAATGTCAAAATCAGGGGGTAACGCGGGTACATCAGTTATGCGCGGTGGTCCACGATTGTTAATCCGCGACGAGAGGGGGCGTAATGGTCGCCCGGGCGCAGGCGCCGTGTTTACTTGCACGTTTACATTTCCATTCAGTAAATTAACAATTCCCGTAATAATGCTATGTATGTTGGGATTAACCTGCCGAGCCCTGTCGTGTTGATGAAATAGGGTAGCAAAATTCTGCGTTGTCATCGTCGCAGTGGGGTTGATTTCCTGGGGCTCCGACAGTGCTAGCGATCTGCCCTGTGGAGCCCCTTTGTCTTCCCCCGAATGATTCACGTCAGTTTGCGCCAGCAAGCGGAAAGTATCGTCCTTTATCGTCTTCGATGGCTGTATGAGATGGGCCGCTCTGCCCGATAATTCCACGTCGTTAGAGTCGATGTGCTCGGCGACATTTTTAATCGATAGCAGATCGTCGATACCGGTAGTTTTCGATAAAATCGGATCCAGGGACCTTTGCGTAATTTTATGCGTAGAGTGCGAAGTAGTTTCACTTGAGGTCATCAACGTTTTACTTTCAGGCGTACGAATTTCACCGGGGCCGGAAGTCAGGCCTGCTGCGTGCGACTCTGCGTATGGCGCGACGTCTTTTGCTGAATTTGGTGATATGTACGAATTAGGATAAAGGTTTTCTATACCTGGAAATCAATGAAAGTTGTTTTTAGAATGACTGTACATTATCTGGACTTACATTGTAATTACACGCAACCAATAAATATTGAAAAACTTCACAGATAAAAATGATTAAATCGATTTCATTCAAATAAAAGAACGTAGTTTTAAATCAATATTAAAATGATCAAATGCACCTTTGTGTAACGCGAAATCAGTCACCTACATTCTAAAGAAATCCAAGCCATTAACAACTTATATATTCCGTTTAAATATATCTCACGGTACTACATAAATATTAAAAATGAGTCTAACTTGAGACAAAAAATGAATTTCTAGAAATCCAGATTTTAAAAATATCAATTACAAAAATTAATAATGCATGAAACTAGTTTTCTCTTGAAGCAAAGAACTTGTTCCCGGGAGCAATTATGTGCCACCAAAGCAAACACCGTGACAATGTACGAGTATTTTTTTTCTTCTCATTTAGCATTGAGAAGATACATTATTTTAACTAATTATAAAAGAGGGAATCATTAATAATCATTAAGGAACCTAATTGAGAAGTCAGGTAGGTAGAAAAAATTATACACAAATAAAATATCAGTACGAGAATGGATCAAAGAAACCATGGAACTTTCAGAAACTATGACCATGAAGTCTAATAAATATAGAAGCCGTACGAAGAGAATAATGAATGTGGAGAATGGAGGAACTATAGAAAATGTGTAAGCTATAGTTCCTCTACCTACTGCGATTATAATAAAGAAATAACATTTTCAATCAAAATTATTTCCAAACAAAAAGCAAAAAATTAGTTATTGCAACGAGACAACCAATCAGCCACAAAACGCATACACGTATCTTATACGAAAGGGTATCACATGTATGACCCACGCTAAACGGGAAAGTTAACGTAAACAAAAGTGACAAATATCAACGAGAGAAACGGCACTCTGAAATGATGCAGTGAACAAATCAAGTATGACTGAATAGTGCCCATCGCGAAAGGGTTTCAGTTGGATCTTTTCTGTGCATGCTATTGATTTTATTGATTTTGCGTTTTAAAACAACATAAAAATCTATATAGTATTTGTCGATATTGTAATACATAATAAATACAAATGTTTGTAAGAATTTATATGTCGACCTGTTTAACATACCAGATGGAATTTTCGAACGGAATGCAATGATTTTTGACATTTGCAACGAACACAAATTTGGCAGAGGTTGATTACGAAGGGCAAGTTGCTTCTTATACATTTTTTGAGTAAAAAAATAGGTTACTGACAAACCACAAAATAATAGCAATGTAGTGTTTTATTCGAAGTAATAGCGCAACTATCGAGATAAATACCCCCTATATTAATGGGTTGTCTAAGAATGTTTGTATTAATTTCATAAACTTTTTTTCTTGTTTGAATTGATGTATATTTTGTGTTTGATGGGTTACATACTTTCAGGAGCCTGAAAAAATGGGCCGTTTTCGCGAAGTTTTGCAGAAGACGCTGGCGGATTAATTTGATTTTTCAAATTTCTATTAAGAAATAATCACTTGAATTGTTACAAAATGTTATGATAAAGACACACTAATTGTCGCACAAATATTCATAGATTTATGATTCGATCTGGAAATGAAAAACATTTGGGGAAAATAAAATCTGACGTTTTTCATTTTTCGCGTTCCATTCTCTTCAATTTTTGTGCATTATCTACAAACTGTAATCTGAACAGTTAAATTGAATCCAGTAATCTCGCGCATAGATTCTTGGAAAAAACGTTCTCATGATGATAAAATTAATATTTGTTTCAATTGGACTGTAATTATATCTTTAGCGATGATTTTTTTATATTCATTTGTTCTATACTTTAATTGTTGACAGACAATGGCCAACAAGATATGGTACTATCTCGTTGCCCACTTTCAATTTTCAGATTTTATTAATTAATTTATTTATTATATTTTAGTTCAGTTTTGACTTGTTTAGAATTATGTTATATTCATTTTGCATTTATTTAATGTTTACTTGTTTTTCTACTTTTGTTGCTCCGTTCATCATTTTATTTCCATTCACTCAATTTGTTTAATTTTCATTGAAAATTACATTTTGCTCTAACTTTTGTTAATTTAATTTCTGCATCATCGGGCATTTCGCCTAACTTTATGTTTCTTGCTTAATTGCATTTATTTTGATTCCATTTTTGCACAGTGGCTCGTTTCATGTTTTGCCCTATTTGTTTTCTTGCCATTTCATTTAGTAGATTTTGTTGTTGATTGGGAAATCGAGTCAAGATGAAATTAATATGTTTTTGTTAATGACAATTTTATTTTTTAAGACGTTCTGTTCAAATTTGATTCATAATGGAACACCATGTGTACTACTAAGATATCGTTAAAAAAGTTTTTATTTTTTTTTCTTAAAACCAAAAGCTCCTTCGGATAACTAGCTAAATTTATTTTTAATATAATTTATTATTGGTAATCAATGATCGGTATGATCGTCTTCAGCAGTGTGATGTGGATTGGGCAAACCTTTAAGCAGTTGCTTCATGTCGAAAAAAAGTTCTTTCATAATTTCATCATTCTATCAAGATTAAATTTACTAGTAACGGGAAATATTGCATTAATCCGTCCCTCGATGTATTCTTACCACTTTTTTTTCACTCCAACTAAAATCAAATTTAATATTATGATTTTGAAACAGTTGTCAAAGGTTAACCATTCGTCAGAAAGGGTCAGCTATAAAACCTATCACATCATAGTTAATGGTTACTACAGGGGACATATTATTTACCGATTTTTTAAATTATGGTATAATTGTTGGGACTTTCATGAGTAATGGGTCCTATTTCTGAATATGTCCTCCATATACAAACAATAAATAAATAACATTCCTAGCCACCCATTTATATAAGCCCACTGCCTTATACTCTTTCGTGTCTAATTTTGTTTTCATTAATTACAAATTATTCACCTCGTATTTTTCTCCTCTGCCGTTTTCCAGTTCACCTATATTTCTAATTATTTGTATTTCAACATAGTCAAGTTTTCCCGTTTTCCAGTTCATTTTAAAATTGTAGCTCTATTTTTCCTTTTACTGCATTTTATTAAAAAATGAAAAGGTGTAATAAAATGTGACATTTTATTACACATGTATGTTTCGAAATGTGAATAGTTATTATAAATAATTTATCTCCTGCCAACTTTACATGGCCCAAGGAAGACATTGAAAACCTTTTTATTTTGTTTATATTTACCTTTTATAAATCAGTTTATTGCATACAAACGGCCAAAGTTATTTTTGATTTAATCGCCCACCGAATTGACTTAGTAGCAAGTTTTCCTAACAATAAAGAAAAAAGGAAATTTTACAAATTTGCTTTGCTTTCGATTGGATTTTATTAACTTTATTATTGTAGCCGATTATTACATATTTCGCGATATGTTGCGGTTTTGGTTTTGTCGCTTTCGTTTTTTCTGTCACCATGTCTCATAATCAATGGAAATATCATATTTTAATGAATTTTTTTCATTACCGTTCTTTAATAATTGGATTGAACAAGAAAAACAACAAAAAATGTACCGTTCGATAGTATGCATATTAGCTTGTTGGGAACAATTTTTATAGGTATTATAGTCGTACATACTTGTTTTCAATTATACAATTATACATTCCATGCACACTTTTTCTTTCTGCTCGTTTTCGGAAGAGCGTGTAATTAAATATGAATACTTATAATAATATACGTTGGCTAGACAGTGGTAATCGTTGCAGTAGGCGCCAAAAGTAATAATAATAAACTCCTGTTTCAACTGGTTATAGGAAGCAGTAGAAACTATATTTAAGTGGCACTTGCACGATTTTTGTAAAACTATACTGTTCTCATTTAAATCCAATTGCTTACAGAATATTTAGATGTCACATACGTACGGTAATGCATATTTAATTCCGACACACATTTTGGAATTTTTATCAAAAACGAAGCCATTGTCTCGGTAATCGATTAGTATATTTAAAATTGCATCCGCCTATGGCGATAACGGTCATTTTGAAGTAACGGACCGACGACGAAGACGTCGCATACTAATAACAAATAAGTGGCCATGGGAATAATGCGAAGTAACAGAATGGTTTCAATTAAATCGAGAAACCGTTGTCACAACAGAGTTTGCATTCTTCTAGAAAACTTCAAATTCACCAGGCAAACGGTATACTCTCGAACACAGATGGCCAAATGCCACATATCGAAGTAATCTGCCGTTTTCGTGCATTATATTGCACTTGTGGCTGAAGCTTGCAATTACAGCCAGTTCGTATCGTGTATCATGAAACACATTTACCACCTGGTTATGCAATTGAAAAAGGACAAACGACTAAAGGAAAGTTGTTTGATATATTTGCTTACCTTCTGTATCTTTCGACGTTTTCAAGGTTGAATGTAAATCAAACCAGAACATGTCCTGGAAGAATTTACTTATTGCTTATATTGGATCGTTTTTAATCACTTTAGTTAGTAGTCGTTATACTCGATATTAATATACGTGTTTAGGGCTTAAGTAATTTATAAATTGATGATCATAGCTCTAAAAATTACGGTTGAACTAAACTATTTCATAAAATCGGGTTTAATGTTATAAGCAGCTATATGTTCGACATTACCTAATGTCCTAATGATTGCTCGAAGAGTAATTGTTAGAAGGATTTAAATACTGAAACAAATAATTTGTAGAGTCATTTCACTTAACAGCATTCCTGTAGCAATGTCGTTAGGTTAGTAACATTTGGTCGTGTATGCAAGGCGAAATACGTTCCACATATTTACATAAATGGAGTTGTAGAGCTTGCACAATATTAAGTCAAACGCGATATGTGCTGTTGTAGGATTTATTGTAACCTCTTGAACCCTCTTTGAACATTAATTGTGCGGAATAGGCTCGAGTTTGCATACTGCCGAGTCTCGATTATATCTCACATTTAACGATGGGTAAAATACCGTGTGAAGAATTCAAGGATATATTAATGGTAAGTAGATAGGTTTATATGTCGCTGAATTGTGTGTGTTTCTTTCCCACTGATGTTATTAGATTGCGATAGAGCTTTGCAGGGAAAACAGGTTTATCGAAGTTGACATTTTTAAATAGTATTATTTATGTTTGGCGTTTTATTTCAATTAATTTTGTTATTTGATCTTATAATGTATTTTATGAATGTCTTTTAAAGTATGCTTATGTAATTGCAACAAATTGTAGAATTTTTTTTGTATTTCTATATGTGCATAAATAAACAGACAGTGGAATACAATAATTTTATATGGCTGTTTCTATAGAAGCCTGGGTACACGGATGCATACATTTATGGTAGTAAATGCGAAGTCAAAGAACTTCTCAGCAAATGCAGGGCTGTACCAAGGATGTAACTTTTTCACCTTTTAATTTTCAGTTTGGGGAAATTGAAAACTGGATCAGAAGAATGAGAACGATGGAGAAGAAGGCAAAACGTATGTTGGTGACAAATTGAGGAGTAGTAAAAATGGGAAGGATAATGCTTAAATGGATAACTTAACTTAGGTGATCAATAGAGTCAGTTTAGGTGAAAAAATGGGTTAAGAAAAGTGTCAGGAATGGCGAGAACGAGAGGAACTAGAATGAACGTAAAATGGACAGGGCGGAAAATAAAAACAAGTGAGTGTGCAGCTAGGATGTAATATGCACAACACAACAAACAAATTTGTTGCTTATTTGGAAAAATAGCAGATGATCGGAATGAAAGAAATGCGATTAAAGACGAGAATGTAGTAACTTAGTTAATATGGCAAAACAATTACGAGGCTTATGTTTTGCACAGAGGAATAGTCATATGGGGAACAAAAAAGTGGTAAGGAAGTAAACGGAAGCAATTGATAAACTGTAGGGCAGAGGCAGGGAAAGCATAACGTACGAACGGGAACGATGAAATATTTCAAGAGGAAATTCAACACGAAACGTATACTGCCACGACTCCAAGAACTTTGCCAAATGCCAACTTCATAAAACCAAGTTTGGTTGATTAAGGGTTGTTTGTAGACGGTTTCTATAAACGTGGACGTCATACTCTTGGACCAAATATTCATAGGAATGTCAGACAAACGTTATCTAACGAAATGTAGTTCATTGAGTATAGTCTGTCAGCACATAAAAGCAACAATGTTCGTAAGTGACAAAACGTGAATGAAGAGCTTCGCAAGGTGCTGATATATTGGCAGGATTGCCATGGAATGGCACATTCACATTAAGTCCTGAAGGACAAGTCTGCTGCACTGGTAGAGCTGAACAAGAAAGATCTGCGCACGCTCGTTAATGGACACCCTCGATTAAGGCATGCTGATGAGACAGCAGAGTATGTTGTGTGTTCCTGCTTCTCTGAGGCCGATATCCACAATAAACCTGATAATGAAACAAATAAATGAACAACATCGATACATCATAGGTTGGGTTGTGGAGGGTTACAGTGCGTGGCGTTGAAAATAAACAATAAACAATAACGAAACAACTAAATAAACAAAGTTCATATCAAAGATTGGGTTATGTTAGGTTAGGCTAGGTTGGGTTGGGTCGGTCTCATGGATAATCAACATAAAATTGATAATGAAACATCTAAACGAACAGAGTCGATACATAAAAGGTTGGTTTGTTTTGGGTTAGGTTAGGTCGGATAGTATAACATTTTGAACAGTGGCCTTTCTCCAGAAGTTTTTCTCAATAATAATTGCAAAACAAATTAATTTACATTTAATTCATGCCGCCAATTAAACTAAATATCCAGTTCCATTAAAAACGCATAAGTACCGTGCTCAATTTTGTCAAAAGTAAATTTTGCGTAATATAATTTTTTTGTTAATCAAAAGAGACTTGCCCTTAAGCAAACATAAACAGAAAATTGCAGCAAAAATGTGAATCGATCATATGGCAAATGGCATATCATTAGTCAACAAATCGCAAACCGAATCGGCTCTTATAGCCAGCTGGGTGGTCAGGTTACCAACTTGATTTATGTTTATCTCTACATCTTTTCTGAACGTACATTATTTCCATCAGGAAATTATACAACATATGGTGTAAATCGCTTGGGCACTACTGGTTCATTACCGACTCGACTAAACATGAAACCGTTATGCTCTGTAGTGAGCAACATTGATGAGTCTAATGTAATAGTATTTTCGCTCGGAGACTATTCGTGCATCTTCGAAGACGGAACGGCAAAAAAACAACGCGAAAATAAATAGCAAATTAGCGTGATTGGAGCAATTTAAATAATAATTTGTAGCAACTATTCCACGGTTGTAAATTAAACGCAACTGTACGATAATTACCCCTCATCCAGTTTTCTTGCTCTCGTTTGTTAATGCGCTAAATGTATATAGCAGAGTGAGAAAAAATTCCGCGAGAAAACACAAGTCAAACAGCACGCGTGTCGCGGTTTCTGGTTCGAATAAGTGAAACTCGTCCGCAGAGCGATATTCGCCATCTAGAAATGCGCAATTTCTAAAGAGAACGTCTTTTGTTGTTACTAATAAACCATGAAAACAAACAAATAAGAAATGCACATGTGCATTTAACTGTGCATCCGTCTAACTGATATTCAACCGGCGTTCCATATGGTAAATTCTTCGTCGATTAACCCAATGCCTCAGTTCGAGATCCAAACCCACAACAGTACCTGCATATCAAATTGTGTAATATGACGTTTGCATGCAAAAGATTATTTTAATTATACGGGTGGAGTGGCATCATAAGTCACTATCACAATATGCAATTGAGTGCAAATGATAAATTCCAAAGAGCTTGGCGTTGCTCCGCTTCGGTGGGCAAATATGTGAATCTTATCCAGTATTTTTAACTTTATCATCGCTCTCTACATGTTGAGATTAGTATTTCGTCTCTGTCTCTAGCATTTTTAATGTAGTCCTCCAAATCTCAAATAATCGTTGATGCATTTGCGCGCAATTTTCGAATCGGTTCATAAACAAGGTTACAACCCATGAAAATAAAAATTAATACTTCCAGGATCTTAGTTTTTCACACGAAACACCCAGGAAAGTTACACGATTGCAGATTGCAAAAATTAGTCTTTTCTATTACTGTTCTCCGCCAACTCCTTATTCCAATTGCCTCCGGGTCCTTCTCTACTGCTTCTAACCATTTTGTAGACAACTAGCCACTTTTTCGTCTTCCTTTTATCCATTCTCTTAAAATTTGCTTTCTTGGTCTCTCAGTACCTAATCTATCTACATCGCCATAGAACTCTTGCAGTTTGTCGGTGGTTCTCCTTACCCACATATCCTGTATTTTCTTTCCTCTTTCTCAGTATTTTATTTCAACAAATTGTAATGCATTTTTTTCTATTTTGTTTAATTTCTATACTACTTCCCCATACATTATTACTGGTCTTATAATAGTTTTGTAAATTCTTTTTTGGTATTACTTGAGATATTATTAGATCTTAAAATGTGCTGCGTTGCTACCATACATTTCATGGCTTTAGCAATTCTTTCCTGCCCGTCTCTCGTCTCATCTCCTCTTCTTATTGTAATCCTCGTATAAATATAGCTATCCACTCTTTGGAAACTATATTTTGATTCTATTGTTATTACTTTAATTATCTACGTACATTCCTGTCACACTTTCTAATGCCATAAATTTCGTTTTGGCTTGATTTATTAGTAAACCCTTATCTTTGCTGATATTTCTAATTATTTTACCTTCGTAACTAAATTAGTTTTTGTTCTTGTCATAACCACTATATCACCAGCAAACGCCATTCTTTTACTTCTCGATTGTATATTGTGCCATTTGTCTGAATTTTACTTTCTCTTATTACTGTGTCCAGTAATATATTAAATAAAGTTTCCGAAAGTGGATCTCACTATCGCTGTCGCCTTGTTTCTTTCTTGTTTTTGGCGCTTTATTGTTTTAAATAATGTTTTTAATTTCGTCTTTTGTAGGTGGTTCTACTGAATCATTACCTTCAAGCAATATTTCCTCATCACCGTCGGTTATCTAATTTTCTTCCTTGTCATATAATTCCTTGAAATAATCTACCCATCTTTATTACCTAATCTTTGGAAGTTTTCTCTTTTCTCGTCTCGTTTAAGTTTTTCAATTGAATATCTTGTCCTAATATTGTTCCTTTTTATCTTTGGATGTGGCTTTTTCTACTTTATTTTCGATCTAACAAATAAGTATTTATCCAGGTCAACTGCACGCTGCTCCTTGTACCCATGCATCTAGTACATATTGCATGTGTTTGCTCTCAATTAATATGTGTCATATAATTCCTTGAAATAATCTACCCATCTTTATTACCTAATCTTTCGAAGTTTTCTCTTTTCTCTTCTTGTTTAAGTTTTTCAATTGAATGTCCTAATATTGTTCCTTTTTATCTTTGGAGGTGGCATTTTCTACTTTATTTTCGATCTAACAAATAAGTATTTATCCAGGTCAACTGCATGCTGCTCCTTGTGTCCATGCGTCTAGTACATATTGCATGTGTTTGCTCTCAATTAATATGTGGTCTATTTGGTTTATTGATCTTCCCTCCGGTGATATCCCTTTGATGTCCCTTTGGTCAATAAGTACGGCACAGTAACATTCCTAATGATAAGATTCCAAACCCGTCGAAATTTTTGTCGTAAAGTCAGTGTCAAACTTAGATGTTTATAGGTGTAATGTTTTTATCATAAATAAATTAAAATTAAAAATTTATCACATTTATCACTGGTGATACAAAGCTACAAGAAACTAATATAGATAATTAAATTTAATTATTTGATCTTAATTTTACATTTTCTGGTGTATTTTTAATGGGTTCCAATTTAAAGCAGTCAACTGATTTCTAATTCTTCGTCTTAAAGATTTTTTTATATTTGTTGAATTAGCAAGAATTTCCTCCCGGAAATATATGTCTTGTAGATTCATAAAAATCCAAGCAGCATTATTATGAGGTTGAATAAAACTAAGTACGAAAGTGACTTGCAAAACATCTTGCAGCACCTAAACAACCGCCACTGTAATATTAAATTTGCGATGAAAACAGAAAAGGATAACAAACTACCATTTCTCGATGTAATGCTTATCAGGGGACATCAGAGCCGACAACGATCAACGAAAACAACGAACTAAGAAACATTACCTAATAATTATCTAATAAACCGTATCAAGAGTCTACAAAACATAGAAGCACCGAACAACAAAAACCGGTAGCCTTAGGTTCCTACCATGTGAAAGGCGAGAGAATTGTGGACATACTTAGAAGATATCAAATAAAACCTGTCTACAAACCCTACATACAATGGCAACAATGCTAAAAAAACCCAAGGACAATAGCCTTAAGAACACGAGGAGTGTACGGGGTACCTGGTTGAGATTGTGGGGAAGTATGTGTTGGGCAAACAAACAGGAAAATATCAGTCCGGGTAAAGTACATAGATTAGCGGTGAAAACAAAACGACATCCATCTTAGCACAACGCGGAACACATTCTACCATAAATTTTGAAAAGACAAAAACCTTGACCCAAATCGAATATGCGGCACCAAATATATATCGAGAAGTTATCGAAATCGAGCATAAATACACAAAATAATACTCGAAGATTAACAAACTCTTGGAAACCGGCCCTAATCCCGAAAAAGGTAAAGTCAAAATAACCAGTGAAAACAACACCTGCAAACCAACCACTTACGCAAAGTATATTAAACATAATGCGTGCGTAAGTCAAGTTTCATTAAACATTTGACTCTCACCACAACAACTGTTTTCGAACTGTAAATTATAATTATTCCACATTATGGACTTGCTTCTATGACTCAAGTTTCCTTACAGTCTGTTACTTTTAATTGATTCAGTAACTTTTTTTGCACTCTTCGATTTCCTAAATATTCGTTTGATACAAACGAAATATTTTCAATTCCAGACCTATTTGCATGTGTCGCATGTTTTTTTAATGATTTAATTGCATATCACTTAACTTAGCGATGATATAATTTCACTGAGCCTTCGTCCTGTGACATTGTGCGATAAGATTCAGTTTCTGTGCATCGGGTGTATTACGTCCTTGTATTATGAATTTTTGTTTTGAACTAAGACCATCTGATGAAGCCAGTTAATTATAGTTCAAACGAATTTATATAAAACTTTTCCAAAATCCAAAAATTTGCTACACAAGTGGGAAAGCATATTTTTGAAAACCTAACTTCTGTAATTTCCCTAGATGTAAATGTACAGTTTCTTAGCAGTAATGCCCCCTCAAACATTTGCGATAATTTATTTTATTCTGGTTCGGACTTGATTTGTGTGATATTTTTAGTGCAGAACGTGAATACGTTGAAAGGATCAGCAGAAAAAAATAAGAAGAAAATAAAAGTGCTGTATATCCTTTTTGGTATCCGACTGCATGAAGTTTCCACAAATATCCAAAAGATTCAACTTTACGGTAGTGCCTCATCAATGGAAAAAATATCTGCAATGTAAAAGCAGCTTCACAAAAATTAGACAAGGATACACGTCCAATAATTCTCGAAGATATATTTCGGGTTCTGTGGTCCAGAAAACCTCCAAAGAGTAATATTACAAGAGAAGCTCTAAAAATTAAAAGACATTATCATTCCTTCGGAATGACAAAGGCAACGCTACAGTCGCCATCAATCGACGAATACAAAATAAAAGTTAAGCCAATATTGGAAGATGTTGCATATAAACACACCAACACATCCCACGACTTATTTAGAAAAAAACAACTATGGACTGAATTGAAGCATTCACCCATCGATCCAGACACCAATAAGGCATCAACATGCCCGCAATTATAGAGATTACCAAAAATGCATGGAAGTACCATTGCGACCTATTCTTAGCTTTAGGGGACCACCAATTCAACTATTAGCAAAACAACTATAAGTATATCCTGAGAAATCGAAATGATACATGAAGAAATGCAAATCACCTAGCCGAATTATTGAAGAACCATTTAGTACGACCAGATCAACTGTTTTAAGTTTGGATATCACCTCACTTTTTACTCAAGCTAACGGTAAACACATCAATCACATCATAGAATTATCCGAACATTTTAAAAACACTTGTTTTATGTATGTGACCAACATTACAAGCTCATGAATGATCAGCAACCACCCTTATATGCCACCTGTAATAACACATTTATTAATAGACTATCTAGAAACCAGAGCGTTGTACACTGCGCTACATAAACCAGATGTACGGCATGTTTATGGCATATGCGTCATATGCTCACATGGAAGACAAGAACTGCTGCTATACATTCGAACAAGCAATAACTAAATCAAATTCACAATGGAAGTGGAATAAAACAATCACATGCCGTTCCTGAACGTCCTATTAACGAAGGTGGGCCTGGTCCCAATCTACATCGAAAGAAAATCTGACCATCGTCCAGTCTACGTACAGAGTCATAGAGATTGCATACTAAAAATGAAGAGACCAACCGCCAAACGAACTCAGCAGGACCTTACAAGGAGAATATTTGAGGGTATTCTAAACCGAAAAACAGAAATTCCGTTAAAACAATAAATCCCTTGTGGAGATTCTGACAAAAATTACATTAGACTAATAGATTTCCACAAGAAAGAACACAAACCTTGTGAAACAAAAGATGCGTAATCATCCCTGCTGGAACACTGGATATGGGATATAAGTCAGGCAAGTTGTGATTCGGGGATAATGCTTATTAAAGCCGATGGGTATTGGTATTGTTATAAGCGTTTATTTTGACAATCCAACTCAAACTAAAGTGATCAATGAAATGCCTTGCATTTCTATGGAATCAATCAATTAGCTGCGTATTACTGGATATTATTTACGTCAAAATACATAACCTGAATTTGATTTGAATTTTAATTTAATTTAATTACAAAAAAAGAAGTTACACAAAACTCTATTTGGTGTAATAATAATTGTAATGAATTACAAAATTGTTATAATTAACGCCGTGTGGTGCACTGGAGGAACCAGGTCGTGGCTCTTGGATGGTATTCTTTGTGACATATTGTCTCACTCTGAAGCTATCATTAGAATCTCAAAAGTTGCTAAATTACTTACATTTTAAAAATTATTTCTATTTCTTTTTTTCGTTGGATTGTCTTGATAAATACAACTAGTGGTCTGATTTCTGGTTCAGAGCACTCGTCGCTGTTGTCTTTGGTAAATATTTTCGTAACAATAGCTACTCGTGGTCTGAATTACAAATATTGCCGGCAAATTCAGACCACTCGTTGTGTTATATTCGTTAATTATGACAATAAAATCTAATACCTGCGTTTTTATTGCCAGAACAGGGACTTCTTCTTGACGTTTCACAAAATTTCAAGCTTATATTTCCCATGGCAGAGTTAACCTGTTCCTTTTACTGCTTTTTACTATTATATAACGTATTCTTTCCAAACAAATTCAAGTACCTGCTCGAACCGAACAAAATTAAGAAATAAATCGCGCCAAATATCAACACAGTAGTCGGAACTTCGACGCTCTCTAGGTCAAAGTCCTCTATTGTCATTGCTTAAAATTGTCAAACGAAAGACTATCAACAATCGGACAACCAGAAATATTGCCTTTGGAATTTAAAATAAAAGTGCTCAACTTGTCATATAGAATGCATCAATTAGAGTAGGCTATGTGGCATTATAAAATTATTACAGCGCAATTTTAAATTGTATCCAACTGAGACTGTGCCTTCAAAACATTTTATATGATATAAGTGTGAGATTATCTGGATTTTCTTAAACGTTTAACGTTTGGGGTCAATTAGATCACCTGAGTAACTATTCCAAGATTCATATATATAGTTTTTTTCATTGAATTTTCTTACATAGTAAATTTGTTCCCCATAGCCATTTCTGCAACTACTTTGAAATCACTTTAATATTACCTCTTCAGCTTTCTTAAATTGCTTTTTGTAATTAAATATGCATTTAAATAGGTATGCCGATAACTTTGAAGTACGGTGTGCACATACATATATATAAGGCGAGTCAATTATAAATGCACTGCTAAGTACTTTCACTCTAGGCCAATTAGATAGATAGTCTCGCCGATAAGTACAAACGGTTTTCTAAATCATCTTGCCTGTAAGCGATACAATAAAAGTTCAAACAGGTTTCTAAATTTTAGTATTCTAGTGTATAATATACAAATAAAGAAACATATTTACCTTATTTTTATTGGTATAATAGAATGTAAATATAAATACATTTTTTTCCAATTATTAAATTAATAACGTTTTGCAAAAATACTTATAGTCTTTATTCTGACCGTGACTAAATATATGTACCCAAGTAAAATAAATAAATTGCAAAGACTACGACTATCCCAAACATTTTGACAAAATCGTAGCCAAGTCATCTCACAATTCAATAAAAATTAAAAAAGTCGAAATAATTGATTAGGAAGACAAAGTTGTAACGACCCATTAGGTTTTTAACATTTCAGTGGTTGCGGGTGGATCTGCAGTCTGCACATAGTTATGTTGAGTATTTCTCGCGATATTTATAGCAATTGTGGACTGTGGTCAGTGCGCGACCAACCGCATTATAGTTATTTCACACCGTCGCGTCGCGTCCGGACTCTGATTCTGCACCGATATCTTTTTCTATATTTTCAGAATCCTGAGTGTGTGGATTCGGTGTGAATTGACTCGCGGCCGTCTAGTTTCTTTCTATTTTTATGTGCATTGCGTTGGTAGTGGATTTATAACGCTGACAATTTGTTACAATTCGAAACGCGAATCCTTTACAGCTTTAGTCATGTACAAAACATATTTAGCTTCAAATATCTTCTAAGATCCCAACTTCAGAGTACAGAAACTAAAAATCTAAACTGATATCTAGACATGACGAATCCAAACATTCTGAATGTAATATCCAATATGCAGTAGAAATATAAGATACAGTATTGTAGTACAATTTAATTTGATCATGAATTAATAATAAACGACGTTTCATGAAAAAATGTAAAACAAACAATTAACCCGACAATTTAGGGTACATACATAAATCAGATAGCATTATATTCAGACCATTGTGGTAAAAACGTTTAATCTCTGATAAATATTCTATTGGAAGTTAACTACTACTCCGGACTAGTCCGGAGCTAACGCAAATTCGTTAAAAAATGCCAGCATATAATAAAAAAACATCTAGTAGAACTTCCATCAGGGTTTTAAGTCAAATAACAATGAATGATTCAACAGTGCTAAGCTATATCAGTATGCAAGTACCCAAGTAGAAAGTCGGATCCCCACGTGTGACGTTGGCTAGAAAATGTAAAAACTTGACTTTATCATTTGGTATTATTGTTTAAACGAAAAATGTGCGTGTTTCTAAAATATAACTGTAAACGTTTATAAATATTACATTCAAACATTGTTAATTCTAATACTTTCATATT
The DNA here is from genome assembly GCA_959613385.1 of Geotrupes spiniger. Taxonomy (NCBI): domain Eukaryota; kingdom Metazoa; phylum Arthropoda; class Insecta; order Coleoptera; family Geotrupidae; genus Geotrupes; species Geotrupes spiniger. The sequence goes on along the minus strand of OY390731.1, from coordinate 44,013,809 downwards.
AACTTTAATACACATAAAACACAAAATCAAATTTTGGACATTTCTGTAATGAAAACCTAAGGGATTTACGACGTTCATAGAAAAATGTAAAACGAACAATTACTTACTAGTCATAACGACTGCGAAATAATTAATGTCCCACTCAATTCAATGGACACACAGTTACAGTCTACATGCTTACTGATTGATTAATTTAACGAAATTAGTTGTAGTTGTATTCAGAATATTGTGGTAAAAGTGGCTGTTGTTGAGGCATTACTGAATGGATAATTAATTGTAAAATGGGATGAGAAAAATATTAACAAATAAATAAATTCTTCAGAGCCGGAAAACGAATTAGTAGAAAATACCGTCGGGATTTTAGGTCAATCAACAGAAGGAGTAAATAAAGTAGAAGGAGTAAATAAAGCTAAGCTACTTCAACCTGGACGTACCCAAATATTTGAGCAACTTTAGCTAGAAAATATAAAATTCGATGTTTTTATTTTGTATTACTGTTAATTCCTTGTATTTGTTATACTTAACTGTGAAATAAATAAATAAATATATTTATTGGGATGGGTCGGGTTCGGTTGGGTTGGGTTGGGTTGGCTAAATAATTAGATTAATTTATACGAAGAAGAGATTGTTTATTAAAAATCTGAGTTAATTGAAGCATTTCAACTTAAAAATAATTTGCAATCAAACATTAGAAATAAATTTAATTTTAAATTAATATTTATTAAATTAAAGGTTTTCCGGTAGTAAATACTGTAGCAGACAACTGAAATTTAGTAAAAAAAAATGACAAGATAGTTTAAACTAACCTTGTCAGAAACTATAGAAAGGAAATACCATCAGTCAAGTTAGACATAATAATTATGCACTAGGATTATAAAGTAAATCTGTTGCTTGAAAAATTATTTTCTTTCGAAATGTTTTCGAGGATTCTGCAACAAATATGTTCGATACGTCGTTCTCAACAAAAACTGACACATTCTATGGTAGCTTATGGTATCACTTTGTTGAAAAGAAGTTGAATATTTTTTCATGATTTGTTCTGCCTTTACAGGACCCGCCTACTACTCAGACGGTAATAATTACTTTAATACCTAAATAGCTATTAATAGTTTACAATCTTTAATGAAATTGTTATTGCCCAATTTCTTATTCGGTGCCTAAGAAACAAATACTAATTACTAGTACTATATCATTCAACAACATACCACCCAATAGGCGCACGTGTATTGAACCTGTGTCCCTCGTACGCCTTCATATCTTAGAAATGGTGAAAAAATAAACGATGAATTCAATATAATACAAGATTTATATGTCCACTGCCGTCAGCAGCGACCACCAGCAGCGTGATGAACATACAACAACCAACAGACACTTTCTCTTAATAGATCTTTACCAGCAACGCGCACTGTTCTATTTGTGGTATTTTAATCCAACATTTTCTTATCTCCGTTTTAATAAATCTTAAATAATCGTTTCACATTTCGTCAAGAATTGTTCAAAAATATCGCTGTTCGTAATTACGAAACTCGTTGGGTTGGGTTGAGTTGAGTACAAGACCAGATCCACTGTCCTAAATTTATATCCAAAGTAACTCAATTACCATGATAGGTTGGTCATATTGCTAGTCGTTGCATATCCGCATACATTTTCAACACAAAATGCACGATAATAAATTAAACACCTAGCCATTATGTGTCGCCGGTATCTCTACTCAAGTTTCTGCGCTTCAGAAGTTTATAATTCCGTCACGTACAGCTCAATGGATTTGAAGAAACGACAAAAAGCACTACAAAACCCCCATTTATGCTAATAACCAATTAGAGAAAGCTAACAAGGCACAAGCGTAATTAAAATGTACAAACCATAGTTTTTAATGATTTCTGCTCTCTTTAATACGTGACGATACCATTATGAAAATATTTCGTAGTCGCATCGGAATTAGAATTCAAATTAAACTACAATAATTATTTTTAACAGTTACTCATCATTCCAAGTGTTAATTCGATATTAATTAACGATTCCGCAAGAATTCGCAGGAACAGAGTAAAGTTGACTGCGAACAATGACGCAAATATTTCTAATGGAAAGTAGCGGCCAACGATGACTAAAAATGTATATGTTGTGGGCTTGGAAATGTGCTTGAGCGCGCGAACAGAAAGCATGGAAATATTTTGTTGTTCTACTTTTCCTTCATCGCGACGTTCATACGAACTTCGAAATATTAATTACGAAAAATTTATCTATTTTTATTTATCTTTTTTTGGCCTAATTTGTCAGTGGGTGACATTTTCACCGTCGGTGTCATCAGTACCAGATCTTGAAGTGTGAAGTTTGTATAGACAAATTGGAAAGTTTCAGGATTTGCTCTTTCGTAGCAATCAAAAAGTGTGTGTTCACCCAAATGAAATTCAAACCCCTATATTTAATTGTTATTAAAGTCCTTTTAAGTTTAATTATTTCTCAGAAATAATTTATTTAAATCTTTGTGGTCATAACTTTTTAAATCAACCCTTAATCGACTGAGATGACGCTAAGGAAGTAGACTTGTGCGAGTACCTCGTTTAACCAGAGACGTTACATTGCTAGCCTAACATACGACGATTAATTCGGCACTGAAGGTTTTTCTTTACCCACTGCGATGGCCGTGTATGAGTAAACAGACATCATAGTGCGTGTGATAGGCAAGCCACCATTCACTAAGTCAGTAGATTTGGATGCGGCTCGGTAATGGTTTAGGGTACCTTAATTATCCACGCGAATTTATGTAAATGTTTAGCGTCTGCAGTAATTTTAGACATGTATTTGTTCTACAACAGCACAGTCGTTATTCTGTGAACCTTCTCCAGAGCGACTCGGATGATGGAGTGGCCTACCAGTCCCATATCTGCTTATTAAAAAGCATTATGTTACACCTTATACTTGTATGCCCTTGTTGAGTAATAGCATACATCTTATTTGACGGATGTTTCAACAATGTCAAGCTATAATCGATGCTTATAAATGAATAAATCCTAACCCTAATTTATAAATAAATAAATTTTCCATTTAGTAAAAATCAAGAAGATTGGATTCATCTAATTCCTATGACTCAAAGTAGGATAGCTGCAAAGGAACGAAATCATCCACCACCCCTTTTGCCTCTTCTGGTCTAGCTTGTTTTTTTTTAGTATTAAGATGAAGAACGACTGACACAGGTAACAAAAATTTCCCGGTCCAGTTGGCATTATTTTGATGGAAAAAACCCTTCCAGTTGGGTGATGCTGTTTCCTCAAGTTTTGCAGCCAAATTATTAATCTTTTGATAGTAAATGTTACCATCGACCGTTTTGCCAGATGGTAGTAATTTTCGGTTTCTTAAAGAACTTTTACACTTATTAGGTGGTTGTTGATTAGGTGGCCTCGCGTAGGTGCCTTGAGTAGTTGGACAGTGGAAGTAAATCCATTTTTCGATGCATTCTACAAACATTCGAAAGGGAAAATGTTTGACGATTCAATGGTGACGATTATGTGGTACCCATTTTCAGCTTTTGCAACCAAACGCCTAGCGTCGAATATATAGGATGCTGCGTGATCTAGACATGCTCAACGGATATCCGCATCACCAGGTTCAATTTTCAATTCATTTTGTTTTTTTACTTTTATAATTATTAACTGTAAAACGACTAATGGAAGTCCATAACTATAATTGCATTAATTCGTTTACCAATCCCCATCCAATTAGGTCTTATATTACTTGCTTCGTCTTAATTTGAAATAAAATATGGTTGTTGTTGTACTTTATCTAAAAGCCAATGGTATTCATTAAGTAGACTAGTATTACGAACTTTTGCCATAGCGCGAGTGAAGGGAATGCACCAGAATATTTAGTTGTAATGAGAAACCTAAACAAGTCTTAAAAAAGTGAGGAGAACAAAACAAGGCGCATGACTCGAAGGCACGGAACAGAAAAATTAATAAAATAATTATAGAAAAATAAAAATTGAAGTTATAAAAATATTTGAGCAAAAAATAGAAATTGTTAATGTTGTTGAATACTTACATCAAAAAAAATTACAAATCGAAGAAGCGTCTGAAATGTCTATTGTTGGTGGGAGTGGGTAAAGATACTTATTCCTAGCCAGAAGTTTTTTTGAAAATCGGAGGCGTTATTTGACAGTTGTATAAATGTAATCGAAGAATAAACCGAACCCCTGATCATAAAGGACTAATAATACTAAGCCAATTGAAATCAGCAAAGTATCATCATTTAGGGAGAGGAGTTATATAGGACTTACGAAATAAAAGCGCGTAAAAATACTTTAGCATGGCTTCAAAATAAATATTTCAAAGTAAATCGTTGGCGATTTAAATTATATTATTGATTTATCGTGACATGGACGTCTGGTTTCGCGACTAATGTACGCGTTGCGTATTTTTCCGCATTTAATGGGAATCCTATTAAGTTTTTATAATTGATTATTTTATACCGTTCTTCATTTTACAGTTTGCGTTTCTTAGATTATTACGGCGCGAATGGGAAAAACATACCTGCCACAAGAATGGGTAACATGACCAGCAATCCCGCATAGCTGAGGCTATTTATTTGTGAGACGGCCATATTGGAAAGGTCAATCACTTTTATTCCACATGAAGCGAGCCACTCTATCACTTAACATCACTCTCACATAAGGTTCAAAATCACAACCCGCCGTTCGAATCCGCTACCAATGCCGATACAAATCTATTAATTATTTTTTTTTTACACAGCGACTTCACCTCATTTATTAAAGCACCTTAATCGCCGTAAGAAGGAAAAGGATGAAATTATTCATTTAAATTTACTATTCTAGTATTGAACTTGAACTTCGATTTGAATCAACATGGAACGAATAATTTATTTATTTGATTTTAGAAACGATTTCTAACAATTGTTATAAATCAAATGCCTAAAAGTTCGTGCAGCGTTCGAAAATTCTTCTAAACGACCTACAATTAATTTTGTTCAATTAGGTTTTAAATAACAATATGAGATAACGTGTCTCGCGATAATTTTTACTGTTTCTCGTTGACCCAATTTTTATTACCGGTTGTAACACAAGATGTTCAAGCCTCCTCGCGAAAATCCATTATGCGCAATTTATTCGATTTTAACACAGCACCTCACATTTTAATAAATGTCCTTTAAATGTTGGTTCACTTTGGTTAAACAGTTTGTTAAAAACCACCGACGTTAACACCTTCGTGGCATGCTCTTTCTTGTCGATGAAGACTGTAACGGGTCGACCATGACGTGTTTAACCTGAGTATACTCGCAGGTATTCTCATTTAGAATTTCTTCAGGTGGGGATATCCAAGAAGTGGAATATAAAAATTATTTGTGCTCTCTTCTGTACGTGTTGGTGGGGGTTGTTTGTATATGAATGAAACTTTAATTGATGGAGAAATTGTCCTAATTTCGAACAATGTTTGAGAATCAGGCATTGTCTGATATTTTGATTTTAATTGTGATGAACAATAATATAGAATTTATTTAAAGTAGCCTTAACATTTACAATGTTGATGGTTTGTTGAAGATTACCTATCTAACATTATAGCCAAATATACTACAAACACTTCTTTCTTATACAATGTGACTTGCTTCGAGAGCCTACACGTATAAATTTTAATTCTTTCATATATTATTTCAGTTATATGATGTTTGATGTTCGTTTTCATTGTTTATTTTATTTTAGTCAAATTTATTTCATTTAATTTTGTCTTGTTCTTAATTCTTTCATTCTCAATGTTTCATTTAGTCATATCCATTTCGTTTGTTTCGCAAATTTTTGCTTAATAGATGAGTGTTTAATTTCCTAAAAAGTTCCACCCAATACATGTTTACCATTTTCTTCCTATCTTTCATCAATCTCTTAGTCCCATACTTCTCTTAGTGAGTATTTCCCTGGACCTATTGATACCTGTATTTCTAGGCCTACTCTATCTTCTTCGGCCTTCTTCTTCGTATTGTCATCCTTAACACAGCACTTTCATAAGAAAAATTAAACAAGATCAACTTTAGTAGCCATCTCGATGTCAAAGAGGGAACCTCCAGAAAAGAATGGAAATGTCGCCTTCAGGATCATGCAATTCGTCACACACGGGATCAACGTTTCGACTTTGTTTTCTCCAAATTTATATTCAAGAAATTTGCCTTGACCAGGCGCATCTTACCTGCTTGTTGGGAAATAATTTCTAGAACTAAAATTGAAAGCGTTGAACTCATACTGAACCCATTGCTGTCGAAATAAATGCTGCTAAGTTAAGCTGTTAATACAATTTATAATTAATTTTCATTCTTATGTAAACAAATTTCATTCGTTTGCATTCCTAATGCAATAACATTATAACAATAAAGCAAAATTTGTAAATTTGTCAAGCTTTTCATTGCCAGAAGAAAGATAATTAATTTTATACTTTGATCGCGATATCTCTTGAAACTTTGGAAAATATATTCGCCCAGAAGTCATGAAAGGAATGAGGCAAGCACACGTATTTCGAAAATGGTGCATGGACAAGAACGTGGTGCGTTTCACTGAAAATTCATTTTTGGATGGGCCAACGAAAATTAGGCCTCAATGATTTGAATATTGTATGATTGGAGCTTCACTCACTGTGGAATGTGTTTAGGACAATTTTTGAGAAAATGTTCAACAGAAACAACTTTATATTCGATGGAAAATTTACTTTTAACTGAATAGTTTTTTTTCGATCATTTTTGACTATGTGTATATAGGTAACTACTATTTTTTTGCTTTTGCTTGAATGCAGGACATACGGTAATATTCTAATTTGTGAAAATGGGAAATTTACTACCCATTCAGATTTTTGTGTATTATCAAAATGGAAAGCGTTCGGCTTAACCCTTGGGTAACGCATTAATATTTTTGCAAAAATTCTCTGCGAAATTGCAATAAACATCAACTTCAGGGAAAATTCTTCACAAGTTACCGAGCGAAATGAAGCGCAGATGCGAAACTTGCATCTTTTTTACCACTTATAAATATTAATATAATTATTGTTACGCTTGTTCAAAAATCAAGATATAAATTTTATTGCAAAAATTTTCGTAAAACAGTTTACGCCAAAAATAACAGTAAATAACTTTCCTAAAGGATTATCTAGAAATTCACCAAATTTTTTCAATAACATTCATATTTTTGCAAAGTGCAATAAGAGCATAGCGATCGGTGTGGTGTACTAGTACTCCATCTACAATCTCAATAACCAGAACTTTTTAAACAAGATATGTTTAATTTTTCATTACCTCTGCGTTACCTTAAAATGCAATTTATTACTACGAAAATTATGAATTCGATTTTACTCAAAGATTCTTATTTATAAAAAGTAAAAGATTATAGCCGAGTGCAATTTATTTCCCATAGAAATATCGTGTAAAATACCAAAACTATTTATTAAATTATTTTAAAGCAGGTGTAAAAAATAACGAAAGCGTAGCCAATAACCTAATTACACTTCACGTCGTGGACGTTTCAGATAAAAGTCGTTTCGACGACTATCCGGGTGTGTTACGAAATCTGACGACGAAAGGAGAAAGTTGCTATTGTAATACGATAAACGGATGTCGTTTTGAACGTATGGCGTACGCGTATATCCCACATCTTACACTGCAAGCTTTTTGGTAAAAACTATGACTATGGCTTTACCCAGTGAGTCATCGAGAATCATCGGCTTTATGTACAGATTTCGATGGTTGACTGCACTTGATAAATTATATATTGTTACTTTATTGTAAAACGTTAAAAATGAAAATATCTTGGATACAGGTAGCCCACAATCGCTAGCTTGATTTATACCGAAATCATTTCTTATGAATAAATAAATTACTACATTTTCATTTAAATAAACAATCAAGGTTATTACAATTTTTATATGTTGTTATGATAAATAATATAATAGAGCAATTTTTTTTTAATTTGCATGTACGTATAATAATCAATCGTAATAATAATTTACTCGCATTGAAAACAGGGGGCGTAAATGTTATCGTTAGGAAATACATATAGAATTATTTCAGGTCAACCCTGCATTTACAAATTTTCTCATCTTGCCGTGAAAGGCTTGGGCTTGTTGAATAAAAACAGAATAAAATGTTATTCCATTTTATTCTGTTTCTTGTGTGCTCTTTCCAATTTTTGATCTTAATACTTTTTAGATATTGCTCTGTAGTTTCTAGCCATCTCTTCCGTGGGCTCACTTTTCTCCTTTTCCAATCGAGGCTCTGCTAAGGACAATTTTTGATAATCTATTTCTGGTCATTCTTTCTATGTACCCCATCCACCTTAGTCGTTGGGGTTTTATGACTGATGTTATATTTGTTTCTTAGTCTAGTTCCTTATTTATTCTTCTTCTCCAGACGTTTTCTATGTTTGTTCCAGCGTATATAGGTCTTAGATTTTTTTGTTTCCCATCTATCAATGACATCTTCATCTGCTTTCTTTAGTGATCATGCCTCACAGGCATATGCGACGATTGGCCTTATAACGGTTTTATAAATTCTCATCTTCATTCTTCTTGGCGTATTTGATTTCAGCATTTTGTACTTCTTGTTACCTTTCACAATTCTGACTTTATTTCCTGCTCCTCATGTTTCTTACGTTTATCATGACTACGAAGTATAAGAATTCTTTTTACCTTGCCAATCTCATAATATTACGCCCATTACCATGTATTTTGTTGTTTGTTGCTTTATTTCTAGACCGAAAATTTGGCTAATTTGTCAAATGTTTTTGCTAGGAGTGTAATATCGTCCACATATGATATACATTGGTGCTCGTTGTTGTATATTGTCCCTTCCATTTTCAATTTACTGTTTAAAAGTGTTGTATAGATAGGGTCATCTTGCCTCAGGGCATTTCTCACCACAAATTATGTTGATTTGTGGCCACTCCAGAGCACTTTATTTAGTGTTTTATTCAGCGTCATAGTTGTTAGCCTTTGTAGTCTTCTCATTGCAATGTATATCATAGGATTGTTGGAAATCAATGGAAAGCATCTACATTTGAATTTGTAGTAGGTTGTTTAGATTTCTTCGAGAGTAAAAATTTGCTCATTTACGATCTGTTTCTCCTGAAACCTGGGTGATACCCACAGGAGGGCACCATCTGTAACATTGGTTAATTCTTCCTTAATATCTTTCACTGGTACTTTATAAATTATGTCCAGTAATTCAATACCTCTATAGTTTTCATAAGAAGATGTGACCCTTTTTATGCAAAGGACATATCAGCGCGGTTGTCCATTCTTCGGGCATTTGTTCTTTCTCCCATACTAGTTTTACAAGCTAGTATATTCATTTAGTTAAGTGAACTCCTGCTTTAATTATTTCTACTGATTTTTTAAATCTTTTATTTTTATGACTTCACCTTTCGTTGGTACTCCTATACCTCCCTCTTGCCCTCTTGTCATTGTAAACTGTTTCTTCTTGGTGTTCTTTATTTCTTGCACTTTGTTCATAAAAGTGCTCTTTCCATTTCTCTATTATTTGCGCCGGGTCGCTCAGTGAGACTTCTTCCTCGTTCTTGAAATTGTTATCTTTGCTTTTGCCGGGTCGCTCAGTGAGACTTCTTCCTCGTTCTTGAAATTGTTATCTTTGCTTTAGTAACCTTTGTGCTTTTTCTTATTGTACAATCTTTTTTCTTCCTGTACGTGCTCTTGTTTTCTTACGTTCTTATATTTTTCTCTGTTTCCTATTGTGTTGTTATTCAATAATTTTTGTTATTTTTCTTTCCTCCTCCGCTATCACTACATACTCCTACCTGTTTCTTCAGGATCGTCGTTTTAGCAGGTTCTCTAATTGCTTCTTTTGTTTATTTCCACATCTCCTGTTTGTTTATTTCCACATGTGTGGTTTGGCAGTATTGTTTCAGTTGTTTTGCAATCTCCCCATGATATTCTGTTGTGTTTCATTTTCTAATAATAAGTATATCAATTATACAACAATTTAGATTCCGTTCATTAACAATGATTGGGATAAATCATTGGGTTACTACAAATACCAATTTTGAGAAAGTCAACTTTCAAACTTCAATTACCAATTAGATAATGCAGGAAAACAATTTATTTTTTGCTTACGTACAGAAAAATCTATAATGATCCGCACTGATATTTCTTTACACAATTTTTCGAATGATCTTTCCAAATAAAGTCGTTGAGATTTTGCTTTCAAAATAGGGCGTTTTCTTCCTCGCTATGTATATAAATTGGGTCTTCAACATACTTCATAGTTTTAGCATTAATAGTTTAGGCTCTAGACGCGCACAGACACACATACAGACCCACACGCACAAAATTGCCTTCGAGAAGGTCAAAATATGTATTTCCGTTAAAATGTTGTTTTTGTTATCACTCAAATAAATATTAATAATTGTACGTTAACATATTGTACAAAAAATAGTTATTTATAAAAAGTTATGTCAAGATATAAATTTGATTCCAAAAATACTACCAGTTTTCGTAAAATAATTTAGGACAAAAATAACAGCAAATAACTTTCCTCAAGGTTTACAAGGAAATAGTATAAACAATATATGCAATACAATATCCAGGAACCGCTGCGAGCCAAAAGTCACTCATTGGAATTTATCTGATCATTGTAGTATAAAATACAGTTTCAAATCAAATGTAAGTGAAAATGCTGTTCCCGTTTGAACTTATCGTCAATAAACAAAGCTAAATTGGAACATTTTGAGAACATTTTAAAATTTATGGATTGGTCGGGGGTATATTCACAAAACAGTGCAGTAAAATCATTTATTGATTTTTTTACTTATTCGTAACTGCTTTCAAGCAGTGGTTTAAAATAAAAACAATTAAAATCTAAAACATATACCTATGAGGTGAAACGATTAAGAAATCAAGTCATTAACGCAAAAAATATGCAAACAAGGGATGTGGAACAATCAACAAACAAAAATATAGCTATGTGGCAACTAATCAAGAACGTAATTAAACCATCAAAGCATGCAACGAACATAAATATACCTTCAAATCAATTTAATTATTTTTTACTAGTCACAGTAAAGATATCACTAAAAATTCAAGTTTAATGTCTAAAGAAGACTACTATAATATTTTGTAATTTATTTACATGGAAAGCAAATGTTAATAGTTACAAATCATTACTTTGTGTACCAATGTATGTAAAAGAAGTGAATATATAATACTAATAATCTTTTAACGCAACTCATTAATCACTGTATACAAGTACATAAATTTCGTGATACACTAATGCCCGGTTTCACAAACGCTAATCGGTCGTTAACAGCTTGTTAACGAATCGTCAAATGTTTGACGGTTCGTTAACGAGTCTTTAATCAATCGTCAAATATTTGACAGTTGATTACCTTGATGAACCGTTAAAAGCAAAATTACCATTGTTTTGGATTTCACAAACAATAACGAGTTGTTAACTAATTCACCATTTGACAATCGTTTGTGAAACCGGGCATAAATATAGCGAGAGTTGCGCACAAGAACGGAAACCATACGAACAACTATAAACCAATATCTATTCTTCCCATATTTTTAAAAATACTTGAAACGAAAATAAAGGATCGACTATAAGTATGTCATACTTAGAAAAAAGAAAACAAGTTTTGGGAAACGAACAATTTGGATGCAGACAAGGGATAACAACATTATATGCAATATTGAAAATGATACATAATAACAGTTAAGTGGAATGATAACACATCTGACATCTTTTGAATGTGTGGATTTTATATTTAACTAGAGAAATTATGATGGTCTGGCATTAGAGGAGTTCAACATGAATCCCTAAAATCGTATTTAATGAATACGAGTCAAATCGATGAGTTGATGAGTATATAAGTCATCTAAATGGGCAATTGACATAGGAGTGCCGCAAAGGTCGATTTGGGGGCCAATATCATTATTGCTATATATCAATGATCCCAGCACATACTAAACCATCACTAACAGCACTTTTTGCAGATGAAGCTACATTTTTAAAGATTGCAAAATTAAGTATCGAATAGAACAAATTAGTACAAAGTATAGAAAAATGAATAGCAACAAGAATGTGAAAAGAGTATTGATGTATTCTGGATTTAGAAAATATATGAAATTTAGCCACACATGTGCTCTATAATTTGTACTACAGTAAGTAAATACTTTTCTAATAAGTAATAGTAATTTGTACTAGTTTTGAAAGTACTACTATCAATTCGATTTTTTTAACAAAAATAAATTAATTCTCTCACTATTCGAAAAATAATTGATCATTCTTTACTATTATGGTTTTTTAAAATGCAAGAAAAAATGATATTACGTTATGCATTTATTAGCTATAACGTTCTTATCTACATTGACAAAAAATTTAAATCAAACACAATTTTATGTACAATTATGTCAACAATAATACGCACTACGTCGATTTAAACCTTTTTATGACCCATTTCCGCTCATATGATTAGATAAATGTAAGTAAATTTATATGGTTCTCACGTGCTCACATTGTGTCCATTATGAAAGGTCCTTTTTGCTTATTTACCATCGGCTCGTTGGTCTAGGGGTATGATTCTCGCTTCGGGTGCGAGAGGTCCCGGGTTCAAATCCCGGACGAGCCCGCTTTTTGCTTTGATAACTAATGGACCCATGGATAAAATACAACTAGTTTCATATGGTCAATAAAAAAAAATCAGCCACGATGAAATTTTTAGCAACGCGATTCTTCGAACGTACATTAATTACATTTACCAGTTTATTTAACAATTGGTATATCAACAAAATAAAGGATTTTTTATTTAACAAGCGTTATAACTAAAATAATGCTCACTTATACTGTTATACTGTTATTATTTCTTGGTACGAATCATTATCACGTCACACAAAATCAATAATATGCTGTTTCATTGCCAAAATATTCGTTAACATTACAAAACCTACAAGAAGAACTTATACCTCGCCCTTCTATTAGTAACGCACTGTACGTTTTGTCATATAATAGATTAAAATGGACGAATCAATTTAATTAATCAGGAAATGAGTAATTACAATATAAGAATTTAATGTAAACAATAAACAATAGTCAATTTCTTCACACATACACGAAAACGTTCCATTGTCATCAATTATTATTGCTTGCTACGTCCTTTGCATGCTTACAATCAAGAATCGAACGAATTTGATCTTGTCAACGTTACACCATAGTCATTATTTTTCGATTGCCATTGAAGAAGTCATTGAGCCAGAGGACGAACAGGGATGGAACATTTTCAGTCCTTAATTAATTATTAATAATTATCGCGTAAAAAACAAATTATGGGATAACAACCAGGCATTTGTGAATCCTGAGCCCAAGCAATCATCCTCCATTCTCGTTATGCCTGGCCAGTCGCTTTCTGCACACAATTTTGGCTTGACTATTTCTGCAAGTTTGTGACAATATAATAAGCCCAAAAACGAGCACTTAATGTTCTTGTATATTTTATGCTAACTATAGAAATATATTAGCTAGTAAATCAACCTCGCCGGTAGGTGGTGAAATCAATAACAAACCGACAAAATTGAAAAAGACAGTAACTCACCCGAGCTAAAAAGCCGATAAGAGCCGATGCAGAGAATTTTATAAATAAGGGTGAAAATAAATAACACTCTCGACGGCTTCACTGAAGCAATACAAAAAAATAAACAATTAAAGTCAATAAAAAACACGTTTCCATTTCTGCTGTGGCAAATCGTAGATGGATTTTTATGACTCAAGTGCATAACTCAACAACGGAAAAGCAAATTGTTTATTACTAATAGAAAATCAGATTGAAATAATGGACTGTAAAAAATTATAAATCTTTCATAAAAATATTGCGGCTTTTAAGATAGCTGTTCAGGTTACAAGCCTTGGACATAGAAAATACCTGCGGCTCACAAATACGATTATTCCTCCATACAGAAATTTTCGCAAAATACAATACTGGACAATCATATTGATTATGTTATGATGTTTCTTGCATTATTTGACATTGTGTCTGATTCTTCAGTAATTCTTCGATTAGTTGGTCTAGATCATCTCCCATATTCGGAACTGTTGATAGTAAGTCATCTTCCATGGCGTTTAGTCCTTCTAGTGTTATCCTTGATAACGTATCTGCATTCGAGTTGTATTTTTATATACGACTTCGAAATCGTACTCTTCGAGTTTTAATCTCCATCTCATCATGTTCGATTTTCATTTTCTATCGTGGAGTATCTTTGTGCTGTGTCGCTTAGAATCCTCAAAGCGAAGTAAATTGTCTTGTCCTGTCCAATTGTTCCTTGTGATAGGACTGCTCCTAATGCTATATTGGATGCATCAGTTGTAATAATAAATTCTTTAGAAAAGTACGGATGTTGTAGAATTGGCTCGTTTATAAATAGCTTTTTGCATTTTTCGATATTCTTTATCGATGGTAAATATTACTCCTTTCTTTAAGCGTTTTGTAAATGATTTTGTTGCATTAGCGAAATTTCGAATGAATTCTCTATAGTAACCCAAAAGGCCTAAGAATGCTTTGATTTTTTTTGCTGTTTTTGGTAATGGATAATTCTTAATAGCGCGTACCTTTTCTGGGTTTGGATTTACCCCGTTCTCTGTGATAACATGACCTAAATATTTGTTTTCTTTCTTTAGGTATTCGCTTTATTTTTAAGTTTGCTTTCTCCACTGCTTTAAAAACTCTTTCCAATTTATCTATGAGTTCTTGCAACGATGTTGAGTAAACTATGATGTCGTCTAGGTAGGTTAGACATAGGTTAGTCTTCTTGTAATCCTCTAAGGATATTGTCCATTAACTTTTGGAAAGTTGTAGGCGAATTTTTGAGTCCGAAGAGCATACGTTTAAATTTGTAATGTCCTTGCTCTGTTAAGAATGCTGCTTTTCTAGGTTCACGGGATCCAGAAGCCAGGTCAATGGTACTGATGTAGTGACTAGTTCCTAATTTATCAAGTATGTCTGCTGTGTTCGGGATTGGATATTTATCTTCGATCATTTAGTCGTTCAGTTTTCTATAATCAATAACCATTCGTTTTTTTAGTTTTCCGTCGAGTAATTTTAATGTAGACTTAATGTACAAATAAAAATAAATTACTGAACCTTTTAACATCCCATGATCTCCAAAACTGATATTTGATTACAATAGATATACTATAAATGGCACATCATGTATTGCTAATGAGTTGACGGATCTGGTGGGTGCATGATAGTCCTACAATTTCTAATCATGAGGATCAGATGCTTCAAACAAATATATGCACATCAAGGATTAAAAACAAAGCCATAAATACCGTATACAAACTTAACTACAGTCGACTAACTAAACAATCTTTTGTAGAGATTATGTGTGTACTGCGAACTGGGCGAATATGATCGCTACTGAGTCAGCCGAAGACATGTATGAGGAGTTTTTGAACAATTTGAAAATCTGTACTTTTTTAACTTTACACTAAGAAGGCAAGTGGCTAAAAAGCCACGTCAGTGGTTGGGCAAACGGTTAATATTGCTTGGAGATATGTCAACGTTCACAATGGACCCAGTTATAGTACATAAGTATGAGGAGCGACGCCTAAAATACCGGTCAGGCCTATATCATAAGAAACAAGCATATACAAAGATATCATATATATATCGAGAAGTCCTTGAACAAAAGTAGAGCCGTACATCGATTATAAATAATGAACTTCGCCGGAAAATTAATTGTGCGAAACCGGCAAATGAATGCGCCATGAGTGCAGATATCTTCAACATTTTTTTCGCGTTCTATCTGGGGATCCAGTGACCAATATTCTAAAGTGTCCAAAAATTCCAATGGAGTATCTCAGACTGATTAACTTAAATACATCAGGTTCAGGGTTGTTTTTGGTCAGATGACACCTGGTGCAATAATAAGAATTAGTCTAAGAAAACGAAGGACATCTTTAGTATGCACATGGGCTTACTACAACTTGTTGGAGAAGAAATTGCAACACCCCTAGCATTCATGATAAACCAATGTCTACTTGAAGGCGTTTTCCAGACAAAATGAAGGAAGCATTAAGGAACATTTACACAAAAATAGTAGTAAGATTGACTTGTCAAATTATGGACCTGTAATTATGCAGCCATGCTTCTCAAAGATTCTTGCGACAGTTATTCTTAAAAATATTATATTATGTTACATGTAAAGACAATTCTTTTTCAAATAAACCGTTTGGTTTTAGAGAAAAAACTGCAATAAATCACATGATATTGCTTGAAAAACTGAAAGAGTATGGTTTTCATGGAACAGATATTGTATAGGAAACTTGATATTGAAAGAGGGGTTCTACAGGGTTCCATTCTGGGTCCACTTTTTTTAATCTACATAAACGACTTTCCTTAGAACATGTCTGCCCAGGCTGTATTATTTGTGGGTGATACAACTTTATGCGTTGAAGCATCGGGCAAGTGCTGTGCTTGAACACAGAACTGTTTTAAACGTGGGTTTCTGCAAATGATTGAGTGATAAATGACAACAAGACTGTATCGGTAGATTTTTGCGTGGAATGCGAATCTCATTACGCTACTGCAAAATTTCTAGGTATAACAATTGATAGTGCGTTACGATGGGGTGGGCATATAGACAGCTTGGGCGGAAAGCTCTCCAAAACTATATATTTGATCAGGCCTGTTCGTGGTCATATTAACGAAAAGGCTGCTTGGAAAAAAGTAATAAGATTAATAATATTAATAACATTTAAAATTTTGTATATTTTAGAGTTTTCAGAAGTATCGAGGCGAAGCACCTCGTCATTGATATTCATTTGGTCGATCAATTCGTTATGTGGACTGGCGTCACGTGTTACACAAACTAACTAATTAACGTTAATGCCTCAATACAAAAATAACTATTTTGTTAACTAACAAGCAGCAATGGCTGGTGTGGTTACTTACGCCGCCAGTGTGACAATTCAAACTTGTAGTCATTTGTTATCATTTCTTGAGGTTTGTTAAATAAGTTGGTATGTTACCATCTTCAAGGTTTTTATTTGAGTGTTCTATTATCAATAAGTTGTCTGGACATGACATTTATCAAGTTTTATCTCTTTGATATTCTTCCAGGTCACGAATAAATTACTTACTGAGCGATAATTAATTTCCGAAATATTGAAGAAATGTAGTCATTTAAAACATGAAATCAAAATCTATTCGCTTGCCCAGTGCCATCGAATAATCAAATATTTCAGAAACAAAATTATTTGCTAAATATGAAAAAAATGTTTCTGTGTATGCTCTAGCGTCCAAACAATTGTAGCTAGAGCTATAAGACTTTAAACTTAAAATTTCTATACAGTAAGAAATAATATGGCATATTTTGAAACTAATATTTTAATTGGAAGTGTTGGTTTACTCGTATCGCAGTTTTCCTTGTCTAGAAACGTTACGAGTTATCGAAAAAATGTTCTTATAAAAGATATTGAAATTTTAAACAACTTTGAATTTGAAAAGTTTTTTTTTTTTCGAAAAATGGAGTAATACTAAGTATAAGAAAGCTCAGTGCGGACCACTGCAGATTTTTTAATTGATTTAAATGAATGAATGAATAGGAATCAAGTATGTTATTTTAAACGACGAACTAAAAATATTGGATTCTGTTTTTCGTAACCGAATAAGACTATTTGATGTGCTCGCCAGAATAGTATATTATGTAACAAGCACAAAATGATGCACATTTTGCACGAGTTTGAAAGTTTGCGACACGAGCCGAAGGCGAGTGTTTCAATTCAAACGAGTGCAAAATTGCTATTTTCTGGGAGTTGCATACTATACTTTTTTTACGACAACGACAATTATAAAAATAGATACAAATAAATATGCAGTACAAAATGTAGCTTCTTATAATTCAATTTACAGTCTTGATATGAACATTTTTCGATGTTGTCGTAGAAAAACTATTTTATTGTTTCCTTTTTCAATTATTATGAAATCATGTGACTCATACATATCTATATTATAATTTTAAATATTACGAAAGATGCTTTAGTATGTTAAGCATTTTTTTCTGGCGATGCAATATAGCTTGCGCAACAAGTAACAAAGCATTGTGGAACATCATCAATTTAATTCACCAGTATTACATCTATTTGCATGTGTACAGCATAGAAGTTCCCTGTGAAAAAGTTTAAACTATTAGTAGTATTTAAATAAATTGTAACGGTGTGAGTGATAAAGGTAAACATAGATAAATACAATTAAATGTGCCATGCTGGTATGCAATGCCGAATCAATTGCGCATAATAGGTTGCGTCGGGTACTTATGGTAAAATAATGAATAGTACATAAATGCAATCAATTATTAAACTAAATGCAAATACATATAGTCATAGATTCAAAAATATACCAAGTATAAATATAAAAAATTATAAAACGTATGGTATGTTTCAAGATTTAATCATGAAAATGAGAAACAAAAAAAGTGTGTTATATATAACTTAATGAAAATAACAGTCACTAAATAATCAATTACTTGTATCGAGTTTTGTTCAGATAAGTTCAATTATTATTTCATCAAAATGCAACAAAGTTTAGCAGTAACAATAATCAGTGATGTTCGTATACGAATTTAAGACTAGAGAGCGCGACGCCTCAGGAGTCCAAGTCTCCTGCAAGTGTCTCCCCTAAGAAACTCAGAAATACTTGTTGTAACAAGACGTAGAACACCTAGCATCGCTCGGAACGAGCCTGTGAGGGCCACCGACGGGGATTGATGACAGCTACTGATAGTAGCAAGAAATTCAAACTCTTTCATTCCTTGACCCAGGAAACTGCAATGTACGTTCTTGAAGACTGAAGTTCGACATGAACTAAAGTGTAAATAGGGCACTCACAAAAGTGCTTGTTGTAAATTTGCATTGCTGTAAGTAATCAAATACAAACATATTAAATGACAGATTAAAACTGCCGCGTGACAATTATTCTTATTAAATTAATTTTCGACGAATTTTTTTTCAATCTGGGACTTTTATGAAAAATGGTGATCGACTTTATGATTATGAAAAGATGCAGATAGTTTAGTTAGACTATAAACCGTCTGAGTGTATAATTAGAAATTAGTTCGCGCAATTCAAAATTGAAGATTTCAATCCCCAACACAAGCCGCACTTCAGACGACCTTAAGGAATTAACGATGATCTTAAGTAACTCATCGAGAACGCCCGGATCACGCAGCGTGGGTTAGCTTAAACACAATTAACGGTTTGTAAGGCAGTGAAACGGATATCAAATACAAAAGCAGAAAATGGGTTACAAACATCCTTGCTGAACAATAAAATGACTTTGAGTAACAGATCAGTACTAATTTGTGTGTTTCAGGATTATTAAAAAATGTTGGGCGCATTCTACTTCACGGTTCTACTTTTGTTCCAGGATAACGTTTATATGGATTGTTTTTGATATTTTAGGACTGCCCGGTATTTTAGGCGTTGTTCCTTATACGTATACTATAACTGGGTGCATTGTGCACTTTACCATATCTCCAAGAAATATTAACCTATTTTTTCAGCCTTTGTTTCACAGTCCAATCGCTGACATGGCTTTTTTAGTTGAATGTTAAAATAGTACAGATAGTTAAACTGTTCAAAAAACTTCTCATAAATGTCTTGTGCTGATTCGGTAGCGAGCATATTCGCCCAATTCTCAGCACTCACACAATCTACAAAAGATTGTTTAGTCAGTCTGCTATAGTTATGTTTGCATACGGTTTGTTTTTAATGCTTGGTATGCATATGTTTGCTTGAAGCATATGCCCCTCATGACCAGAAATTACCGGACTGTAAGTAAGTAACTAAACGAACTCTTTGGGTAAGTGAAAACAAAACAAATATGTTTTGTTTTCACTTACCTAAACAGTTCGTTTAGTTACTTACCGGGTACCAACGGGCGTCCGCAAAATATTTTCCAGGGCATACCCAATTCACCTATGTACATATTTATTAATTTATAAAAAATCAACGTATTCAAATCCTAAATTAAATTAAAAGCAACAAAGCAAAATAAGTAAAATAATTAAATTACATACATTTACCATTTTATGCGATACCCAGACTACCACTTTGGAATTTTCCCAGAGTTTTCCTGCACCATTCAATGCATTGTTCTTTTTCATCGGTAGTCAGTTTATGCAGAATCCATCGACAACAAAGTTTTCTGGCATCTAACAGTTGATGTAAAATGCTTTGGATTTGACTCATACCTATGCCTAATGTCGCCCGAATAAATTCATAAGATCTCCGTCGATATTCGTGAAGTATTGCTCGAACAGCAGCAATATTCTCATCAGTAATAGCAGTTCTTGGGCATTCGAGGCAATATGAGGATGAGGTAGTAGAACCCCATATTCTTCCATTTCTTCAGCAGTTGGAAGACCCACTATTCCAGCAGGATAACTCCCATTCCCATAATGCAAGACATTCTATGGACCGATTTGCAGATGATAATGTCAATGGCCACCCCGATCTCCCGCTATTTCGCCCATTGAGAATGTTTGGGCATTATGGGAAAAGACTGAGGAACTTTCTGCAACATCTGCAGACGTTGCAAGCTCTACAGCACGAATTACAAGTTAAAATAGCTCAAGAGGAAGTCGATCATCTTCTTGAATCAACGCAACGAAGTTCTATGTAGATAATAAAAATAACTCGTATTCTAAAGATTCACAACATTGCTGATTTATTAGATACAAAAGGGGTGTTCGTCATCGTGCATTAGTGGCTATTAGGCTATTTTTTACAAAACTGTGTTTGCTGTAACTTTTATTTTGTAAAATGTTTCAGTTTCTTGTCATGCCAACTATCTGTGCCCACCGTTCATATTTTATAAAATTCGATATTAATGAAAGTACGAGATGATGTTGATGTTGAAAATGCTGTCTTATTACTTCTTGAGATTCCTTATTGAAATGTTAGTAAACTGTTAATTATAGAGCAATTAACTCTTGAGGAGTCTATGCAGATTGGGAAATATGGAGAACCTTATCTTTTGCGGTTCATATAGCAAACACCATATGGGTTCTTTGCTATGAAGAATTTACCTTATTTCGGAAAGATCGCCAAAGATTTCCATCAAATCCTTCTTCGGGAAAAATATGTATGGTATGAGATACTTCATGGACTTTTCAAATCGCCAGGACAAACACAGTTTCGGTACTCTCATCCGTTGAACGAATCTGGTTGCACTATTGTTAGCAGCCAAACGTCTTATCTGCGGGAGGATAGGAATCGTTTAAGAGACGTCCGACGTTTTGGCCTCACGAAAGGACCCTTCGCTTTCATTTAGGTTATTTTCATTTTACTATCGTGATTTTGATTCATTTTCATTTAATCTTCTTATTTATTTTATCTCGTTCCATTTTCATTTGTTTATGTATAATTTTGTTTTAAGTTATTTGCTATTTATTTACTTCTTTTGTTCATTGTGGGTATGTTTCAGTTTTTGGTCTCATTTACCTGATTTGCATTTTCTGCGGATATAAATGTGAAACATAATTTAATTTATTTAACTTTCAGTGACACTCTCATTTTTTTGTCTCTTTTAAGTAATTTTGCTTGACTGATTTTATTTTATGTTTTGTGGATAGTGCCAGTAAGATATATTTCTATTAATTGCATTATTTTCGATCGTTTAAGGTTGGTTTTTCCTCTTTTATTACATTGTCATTTACGTAGTTTCTATTTTATCTGTCGGTTTAGTTTTTTTGGTTGTTTGGTTCAACATTTTGTGATTTTAATGGTATTTTCGTTTAATTTATTTTTTCAAATTTAAGGGATTGCTTTTTATTTCATTCCTCCATATATTTATATAAATACGTTTGTTTTGTTCATGTTGTAATATTGTTTGCGTTTATTCTGTTTTTCACTTTTTTATGTTGTTGCGGTTGTTTTATTTTCTGTTGTTTTTTTTTTTAATTTTTGTTTTGTTTCACTTACCTGGACAGTTTTTTTAGTTACCTGTACCAACGGGCGTACGCAGAATATTTTCCAGGGCGGTGAGCATAGCTTTAATTCACCTACATATTTATTTATTACATTTACATAAATTTACCATTTTATTCCATACCCAGGTAGCAGATATCTGTTCGCCCCCCCCCCCCCCCCCCTTGTCGAAGCTTATATCTAAAAATTTTAATTCTCTAAAGACTCAAGAAATGCTATGATTCAAAGTGTAAAGTGTGTTTTTAATACCCCTCCATGTATACAAATCAAATATTAAAAAACATCTTTCTGCAAAATATACGAGGTCTTTGTAACATGTCGGAAGAAGAAAGAGGTGGACACAACTGCAAGAGTTCATAGAAAGCTACAGAAGCGAAACTTGTCTTTGGAAGACCAAATCTAAAGATTACCATGATCGCGTCAAAAAAATGCTGCTTACAACAGGCTAGTCGAAAAATACAATGTCATCGATCCAAATGCCAACCGGAATATAGTGGTTAAGAAGATTAATAATCTTAGAACTACCTATAAAAAAGAGCCTAATAAAATTTAAAAAGACGTGTAAATCCTGAGTAAGATCTGATGAGATTTATACTCCTCGTTTATGGTACTTTGAGTTGATAGGTTTTTTTATACGATCAAGAAGTACCGAGATCATCGATATCAAATATAATGAGGACGAAAATGAACTTTTATTTCCCAGAAATTATATATTGCTTTATTGTACTTGAATACAAGATCTGCATTTTTGCTTGACATTAATGAATGAAATTGTCTTACCAAAGAAATTTTCCTCCACTTACAAAATACGTCATAAATTGACTTCTTATCTGACATACTGATTCAAGTGTTTCAACTCTCTTGTTGTGAGTCCAGACGTTATGGTACCTTCTTAAAAATTTTCACTACCCAAACATTCTGAAGGAGCGTATGAATTATTAAGCGATGACGACATCAAATAATTATGCAAAGCACAGGTTGCTCTTACGACTGACCCAATAGTTTCAGGCGACAGGTTCATTTGTGTTCTGTAATTTCTGAACCTCGTCGCTAGTATGTCAAATGCGTTTTCGACTATGCGACGTGCTCGCTATGTCCGATAATTATATATCCTCTTAATTCTACTATCTAAGTCATTTTGCCGAAATGGTTTCATCATGTCCTTTCTTAGAGGCAACGCGTCATCAGCTACAAACACATACGACAGCATTTGTGGACTATTATGCAACCTTTCTGCTGTAGGAATATTTAACCTATTTCTTTCAAGTTTTTCATATAAATTCATATTCAACAATACTCCACCGTCGGAAACTCTTCCATTTGTTCCAAAATCAACTAACAGAAATCTGTATTTCGCATCAACGATTGCCATCAATATCATACTGTGTCTATGTTTATAGTTATAATAAAACGAGCCTATGTTGCTTGGCGGCACGATTTCAACGTGCTTGCCATCAATGGCACATAAACAGTGATTAAAGTTCCACTTCTGCTCAAATTTTATCACTATTATTATCCAATCTTGTTCTGTTTTTGGAAACTGTAACAAAATAAGTACATGATTAGTAATTATTTTAGGAATATTATATATATTCTCTTCTACAGAAGCAGTCAACCTCCAGTATCGGCTCAACGAGCAACGAACGAGACACACCAACCCCGAAACTTTCTGACAGCGAACGAGACACACCGACCCCGAACCGTTCAGACAGTGACCGAAACACACCAACACTGAACTATTCTGACAGCGAACGAGACACACCGACCCCGAACCGTTCTGATAGCGAACGAACTACACTAATCTCGACTCGTGGTCGGCCAAGACCAGGAAAAAATACATTAACTGAAGACGTACTTAAGTCCGTAAATGAGTATTTTAAACGGCCTAAGCTCCCCGATAATCGTTTTGAGGTTTTCGGAAAAAATGTTGGGATGAAACTACAAGTTACCAAAAGAACATAGAATCATAGCACAAAAAAATAATTAACGAAACTCTGTTCTTGGCTGAAATGGGTAGCCTAACTGTGTCACTGTAAGAACAAACGATGACTTTGCCAACACTAGTTTTTCCACTCAGCCACACTCAAAACCTTTATACTCAGCCACACACCCAAAGCCAGTATCTCTTACAAGTTAACCAAGGCAGCTTTCAAGAACGTGCTGTAGTCCACTATGAATCATCAGGTGTATCATCAGTGAAATCTTCATTACAGCCTTATCATGATGCACAATCTGATAATACAATTGCTTCCTATTTAAGTAATTTTAGTAAAATATTATTAAATACTTCGTATAAGTTTATTCAATAAATAATTTGATGATTACAGTATTTTTTATGTATCATGCTTACCTTTAAGTACTCTTTCCGTAGAACTTCGTACAAAGCATCACAGGTTTCAGTGATGATTTGACTAAGAGCTTGCGGTGATATTATTGTAGAAATCTTCATACATTCGTAGGAACGTCCTGTAGCTAAAAATCGCAGTGAAGCCGATAATCTTTCATGGGGACTTATTGCTTCTCCCATTACGGTATCTTGTTTCTTTATTAGTACAATAACTAAAGCCAGCAGATTTAAGTATGCCTTCTCATTCATCCTCAAATAATTATGCCAATCTTTCGGAGCGAATTTCAAGTCATTTAATAAGTTGGTATGAGAAAGTAGCTTCCTTTTCATGAGCCAGTCTTTGCACCACACCTTTTTTTTCTTTAAGCACAAAACCAGGTCTAATATCGCAAGTGCGTCATCATTTTCCATCCTGGATGACATGTTTCTTGCGGAAGCTTCTGCGGAGAACTGACGATTGACGCCGATATCGGAGGCGTGTGGAGACACTGGGAACGTTCGATTTATCTGCACAGCCTGAAATCGCTACGATATATTATTACGTATGTAGCCGGCTTTTCCAAAACTTTCTAGACGTAAGTAGGCCATTACCTTAATTATGTCAAAGTCAACTGCGCATATTTATTTCATACATAAGTTCAAACTATAAAACGCATTTCTTAAATTAAAATACATCTCGGACTGATTTGAATGATATGTCACCGCAATTACCTCATATTTTTATAAATTACTTGTCCATAGAAAGGTTGGGAATGTCATATATTTGTAAAAATATTCAAAAATTGACCAGTTAAATTGCATAATTGACAATTTTACAAATCGTTATCTATTTCAAATCTCGTTTTGACACATAAATCACTAAATTCGTTATAATTTGTGACATTCACAAACACATAAACGAAAACCTGCGCTTTGCAGATATATTTGAAAGCTAAGCCGTGTACTCTGTTTCAGGTTTTGATTAATTGCTGAACCTACACATAAAGTGCTGTATTGCAAGGTCTAGTGACCTCATAGCTACGCCGCTGGTGAAAGCTTTTATGTCATGAATGACTGAAATGCATTCAATACGGCACTGGCGTGTACATCTGGTGTTATGCCAGTTACCGGCCAATCGTCGTTTAAACGTTTAAAGGTGTTTGTGGGATTAAAGCTGCAACGTGCTCCATGTGAGTTGCACATTTTGCGATAGAAACTTGAATTCAAACAGAAGGAAGTATAACTTGTCAGCGAAATATTCACTTCCAAAGTGTCCACATAATAAGTATTTAAGTGCCGACTGTAAGTTTTCGACTTCTTGAACTGAATGTGCAAGGGTGAGTCCGAATATTATCGCTTGTCTCATAATGGGTAGTATTTTATAATTTTTTTTCTTATTAATTACTTACATACGTCGAGTTACGTACATTTATTTGTCGACTAATTCTCTCAGTTTATAAATAAATGAAAATTTATTTAATACATAATCTCGTGGCCGTTAATCACACGTTTGATTTTTAAATTTAGACTTATGTTGAACATTACAAGAACAAAATTCAAGTTCATGCAAGGAAAAACTATCTGGACATTTAAAATTTAAAAGTAATTAAATACCTGCATAGTTCATTGTCTCTATGTTTCATGGTCTGACAACTATGAATTACTGTTTATAAATGCTAATTTCAGCAAAATTACATGACTATGTTAGTTTTAGAATTGCTAAACAGATTTTCAACGAAGTATGTAATTTATTCCTCATTATAACTGATTCCACATGATTTTCAAGAAGTTTAATACGTTTAAAGGTCTTTTCTTCCTCAGTTTTATTTCGACCAGCAAGAAATGGAGAGGGAAGTTAATATACAGCACCGGTATGAAGAAATTAAAGAAATTGGATCTGGTAAGTTGCGTTGTTATACAATACTCGCGATATTTACTTAAATCGTACGTTTCAGGAGCATATGGTACGGTTTTCACGGGCAGAAATAGACTAACAAACGACGTTGTTGCCCTAAAAAGGGTGAGGATACCTCTGACAGACGATGGTATCCCATCGAATACGTTACGAGAGGTCGGTCTTTTAAAACATCTGGGAACGTACGGCCATCCCAACATTGTTCAAATATTAGACGTGTGTCATGGCAAGAGGCTCGAAAAGGAGCTGACCATGTACATAGTGTTCGAACACATGGAACAAGATCTCGCTACATATCTAGAGTCGCACTCGAAGGCCGGCCGCGGTTTATCTAGTATTAGAATTAGGCAGATCTGCCAGGATATTTTGTGTGGGGTCGATTTTTTACATTCCCATCGTATCGTGCACCGAGATCTAAAGCCACAGAATTTGTTGGTTACAAAGTCCGGAAATATCAAATTGGCCGATTTTGGGTTGGCTAAGACGTACGACTTCGACATGAAATTAACTTCAGTGGTATGTAATAGTACACTTGTGATTTTATTAATATTAGGGCTTGATTTTCTACGTATCATTCTAACGATTAAAAGCTCAAATGTTAAAAATCAAAGGAGCAAAATTAGGTTGCAGAAATATACGTTTTATGATAAATATCATGGATGACATAATTTTATTTCATAAGTTTTATTATTTGGATTCTATTGTTGATATTGAATCATTGCTTCTCGAGATAGAGAACAGGTAGTAAGGAACAGCAGCTTTTACTCATTGAATATATTTTGTGATCATTTACAGTTATTGTTGATAGTTAATTCACAACAATGCTGATATAAACTTACAATCTATTTATGAAACCTAATCTTTATTTAGTGTAAATCTAATAGTATTAATGATTAAGCTGTACACCTATTACAAAGATAGCGGAGCTTTATATGGCACTTTAAGCTATGTCGTTGTAGTTTTCATGCCAAGTTACAGATGATTAGTTTCTTAATTAGTATAAATATTTAAATATTACATAAATATGACGAATGTAAATTTATATCGCAGACAGTCATTGTAGGATTCCAATACTTATTGCGTAGGGGTGCTGGGTTTATTATAAAATCCTTTGGGTTGTGATTCTTGTTTTATTACAGAATATCATTAGAATTCTGCATTATTGATATTAAGAAGTGAATTACCTTTACAATATGTCATATTTTTGTTCCTATGAAAAATCAATAACGAACCATTGCCATCACAAGGTACTTGCATGCGGGGAATATTAAAAGAAGTATTTCGTGGAATACCCATTCACAGCATTAATAAATAGGACAGATGAGTGTGCTTTATTTGCGTTATGAAACAGCTTGTTCAATATGAGCACAATATTCTTAGAACAATTGTATTTACTCCCTGTTCGAGGGGTAGTCTCCCACCGATACACAAGCGAAGTTTGTGTGTCCAAAAAATATTGTTACAGGTTTTTATTTCGCTCGTGACTATTTTTTAACATTTTCACTCCGTACAGAAACTTATGCTTCAAAATTTCAATAAAAATCTAATAAAAAAATAAAACATTCTGATGCTGACATAATAATAAATTAACAACTTAAATTAAATCATAATACTGATAATGCATAAACCACATACAGTTATTATCCACACATAATCACAAAATTTGCAGAATTTGCAAAAGTACTTGGTTCTGCGTCCTGTGTTTGTAATATCCTTTTTTGTTTGTTGGTGAATTTTGATGTTCTTGAAAACGTTTGAACAGTTTACATGCTAACTATCGCACATTTGGTGTTAAATGTAGCTGTGATGATCTGCATTATATTTGATGCTTAATTTGGTCAGTACTTATCTTTTTGTATAATAATACTCAACAATGTTTGCTGTATGCCCCACTGGGATTGCTATTTCTATTAATTATAAATACATTAATATATTCATTGGCTCTTATGTATTTTACACATTTATATCACACATTATATATCAATGTGACCATTCGATGTACTACATCATTCTACTTGTGTTGTTGTAA
The DNA here is from genome assembly GCA_959613385.1 of Geotrupes spiniger. Classification (NCBI taxonomy): domain Eukaryota; kingdom Metazoa; phylum Arthropoda; class Insecta; order Coleoptera; family Geotrupidae; genus Geotrupes; species Geotrupes spiniger. The sequence continues at coordinate 43,985,561 of OY390731.1, read as the reverse complement.
TAGGTTGTCATTTCTGGCTTTTTCATTTCTCCTGTTGATCGGTCAGTATTGTCATTACAATACATTGAAGAGTACATTTTTGACTACTTGCGAAATATGACATCTAACTCATGTTTTGACTAAATGCAAATATCGATGAATTTACAGTCCTGAGTCTTAGCCTTGTTAATTCTGATCTCAGCTCTCTTCTATTTGATTGTATTGCAAGGGTACAGTTAGACCATGTTGGGCAGGAAGACTTTTCACAATTTGATAACCTATAATCCATTTGTAATAAAGTGATGTAACTATATTACAACTTTATACTGTTGCAATATGAAATATAAAATGCTGATAAACATTTCACTAGCACTTACAGTACTTACAGGCTGGGTTTTTTATAAGGGATTCCTTGGGCATAATGCAATACGACGAAGTTAGTTGGGCTTAAACATATTACCTGCTTGCATGGGTGAGGGGTTTCAGTACAAAATGTGATACGAAGAGTAAACAGGAATGCATGGCTCTTATTTATCATTATGTAAAGACTACTCTGTAGGTTTTAGACGTTAGTTGTTGGAATATAATAAAATAAATTGTGTGAGTAACATACAAATTTAATATGCACGTGGAGAAGGTTTAAAGATGAGATTAAACTAAAATTTTAACATCGACTTCTGAGACGGCTTACAATTTGTGTTGTCATCTTATATTTAAATGGAATTAATTGATTAATTACATGGGTTAGTTATGGAAATATCTTCAATGTCAAACTTGTTGTCATTGCAGCATCAGTCATGTCCAATTGCACTACCACCCTCTTCTTTACTTTTAATGACAGCAGTCAAAATAAAATTTCTTTCTGTTAAGCCATTATCAGACATATTAAATTAATTGATACAAAATGAAAATATTTAAAACGAGTCTCTTAGAATTCTTTTTGGTTTCATTTTTGTAATGCATCTGTTTATTGTTTCTTTAAGAATCAATAAAATCTAAAACTGTTTCAAATAAACAATTTTTATGCAAAGCATGTTGTGGTTAAATAAGTGATAATTTGTTATTTTAAAGATACACGTATGTAGGTAGGGCATAAGGAAAATAAAATAGGTTTTGTACATAAGATAAAACCTCAAGGTGCGAAGAATTTGATAATAGTCTCTTATATCAGAGAAATTCGTTAAGTCAATAGTAGTATTTTGTGTCAATAGGAATAATCATAGTTGAAGATTATCGTGTGAAACCTGAATGAAAGTATGTGATTATAGAAATTTAAGCTTCTAGTAAAAAAGGCACATGTTATAGTAAATATCTTTATTTGACGAGTTGAAAATTTATTATTTATTAAACCTTCTTAAATTTATTAATATATTATGGCCATCTGTAATATAATGTAAAGCGTTTTTTCCCCCTTTTTAAAAATTTGAACTAGTGGAACTCGCACATGAACCCGCCATAATAAAATAAACGTTTCCACCGACAGCATATTATAATATGTTCATTTTTAATTTCACCTTTGTTTCATAGGTTGTAACGCTTTGGTACAGAGCTCCAGAAGTATTATTAGGCCTGCCGTATGCAACCCCTGTCGATGTTTGGTCAGTGGGTTGTATAATGGCCGAGTTGTACACTCTAAAGCCATTATTCTGTGGAACGTCGGACAGCGACCAACTTCTAAAGATATTTAGGTAACTCTCTAGATTCTCCTCACGATCAATAGGTTCATCGTTGCTTTTCAGAATATTGGGAAAACCGAGACCTGAAGATTGGCCGGAAAACGTGCCAATACGATACAACTCGTTGGATATAAAGGATGTCGTCAATTTACAGGCTTTGCTACCAAATTTATGTGAGAACGCATATGATTTAATTGTGGTGAGTAACAAATTTCCACCGTGGAATACGTTTTGGTTCATACGAAATGATTACAGAGAATGTTGACGTTTAAACATGCCAATCGTATTACTGCAAACGAAGCTTTAAGTCAAGTGTATTTTACGGAAGAACCACTGAACACATAAGTGTTGTGTTATATACAATCAATGCGTACAACAATTAGTACAAGGAAACCATTTTCGAATAATTATGTTGTTATAGCTCGAACAATGCAAGGTTCATGAACAGAATTGCCAGTGAGTATATATTATGTGGCAGTGAAACCCTGGGTATATTTTCATAAATATAATACGCCAAATTTATTGGTAGATAGTTAATTTAAAAAAATTGTGTTGTATGTATATATTTAAGTGACAGGGATATAAATGATGAAAACGCCAATTTATACTTGTTTCATTCTGTATTGTATCAGTACAATTTGAATTATTGCAAGTATCATCAAGCCAGAAAGTGCAAACAATTTAAAAATCTCGTATATGCTGATTTGGTATTGTAATTAATTAATTTATAATGAAGTTAATGAATTCTTTTTTACTGCTATTTTATTCCAAGATACAACTTGCATTATATTATATCAAATTTAAAACTAGCAAACGAATGTACGAGATTGATGTGAGAATGTATTTGTTATTAGTAGATATTTGTTAAATAATACGTTGATTAAATTAAAAACTTTATTTTCGTCAAGCTTAAGGGTAAAATGCCAATTACTACTATTATTTATCCATTGATTGTTTCATCATTCGATTTTTGTGCCCGTTTTAGGAATCTCCAAATACGAACTTTTCTCTAATATATACTTTACTTTAATATAATATGTGTTTGTGATTATAATAATAAACATTTGTACTTTTCAAATATTTGGCACCATTGTCACCATTTACGAGCACAGTTAATCAGTGTTCTGCTGTTTTCGTTACTCACTGGCATTTTCATATTTGATTGCAAAGTTATTACAGGTTTTTGTGTACAATCTTACAGTCACATATGTGCATATGTTCTGGCAATTTTATGCAAGTAATTGATTTTAAATAATATTAGTTGTTACTATTAGAAATGAATATATTTTTGTAGGTACTCTCGCAGTAATACTTTTACAATATATACGTTTTTTATACATACATATGTGAATTTTAATTTTCATATCCTTACATGTTCTTAAGGGATCAGGGGCACCGGTTTTTCGTTGAGGATAAACTGGTATACATACGTATTAGCTCCAGAAATTTTCCTATTTATAATATATACACCAAAGTGTAATTGTTGAGAAATAAAACACGTTTTTTTTTAATTCGGTTACAAATTAATATGTGCGTATTAAATAATTGCCACCAACTAACATAGTGTAATTAATTGAAGAATAATCAAGCATTTATTAGATTGTCAATAAAGTTTTGTAGAAAAATTGAAACTTAAAATATAACTCAAAAAGACTAAATGATATTATAGGATCAGATCAGTACAGATGTTCAAAGAAAATTCACATCGAAGAATAACTGTTAACATAATCAAATTAATTTATTTAAGGTTGCTTGATGTCGGTTCTTGGTTTTTGATGGAATAAACATGGTATAGAAAATTTGAATTGAAATTTGAATGGAATAGAATTTGAAACAGATTCTTATAATAATAGTATTTCCAAAGTTTTCAATTAAAAACATTTCATTGATAAAGGCAACAACGATGTTCTAAACACACCTAGATTGAAATATTTGTAAATATTTCAGAAGCAGTTAACATATGCCACCACTTAACAATTCATAGAATAGCATTTCTAAAAGAAATTATATTTATGGCAATTATAATTTTGTAATTTCAATTTTACGAACATGCATAGTTTATTAGACTGTCAATTCATATCTTTTCTTTACGCAGTAAATTAACAAATATTCCTGAAACTTTATATTTCAGACTATTTCAAATAAGCCACCTCGGTAAAAACAGTTCTCAAAAATTACTTTGTATTTGGATCCTTAGACGTATTAAGAATTATACCATCCTTATGATCAAAAGGGCTTAATAACACTTATTTTTTTGTTTAACCCCCACAAAATGTATATCTCATGGAACTGCTTCTTCTACAATTTGATAGCAACAAACTTTGTTTTAGCATCGCCAATTTTTCGTGACGATATCTCGTTTTTTTTTTTTTTTGAAAAGTTGCGTGGTATAATCTAAATATTTTATTCGATCGTGAATAAAAGCTGTGAGAAAAATGCGAAAAATTAATATGACGTTAAGCCATGGGATATAAACTTCGCCAGAATGTAGAATGGGTGTAATTTGTTTAACATTATCTTGTACACAATTTTGTTGGCATCCTTATAAAAATAAATGCTAGTTTTATAAATTGTTTTGAAATCGTTATTTACATAAAAGCAGGAAAATCTCACATTACTGAAGAGGAGCTAAATTGAAATACTAGTCAAGTAAGAGATTTCGCTGACGTGTTTTGTATAAAAATTTTCCAGAAATCGTATAAAAGACGAAATTTACAAATTTTAGAAATCGTTTTTACAAATTCCACAAAAATCAAATTTGTCAATTTTGTTGGCAACTACAGTTACGTAGTATTTTGCGTCTTGTAAAGTCTTTACAGTACAGCTTGGAAAATTCAATTTTCCTGCGCGTAAATGAGCAGGAAAAAGACGATTTCCGGAAAATGCATAGAAACAAAAAATGAGTTTGCCTAAATGCAATATGTGTTGTGAAATATACGTTTACAATGAGGTGAGTACTTTAATCAAGGTGCAAGGAAAGGTTCTATATTCTTTACCTATGGTTATTAGTACATTAATATGGTTACTGTAATTGTGTTGTATAAATTATTCAATAATTTTCTACGAATAGTTCCGCCCATAGTAAATTAATTGGACTTATAAACAATCGCCTTAAACTATTAAACCGCGCTGTTGCCATTAGGGTAAATTACTGTATAATTAACATTATGATTTCTCGTTAGCAATAATTTTTTTCAAGTCATATATAAAGTTATTAAACAAAAACATGAAAGAGATAGACTCAAACAATCATGTCTTAACGTCTCTAACTTTTTACGTAATTCAGTAATAATTAAACTTAAACGAATTCGACATAATCAACACATAAGCAACAAATATCAAGTATTTCCGTCGTCAACTTTCGAGGACAAGGAATAGGTGAACACCTATGAAGTAAGAAATTAAAATAAAGAAAACAAAACTTTAAATTAAGACTATAACGCATTGAATGTTTTTATGACACTAAATACTGTTTGGTAAAAATAGAACAGCTTGTAGGTGTTGACATGAACAAAACTTTTTTGAAACTATATTTGTACAAATGTTCAGTTTCAAATATGTTTAATCAACCGGTAAGATTAGTTTTTAAGTTATTTATTTATTTATTTATTTAGTTTGCATAGGTTAATCAAGCCTATTTGCACAAACTCTTATAATGTAACTTAAAGTATCTAATCAAATTTTGGTAAATATTAACGTGTTGCAAAAAAATAAAAAGAAAGTAGTCGAAATTGTTTGCTAGCGAAAAGAAATTTACGTAACGAAAGGCGTCCGAGTACGAAATAGTAACAAAATTTAAAATAAATCAAATTTTAAAGAAACAACATTACATGTTTGAACTAAAAACTTCAGAATGTTAATCTGTCGTAACCAGTCATCATCAGAGCTACAAGACATCATAATGTGAAGAATTCAAGTCGTATATAAGCACCGTTGATTTTTAGTAGTGCATATATCTCATGTGACATGAAATCATTGTAGCATAAAATTAGTTCGTTCGGACAAAATTATAGTTTGCTTAATAGTTATGTTAAATCAAAAAAAAAATGGATACACTATATAATCGCGTTATTTGCGTTAGCGACCTTTTCGCATCATTTCATTTTTGCCAGCGTTTGAATTAAAAAGTAAAAAATCTTAAGGAGGTTTGAGTAGAAGAAGAGGAAGAGGTAGCGCGCGAACGCGATGGCTGCAGATAGTCCAAAGGGACCTCAGAGAGATGGAGGTGAGAGAGGTGTTGGATATCACAGACCTGGGAGGACTGGAGGAAATTGTGCAACAAAACCTTGGGGCTTTTCAGCCTGGAGCGCTGATGGATCAGCAAATGCTTGAGTAACTACATTATTACAGCAGTTGCAGGATTTGAATAACGAACTGGTAGATTTAGTGGTTGTTGTTGATAAGGCGCCCTGTCATTCATAACTGCAAGTAATTTTAATGGAATAACAGCACAACATTATTGCACCTAGGACCATACTTTGCAAGTATTAAATCCCATTCAAACTGCAAAACGATTCCCTATGCAGCTGCAGGGGTTATTGGTCTACTTAGAGCAGATGAGATAGAGAATACCGTAATTTGAAATGATTGTGGTCATAAAAATAAAAACTCTTTCGTAGTTTTCAACATAAGTTACAAAAAGACACACATTTTTGCCATATTTGCTTTAAATGTTTTAATAATCATTGTGTTGAAATAAAACTGGTACGTATTCTCCGAGTATATGAATTTATATTGGGGTTGTGGCCGCCCAAAATCATTGCGTCCTTAGGCGACTACCATGACGCTAGTGCTGCCTCTTCACTTAATTGAATTTGACGTTTTCTGAATTAAAATTTATTAATCTGAATTACGTTGGCGTTTCCTGTATTACAGTTTATTACTCGAAATTACTGATGATGTACTGAATTACAATTTATTATCTGTGTGTCAAAAATTGCTAAGTAATATACTCAGTGACATATAAACTGCACCACCTAGAAGGGGTGGGAATTTTTGGACCAAATTTGGCAGGAATAGTGGACTAGTCCAGGGAAATAGTTGATTAAAATTTGAAACCCAATCATCAAGTAGTCATGGGATTTTTGACGTTTGTGTCATTTTTAGAGGTGGTGATAGACAAGCAATTATCGTTTTTTCCTTTTGTTCCACTTTTTCGGATCCCGTTCTTTAGTTTAAAGTGTTTCAAGTGTTTAATGATGCCTAGAGGAAGGAGACCTCAAGTTTACCAGCAGTTGAATGACTTTGACCGAGGGCGGATTGTTGGTTTACGAGAAGCAGGTTTTTCGTTTAGAGAAATCGGCAACCGTTTGGGACGGCACCACTCAACAATAATGCGTGTTTATCAAGCGTGGTCTGAACATGGGGTTGAACGTCGGAAAAGAGGCACTGGGGCTCAAAGACGAACCAATGAACGTCAAGATCGCCGCTTAAGACTAATGGCCTTGAGAGACCGATTTGCTACAACTAGATCAATAGCTGATCAATGGTTAGGTGAACAAGGTCGTCCGATAGGCTTGCGAACAGTTTATCGTCGAATAAGAACCTTTGGCTTGCTGTCTTACCGCCCACATCTTGTGCTACCCCTCACTGCTCAACATCGCCAGGAACGTTTGGCCTGGTGCACGGAAAGACTTCAATTGAACTTGGAGTGGCATCGAGTTGTCTTTAGTGACGAATCGCGATTTTGTTTAGGAATGCATGATGGTTGGATGACTGTTAGACGAAGACGTGGAGAAAGACGCTATCCTGATCATGTTCACCGAACTGTGGGGTTGATGGTGTGGGGTGCTATTGCTTACGGCAGTAGGTAACCCCTGCTCTTCATTCGGGGCAGTATGACCGCCCGACGCTACATTGACGAAGTGGTAGAACCACATTTTCTTCCATATCTTCGAGGGCTGGAAGACCCACTTTTCCAGCAAGATAATGCACGACCTCACGTAGCAAGGGTTTCTCTTGACTTCTTTGAAGAGGCCAATGTTAATCTTTTGCCTTGACCGCCAAGATCTCCCGATTTGTCGCCCATTGAGCACGTGTGGGACATGATGGGTAGAAGATTGAGGAATCTACCGAAACCGCCGTTGACAATAGAAGCTCTACGGCATGAAGTATAGGCTGCTTGGGATGCCATACCCCAAGAAGACATTGATCACCTGCTGGAATCAATGCCAAGGCGGGTCAATGAGTGTATCAGAAATAGGGGCGGACCAACACATTATTAAAGAAAAATCAAAAAGAAGTGTTTTCTTTATCAAATTTTCATCAATTGTTACCTTAGACTAGTCCAATGTTTCTGCCCAATTTGATCCAAAAATTCCCACCCCTTCTAGGTGGTGCAGTTTATATGTCACTGAGTATACATTTGGATTCATGCTCGAAGTTCAATTAACAAATAACGCGATTTTTAATACATCAAATTTCATGTACGAGAAACTTAAGTTATGTTGAGCAGTTCTTCGATTTATCCAAGGCATTTATACATCTGGATCATGCCATACGACGATGACGATGACGATGCATTCACTTGGAATGAGTCTTTGGATATTTCAATGTCTTACCTTTATGACAGCCATCAGACAACATGCATGTTCGGCTATGCAAGTAACGTTTTCACGTGTTTATTTCTGACGCTATCTCTATAAATGGTGATGTCCAGCAAGGCTCCATTTTGGGTCAAACATTTTAACTTTCTTGCTGTAATTGTAACCTGGTATCATCATATCGCATCACAGTCCTTGCAACGAAATTATATTCAGCACATTATGCAATTAGAAACCTTTACCAGAATGTTCATTTGAATGGTTAGAACGCTTCTTACTTCGTATACACCTGGGCTTTGGAGGGTTATTTTGGATACTAGTTGTAGATTAACTTTCGTAAATCCAATTGCAGTATTTAAAGTGGATGCATTAAGAAGAAGAAGAATGTATATAATTTTTCTGAAAAAAACAATTTACGACTTTGGAGATATTCGTGTCGAAATAAAACAAACATCGCAATTTCTACTATACTATATTATTAACACATTTGGACATAACACAGACATATAAATTATAATAACAACTTATGATTATTTCAACTACAATCGGCTTTCAAAAGCATATCAGTCTTCTTGATCGCAAGTTGTTTGAATATTTAGCCACGGAACATTCCGTGGCTAAAACACATGAAAAGCAGTTATCAGAACTCTGCTTACGAAATATCGATTTTCCAACCGGGAAACCAAGATTTAGATTCACTTAGATGTATTGCAAATTTTTGGCTACGTTTTCACTTAACACTTGAAGTTTCCGTATTGGACGATAAGAATTTTCTGACTCTCTCCTGGTATTCGGAATTGCTTTCGGCATTCGGTAAATAGTTGCTCTCTCCTCTCGGGAAGTATTTGGCGAACTTTCCTGTCACGTGAAAGTGATTCAAAATATCAGGAGGCACAATTTTCGTCTTTTTATTGCCCTTCCGTATCGTGTTGACTTCTATTTTGCCGTGGCTTTTTGGTATGATTATGTCGTCTGGATAGGCGTTCATCATTCCCTTGTAAGCTATTTTCGCCGATAGTGCGGACAACATGAGCTCTACGATAGATGCTATCAGAATGTGAATGGATAAAGCGACCTTTAAATTCGGGTTGACGTTCAACGAGTGGGATAATTCAGTAGCTTTTTCGGTTACTAACACTATAGTGATGACCGTGGATATTAACGATGAGGCGGAAAAAACGACGGACACGCAGGATGTTAAAAAGAACCACTTTATGTTATTGTCTATGTACCATCGTTTCCACGCCAGCAGCCCAGTTAAACCCGCGGATAACGCACCGAGGGCCATTGTAAAAGAAGCCAAGCTTAAATACGCAACCGATGTAGTTTTAATCGTGCGAATCACCTCCCTTTTCGCTCGTTCGACAGTTTCATTCTGAAATGTTTCATTAGCGGCATTTTGATCGCTTAACAACGCATTGTGAGACTCGCTGAATGTATTGAGAGACGCGAATATTAAAGTTAAAGCCGCGAACGCTATGTGAATTACACTTAAACCTAAGACGTTCGATGCCGAGTATCTTCGTTCCGAGGGGTATAAACCCCTTAAGTCCGGATCTGTGCGTATTTTTATTTTATATACGCTTTCCATTTTATGTATAATACCAATTCGTATATCAAACGGTCAGTTCAAGACACTCTTTCTTAGAAACCTACTGCAACTAAACCGGTTGTGTTCGGTCATTTTAAATAGAAAAATTTGCGCGATCTTTTCACCAACGGAGAAATAATATCACTCATATTTTAATTAAGATAATGTCATTTGCATGCCGTCCTTGATTGTTAATGTTAACAGTCACCGCTTCGTCGGATATTTTTTTGTAAATTTAAATTCCATTGGTCCAAATATTTTTCTTTGTCCTGTGCTAAAGACCGTTTATTGCCGGCGGAATCGTTGTAACGACCTTTCGTACCGGTGGGGATTTTAACGCGTCCATTCGGCGCCAGATCGTGAAGTTTTGTTGCTTGTCGTTGACGAATTTCACTCGATATCGGTTCCCTTCCGTTTAATCTGAAACAATGAGAGTATGTTATAATTGTGCGATCAAATTTAACTTTCTATTCTGCATTGTTAATTGTGAAAAGTTGATCTTATGCGTTGCGTAATTATTGTTATGTGGAGGCAGTTTCTCAATATTTATGATCTATTGATAGCACGTAATTGTGTGAAACTAACTCAGGCACACATTAGTGTTGTACGTAATTATGTGGTTAACAAATTGATTTTGATGTAACGTAATGAAAGAATGCCCTAATTGCAATTAATTTGATTGCTAGGAATTAATAAGAAAATTTCTTACTAAAAATGCCAAGACCAACCCACATTACATATATAACTCAACTATTTGTAGCCTATAGATACATCAAAATAATTAATATTTAAACACAAATATAACTACTTTTCGTACGCTTCGTAGTATGAAGTAACGTTTCTTTATTTCATTGTAGGATATTGCAGTAATTAACATTATAACATGTAATATGTTTATATTATTTATGCCTTCGAAATTCAGCGTACAATAATGAAATAATAAATTAGATCTGCAAGAAGAACAAGGCTTGGAATCTTGGACGATCGTCTCGATATCAGGCCCAATCAAAATCTATCAAACTAGTAGTTAAATAACTTTGCAAAAATTTGATCTCACCGTTTCCACAGCTTGTGACTAATTAAGTACTAGACATTTCACTATCAAAAAAAAAACCTATCCCATGTATCATCACGTTCAAGAGCAACTGGTCAAGTTGTACATTAGGAGAAGCTACTAACATACGTTTGGAGAATAAAATATATATTTTCAACTTTGCCCCAAATAGAATCAAAAAACTAATCCAAAGTGTAGAAAATAGACTTAGTATGGTCTGGTATGGTATGTCCCAAATTTTATCATCTTTTTCGGATTTCACTGTTTGTTTAAAATACCAAGAAAAACAGAAGTGTGCCAAATATATACTCAGTGACATATAAACTGCACCTCCTAGAAGGGGTGGGAATATTTGGACCAAATTTGGCAGGAATAGTAGACTAGTCCAGGGAAATATTTGATTAAAATTTGAAACCCAATCATCAAGTTGTCATTTGATTTTCGACGTTTGTGTCATTTTTTAGAGGTGGTGATAGACAAGCAATTATCGAGTCATTCTTTGAATTTGTTCCACTTTTTCGGATCTCGTTCTTTAGTTTAGTTTAGTAAAGTGTTTCAAGTATTTAATGATGCCTAGAGGAAGGAGACCTCAACTTTATCAGCAGTTGAGTGACTTTGACCGAGGGCGGATTGTTGGTTTACGAGAAGCAGGTTTTTCGTTTAGAGAAATCGGCAACCGTTTTGGACAGCACCACTCAACAATAATGCGTGTTTATCAAGCGTGGTCTGAACATGGGGTTGAACGTCGGAGAAGAGGCACTGGGGCTCAAAGACGAACCAATGTACGTCAAGAACGCCGTTTAAGACTAATGGCCTTGAGAGACCGATTCTCTACAACTAGATCAATAGCTGATTAATGGTTAGGTGAACAAGGTCGTCCGATAGGCTTGCGAACAGTTTATCGTCGAATAAGAACCTTTGGCTTGCTGTCTTATCGCCCACATCTTGTGCTACCCCTCACTGCTCAACATCGCCAGGAACGTTTGGCCTGGTGCACGGAAAGACTTCAATGGAACTTGGAGTGGCATCGAGTTGTCTTTAGTGACGAATCGCGATTTTGTTTAGGAATGCATGATGGTCGGATGACTGTTAGACGAAGACATGGAGAAAGGCGGAATCCTGATTTTTCGATTGCGAGGCATGTTCACCGAACTGTGGGGTTGACGGTGTGGGGTGCTATTGCTTACGGCCGTAGGTCACCCTTGCTCTTCATTCGGGGCAGTATGACCGCCCGATACTACATTGACGAAGTTGTAGAACCACATGTTCTTCCATATCTTCGAGGGCTGGAAGACCCACTTTTCCAGCAAGATAATGCACGATCTCAGGTAGCAAGGGTTACTCCTGCCTTCTTTGAAGAGGCCAATGTTAATCTTTTGCCTTGGCCGCCAAGATCTCCCGATTTGTCGCCCATTGAGCACGTGTGGGACATGATGGATAGAAGATTGAGGAATCTACCGAACCCACCGTTGACAGTAGAAGCTTTACGGCATGAAGTACAGGCTGCTTGGAATGCGATACCCCAAGAAGACATTGATCACCTGCTGGAATCAATGCCAAGGCGGGTCAATGAGTGTATCAGAAATAGGGGCGGACCAACAAATTATTAAAGAAAAGTAAAAAAGATGAAGTGTTTTCTTTATCAAATTTTAATCAATTGTTCTAGTCCACTATTCCTGCCAAATTTGGTCCAAAAATTTCCACCCCTTCTAGGTGGTGCAGTTTATATGTCACTGAGTATATGTATAGCGACCCAGATTGAAGGAATCCCCATACATAAATACTATTAGAGTATTTAAACGTCATCATTTTAACGGGAAAGATTAATCGTTATGTACAATAAGTTTGAAATTGGTGAAAGTTCCTTAGAACAATTTTAGAAAAAAATTGACATATGAGGTCCAAAGAGCCAAGCCGATTATTTTCTTGGTCTGTTTTACTAAGGAACTAATTGTATAATATTTTTTGCGCTATAACCCGTTGAATGCTACAAACTGTTTTATATTAAGGATATTTTGCCGGCCAAGGCAATGCTAAGACTGAGTTAAACGAAGTTTTCGCCCTCAAGAATTTTAGACATTTTAACAAGAAGAGTTTACGATAATATTTCAAGAATATTCCAGAATATCCCGAAAGTAGATCGTCCAGAAAAAATGTGACAAGTTCTACGAAAATTGCGTGCCCTTGAAAATAATGTTCTCGGTCTGTTTTTGATTACCTTAGGCCTTAGGGTATAGGAATAACAACACCTTATGTTCCTTTTAAATGTTTGGTTATAGTTTGTCTAAGCCCTGTAATTGTTTCCCAGAACTGAAGGTGTGTTAGCGCACTGTGATTATTATCTTTCGATTTTGCGAAAATTACGCGTTTCAAAAATACATTACAATTTTTACCGAATTTTGACATTAATTTCGTCGTTTTTCGGGCTGGGTTTAAAATTATAAACAAACCAACAGGTTCAAAATACAAAAACATCACAAAATTCTCAAAAAAATCATATATGGATAAATTTCGACATTTATTATCTCATTGTTAGAGTTTAATTTTAGTATATTTTTGATCCTGACAAATTTGCAATCTTTATTTAAATATTTTTGAAATTTTTGCATTTTGTGAATTTATGATAATTATATTTTAACAATGTTCCACAATTTCTTGCCTTTTTGTGAATTTCTGGTTGGGATGAAAAATTTACAAATAATACAATTACAGCAATTTTTCAAATATTATGAACCATTGAGTTGGCAAAAATTATGAAAAAATAAACAAAAATAACGCCTTTCAAAAATGCAATTCTCCAAGTCTAATAAATCAAACGAAGTTGAAACGTATCGAAGGAATGCAAATGAACATAAACAACATAAACAATTTTGGAAACAGAATTATGGTGAAAATTAATATATATTATTAATATAAGAAAAGTAATAGAGAACAAATGTAAAATGTAAGTTGAAAATGTTAATAATGGTGAAAAAAAAACGAATTCAGAAAACATTACAAATATTTTTTTTACATCAGCTAAATTGGTCTTCGCCTCGCTATACGTTTTACGTATACGCTATACTATGCGTTTACCCATTAGATGCATCTCCACACAAGTGCGCGAAGTTTGAATATAAGTTTTCTATTGGTGGAATTTCTCAATCCCAAAACACGCAACTACAAAATTCGGCAATCGTGATTGCGTCCCCGTGTTTTTTAATTTGTATGTAGCGTGTGAAACTGGCTGTTGACGCCGAGACCACACCTTTTCTGCATCTGGTCGTTAAACGGACCCTAGCAACGTTGATACAATTCCAGTGGCGGTGCGTCATTGCTCTAGGGGGGGTTACTCAATTATTATTTGGCTGTTTGTTTGCTATCTTATTCCCCGTTTACATTCTTGGAGTCTTATACTGTTTCACCTTTGATTTGTACTTCCTCTAATGCACTATATTATGGGCAATAGAACGAATTCATTCTCCAGTGCATTACAGTTTTGATTGCAGTTGCAGTGGCACTTCTCACCCTCTTATATTATTAGTTTGAACGTATGAATTTTTAATAAACAGGAGAATATTTCATTAACTACAATTGTCTTGGCAATAATATTTGAAATATGTCAAATTATGTATGACCTCCCGCAAATTTCAAATAATTGGGCAATTGTCTACACAATTTGCGAAAAAGGGTCATTTTGCTTAATAATAATCTTTGCTTATTTTCTTGTTTTGGTACTTACTTAGACTTTTTAAAGCGTTTTAGGGCACAGGGTGCTAATTAAAGGATTTTAAATGTGAAATGCAAATCTGGCACAACGTTAAAATAAATTTGTGCATCGAAGGACGCATTTCTTAATAAAATTACGATTTGTTACGATAATTATTTTAGACAATTTTTAATAACTTTTCTGCTTCTAATATCACGTGCACGAAATGTTTTAGTACGTGAGAATGTTTTGACGAGTCGTCAGCTCTGTTATAAACCCCAGTTAAGAACATGCATTTCGCGATCATAATGCTATTATTATTTGAGATTTCTATCGATATATTATGATATGCATTTAACGCTCTTGACACAAAATACTATTAATTGGCTCACTATAAAAGTATCAAAAAACTAGTTAACCGATTTTTTAATTCTCAACACAATAACATAAAATAAGGTGGTCTATCAAAATTATTATAAAGAAACACTTCTGTATAATAAATTACAACAAACACAAAGCATAAAATAAAGAAAACTTATTTATAAATTTTTTCAAAAAACTATGATACTATGATGAACACAGTGTACAGCAATCTTCTACAATCGCTTCATACATACTTCGTATATATTTATGGCCATTAAAACATTATTACGACATAATGAGAAATCAAAATAATACACACTTGCCCGGTTTCACAAACGCTAATCAGTCGTTAACAGCTTGTTAACGAATCGTCAAAAGTTTGATGATTCGTTAACGAGTCTTGAATTAATCGTCAAATATTCTACGATTGATTACCTTGACGAAACGTTAAAAGAAAAATTACCATTGATTTGGATTTCACAAAAAATAACGAGTCGTTAAAGGCTTGTTAACTAGTTCACCATTTGACAATCGTTTGTGAAACCGGGCAACTATCTTCACCTCAATCATTAAATCAATGGTTACTGTCACCGATTTTCCTACATTTAAAATCGAGTCTTCTGCGTAAGTTTGCGTAATTGTAGTAATGTTGCAGGCATATCGTTAACATATAGTAAAACTGACATAGGCTCCAATGGCTCATTGATTCTTATGTTGATATAATACCATGTGGTCGTGCATCTGATGCTCTGATCTGATGCTCCTCCACGGTTCACATCTGAAATTAAACGCAACCTGAGAAATAAAGAACTTTACAGGAAAAAATGACTAAAAACTGACAACATTGTCTACCATATTGAGTTCACGCGCCTCAGATGTCTAGTTAAATCTCAAGTAGCTGAATCCTATAGTAAGTATCTCTCCGATATAGAAAATGATGTTAAGCATAATCCTGGTGCCATTTGGAAATTTTTAAATATTAAGCGTGGTGCTACAAGGATTCCGGGATTGGTTCGTGATGCAAGCAATGAATTCTCGGACCCACAACAAATTGTCGATGCATTTGCAGATACGTTTTCAAATGCTTTCACATGTAACAAGAGTCCGGATATTATTGATGCCTCTAATATCAGCTCTTGTTTTTCCATTCCCCCTGTCGACGAGTCTCAGATAATACGGATAATGTCCTCCATGCCTAGTAAACTCACGGCTGGTGATGACTCTATCCCCAGCTTCATTATACGCGATTGCAGATTCGCTCTTGCCAAACCTTTGGTACTTATATTTAATCTGGTAATTAAGTCAAGTAAATTTCCGGATCGCTGGAAACGCACAAGGATTTGCCCTGTACACAAGAAGGGAGATGTCTTAGTCCTCTTGAACTACCGTCCCATCTCAATTCTTTGCAACTTTGCAAAGATCTTGGAGAAAGTAATTTACAACTGCATTTATTACAATGTTCGACCAGTTCTTTCACCTAATCAGCACGGTTTCATGGCGGGCAGGTCAACGGTGACGAATCTTGCAACCTTGTCACAATACTTATGTGAAATATTAGATAATCGTGGTCGTGTTGATGTAATTTATACTGACTTCACGCACGCATTTGATACTATTAACCATGCTATACTGCTTCGAAAGTTACACTCATTTGGTTTATCTTTGTCTGATGTGAAACTGATTGCCTCCTATCTGGAGAACAGAAGTTGCTATGTTTCATACAATGGTTTCATCTCTTATGAGTTTTTGCTCACTTCTGGTGTTCCGCAAGGGTCCTGCCTTGGACCTCTATTATTTATTATTTTTATTGATGACCTGCTTTGGAACTTATCCTGTCCTGTACTTGTTTATGCTGATGATCTTAAAATATCTTCCGCGATTACGTCTCAGGCAGATATAAACTCACTACAGGCAAACCTAAATGCAATTGTTCAATGGTGTGAAACCTTTCAGCTTGTATTCAACGTGGACACATATTGCACAGTTACATATAGTCGGTGTGGTCCTCAATCTGAATATTACAGTATTGCTGGACAGCCACTTAGGACATGCTCCTCATTTAAAGATCTCGGGGTTACCTTCGACCGAAAATTAACGTTTGCTTCTCATATCAATGCTGTTTGCACCTCTGCAAGCAAAGCCATGGGATTTGTTATGAGGATCTCTAAATACTTTGGGGACGTTACACTGCTGAAGTCCATATACTTTGCATACGTTATAAGTAAACTGGAATATGCTTCTTTGGTTTGGTATCCTATATGATTGCAACTCATTCTCTGGCACTGGATAGAATACATAGACGATTCTTGAAGTTTCTATCTTTCAAGACAAACGGAACATACCCCGAGAGGGGTTACAGCCAGACTGAGTTGCTCCTGCAACATGACATGGCATCGCTGTCATCGAGGAGGGATCGTCAGTCAGCGGAGTTTCTTAGGAACTTAATTCATTATAAATTGGATGCTGAATATTTGCTTTCAAGAATTCCCTTCAATGTTCCCAGGGTATCTGCCAGATATGCTTCCGTCTTCTATCTTCCAGCTGCTAAAACCAACGTGATGAAACAATCTCCTATCACAACTATGTGCCATAATGCCGAACGTATCTTCGAAGACATCTTCCATTAATTTTCATTTTTTTTCTTCTTATTTTTTAAATTTCCTTCAATATTGCTTTAATTTTTAGTTTAGTAATATTATTTGTAATTACTATTATTATCCTGTTAATGGGTGACTGTTGGATAATAAAGAATATTATTATTATTATTATTATTATTATTATTATTATTATTATTATTAAAGAACCACCGTTGTGAAGTACAACAATCTGATGCTTTTGTTAATTACTCCATTATTATTTATTATTAAAAGATGTTGCACTTTCTGCACATATTTAGCGTTGCTTGCATAAGACTTTCGTACTTTTCAGACTGATGATGCATGCAAGAAACAAACATAGTAGATACTGCGAATTTCAATTGCATCAGGTGAGTTCTATAATTATGACTAAATTACGTAATGATGTGACTACTAAAACTTTTTGTACTTTTTGTCATATATTTGTGCGCTTGTATTCTTCACCACCATTTTCAGTTTCAATACTGTAATTACTTACTGAAATAATGCTTCAGTTTCAAACACGAACCTCCCTCTAATATTAGTACGTATATGAATTAAATATACTTAGTATATCTAATTCTCTAATTTTTAAATTATAATTTAAGAAATTTCTATTAAAATCTCCAAAATGAATAACATTTATCAATAGATTTTAATGCATTCTGCGCTTTCTTTAAGAATATTGAAATATCTCTAGTGGGTGAATGATATTTATCCAACTTCCTTGTATTTTTTATAATGAACGTCGCCTTAAACGAGTGCGGATTGTTGCTTATGTTATTCACCATTGTCACGTTTTTACAGGTGTGGCTTGATGTCTGTTAACAGGTCAAGCGTTTCTAACGACGAACGCGACTCATTTGGAAGTGCGACTTTTACGAGAATCGATAAGGAAGAAAAAACCGGAACCATGCAAAAGATGGGCGCCGTGGACACTTTACAATGACGGACCGCTTTCAGAATTGGAAGTAAAACTGGTAGCCAAAAATTAGCATATCTAGTATCCAGTTAATTAAGAAATAATATAATAATAATAATTTAATCAATACAAACGTTCTTAAAATATTTCGTAAGTGTTTATAAATAAACATTAATACATAATTAATAGTGGATATCAAATAAATTGTTCAATGATAACCGCGAGCGACAAAAAATATTTTATCGCATTCACCAAAAAATTGCAAGTAACTATCGTTAATAGGTAGATTAGCATTATATGACATGAGCATTAATATTAATATCGTGTCAACGCATATATTCTAATTTACGAACGCAATTAAGTGATTGTGGAAATTAATACGAATGATTTAATTCATGTTAATTTTTTTTTCAAAGTAATGTCCCCAGCGTAAAAACTAAAAGTAACTTGCAATTTTTAACCAACTACTGCCAAATTAATTTAATATATTATTAATAAATTTTAAAACATTAAAAGGACGTGCTATAAAAACCACTACTAATAAATTTGAGTATCAAAACGAGAAAAATTAAAATAAAAGCAGTACCAAATGATTTTTTTTCTAAAATCGTGGACATTCAACCCTATTATTATGTTGTATTATATGATTAAAAATTCGAACAAGTAAAATGATTTAAAAAGTAGTAATACCAGGTACGTTTAACCACAATCGCATCACATACTACCATACAACGTAAATGAACGTTGTAAAATCAAACGGGATAAACAAGGACATTGATATAAATCACGCAAAGTGTAAAACACCGAATCAGCCAAAAAATGAGACGCAATGGTTTTTAAATATTTGCCAAGGAAAAATATCGAGTATCAACGAATCTTGATTTGATTTACGGCACCGCTTCATATACACAAGGGGCACAAAAGCCGGCTCATCTGCATATATAAGAAACGTTGGTAGACGATATATTAGAGCATATAATTAAAAATAACATTAATGCAAAATGTGACGATCGAAGCACCCTGATTTATATGCGTTGTTTAAAATTTCAGTTCAAGTAAAACGACCTGATTTGTAGCCTACTGGAACATGCATAAATTCTTTTTTAATAAAAACTTAACAAAAATAAAAACAACTTAAATAAAGTATTTAATGGAACAAAAACTCTTGCTCTCATTATGATAAACATACAATCAATTTGAAATAAAGTTGACGAATTAATAATATTCTTCAACGACAATGACAATGGAAGTTAGTTAGTTGACACATACAAACAGAGAAACTTGTATTATACAAAACTATAACATTACACTATTGCAGGGAAAAATTTAAGGATACCGGTACACGAGAGTTACGCCTAGTATCGTAAATAATATTAAAATTATTTCACCAGTAGATATATACGAATTGGCAACAAAGCTACTGAAAGCAATACTGGATATGTGCAACTAGTGCTTTTAAGACGACATTTTTCCAGATGTATTGAAAAAAGCACGAATTTCCCCGATTTACAAAAATGGAGCCACAAAACAATATGAAAATTACAGACCAGTGTCCATACTTCCAGTATTATCTAAAGTGATTGAATCAGAAAATAAGACAAGACTAACCACCTGCTTGGAAAAGAAGAATTTGCTAAATACCAGTCAACGTTTCTATATGAATGGAAAATCCACAATGACTGCCATGAATGATCATTGCACTGAAATAATGAAAGCATACGTGACTTTCTGTGACCTGAATAAGGCTTTTGATGCAGCAAACCATGACATATTACTGCAAAAACTGCACTATTATGGAATTAGAGGTGAATCACACACTTCAATTAAATCCTATCCCACCAATAGATGCTAGAAAGTTGGTTGGAATGGTGAATTTTCTGCCGAAAAAGAAGGATCAGTTCTTGGGCCAATTCTGTTCATAATGTACGTTACGTGCCTGTGAATTTTAAATCATTCATCAGTGAAACTTATTAAAGCGTTGTACAGGTTTATTGCACCCAACTGGCATTCATTAACATAGCCTCAAATCAAGAGACGTTACGAAACATAACAAATAATACACTGGAACAAACACGAGAATAGTTTAGCAGTAATAAGCTTATTAAATATTAAATATGAAAAAAAAATACAACGAGTGGTCTTTGAAATTATGAATAGGAATAAGGAGCAAGCAACTATAAAGTCCTTAGGAATATACGTGACAAGCACGTGGAAGCACCTGTGGCAAAATAAGACCAAAACTTGCTAGAAGTATCTACATTATCAGAAGATGAACGTACGAAGCTGCAAGACTGGCCTACTTCAGGTGCTGCCACAGCATTATTTCGTATGGGATAATAATATGGGTTGCATCACTAGAATCAACGAAAACATTTGTGCAGCAGAAAAGAGCAGTTATAATATTATGTGGTGTCAGTGCAAGAACAAGTTATAAGCATATATGTATATGCTTAAGTGTATTAAATATGCAATTGACAATTTGGTTGCTATTGGAAGTAATGGATATACACAAAATTACGGTACCGACATGACGTGAGGATTCCATCGTGTGAAAAAATCGAAGCGTACTGCAAATTGTGAGGCCAGTTTATAATATAAGGCAACTTAGTGACATTGGCTTATATAAATGGATAAAAATTTCCTACTGGTAAATGCGTGTTACTCAATGCGCGAGTTCTTAATTTGTGAAATTAATTAGTCTTCGTACGATCTATTCAATAGAATATTAGATTTTAACTGTATTATCATTGTTGAAATTCATTTGATTGCATCTGTGAGTTTCTATAAAATTTTGACTTGTGCAATGATTTCTGATCTTTTATGACATTCACCGAAAAATTGCAAGTAACTACCGCTAATAGGTAGATTAACATTATGTGACATGTGTTTGAGATTAATATCATGTCAAGACCACAACGCATAGATTCTAATTTACGATTGCAATTTAAGTGATTTAATACGTATGATTTAAATCAATGTTATTCAGTAATTTTTTAAAGCAAGGTCGCACATAGATCAAAACTAATTAAACATACGGCATTTTTTTCGATACTAATTGTCCGTTATACTTTTCTGTCACTGGCACAATTGCTTCTGGAATTATAATCTTGAAAATATTCAACAGTATTGTTCGCAAGATCATCGTATGAAAAACATACGTACATACTATAGTATGCATAATTTTAGGGCTATGCGATGTTTATTATAGGATACTGCCGCTTGAAATTAATTATGTTTGTTTTTCATTAACCGCGTAATGAAGTATTGCACAGAATTTCTCTGTGAATCTTATACATTTACATAGAATACGCGGTTTTGATAACAAACAAGTTATTTATAAGTGACAAAAATTATCTTATGAATACGGAATAACTCAAATGTTATGAAAACATAACTACAATTTTCAAATGAACTTTTACAAAGAGTATTGTTTGGTTGCGGAAAATTATTAATTGTTAATATTTTAGTAATAATTAGTTCACCATATCGTATTTCAGTTCTTCTATTTGTGATGTTTTTACTTTTAATGTTAATTCAAATACAATTTTTTTATAAAAATTAAATTGTTACCTTTACAAGTTTAATATTGCCAAATAAAATTAACAAAGAGTTCAATTTACATTACCCAAATTATCGCAATAATCCTACGATTTTCCTGAATACACATAGCGGGTGACCAATTTCAAACTAGAACATATAAATTTAACATTATATTTAACATTCTTGTTGATTTCTGGTCGCCAATTCAACTTATCGGAATGGTAATCGAATCGTTACAAAAATATTATTATGTTTGTTAAAAATTTGGTAATTGTCGCCAAAGTCACTGATTTTCTGCAAATAACCCTGGAAAGTTGTCTATTATTTTCCACTATGTATTTTTTTACCACCATGACTTTAAGTTCATTGAAAAACTAATTTTTCGTCTTTAAGACAAGGATTTGTTTCATGAAAATTGTACACATTCCACGTCTTTAAAGTTATCTTGCAGGAGCTTGAGGTACTCGGCCTAATGGCTTCGTACTCTCAATAAAACTCCTCGTCTGCAATAGAACAATTATCCAGACTTTGACGTAATTAACTACTATTAATTTTTGTACTATTTACTATTTAATTATTTAATACTATTTAGTAAAACGAAATCTACCTGGGCATTGGGATCACCTGATCCCAACGATCAGGTAGATTTCGTTTGAACATATACGAAGGTATTTTTGTAAGAAATTGTCAAACTGTTGTTGTTTTCATTTATTTATGTTTTTACCACTTCACAGGGTTTGTTGTGATCTTGAATATCGGCCATCTTGATTGTTGATTGTTATCATGTTGATTTAATGCGACCACGTAGTTAATGTGTCACCATCAACGAAACAATTTATCTTGAAAATAGTTTCTTGATTTCAATAGATCTATGTTTGTATATTAAGCAATTTTACGCTGCAATTACATGGTTCGTTTCTCCTTCGCGTGTGTACACGAAGGCTAACCGTTGTTCAGAATAAGAAAATCTCTATCATTTGTCACATGTCACTGAAGTCACGTTAAAGTTGACCGGAGAGTAAGTATGTTCATATCATGATATATTTAAACATCTGCAGTGGTCCGCAATGAACTTTGTTATACTTTTTTTCCATTTTGCGTCGTTACTAGACCTAGTAAAGGACCCGTTTGGGTTCGTTGCTGAGAAGTTTGGATGCTTTACTAGGCTAGTGTATTTTATTTTTCTGGTGTTTAATTTTACGTTTACGTCAACTGTCAAACTGCGAATGGGAACAGTAAAATGAGTGCCGTGAAAGTGTTAGATAACATTATGAAGAAGAAAAAATAGTATAAAACACTCGTTCTGAAAGCTCTTCCAGCACTTGTTTGTTCCTACACTCGCAGCTACGCGGCTCGTGTTGGAATTTCAAACGCGTGCTTGAATCGATGCTTTCTCGAACTTGTATTTTAATATACTATTATTAATTTTTTCCACCAAACTGGTGCAGTTGTCATGATAAGTACATATTTCTAAAGAACTTTTCAAATAAATATTGTCTAGAATTTCAATATATTTTACGTTCATAGATATGGAAACGGGTGATAAGAGTAAACCATCACTTCGCGATGAGACATTACTTTCAAACGTTTTTTTTCCTTGTTGTATCCAAATCTTCAGTTTAAAGTTTCATAATTTTAGCTTCTATAGTTTAGGCACTAGAGCGCGTGCAGACACATGCACAGAACTCATTCCGAAAATAGAATAGGCTTAGGGAAGGCCAAATCCGTTAAAATCTCGAATTCGCATTTTTTTTTTTTGGATTACTATAACAAAAGTTATGGGAAATTTTTTCGTATTATTTTTTTCCTATTAATAATAAATAAATCAATCAACTTATCGTTTAGAATCTGTAACGTTTTGTGTTTACAAAGTTTTACAAAATGTCCTACGAGTTAGAATTGCGGAAAGGTATTTGCAATTTGGCTGCCCAAATACCCAAACGTGACATTGTCGCCATTTATAGAAATCAAAATATTTCTAAGACAACAATTTACCACGTCATTAAGGAATGTGAGGAAGGTTTGCCGTGTATCAATCTTCCCAAGACGGGTCGCCCTCGAGTTTTAAATCATGCAAGGCTTCAGAACTTAATTGAATCTGCAAGAAATAGTTAAGGAATTTCAACGAGAAATTAGGTCGAAAATTTCACATTTTATATATCACAGTCAATAGGGAAATTAGCAGAAATAATTTAAAATATAGAAAGGGCTGCTCAATTAGAGAGGATTCCAAGATGCTGCAGACAATTAAGACTAGAACATTTCAGAAACAATACCAGGATAATTTTAGATGACGAAAAATATATTACATTATCTAACTCCTCAATAAAAGGAAACGGAATGCTTTTACACAGACAGCATTGAGGACGTTCCTAATGACGTAAGGTATGAGGTATGAAATTTGAGGACAAGCTAGTACCTTGTCCATAATTTCGATTTTTCCTTATACCTTGAGGTGCACCATTTCGGAAGCTGGTTTTTCAATACCTTATGTTGAGCGAGTTAGGGGCGAAGGTCTAAATGCAGACATTAATTATATTCGAAGATGCTTCCCCAAATTAGTGAATTTTATTCAAGCGCATCATCTTAATGATAATATTATGTTCTGGCCATCTCTGGCCATCTAGCATCGTGCGAAAAGAACTCAAGATTGGTTAAGGCAACAAAATAAAGTATACGTAAAGAGGACCCCCCCCCCCGAATGTTCCACTGGCACGCCCTATAGAAGGGTTTTGGGCTTTACTCGCTAAAAAGTTCACGACGGCGGGTGGGAAACCCAAAATTAAGAATAACTACGACGAAGAATCTACCAACAGATTTGAGAGTGTAACCCACTTTCCGTCCAAAAACTGATGGGAGGCATTCGAACCATATTGCGAACTTTTGATGAAACTCATTGCCCTTTAGCTGATATGTGATACATTATAATAATAATAGTTAAAGCTTAACTGAATCATTTTCTGTAATACCAAATTAATTAAAACAATTATAGTTTGAATAATTATGTTTTAAAAATGTTCCCAAACCTTTTGTTACATACGTCACCAAAATGAACCATAATGCCCATCACTAGACTGATCCCTTTTCTACACACGTACGTGCCTGCCAAGAGTTGTGAACGGGTTGACGAAGAAGGTGAAACTTCAACAATATAACCAAGTAATAGGTATTGGAAACGTTATGCATGTGGTGTTCATTGGAAGTACGGACGTAGTAAATGCAATTTAGTTAGATGGACACCTGACAATTCAGTTAAATGGCATATTGAAAAGGTTGCCTGAAATATACAGTAGTTGCCTGAAATATACAGTAGAGTAGATTTCCGTTTTCATTTCCATCTCCACTTTCAAACCTTACATGGTTGGTTACATGGGATTATAGTTGCAAAAGAACTAATATTTCTGTAAGTTTTCATCTCTTGATTATTTCCTTCACTGTACAATGAACCTTGTCCTATATTATTATCCATGAAAACTCTTTTAACACCTCAACTTATTGTTTTTTTTCTTGAGTCGATTATCACCTTTTTGTTCTTTCGTTATCGTCTTAAATTTTTATTAACTGGATAATCCATTGTTCCCCTTTACAGATTACATTCATCGTTATCCTCGTTTCCAATTTCATGCGTTTATATTTCGTTTATCATAAAGATCTGGAATACTGCTCTTTTGTCATGTCTTCTCTGTTTATCAGCATTTTCTCCTGCTGCTGTTTGTGTATTTGTTAGTATTGTTTTCAAGCCATCGCAGCGAGTCCTATGTTATATAATCACAGATTTTTCAATTTCTTAAATTTTTCTGGTATTCTCATGTGTTTCTTTGTTGTTAATATTGATCTAATTATTATGTGATCTATGTTCAGTTCGAATCGGTTTATTAAATTAGTTCTTTTAAGGAGCTTATAAATGCGTTCCATCTGTGATCTTTTATGATGACAAAACCGTCCTGTGATGTTACCGTTTTCGTCTATTAGCTGTCACTAAAGTCTCACATTCTGCAGATCCATCCTTGGTAAATATGTCAACTAGTAGATTTAGTTGTAGATAAAGATTTGAATATATCGTAAATTGAAAGTATGTTTTTTAACTCTACCAAACACTTCTACATTTACCGTTTACAAAACCACAGGAAAAATTACAATTAAAAAATAATTCAAAAGCATTTTCGTTTTGATGAAATAAATAGATTGTATAAAATCCAATCGCATGCAAAATTTAATACTTGACAATTGAAATACAATTTGCATGTTTGTTCAAACAAAATATTAAAATTGCAATTAAAATAAATTTAATTGTAACGGATCTCAAATGTAAAAGGTTCATAACAACGATGCAATGCAACAAATATTATCTGACATTAGCATTAACGTGAACTGTGTCATTTAGTGTACGTGTCATATCGATGTCGGTTTTCTGAAAATAATTTGTAGCAAAACCGCATATGGATAATTTTTTGATATGAAATTATGTTTATTAATGTTTATTAAATTTTTTTAACCATAAATGACATTTATAAAAATCCCCTATTTTACAGAAATCAACAAATGAGATACACGTTTTTGTGTAACAAAAATACTCGGCTTGCTTTACTAATATTGTGCTAATTTTGTATTAACATTTTCAAGCACGCGTTTTAACTCGCGATGCAATGTTGTTTAACCAGCCGAGTGCAATGCCCCTATTCTGTAAAATTATAGTTTCTGTAACCAGGCAATTGTGATTTACGCAATCAAAAGCATTCAATAGATCGTGAAATCCGTATGCAATACATAATTGATCATCATATTAATATCATTTATTGTGTATATAATTAGCGTAATATACATATATCATTTATAGAAATTTGCGTTTTGTAATGTTTTGTTGTATTTAATGAGATTGTTAGCAAGTTTCGTTTTAAATTTGTTACCAAATGGACCCAACACAAAAATATGCAAACTATATATCTTGCATTCTAGATTTGGTGTCTAATCAATGGTTTGTGTAATTAATGCCAGTTTACAGCCTATTGGCTCGGTTATTAAACATTGTGTCATTATCCACCTCGCAATCGAGTCAAGTGTCTCCTTAAAAGGCTCTTATCGATACTCGACATCTATTTGCAGTCTTAATTTCAAAGTAAACAGGCTAATGTGCGAATTTTATTAATTTCAAACACATTGATTGAGTGCATGTCGTTATCTATTAATCGTCGAATTAGCATCAAGTTATATTTATTTTACAGTTAGACGATAACTTTATTGACTTGTAAACAAACCACGCGTTCTACACACCCGTTGCGTGTACGTGACAGACATGCATGCCGTTTTTTTATGCTGTACGTTTACATTTCCTAGTTATTTTCATATGCGAAATTTGGTTACAATAAGTTAGATATGATACAAAAATTTGGATATAGTTTAAGGTTTTAACACATTATTATTATAATAATTAATCATAACAAACAACTTTAAGATGTTCTCGGTGTAACTGATTTAAAACTAATTCTAACCCTACGCTAAAGGTCTTGGAAACTCTTTCTCGGGGTCAGGGCAAATATACGAGTGTTACCATTGATATTAGGAAAAATAAGTATCATCAATCTTAGTGGCATGGATACATAGCTTTAAATTTCTTGAAAATATCATAGAGGAATCAGTTCGAGTATGATCGCATATTTTAGGCAAATCGAATTATAATTTCTCAGCTGCTCGCAACTGCGACTACTGCGCAATGTTGACCAATGTACAGATGGCTCCTACTGCCCATGGTAGTAGCAGTAAAATGGCGACTAAACTCAGGGGTTGGGGTGGGTTTGGGTCATTTATTTAGGGGTAAAGAATAAAAGAACTCTGTAATATATATGCAGGTCACTGATGTGGTGTTAACATTTCAGGACGTAGGTATTACCTATGCATCCAGTGACCATTTCAGTTATCTTGAGTGTTCGGTATATCTGTTTATTTATTTGGTTGCAGTTAACCTACAAAAATAACCATTTAATTTACTTATTTATTTATGACAAAAATTATAAGTAAAATGTACTAAAAGGCAGCGCAAAATGTTAATAAAAGCATGACATGAATAATCGATAAAACCCGGATTCTTTGTAAATTATCCAGAGGAATATTAATGATCGACGTTTAATGAATTCCTATGGTACACGATACTGCCACTCTTATTGGCGAGTCAAATTGATAAAAAAAACTAGCTGGTGACTTAAACCAAAATAATGCCATTCTTAGGCATACAACATCATATCAGATTATTTATTACTCCTATGAAATTATATTCATCACAAAAGTATAAAATTTTAAAGGTTGGGACAAAAATGAGATGGCAAGAAAAATGAAAAGAGAACATGCGCAACCTATTGGAATATTAGAACGAATCGAAAAATATTAACTAAATGAAGGAATGAGAGAAGAAAACTAGAGAATAGGATTCTTTTTCAGATCACACTTAATGTCAAAGTTTAAAAACTAACATTTGAACTCATTTGGACTGTTTGAATGTCTCTTTCAAGGTATCTCCTCCAGAACAGACTGAATGTACCCGAATATCCATTACAAGAATTGGTAAAATCTTAAACTCTTTCATTTTGGATTTTCGACTCTTTTTACGGGGGGGGGTCTTAACAATACGTACGCCTCATTGTTTGGCCAAGATAGGGGAACTACATGGAAGAAGGAAGAAGGAAGAAGTATGAAAAGGAAAACCGTAAGCTGAGAAAAAGGGTGCGCTTGGTCCAAACGATCTGCAGACAAAAAAATTTACTGGAGCCAAATATATAGAGTAAAAGTAAAAATTGGCTGAATACCCAAATCCGGGTTTATATACAAAATCTAACCAAACCAGAATTCTAAAGAACAAAATAATTAGTTATGTAAGTTGTCTTATTGAACAACGAAGTGTTACAGGAAATGTGGCCCCAACTGATATTTACACAATTACAAATATGCATTCGATGAAATTGTGCATGTTTTACAGGCCAAGGTTATATTATCATCTGCCAATACGACAATGCAAAAATAATTAAGATGTTTAGGTCGTGCAATGCACCCTACACGCTTGTTCTTGTCATATTTATGTGTTTATTTATTTAGTAGGTTTCCACACGATAATGAAGCTTAATTGCAACAAACTCTTAAATGAAACTAACTAACTAAAGTAATCTAATAGTAGCACAAAACTAATACAACTTAAAATCTAACAATAAAACTATAAATCTATATTCACATCCATGTCAACATGAAATGCGTGTGGTGTTTCTCGATGTAAATGTAAATTTTAATAAAGATGACGGTGGCTGTCATCGATATAACTGTTCCACAAATATGGCACTAGTGCAAGATTCAAACATCGTCTACTCTCAAGGCTCACTATATTAAATTCAGGTCGAAGTCGTACTGATCTAACTTCCTTGTAATTAGAATAAACATTATATCTTTCAAGGTTAGGGTACCTTAGCAATCTGTTTTATACTTTTTTTAATTCAATTTTCCTTTTAGGACATAAGGACGTAATACTACCGACGCATATGCAAGTTTTGTTCTGACCAATGGAATATACAGTTTGCGAATGGTATTAATATTATGAGAAGATTGGATTCTCTTCGAGACAATATTGTGAACATCCTTGTTGCATTTTAAACCAATGTCACAAGTAGTTTCGAAATCTTTTACTTCAGGCAACTTACAATCAAAATTCAACATATTTTTCTTCGCAGTTAAGTTGAATTTAATTGTTATACTTCAATCATACATTCTATATATGTCCTTACGTAAGCGTAAATTGCAAATTATCAGCAAATAGCAAGTGTTTGGATTTTTCCCAAATTAACAGAAGATGTAAAGAGTCGAGATTCGTCCCCCCCCCCCCGAATTTGAAGAAAATTCATCTGAAGTATTGCCAGAATATCTTACTGTAAAATATTTTCCCGGCAAGTAGGAGGAAATTTGTAATAAGATTTTAATTTTAATTCCATGCATTAACGTTATTTTTTGTGAATTGTGTTTGTGTTGCAGTTAAATAAAGAAAACATTACCGGTTAAATGTTAGTGCGTGTGTAATTATTGGTGTATTTGTTCAGAATTTCCGCCATTTCTCATACTAAACGCAATCTACGAACGCTTCATAATTTGAAGCACGCAGTCGTTTCCATATTTTTAGCCCGCATTTAAACTCTCAAAAAAGAATTTGTTTGCTTTTATTTGTAACTTTTGTAAATTAAATTTTTTTATTTATTATTGAAAATATTTTAAATTGTATGTCGTAAATGGGTATGTTTATGATATCTATGAAAGTACGTTATTTGCACATTAATAATGGCTTAATACCTTGTCACATATGCTTACAGTCTGCGCGTTATAGTATGGCGTCTACCGACCATTACTTCAACTACTATCGGGAAAACTTGATTGTTCAGATTCATTGTTAAGTGGTACAACTTCACCTAAATTATGCACCGTGAAATGTTACTGAATATATTCAAATAAAACGAGAGAGAACGAGCACTGCTGGTCCAGAGCTATCGCCATCCTAAACCGCGCTGACCGTATGTGCAATGAACTTATAGTGCAATTTGTTGACCGTTTGGAGTTGATAATATTTGTAAATTATTTAGCTGTGTCATTTATGTACCAACAAAAAATATTATACGTCATTGGTAACACCAAACTACGTCTAACTCATTAATTTGCTTCAAAGTTAAAGAGTTTCAGAAAATGAAGAATTATTTATATGATTATCCATACGAATGTCTCTTCCGCTTTTCCGTTTTGATCTGTCTTGGTCCATAGAAGCATCATCGTATTCTGACCGCCTGTAAAATTCTGTGGTTCCAACTTTACTGGTATGGTGGTGACTATAATAGTTCCACATACTAACTGTTATTACTGTGATTTTCTGGTCACTGATTATTGATAAACTCGATGGCCTTCATGATGGCTATCCTGTTGTTATATAATTTTCCTTGTCCTGTTTGGCTAAGCTCAAACTTTTTATCTGTTTCTACGAATATTGATAGAAAGAAAATGCTCTTGGAAAACTCTTGGATGATACTCCACGGTATTCTGCCATTGCTGCAGTACTGGCGACTCTTTAATTTTAAATACATTTTCTAACTAACGAAGGTTAGTTAGAACCTGATGACAGATCGGTGAGAAACTAGGAACCAATGGTGAATAAGAATAAAAAGAATGAGATGGGAATAAGCGGAAAAGAAAAAGCAGAAGTTAATAATAAGGATAATGAGATGGAAGACATAGAAACTAAACGGGACTATTGGTATGTAGGCACTTGGAATTTTAAGAATCTCAATAACAAAGAAGATTGAAGTTAGTAGAATTTAAAAATACAAGGCTAGAACTACTAGCGATTACAAAAACGAAGAAAAATAAAGTGGGTGTATTGAAGTAATGAGGGAACACATATTGATATATAGTTGGGTTAATAGAAACGATAATGCCAAAGAAGGAGTTCCCTGCTTAGTCAGAAAAGAAAATGCCAAGAAAATGATGACATGGAAACCAGTATCAGAAAAAAATGCTAAATAAAAACAAAGACATTATATTTACAATAGCAATTATTTACGGATCTAATGAAGGGCAGGAATTTTGGACTAAAGTAAAATTAAAGAATGAAGTGGAAGAGAGAACGCGTTGGCGAATAATTATCGTAGACTTAAACGGTAGGGTAGGCGATGACCCAGAAAGATCAGGAGAAACAGTTAGCAAATTCGGCTAAATAACAAAAAATACGAATGGGCAAAGGATCATCAACAATACACAGTTTGATCATTGAGACATACACAAGGGAAGTTGCTACTCGGGGAGAGAAGTCAATAAGTGACCATCATTTAATTGAAATCAAACTGAAATTAATTAGAAACCAAAACGAGACACACATAAGAAATAGAAAAATATGGATCTAAGTAACCTGTGAAATTACTTTAAAGAATTGGTTAAGAACAAACGGCATGGTGTAACTATGCAATTAAAGACTTCAAACAGAAAAAAACACTATGGAAAACTTATTTAGGGAAAAACAAAGATAACAATATACGAGAACAAAGAGAAAACGTGAAAAAATTGTAAAAGACACAACAGAGCGGCCATGACAAGAATTTGGTGTGAAAATGCGAAGAAGCGCACGAGGTGCTTTATTAAGAAGTTCAAAGGAAGGAAGAAAGAATCCAGTAACCAACATAAAGGACAAGGAAGGAATCACTATCTCAAATGGAACATAAATACCAATCAGATGTAAAGAGTGTTACATGGCCCTCTTGGGCATAGAAGGACAAGAAGGAAATGAAAAAGAAAACCAAGAAAAAGAAGAAGAAAAATAAAATCGAGAACAGGAAGAAGAAAACATAACAAGAGAAGAAATAGAAGAAGGAGTCAAAAAATTGAAAATAGGAAAGGCACCAGGGATAGACTACATAAGGTCGGAAATAATAAAATATTTGTGAAAATAAGGAATAAAACTCAAACAGATAGTATGGAACACGCAGGAGATCCTCCGGGATTGGTAGAGAGCAATAGTGACACCTATTTATAAAAGATGGGATAAAATCATATGAAGTAACTACAGGGGTATATCTCTATTATGTATACATAATAAAATTTTGGAAAGAATAATAGAAAATAGATTAACAAAACAATTAGAGTCCATTATTTTGAACACAAGGATTTAGAGGAAACAGGTCAACCCAGGATTGGGTCTTCGTATTTCGAAATCAATAAGAGAACGATTATTAAAGTGTTGGAAGCAGTACTAGCACTCACCCTTATATATGGGTTTGAATAATAGTAGTAATAGTAACTTGGATTATACACTAGATGTACATTTCGACAACTATGTTGTCATCTTCAACAGCATACTGCTGTCGTTGTTGAAATGTACATCTAGTGTATAATAAAATAATGTGCGGTAAGGGTAAGCTTGTTTCATTTTATAAGTTTTAATCGTAGACCATGACAGAAAAATACACAAGCAAAGTACAAGGTACAGAAATTAAGATATTGCGAAAAATTTAGGGGATAATAATAATAGATAAAATACGAAGCGAAGTATTCAAAAGGAGTCTGGAAGTGAAGAGTACAACAATTCAGGTGGTATGGACATAATACAAGAATGAAAGATGACCAACAAATTAAAACAGTGTGAGAAATGAAAACTCATGGAAGAAATGTAGACCGAGGACTACATGGAATGCAGGAATTAGCAGAACACTGGCAGGAAAGGGCATTACATGGAAATAAGCGAAGATGTTTGCGCAGGATCGAAAAACATGGCGAGACATAACAACCTCTGCACTTTTGGTAGTAGAGGGATCGGGCGTATTGATTTCTAAGCCCCGATCCATAAGCATTGATAACAACATTGAGATACTTTCTTGGGAAACACAAGTCACACAAGCAAGTGGTTTTGAAATTTTCTTGCATACACGCAACTGGCACATCTAAATTATGCCTCATCTACCTCCAACCAACATTTCTTGTTACAAGTATGCTTTCGTTGATATAATTGTACATGTTCTACATAGTATGCTATACTGGGGTTTAAATTAAAATAATCAGTCAATAATGCAAAAATTAGGACGCATCCTATACTGAACTCCACAGCGGTCGTATTACTTTTCCATCAAACGCTTGTTATCATTTATTTAGCATTTAGAAAGTGCCGATGATTTTTATGTAACAATATTTTTAACTTGTTTCGCTAAAAGAATATTACAATTTTTTCA
Organism: Geotrupes spiniger; assembly: GCA_959613385.1. Classification (NCBI taxonomy): domain Eukaryota; kingdom Metazoa; phylum Arthropoda; class Insecta; order Coleoptera; family Geotrupidae; genus Geotrupes; species Geotrupes spiniger. Next base: position 43,951,865 of record OY390731.1, on the reverse strand, counting down.
TGAAAGCAATATGCTAATATGTAGACCATCATTTGTGTTTATATGTAATTAACATTAAGATCTCTACAAATCGCCTCACGGCAGCAAATATGCAATTAACTCGGGTATGTATTCATGACACTGGCCCTCCAAACTCCAACAACCCTTTTGTTATATCGCTATAATTATTAAAACAACCCTTATGCGAATATGCACATCATATCACCTTTCATAAAATTTACGTTTCTTCGTCTATTGACTGTCAGTTCTTTTAACGGTTTAAGCAAGTATAATATTAATTATTATTTTCAACATCGTTTCAACTCAACCCAAAAACTATGTTCGCCATAAAATTTATTAACATTTTGTTCGTTCTTTTTAATTACACCATTTTAAAACCAAATCGACTAGTATATGCCATAATACTAGTTCATGTTTCTGCTTGCCCCGTTTAGTTTTCGTACATTATAATATTTGATTTTACAGTGATTTGCATATTTATTTTTCAATTTTTGATGAGCTTTATTAATGCTCAAGGAATTAATTATAAATACGTTACATAATTACAACTTCACAAACACATACATCGACAATCAAGATTGACGGTCCTTTCGAGCAACTAACAATTCGTTTGAGGAATTAATTTCCGGATTTCTAATTTAATGTTTACTTTCGATTAGTGCATGAAAACGTTATGTACAATAATCTGACTTTGTTATCACAGACAACACATTATTAAATTCTCACACTAAAAGCAATGTGTCAAAAAATTATTATGCTGTATCTTTGGATTTCCCGGCATTGAATGATTTGGTCTCCTTGAACCAAATAAAACTAACTAAAGTAATACAATCTCACTATTTTCAAATTATGATTTGAATTGCTAAAACAATTTTATTTTCTTGTACGAAATTGAATGTTAACAGTTTCATCTTCAGCCTCCGCAATCTAAAACATCATTATCAAGTTACCTATCTCGTTTCGCGTAGAAATGAAAATTAAATTACCAGTAATTTACTTTAATTTAAAATAGTTCGTTATTACGTTTAAATTAAGTCTTATAATTTTGTTTTCAGCTTGTTACATTGTAACCTGATGGGAAGCAAATTATCAATGTTTCCTGATTACTCACACTTAAATCCAACGGCGGTGTTATTATTCAATATCCTCGCTTGATTTTATTTAAATTGTCTTGGAATTACGTAATCATTTTCCTATTTCTCATGAATTAAGTTTGAGATTCATTATTAAAGCGGCGAACGGAAATTATCATTGCTATTATTTGTTCTATGACCTGGCGGGCATTGAAGAAAACAAAATGAATGTTGCAACAACGTGCATTTAATAGATTTATTGCAGGATGATTAGATAGTTGAAGGCAGTAATCGGGTTCGAAAAACGTTTTGCACGGAAGGCGTTCAATTGTTGTAATTGATGGGCATATTTGATGTAAAAAATGTGCATTTAATAAAAAGTACTCGTATTCAAATATTGAATGTGTATTTATAAATCGATCAGAGTCGTAATCAGATGAATGTTTGGTGCAGGACTAGGAATATATTAATTAAATAAAATAATAATTTCATACGAATGGTGTGCAGAGTAGTTAAATTTGTAATTATTTTCGACAGATAATTTAGGTTTTTATGGTATTTTGAGTTAATTCAAAATATCCTTGAAACATCGATAACCAAAATGTCGTGCTATCGATACATCGAAAAGGTTTTCGAACAATGCTTATCACGGGATAAGGTAGAGTGCACCTCCATTGTTCGGTGCAACCCCACTTCATACGAACTTGTTCAGCACAGCAAACAGTAGAGTAAAATGTCACACATTTGATGTAAAAATATTTTTACTGATTGTTTCTCATAATTTGTACGCCTACGGTAATGTGGTTAAATGTAGCCGTCAATGAATAGCGGTAGTAATTCACACCGTAATAAATAGTACTAATACAGTAACGACAGCAACAACACATTCTAAATTATGTGAATAGCACTGATTTTTTCAGAAATTGACACTGACAAAGTTAAATCTAAAATATTGCATTGATGTATCAAAGTAGATAGGAATTATAATGGACAGTAAAATTTCAAAAGAACAATTAGGTTGATGATTAAGCTTGTTGGGCTGCTAATTTGGATTTTTTTATAGCCTTTTGAGTTTTAAGCAACTAATAACACCTTAAGAACATCTGAAAAATTAAAGAAAGCTTTTTCTCAGATATATTGTACATCTGCACCATTTTTTAATTACAATAAAATTTTCAAATGAATAAATAATATTTTTTTTATAAATATATAATATAACTTCAATACATTAATCCTATGTTATTTCTTTTCCTTCGGACTGTACAATTCCGCTAGTTTACATTGCCGAATTCGTATGAAACACAGAGCAGCGCAGTGAACTATAATACAGTCAACATATTGGATGATGATTGGAAATGTAAATAGAAAAATAATTAATAAAAATAAAAGGGTAAAACGAATAAAACTGTTGGTTCTGAATATAAGGACAGACAAAAAGAAACCAAAGAAAAGCTCCGTCACGTTTGGTGACGCCTCAATGTTTGAAGATCGTCATATTAGATACTTCAACTTTAACAAGGTTGTGTGTGCTAATATTTTTGAAGGCGGGTACTCGACACCGTCATTAGAAATACCCATTTATTTACGAAAGACTTCATACGCTTCGAACAATCCTTGAATATTTATAAACAGCGAATTTAGTACCAAAATTACAAAACATGCAAAAAATTTTGAACAACAAATTGGCAAGTTAGATAATTTCTATTTAATCAATTTACGCACATAATTACAATTTACGTATGGCCCAGTCACATAAATATATATTTGTTATTTTTCATTGTTTTAACTAAAAATTATTTATTACTAATATTGTTAACCATTAACCATGACACGACAAAAGCTTCGGCAAGAGATAATCACACACTGACGGAATGCGCGTTTAATTTAAACTCAACCGCAAAATAGTTTCAAACAATGAATATGAATTACACAATTCAATAAGTACTTACAGTTTATAACAAAGATGTATGCACCTTCATCAATTGTGCCGACGTTGCCATAACAAATAATTACTGATACAACTTATAGTACAGCTACGTCTTCCACCAAACTCGTTAATACATAACAATGTTTCAATTCCGCCACAAAGTAATACCACGTAAACATGCGAAGAAATACTGAACCGACAGCAGTCTTTGCGCTGTGCGTCTGCTGCAGCCTGTGGCTACGACTACGGTATTGGAGTTGCAGTTTAGTGGGGGAGATGTGGTGTTTGAAATGGGTGCGAAACCATGAAGGTGCAGGAAACGCAGCTTGCTCCTATCTCGAGTTTTAGCGGTTTGAATTGATACTTAACTGTGCATTAAACAGATTCGGATCATTTTGCCGAGCGGAAGTATGCGTTAACTTCGACAGAAGAAATGCGGAAGTCTTGCAGATTAAATGTATTTAACGCTCTCAGTTGGCTTATGTAAGCATGTGATAAATCTTTGATAAAATATAAACATCGAAGTTATTGGCTATTTTATCGATATACCCACGTGTTTCTTTACGTAAAGGAGATATGGTCATTATGAAAGCAACAACATTTTATGTTATTTTTCAAAATTAACGTTTCGCGAAAATGAGAAAGTTGAATATGGAAAATGGTGGCTAAACTTGAAGGAATAAAACTTCCATAGATCAGGAGGCAATCAAATACAAAATAAAACTAGTATGCAAGATTTACAAAATTGTAACTTTGAACGAGATTCAAAATTGAAATTGTAGTATATTTACCAAAACATTATATCATAAGGTCAAGAATTATGATTTGCGATACATTAGTGGAAATGTACCTCTCATTAACTCATATCTTCTAATTTATTTTCCTTGCATGCAAATTATTTTAATAATAAATTGACGGAGACTCTCATTCGAGTTGGCAAAGTTAGATAAAAAAATCCAGTACCATACTTAATTTTAGAAAATCTAGGTACCTAGTAACCAAGTTGTAATAGTAGTCTGAAAGAAAAAACATGCGAAACTTAGTATTTCTAGCTAAAAAGGGAATTCGATGTTCTTGTGTGCTGTGGCCCTTAGGCAATTAGTGATAATTTTGTCTTTTCTTGTTTGTTACGCTTATGACTTACCAGGAAATTATTGCCAATAAAGGTAACGCAGAGTGCATGTTGATAATTTATCTCATTTGAGCTCTTGAACGATTCAATAGTGGTGGTGGAAAACTTCAAAAAAGTGCTTGAAATACAATGTCTCCTAACAACGGACGATGATAATTTATTGATGATTCATAAGATTAATTAATCCTGATAACCCACTTACAGCTACAGCACCGAAGAGCATCAAATTCCTAGGTTTTGGACCACCATATATAACCCAGCGAAATGCTAATACTTCAATTTCAAGTTCGTGAATTGATCTTAGTCAAGATGTGGCGAATGTCGAAACAGGAAGACATTGTCGATATTTACCGGGATCAAAACATAAGCAACTCGACACCATGTGTAAACGTGCCTAAAAACACAAAACTGGGATCTTACAGTGACAACTGGCCAGCAGACTTAATGTTGGAAAGACAGTGTTTAGGACCCTATCAAGTAAGAATATTGTCTTCCGCAAAAGGAAGAAAGCGTATTTCGTCAACAAGTTGATCGTGACGGACGATGAAAAATATATCACTTTGTCCAATTCTGAGATGAAGGGCAATGATGGTTTCCACATGGACAATTATGAGAATGTCCCTGACGTTGTCAGATTAAAAGGGAAAAAAGTTTGAGGACAAAAGTTGTGTTGTGGAATATCTGAGGCTGGCTTCATCTCACAGCTCTACGTTGGCTTTGTTCGGGGCGAGGCCTTAAATGTAGAGCGTTATGACCAAAGATGTTGCTCTAAGTCTGCCTCAGTTTTTGAACAAACATCATGCAGAAGATAAAATGCATGCACGTGTAATTATGCGAGAATCATAAGGGGCTGGCCAACAATCTCAACTTTGTACCGGAAGTAGATAACCCCCCTCGCCCAATTGAAGAGTTCTTGGCTATACTCATCCGGAAAGTCTATAATAACAGCAATTGCGACGCCGTATATCCAGAAAAATAGAGACCAAAGTAAGATTGCATCACGTGAGGGGAAAACTTAAGCTGTCAGCTGCCACTAATTTATTCTCACATTCCCCTATTTGCATGCTGCCAGCCACGTATTCCGTAATTAATGTAAATCTAGCAACTCGATCAGACGGTGGTAGAAATCCATTGTCATTTCATTAAATTATCTCTGTGTCTTTGTACAATTTTGTACATAATTAATTTACGACCATCTGCTGATAATGCACGACATGTTTCTGAAATATCTTATGCCTCACTTGATTTTTCAGGTATTTATTATAATATTTATTATAATATTTTTTCAAATAAACAGTTTGGTTTTAGAGAAAACCTGTCTACCACAGATGCAATATGTGCTTTGATCGAAGGAATTTGCGATGATGGGGAATCAAATACCGCAACTAGAGCCATGTTTGTCGATCTCGCTAAAGCTTTTGATTATATAAATCATTTGGTCTTGCTTGAAAGATTAAGGTTTCCGTGGAACATCTCTCAATCTCTTAAAATCTTACCAAACAAATAGAGGTTCCAGTCCACCTAGACTGTACTATTTGATACAACTTTACTCGTTGAAACATCGTCGCCTACGAGTGATGTGATTGAAGCCAGTGTTGCTTTAAATAATGCGGTTTGCTGAAAAAGAATTAGTGATAAATGCCAAAATGACTACATTGGTGGATTTTTGCTTGGGGAGCGAATATCATTTTGGAAATATCCTGAGCTATAATATTTCAACAGGACTCACCATGCCACGCAAGTTAGAGAATTTTTGAATGAGACATTTTCACAATTTTATTGATAGAAGAATGTCAATTAAGTGGCCCGAAAGGATCTGCAATATAACTCCAGATTTTTCCACAGATTTAGTTATGTAGATAGTCTAAAAACTCATATGATGACATTAAAAGTTTACATCGAGGAAGTTTAGTTGTAGAAATTTTGCACCGACAACTCAGTTGTACATTGAGCAATTTATGAATATATAACTGTACTTATGTTTGCATTGGTCTCAAAGGTTGTAGTTGTCACATATCACAATTTATGTTTGTTATGTTATTGTTATCTGTGTACTGGCACACCGTAGTCGTCAGTCATACGATTTTGTGATATATTGATTTATTGTGTTGTATATTCTCACATGGTTGGAAAAATATACTTTACTGTGATACATTTGATGAAATAAACATTCAATAAATGAAGCTTAATTATATAATCCGTCATTCATTATTAATCAAGTCAAATGTAACTGGCGTTCAAGGTATTATTTTGTTATAATTTGATTGCTATCTGCTAGTTTAATTAATCCGATAATTTGCTCTAAAATAAAAACTTATTCTTAAAGCGGCCGTTCCCATCAACAAAGGGCATCTCAGCTTTTAATCTGAAAGTTATCTTAATTTACATCTGAGTAATTAAGCGGATATTTACCGTTAATTTGCAGGTGCACGTTAACTATAGTAAAATTTTGATTTAAAAATGTTAAACATACCTGGTCGCAAATTACAAAATTGGCCAAGACAAAAAGTTATTTGTATACTATAAATCTTTATTGCTTCCTCAACGCGGATACGTGCACGTGAAACTTTTTTTTGTTGCTAGAAATGAATGTAAAATCACCCAAGAATAAAACACGTGCAAAGATTTAGTATGATGAATTATTTGGTGTTTTTAAAACCAGTGATTCATTTGGATTTTATATTAATTCGTGGGCATATAGTTATTTCTAGCTTAGATAAATGAAAGAAATCATAATAGAAAATTGCGAAATTGAATGAGAACAGGAAGTGTACAGTTAGAGAAGTTCATAACTAGAGGAAACGCAGGATTCTTTGATTAATCAGACGAACATAATTAAACTAGTGGTAGGTCATAAGAAAATTGAAATAATAGAAATAGCAAAAGCGCATATGCTGATGACTTTACAATTTACACACTGAACAAACATTATCAATAATACAACAAACATGCCAGGACACTCTGCGTATGATAAACTTACGAAATGTAGAGAGCACTAAAATGATGGTAACATATTTGGACATATCTATAAAATTAAACGAGGAAGAAATTGAATAATAGCAAATTTAAGTATTTAGGAGAGGATATAGAAAAATATATAGATTTTAAACTCATACTCAGTTATGGTCATATGGAAGTAAAATATTATCGAAGTAAATGGAAAATAAAAGGCAGCGGATGGAAATAATATATTTATGAACTGTAAAGAGGATTACGAGAAAATACATAACATATTCGTACTTATATTATTTATATGATATTGTTAATTTCGTCTTGTTGGCCTTGTCATATGTACTTAGTTGTGCTAGCATCTCTAAAGTAGTTATATGATAGGATTGTTTACATATCTTCATGTTACAGATATAGAATTATACATTGATACTGTAAAACCGCAGTGCGATTGTATGTACGATTATCTTGTCGACACATAATACCAAACTTGCGGTGTCGAGTTTTCAACACGCGGCAAATTATAACTGCATGCATAACATCAATATTGAATTTCTTTGCGTAAATGGAGAAAGTGAAAATGGAGAAGGTCAATTCCATGTCTGGCTCAATTTATGTATGATAATTTAATGATATAATTAAGTCTTTTTCTATTTATACCGTCTGACATCGCACTTAGGCGCAACGCTTATATTGAATGCATGTACTATTCGATAAACGAGGCGATAGCAGTCAGCACACATTTTGCGTACACGTGACGAAGAAAGTTGTTCGGTTCGACGCATCACAAATGTAACGCCTGAAGTCTCCACGGACATGCGAAATATCAACGTGATATGCAACTTACACCTACAAGATTCTAATGCAAACGGTGGCCATTAATTTTCAAGGTCTGGGGAATGTATGTCAACGTTTGTAACACGAAGTACGTCTTACGTACATCAGATAATGAGTGCAAACGCGTTGAGGATTATCAACAGTAATATTTATATTTATAATTAGCATTCTATGGATATCAGAAACGTTGAAGCTAATCTATGGTCATTTTATGCTTTAAAGTATGACATTAATAACATATTTGTTACCATTTTGTAAACATGCAAGAAGAATTGAGAAACATTTATCTTCCTGAGCTTCTGTTTCATACGCAGCTTTATTCATTCCACTTTTTGTTAAGTTCTCTTTTCTTAGGTTCGGGTTTATCATCTCCCAACACCTCCCATCACAGTTACTGTATTGAATTTTGGTGCTCTTTCCATCCTCCATCAGCGCATACACAGTTATTATTGTGACATTTGAGATATTATTTTTATCCTTAAGTAGGATATTGTTCTGCTTATTTTCTTGAATCTATAAAAAGAAATGTATTTTTCTGTATAGATTGTTCCTTCTCCTTCTTATGTTACTTCCTGCAATGTCAGTATTTAGATTTATCATTACTCTAGCTGTTTTCCCATTCTTCCTGCTGCTAACATGGTGTTTGTGGTTAAGATTCCCATTCTTACTTTACTTCTCTTATTTTCCTTCCTCATATGTTAGTCCGTAGTCATTTCCTCTTCCTTCATAAAAGCTGATTTTGAGTTTTGTGGCCTTTCACATCCACCTTTGCCATTAACATTAACTTCTTCCATCCTATTTTTTTACCTTTCTCTACCTACTTTTTTCTTACGTTGCTAATTCCGAACGTGTATTTCTTTATTTTTTTCCTTGCATTGTTCTTATTCTTATCAGATGATGTGCTTTCCAGTTTATACCGAGCCTCTAGGATTCTTGCATTTCCATTTCTATGTTCAATTTCCTTCTCATAATTTTTTGTATATATTATTATTTCTTGGCTTAGTATAAGTGACATTTCAATTTCAAACTCTTGCAGGATATAAATAAGTTTAGTAGTATCATTTTGCAAACAAAATTAGTTTCTTTCTTTCAATGTTTGTTTTTTTTTGACAATTTTAACAGTTTTTTTACGTATTTCAAGAATATTTGATTTTTAGATTTATCTTAACTTTGCCATTTGGATATTTTTCATGTTTACGGAAATGATTCCCTGCGCTGTTCTACTTTACTTTTACCGTTTGTATTTTTTAAAAATTGAACATACATTTTGAACAGTTTGAGATTTTCTGTAATTTTTACTTTTAGTAAAATTTTGACATTTTCAGTCTTTTGTAAATATACATTTTTAAGATTTTTTGACAATATTTTATTTTTTCGATTTGCTGAATTCTTTTTACATGTATCGGTCATATTGCCATTTGCGCGAAATTTATTAGTTGCATTAACCTTTTGTAATAATTAGTTTTATTTATATTTTCAATTTATTTGTTTTCTTTAAAATTTTAACAATTAAAATAACCAAAAAATACAAAAATTGCTAAACAATGTATAAGAAAATTCAAATGGTTAAAAAACAAACAGTAAAAAATTATGCAAAAAATAGAAAATATAAAATTTGGAAAAAATTAACTGTTATTTTTAAATTTTCAAAAAAATGAACGCAAAAATGTTCATTTTTTTGAAAATTTAAAAATAACAGTTAATTTTTTCCAAATTTTATATTTTCTATTTTTTGCATAATTTTTTACTGTTTGTTTTTTAACCATTTGAATTTTCTTATACATTGTTTAGCAATTTTTGTATTTTTTGATTATTTTAATTGTTTAATAATATAATTTTTAATTTTTTTTAATTTATTTCTTATTATATTGTGGTCATTGGATTTTTTATCGTCTTATTTCTTGGGCATTTTTGTTCTTAATAATTGCAGAAAATGTTTCAATGTAAAGCTATCAATTGAAAATTATATTTATTTTACTTTGTCCAGTATTTATTTCCTGAAGTTCATGTATACGATAATTGCCAGTTTATTACTACATCAAACGAAAAGAAACTGTTGCCACACAATGCATTTAATATTAATTAGCCATAAAATGTCGATTTGACCGAGACGGGTTAAACGACACCGATTGATATTTATAATTGTTAATGTTTTGAATTCCCAGTATGGCAGTACAACCTTCACTTGAACTTGAAAATAATAAATAATTACCTTTCATGGGCATCAAAATTAGTATCTTGAACCAATCTTTAGAATTTGATATTTATACAAAATAATCTCACACTAATCTCAATTGTTCTTTTACTTTCCATAAATATAAAAATCACTATTCCACAATATTTGTACTTTACCAGTGACACAAAATAATTTTCAGAATGATATTAATTGTATTTATGAAATAGGCAACATTTAACTATGATAACTTATGTTCTACCTCCTAATACATTAATTTAATTAAGTTTTGAAAAGTAGTCCTTTTTGTGTTTTTTTTTTTCAATGATTTATTTTAATAAGTAAATTGTGTTACTAATGTGTGATTTTTTACATTGTTTACTTTTGCTAACAATGCGATTAAAATAATCGATGTGTGAGTTTTCCCAAAATTAAAAACGCACGTTTGACTAAATCTGCGTCTGAATCTGACAGTTAGTGACAACGATAGCCACGCAAGTCGAGATCAATTGTCAAGAGCCTAATAATAAATAAACGTTAACAAAATATAATTTCTTGTTTAGACGATGCGAGGGTTGAATCGTAGCTAATCGTTTTTCATCCCCGACTCCAAATGCTTCCACCATAATCACAAACTATTTTCTCCATGCAAAAAATTCGCCTGTAATTTTTCTTCTAATTCAACGGTATACACAGAACTATAATTTGTTGGAAATGTAAATATCGTGTCAGGTATGACAGAAAGATAATGTAAATTACTGCTTTTCTCGAATCGCCTTTCAAGTCTGTTGTTTTTATCGTCTGCACCATTACGTGCCATTAACGTTGACATTGTCGTCACTAGATTAAAAAGGTTCGTGATACACACCTCTAAACGTAGGTGAAAAAAGTAATATGTCATTTTACAATTATTATCAATACAGTGTTTTAAGAACATTCACGCACGTAGGCATAGTTTGTTATTAAGACTCAAGGCAAGGCTAAAGCGAAAAATTCGTGAGTGTTGAAGAGCTGCCGTTGATTAAACTTTATGTTGGCTGTAGTGGAAGTTGCTATTAAACTCAAACGGATATATGCGCGTAATCTACCTTTTTTATCGTCATATGTTATATTAAGGTTATATCCATCGTCTATTTAAATTGATACTTAGCGCTGAAGATGCGTCTAAGAAAACCCTTAATGCTATAGTTAATTCCAGAATCAACGAGTTATTCGAATTAAAAATTACTTCATTTGATTTTTGACGCATTACGCAAACATAACGTCTCATCACTTTTAATCCTAGTGGCACTGTTAGTATTTTCCTTACACCAATACGATTTTTCCAGCATGTACTGTACGCATTCTTGGCGTGTGACATTTGGCAGTAATATTATTATTTCAAGATGGAAATATGTCATCTCGATTTCTGGTCGTGGATAATCCTGTCTCACGTTACTATTTTCTAAAGAATTCATTTGTTTAAAAGCTCGCAACTACGATGTACAATAAGGTTCAAATATTTCGAGACCAGCCCGGCTAACAACTGCATGCACGTCAGATATGAAGCCTGTCTCGTCTGCATCATTCCATATCGGTCCCACTTATCAGCTGCAGTTGAAATACATTTGACTGTTATAGTTTCTAAATGCATGTCAAATAAATTTTATCTCTAAAACTACGACGATAATATCTTCTTTATACGGGCAATTCATTTATGAATGTTGGCAGTTTTTTAAAGTTTTTAAAAAGAATTAAGGGAAGGTTACCAGCTATATTGGGCCGGAGTAGATTTAAACAACAAAGCGGCGGAAGGAGCCGGACTAACAGTAAAACCAGACAAAGCAAAATCAATTTTAGAATAAAGCTATATCAATGAGAGGCTATATATCAAAGAAAAAATAGACGTGAAAGTATATGTCCCATAGTAGTGGCCTATGCACCGAATGACGCAAAAAAAGAACAAAAAATGAATTATACGAAACATTACAGGCAGAAATAGATAGAGGAGAAAGAAATATAATAATAACGGGCGATATGAACGGAAGAGTAGGAAAGTACAACACATGCATAAAAAAATTAAGAAATAAAAAATGATAATGGGACAAGACAACGCGACAAGACAATATGTCTTGTCGCGGTGCCTTAAAATGGAGATTAAATGTTGAATATTTTAATATAATATTCTAATTTTTTGGGTTCGATTTTTTTTCAATTCAATCAGCCAACCCAACCCAACACAATAAATTAAGCTATCTTTTTGTCTTCGTTCGTATTGGTTACACTTTTAATTGCTCCTTCTTTTTTATCATTTTTTATGTGTCCATTCTTGACGAGTCAGTTTTTTTCCCAACATTGACAAAGTTGGATATTAGTAAAAGCTTTTAGATTTGCAAGGTATTGCTTGTATGCAAGAATGGGCAGAGTAAAGAATGATGGAGTGGGAAAGAACGAAAAGTTGAATCAATCGCAAAGGATAGAAACGAAACTTAATTTGTCGGGTTGAGTTGAGTTTGCCTTTTTTGGATTAGATTAGATTGGATTGGGTTAAGCTTGGATTAGAGAAATAATACAATTTGTTGTGCTGCTCTTCCGTTAATTTTTGTTTCTTGTTTGCTATTTTCTTGTCATTCTGCCCCCAGATATTTCAATGTATTTATGGTCTCCATCCCTTTATTTTTATGCTACGTCTGCGTCTTTGCAAATAATAATGTTTGTTTTAATCACACAGTGACAGGCGTATTTCTCTAATGGTTCTTGTCACATCTTCACATTTACCTGTTGGTACTTTACGTTAGCTGTATGTATTAGAATGTTCCCACCTTTAACTGATTTTTCTTTGGTTTCACCTCTTTTATAGCGTGATCCATAGTCACTATAAATGGAATTGTACTGACTACGTCAATTTTTACAAGTTTTATTCAATATATCTATCTAAACCGTAGCAAATAATTCCTACCTGAACATGATTGAATGCTTTTCCCTGAGTATCGCAAATATTTACATTTGGTGATCATGTTTATGTCTTAGCTTTTTAAACTCACTGTCGATTTGTTCCATATCTTTAGCCTCTTACTCGTACAACCTTTATCCCTATGGTGATATTTCTCCAGTTATGACTGTTATCTTCCCACCTCATCCTCTCCCTTAAATGTCGACGTTAGAATTCCAATATCTTCCTATATTGTTCCAGTGGTTCTTCTTTTGATTTCCATTTTTTCTTCACTTCTCATCCTCACCTATTTTGTCAGCTTTCATGGGTGGTTTTTGTTCCAGCAAATCTCTTTATCATATCTTTAAGTTGACTTTACCACTGGCTGTGAAATATGCACATGTATTGTTGATGTTATGATTTTTGAGAAAGAAAAATTTTATGGGCGTTAGTTCGGAAGTTGCATAAAATTAAATTAAATTAATATTTGCGATTTTTAGGGTCCATAAACGTTGCTTGGAGCAGTAGTGATTTAGTAATTTTTTAATATTAGGAATTGTTTAGGTGTGGAGTTGAAAAAATATTTGAACCTTATTGTACATTGCAACAGATTCGAAGAGACCGATACAAGTGTTCAAACATTTCTCCTTAGATTTATATATCTGGTTTATTTAAAATGTCCCAACCCTTTTCGTTTCGTCAAGAAACCTGATTGGAAAATGCACAATTTTCAAAGTGTCACCAGCAACAGGCAATTAATATTATAGTTTTTAAAATTATTTACAGATTATGCCCTGTACTAAAACGAAAAAATAATACAAACTAAGAGCAGTGTGTATATTCAGTCCTATACCTAGTTTTCATTGCGATCGTAAATCTTGTTTATAACTTAGGCTATAACAATAAATAAGTTGAACGTGCCCAACAGTTTTTGATAATTATACAGTAAATGATTTATTTGTTATTATTCACATCAAGGGCAACTAGCTTTCATTTTCGTTTAATTTTTTGCGTATGTATTGACGGAATACATACATGCACTCTTTTCATAATTTCTAATGGCTTCTAACTTATTAATCACTAGAAGGAAACTATTAGCATATTTATTTTGCATACAGTTTATCGTTGGTGCATGTCAGCGCAACTAGAGGAAAGAGAGCAACTAACTGTCTAAAAGGTATTAATAATTTATAAGCCTAATAATCTTTAATTTAATTCAATTTCTGTCTAAAGTAATGCACACTGGTTGCACGCAAAGACAATGTCGAACAAAGGAATAGTGGAAGAAAATATTCAATATCTACGAATTGATTTGAATAAAATACTTCAAATTTGGACCACAATCAGATATTCAAATATTTTTTATTGGCTTTCATTTGTTGTAATTTATTCGTTGTGAATACAAGGAATTTTTATTCTCATCAAGTTATATCCTTGTTAACTACTTGACGATTGTATGTGCCCCTAGTTTTATTGTTGTCCTTATACATTTCTTAAAACTGAAATCTTTAATTAAATGGTACTGATTAGAAAGTTACTTCTCGCAATTGATGTACAATTATTTTCGAAGAATCAATCGTGATATTTTAAGTCAATGATTGGTATTTGATTATAGCATTTCTGGATTTCTTGTAGCAATTACTATTTCACAGGGAAGTGCCTCATTTGTTATTCAATGTGAATTGCCGCAGGCATGAAATCTCTATTTAAAGAACGAATTAATTGCATGCAAGAACTAAGGAAGCGTACGTAATCGGGAATTTAATTGCCTCAAACACATTCAATTGGTCAACTGAAAACGAAGAAAGTTTAGGCCGATGTTGTACTAATTATTATCCGCGTCGAATCTCGTAGAAGTCGTCTGTGCACATGGCGACGTAGTTTTATTGCATAATGCCGCGACTTTCCTCGTCTCGGAATTGCAATCGCCTTTGATAGGAACGAAGAAGAAACGCGCAGCGCAGCGGCCGGTTCTGCTAGTTGTTCTTGCGCTCGACTGGAACGGGCTCGCACCATGGTCGTTGCCCGATCTAACGCGTTTTATTTTATTTATATATTTCAACTGCTAGGCAGCTCTCACACCGAAGTAATAACGAATGCTGTGCAATTTCGTTGCGATTTGCAATCCACATACAGTTAAATGATGACACATCGTTTAATTGTATGTAAATTGTAGGAATGCAATAATAGTACATTGCTGCTTGTGTGTTGCTGATTGCTTATTGCTCTATTTGCTCCGGTGTGAAAGTATAGTGAATAGTATAAGAAATAGTCAAATCATGACATCAGAGCATCGTGATATAGCCTTTCTGCCTTGTGATTGCTTATTGCTCCGGTGTGAGAGCCGACTAAATCTCTTAATGATGTACACATAACATGATATAACGAACGGTAGGATACTTACGTATGCGATTAATTATCACACCGCTAATTTTCCCGATCGCTGCTTCCGTTCTCAACATGAACAATCCGTATATGGATCGGTGTTCGATGATGGGGAACCGATAGACAACCGGAGAAAGGCAACTTGACAAAAAGTCACACTTTAAGATTTCAAATTCATGACAGACCAATTATATACCTGGTTATTAAACAAAAGAGTAAGAATATATATTTTTCTAATCGCGTCAAATTCCCAATATAATTGTAACAAATTAATGTTTAAGTATAAAGTTATCTTCGGTGCGCTGATTGTCTTTGCACGTTAAGTAGTACTGTTTTTTATCTATATAATGGTATTATTCGAACACCGAATATTATAGCCGAAGTAGTAGGAATATTTAATTGAATACATGTTTTTCTGAAAAGTTGATAATTGATAGTTTCTGGAATATCATACTATCATCATTTTCCATTTTGTATTCTATCTTTCCCACACTGTTCTTATTAGAGCGATTGGATTTATTGTCAGAATGTAACACCTGATACACCTGATGACTTTAAAACGTAAAAAGTATACTTTTGTATACAGTTATTATATTTTAGTAGCAGGGTAACAAGATTGTTCTTTATTGAATAATAATGTTTCATAACACGACCACTGATAACAACAAGAGTTGATCACTTCTATTATTTACAGGCTTTGCAATGGATACATTCTATTTATTGTCTACCAAATCTTTCTACCCAAAAACAAAACAAATAGCTATTTTATCTCCACCTGCGAATGTTTCAGATACTGAGGATTTATCTTCATGTTCCCGATTCTCATTTTAAATTGACAAACTAACAGACGAAGAACAAAAAAATGCAGTGTGTTCTAAGGTGGTAATTACTTTTTGCAAATCACTTGATAATGATATCGACAATGTAGTTTACTTTGGTAATAATTTTTCAAGTTTTCAATTATAGTCAACTGGAGACTGTGGTTGGCAAATTGGTTGAAACAAACTTACCCTTACCACACAGTATTTTATTAACACTACATTTTGACAACAACAAGTTGTCATCTTCAGCAGTGTACTAAAAAAGTTCATCTGGCGTTACTAAAATACTGTGTGGTAAGGGTAACTTTGTTTCAAGTTTGCAATTGTTTGAATGCCTCCTAACAATGACGAAGATTTATAGTTTAGGAATATTGATATGTAACCGAATTGAAGATTTCCTATTAGACAGAGATAGAGATTTGCTAAAAACAGGTCGGTGTAGCTATGATTATAAATCTAACGGCACTGTAATTATGAATAAACGGGTCAATAAAAAATGTGTTCTATTGGGAAGCAGTTTATATGGAAATTTCATGAAAAAAACCGTAAAACGATATAGCAAACACGACAAAAGAAAAGTGTACGTTCCATGTCCATCAATTACACAAGTTTACAAATTCGGGTAAAGTTTTGGACCCGAGCAGATGAGAACGATTCTTAACGTTTTTTGATGCCCTGAACTCAGATATTCAATCCGTGTGTCAAGATGGGTTCTAGTTTTCGAGGTCGCTCATGGTGGCTGTATTGCACACTTATAACGGCTGTCAGATAACCACGTTGCATTAAACATCATTAGGAACTTGTTTTTGTGCCTTGATTGTGCTTCAGTGAAAATGCACAGACAACGTTACAAAGTCGATTCAAAGTGTTTTTGTTAAGTTTGTGGATGTTATATGCTCGGAAAACGTGGAAAAATCATGACAAATGCACTCAAAGATATGTATTTGTAGTATTTTGCTTTTACTGTAGTAAACACTGACAAGTCATGGGTACGGAAATTGTTTTGTAACGCATGTAGAACAGAGCTGTACAAGTGGTCACTTGGTGAAAATGTATACTTTTCATTTTCTGTGCCAGCGTTATGGAAAGAACAGAAAAATCATGTAGATGATTGCTAGGTGGCTACATCAAGATATAGCGAAAATCGAACGGCGATACCAAGGATTTTGGGATGAAGGCATGATGAGCGACTATTGCTGGACCCTGATGCGTGAAACAGATCCCAAGCAGTATGAAAGACTCGGTTCACCCTCTGGTTATTTCTGATTTATACTTTTTAATTCAATAAATGGCAATTACTGGTCAAAAATAGTAAAATAATGAATTTATTGAATATTTTGAAAACTGGAACCAATTTTAAACAACCGGCTGCTGATTTGGATTCAGCCCCCCAATTTACCTTATAAACAGCTTTTGGTTGCTCAGGTCCAAAACCATGTATACTTGTGTTATTATCCAATACAATAAATATATGTAAGGATGGTTGAGACCTTTACTATGTGGTAGTCCATATATGTTCCTAGTAGAGCCAAAAGATGGTACTGGACTGTATTATATTGAATCAAAAAATATGCCTTTAACACTATTTAGACGAGATATTGCTGCTAGTTTAGCAAATATAGGGAAAACTAAACGCGCAAGACCCTCTAGGGAACACGCAGCAGTTCTTTGTGTGTGTCTGTGTGTGTGTCTGTTAGCTAGAGCTCTAAAACTTTAAACTTAACATTTGTATGTAGCAAGGAGGAAAACGTCCTATTTTGAACGCAATCTCTCAACCGGAAGTGATGGTTTACTCTTATCACCTTTTTCCATATCTCGAAAACGGTACACGTTACGGAAAAAAATCTTCTTACATAAATTATAGATATTGATATTTTAAACAACTTTCATTTGCAAAGTTTTTTCGAAAAACGTAGTATAACTAAGTATAAGAAAGTTGCGTGCGGACCACCGCGGATTTTACATCATGTGTAAGAAAGTAAAAATGGAAGCAGTGAATATTTTGGACAAAGAAAAACTATCAGTTCGTGTTTTGGCAAAAAGGTTAGTTAGTCAGCTTATTTTTTATGTTTTTGTATTGCTATACATAAAAATCTGCAAATATTAACGATAATTGTTGTTATTTATAGATTCCTACCATTATCTATTAGAAATTTGGTCACCACACCAACTAAAAAAATGCATGTATAGGACAATGCAGCCATTTGGCTACTAAATCAAATGTCACTTCCTATTGATGTCAGGTACATGATAAGGTCATAAAGGTCATTCATATATATAGCGTGACGATTTACCTGATTAATATAATTTGGCACCACTAATAACAGTGGTGACCCTCAGTGGGTTAAGCAAGCAAAGGGAAGCTGTAAGAAAGAACACAATTAACCTAGCAATTCGTTCTCTTGTTCATAATTATGTTGGGTACCTCTTAGTTCAGTACAATCATCTTCCTTCTATTTTGTGCAATAAACAGGAAGTTGTTACTTTTGGTTGTCTGGAAAATGTTCAATTGGTTTTAGTAGAAATTAAAAGCCCTGAAGGTTGCATACAACGTTGACCCTGACAGCCCGAATAACATGTGCTGAACGTAACGTACCTGAAGGGGCTTTCGATTGATCAGAACATTGAATTATTTCGTGGTTGCATCAATACAAAATCGCATCATCCACGGTCACATCAATTGATTAGTATTCACGCACTTCAACGGAACTATAAAAACTGTAACTTTTGGCTTGGTCTTGGATTTTGTCTATGGAAACCACACAAAATCTACGCCATGAACAGCTATGGGTTAATTTCGGTAATAAGTACAACTCTGCTGCGTTTGCTTAAGTGCTTTATAAGCAGAAAATGAGAAAATGAAAAATAAAGGCCAAGAAGTTTCAGACCTATCAAAGACAAAATAAATTTTCATATTTTTTCGATGAAAAAATGGCAATTTTGACACCAGTTATTAATTAGGGTAACTAGGGTAATTAGGGTAACAAAATATATTACGTATCAATGACTCCCAAACTCCTTTTTCAGTCTGGGTTCCCTATTTCCAATCTTCTCGCATAAGATGTTCTTATGCAAATACATTTTTAACAAAAAATATTCGTTTCCGAATATTCCTCCAGTCGAATGCATATTCTATCTTCTAACCATAATATCATTTATAAATGTTATTGAAGACCCAGACTTAATATATTCAATATGGTCTCTGCTTCATTATTTAATTTTTTATTTAATGACATTTTTATGTTCGGATATATTGTATTTTATTTAATTAATCTGTCTAAAAACCCAGAGCCAACACACAAGTTCGGTGCCCTTTAGATTTATTTTTTAACCCAAATATCTGTGAAAGTTTGTGATGCTGCAATCTCCTTTATATGTCAAAGTTAAAACCTGTTGTTATTTGATGTTGTGAAATACTGGCGGAAAAATACACTGGTCATAAATACCATAAAGAAGTCATTTTTATATCGGGATTAATTCGACGCCACTGTTACGAAACGAAGTGTCTTTCATCGGAAACAATTCATTTAATAATGTAAACACAATATTGTTTTGTTATGGCGGTGAATAAAAAATAAGTTTAAATAAAAATAAATTCTACAATAATGTTCAAATTTTTCATTTTCCACACTTGATCTAATTCTTCAAAATTAGTATTTGAGTGAAATATATCAGGTCCTTTATACCCCATAAAAAGAAGTCACACGGGTTACAGTCTACAGTAATTTTTTCAGTTTTCAGGTTTTCAGGTTTAGTTTAAAAACTGCAATTGTTCCATGTTTATTATTTATGCATATATTCGTGTGCCTTAATATTAATTTGCATTGCCTTTGTTCAATTTATGTAAAATACTATAGCTTTTATTTGAAATTTGATTCAGTAATAATAAATATTTAAATTTCTGCTAATAGCTTGTTTAGTTTTTCATTTAACATTATCTCACGATCTACTCAAAATTGTATGTGGATATATAATAATATACCAATAATTCGTAATCTATGCAACACATATAGCATAAATCTCATATAAAAGGGTCTATCGGCTGAAGCCATCAGCAATTATGATATGCATAAAAATTAGAAATAATTTATTTAGAATACAATTATAAACATTTTATGTCATCATCTTAATCAGGCGAACGCTTCATAACATTTGATTCATAATTTTAAGCAACGATGTGTAATTAATCTAATGTTATTAAAAATAATGCGAATTATTATTTAAGTTATGTTTGGTATAATGGTAAATTGGAGACTATGGTTGGCAAATAAATTTAAATAAACTTACCCTTACCGGACACACCTGTGTGGTAAGGGTAAGTTTGTTTCAATTTATATTTGGTAGTAAATTAGTGAAACATTATTGGTCATTACTGATGCATGACCTATCAATAAGTAGCTTGTTTTTTATCGTCCTTGTTATCCTTGTAAAATTAAAAACATTCCCTGTAATTTCCTCGTTATTACATTAAGATGTCTTAAACATATCGAGGCATATATGTCATTAAATTTACAAATAAACGATTATACAATTGGTATTTGATCAAAGAAGCTTGATTTCTTGGAAATATATATTGACCAAAAATGATTCTAGATTAAAATGTTGTCATCAACTGCCAGCTGCACAAATAAACAAACGGGGTCTCGCGTACATTCCTTGTGCTACATGAAGTTAATCTCTCGTGGTAATTCATGCCAATAATTATATGTCCCAAATGCGACGTGTAAATTTATGTTTCGTTTATGCAAATTTCTCGCATTATGGTATAAACAATCAATAAATATATTAATTCAGAGAAAGTTGGGTAGTCCTACTTGCTCAACGCTCAATAAATATTGATTTGTTGTCGTAGGAGTTCGTTATTGGAAAGTAAAACTATTGTGACCTACTATGACCTGTAATGCCATCAAACAATGGCGTTTATAAATTAATCCGATTCTGTAGTAACTGTAATTACATGCTAGTAAATTAATTTATTTTATGTTATATGTTACCTAATATGAATTAACTAGTTATTAAGTATCGATTTATCGAAAGACAATAATAAATTATATTACTAAAATATTAGTTAACACAATAACGACATATTAAGTAGTTAATAATTAGATACCTATAAAATAGTTTTAGTAAAACTTTGTTATTTGTATGCAAATTATTGTGAACAGTTTCACAGTAATAGTCTAAACCACATAAAAGTCAATTAAATCAGGATTTTTTCGTAAAATACACCGTTGTTAAACACCAACAGCACTAATCGTATATTACTACGGGAATATGCAACATCAGAAGATATACGTAAGGCACATAGAATTTTGTAAAGATTTTTTCATTATGGATTTCGTCAAAATATCCTACGATAGGGTTTTATTAGTTCTTTGAAACTATTCTAAATAGTTTTCATCAATCGGTACAGGCGTTCTGTAAATTTATGTGGTTAGATTGTCAAATCCCAGTTAGTCAAAGAATAGTTAAGAGTGTAGTGAGCCAAAATGAAGCGGTGTTTCCCAAAATAAGAAATCATAGGGAAACGATTTATTTTACATTTGAAAAATAAAAAAAAAACTTTGTAGCACAAATAGTCAAAAAGAACAATAAAGTGCTTAAAACGTTGATCCCAAATATAATTCTTAACACACAGCTAAACCAAAAAAAAAAAAAAAATACGTATATTTTGAATTTAATTTTTAATTAAACATTTTTTGTAACCGGGAATTTATTTTTTGTATCAACAATCGTATGAAAGAAAAAACTAAAACAAAACAAAAAATGGAAGTTTCGCGATTTTTTGCGAATTGATGAATGCAAAGTCAAAAAAACTAATAACAAAATTAATTTTGCCCAACAATACGAAATATTTAAAAATTACCAAACACAAAATTATCAAAATTGACAACATTACTTTAATATTAAAAAAAGCAAAATATGAGAATTCTCGAAAGTATCAAAATTTGTTATCAATTAGAATTTTCATTATTCATTTACGCCAATGTCGCACATTTTTTCTTGAAAGTTAGCTAATCTTAAACATTTGTAATTATAAAAATTAAATTTTGCACTATACGAAACGAAAAATATTAAAACCGACAAAAATGCAAAATTATATACTTGAAAAAAAATAATGGAATTCTCATAAACTTGATACAATTTTTTATTACTGTTGAATATATTGTTTAAATTTCTACATCTATCGCAATTTTGGTGTTTCCATTATTTTTGTCCGTTTCGATATTTTTTTACACATTGATGAAAATTAAAGAGAACATTTTTCACAATACTAAAATATTAATAAATTTTGAGTAAAAATAAAGCGAATTGTCAATAATTTCGATAAGAATTGACAATATTATCAATTTGTCGAAATTATTTTAAAAACTTAAAATTGATGTCGATGTCAAAACTGTAATTACTTGATTTAAAATCAAGATTTCAAACAAGTATTAAGTATCGGTTTAAGTAAAGTGAATAAATCATTACAAATTGGACCGATTTCGTTTCTAAAAAATATCTATTTGGACACTAGTGTGAAACACTAATCCAACGGTTGCGAATTGGAAAACTTTACAGGTGACGCAGAACAAATGGATTAAAATACGCAACACCCATAATGACAACAAAAACGAAGATATTGGACCATTTTTACAAACAAACAATAATCAACACAGCGAAACAACAAGAAATTGAAGCACGAGTGTACTTAATTAATATACAAATGTACGTATGAGTAACACCGTGTGCGGCCTTATGGTCACCTTGTAGGTAATCAAGTTAGAAGTGTTTTTTGAATTAGTTCAAATTTTCAGCGCAATTCTATCTGTTAATATGCGTTTGTTCGCTCTTTAAAAATCATTTGTGAATGTATGGGTCCTTAGATTTTACGAAATAAGATAGAAGATGAAGTGCATGTAAAAAAGTTTTGCATACGGTCTTATTACGTTACAGAGAAAGGGGCATGCCAACCAAACCGGACGTACGGGGCAGGTGTTTGAAAGTTTCCCGCACAAACGTAACTCAACAACGGCCACATGATCAAATGATCTCATCGAGCGCCGTAGATGTTTGTCAAATATATTTGCATATATTTTTTGTAAATATTACAAAAAACGATTTTAAAATAAAACTAGCCATCACATTGGTGTTTCTGGACAATGTGATGGCTTATTACCGCGAATTTTTAAACGAAACATTAGAATCAAATAGGCCTAGGTCAGACTCATACAGGATATGTAAATATCACGTCCCACGCATGAACGCACTAACTGGTCTTCCTGTTTATCGACTTGCCATTACCATAATAAGATCACAACACAAGGTGCCGTAATATTATATTTACAAATTTTCATGGGTTATTTATCTCAAGACAGCAACATTTTTGTTGTAATAAGCACAATTCTGGAAATGGATTCCCATCCCAGCTTCCATGAATACAAATAAAACATATATAAAACAAATCTAAGTACATAGGGAATACAAAAAAATATTTATAGTAAGAATTCAAGCAAATTTATGACAGGTTTTATAATTCGAATAACGTTACGGTTTATGTTCATAGTGTGTATTGTTGTTAAGGACCTTGGTCGTGTTTCGGAAGAAATTAAGTACAAGTGGACAAGTGATAGTAAAATTAACAAAACGTTAATCAACCTGAAATTTATTCCAAGTTAAAAAACTACGTCCAATAGTATATTAAAATTAGTTTAATTTATTATAATTAAGTGGATGGGACAAGTAATAATAATAACAAACCTTCATTGGCACCCTATCTATCTCATTGACATCTTATATATTATAAATTATCTTTATATGTTGTCTGCTTTCTTTACACCTCCTTTTACATCTTTCTCACCTTCCATTGCGTCCTCCCTTCACTTTCTCTCCTCTTCTCTCCTGACTCCTCTTCCCTCTGTCCATCATTCATTTGGCCATCTCTTTACATTTTCCCTCCCTTTCTTAGATTCTTCTCTCTCCTCTTTATAATAATAATAATAATAATAAATATCTTTATTTATATATCTTATATATCTTTATATCTTTCCACCAAAGATCTCAATAACATAACATATTACAAAGCAAATAAACAGAATAGATAATTTCTTGGGGAAAACACGAGGCGTTGGTTCAAGGCGCAACATGTAGCTGCCCCTGATCTTCCACCAAGCGAAAAATAAATGAAAATCAAAAAATAAATTTGAGGACAAAATACAAGATAATAGAGATACTTAATACAAAATACCTAGACAAACTTATTCTAAATTCTGCAAGTGACTAATTTAATCTCATTCTTATTGCTTGCATGTATTATGTTCGAATATGCTGTTGGACTTTTTATAGTATTGTGGTTATACCTTATGAGAACTGCGTAGAATACAATGATTGACGTAATTTATGTTTGAACACATTTGTTGGCAGACACTTAATAGTCGATGGGAGGCTATTGTATACTTTAGAGATTTGATACGTAAACGATCGCTCCAATAAAGATGTATGATAAGATGATTATCTTCCCTAAAATCTCTACCCCCTTACCATTCTCCCCCATCCCCCTTCTCAATCCGTTTAAATTCCAAGCCGTGGACGACTCGGCTTTGTGATGCTTTCTATGATAGGTATTTTCCATATAGCTTGCATCGTCAGAAATAAGATCACGTGGTTCGACTTGTACTGCAACTGATAGTACGGCTACCAGTACAACAGAACATCTGGAATCGATTGGTCTTAAAATATGTCGTGTCGAAACTTTGTAACGTATACGTTTCACCGTAATATGTTTTACACCAATGAGTATATTAATTTTAGTCGGGTATGTTCACGTAATCGGCACGATTGCAAACTTGCAGAATAACCATTCGGACACTCGCCGTAACCAGGGCCACCCCGTAATTTGCATTTTAATAATGGACAATATTTTGAATACATTTTATTTTAATTGTTTAATTCTTAATTTGGATCCATATTGGTTTATTCTTTAAAATATTTAGACATATGTGTTTCGTTCGTTCGGTGGAACAGAAGTCTGTGTTATGGAGCCGTTGCAAAAAAAAATGTACATCAATTACACAAAGGAAATTTACACAATTTACATATTGATTATTTACGATTTTTACAATTATTGCATGGTTAGTGTCTTTTTATTAAGTTTTTAAGCTTTTCTCGGTATATATTGTTTGCTTTGATTTTTGGTGCTGAGGGTTCCTGCTGGTGGTGTGTAGTCACAACTCATCGAGTTATGATTTTGTAGGAGCCAATTTATTACCAGCTAACGCTCCCAAGATTTGCGGTCTGCGCAATTGTTCATATGTGAGCTATTTATAAATGTAACAATTTATAAATAAATGGAAATTTAGGAATGAAGAAGCGTCAGTCTTCTTCATTCCTAAATTTCCATGAAGTTCTTGCTTCTGATATCTCCACTTCATAATCACTGAAATCTTTATCCTACGATTCTTCAAACCAAATTGTAATTTTTTTGTTTTTCCTTCTTTGCTCCTACATACACAGTGTAAACAACTTGAATTGATACCCCATCGAAATATCTTCAACTAAGGTGTCAATCAGTGTAAAATATACTTAATCTTCTGCAGAACCTGCACAATTATTTTGAGTTGAACCCAACCATAACATTCATACCGTTCATTTCATTCGAGAGACATTTGCATAGAAAACTGGTAAGAATCAAAGGGCCAGGTTGTTTTGATGTTTTTAATAATACATTTTAATTTAGAGCAGTAAAAGTTAGGTCGATCGGATCATAAATTAAGCGTACTTTGGTTTTCAAAATGCTTCGTAGAAAAATTTTAAAGGAATTTTTACATACTTTTGCGAAAATAATTTCAGAACAGAAATTGGTTTGAAGTTTTTAGTTTTAATTTTTTTTGAACTTGTGTATTCCTTCTAACCTCTAAGGTAAAACACAAATAAGGTGACACGAACAAACCAATTATATATTCATAATCAGTGACAATTAAGAAACTCGACGGGGTATTTGAAAAAAGGAAAAATATTGTAATGTGTTATTTGTGCTGTAAAAGATCCATTCGCACTTGGCATCATGAAATTATCTTATGTCCAGTTGGTTCCAAAGCGTGCCAACCATATTCTTCCCTTGTGAACGCATTTTTGCTTTAGTGTCGCCCTATTGGTAACAACTATTTCGACTGGAACGCTGGATCTAATTGGGAACTGCAATAATTTCACGAGTAATTAACCCATATCTAGCACAACTGGAAAATATTAATGTGTATGCTCTTCCTGGAATAACATTTAAGGGGGGATGCTGCTTTAGAAGGCTCAAATTTTTTTATTGCTCAAATCTATGCCTAATATATCTAAGAATATGTATAAAAAATTATAGCGTCTAATTCGCAATATTTTGAAAGATACAGCACTAAACACAATGAGGTGTCGAGTAAAAATATACGAACGCACGAACGCTCGGACAAACGAAGCGCGCGCCCCTCCCCGCAGTCACATAACACCGAACTATGTACTGAAAAAAGTTCAATCGGTCGTTCGAAGCAATAATATTTTGAATTCGTAAGAGCTATAGTAGGATTATAACGAGATATTCCGTAAGTAATCGAAAATTAACATTTTTCCTGATCGTAAACTTTAGAGCGCGTTTTCTCGAGTTTTCGTTTTTACGATTTTTCTAAACTGGTGGGCGTGATTGCGAGAAAACTAGACAAGCAATCAAAACGAAACAAAACTTTTGTTGGCTTCAGTAGCATTCTCTTCTATTTGAACTAAAAAGATTAATGAAAAAAAAATTCTAAACAACTTTTTTAGCAAATTGAAATGATTTTCTCTTCCTGCAACGAGCACATTTATTTTCAAACCTGAGAAAAACCTTGAATTTCAAAATTTTGTTTTTTTTTTAGTTCACATAGAAGAAAATATATGAGAATTACCATTTTCTTTGTTTTTTTTTTGTTTCAGACAAAAATTACGAGCTACATCTTTCCCACCGATTGTAAATTGCAATTGAAAGGTGTTGCACAAATGTGCATAAAAATCGGTTCCGTTTAAATATTTTTCTCTCGAAATATTTTTTTTAATGCTAATATGCAATAAGATGCTCTAAAAAGTTCACTAGACTTGCAAATTTTTTTCTGTCCTAAAAAAATTCCCCCAAGAACGCTATTTTAAGGCGTCCTAAAGCAGGATCCCCCCTTAATAGGATATTCGCCAACATCATTCGTCCCATGTATTGTGTTAAAATAGTCTTATGTCTGATTTAGCATCTTTATTATATCTTCGCCATCCTAATTCATCATATGCTCATCTATAATACATCATCCAGTATTCACGGATTAAAATGTGTTGATTGACGTTACGAATAGGCGAATAGAGGGAGTAGTTGAGGAAGTGCAGGTAAGAGACGTTTGAAGGACTATGGCGTAGCTAAATACGAGATAAACGATATTCTTGATATCTTATGCAAACGAATGCAATTTACTTATCCATACTCAGTCGTTCAATGTTCAAAACATCGTGCCAGTGTTTTGTAAAGTGTACTTACCTACGTTGGATAAACACTAGAAAAATCCTTTTAATTGATTTTGTGAAGGTTGTTTTCACTCGACCATTAAACCGTTTCGACTTAGTAGAGATTTCGGAACCAACGAATCGGAAAACGAGCCGATAATCATAATTACGCTCTCGGTCGCGTCTGATCACGAAGTCGTTTAGGTATTTGCAACAAAAACGTAAATGTTTGACACAGAAAGAACAAGGAATTTTGCGAAACAAAGTGTGACGCGAAACGTTTAACAATTAAAATTGCTAAAATGATTGCACTCGAGTAATTTTAAATTATTAATCGGCAAGTACGTTTCTTCGGTATATTTCTTATTGCTGTTACAAGCAACCTACATTTAGAAGGTAGCAGTTGTTTGATATTTGTGTTAAAATCGTAAATTGTCGAGAAAACGTATTGATTGAACAGGTGGTTTCCTGGATTAATGGCATCCATATGTTGGAAATAATAGCGTTACTTAATAACATATATCTGTGACATGCCTCAAAAGTAGCAACGTTTTAAATACAACTTAATGTAACATACTTATTGGTTATAATTTCAACATCTCAATTTATCTCGAGACTAAAAAAAAATACGAACAATTAATCACATTTGCCCCGGTTTGTCCATCTTTATAATAATTGTATCCCTTTTTTACTAGAAAAATATTACGTGGATGTACAGCTGTGAACAAAAGTTTAGTCAGTAGACATAATATTTGAATTCAATCCAGACATCTAGTTTCAGTGAAAACGTTGATCAAACAATTTTAACTTCGACAACATATCTAAACGTTATAAATAAAAAAAATAGAATTAATTTACAAAAACTGATTTAATAAATTTCATAAATACTAAATTTCGAAATGCCAGAAACCAGAAAATGTAATTATATAACATCAACTTTGTTTCAGTTTCGAAAAATTTCAATTGAATTGGGTGGCACCAAAATACATTGGAAATTAGTTATCATAGAGTTTAATTATTAAAATTAAACAAAAACTCATCGAAAATTACTTTATTAAACTTTATATAAATAACCATATACATAGAAATCACTAAGTTCTAAATAACTTATAATAAAATATATTAAGAATTTACAATAATTCATAAATATTTACAATCTTTACTAAATAATTATGACTAAGGAATTAACTTTGGAATTACGTTATTTTTCTAATTTAATGACTAATAAGCATTTACGTTAAGTACATTTAGTACAAAAAGTGCTTTTGCCCTATATTAAAATTTATATAGTACCGAAGACTCGTTTCAGATATTGATTATTTTAAATTACCTGAAAATGAAAAAATGTTCAAATGGGGTAATATATGAAACGGTCAAAAATAATACATAATGGATTTCTAAGAAATTACTAAGAGAAATCCAAGTCTTAACGAAGTATTACAAGTGGCTCATTTTAAATTTAATTATATAAAATTTATTATTGAAAATATTTAATTAACAAATGAGTTGTTATAACAATTTGTTATATCTAATAATAAATCTAAAATAGAAGTTTTGTAACGTAAGTACCAGCACATCTGTTTCGTCATCCTAGTGACATAGATACGAGCGACTAATTTACGACAATGTTTTACCTTGAAGAGTTCTAGGTAAGTCTGTTGTTCTTACTAATTACCAATATTTATGATTAATTGTATTAGTAAATTGTATTTATTACTTAGAATTTTTCGAAGAAATTTACTATCAGTCAGATTGTAGTATTTAATAAATTAAAAAAAAATAATATGAGAGAAATAATGTCGTAAACTTGTATACACGGACTAAAAGCATTGAATTTCTCGATTTTCTGACCTATATGGGTTTTCATCCACTGATTTCTATTAAAAATTAAGTACATATGAAAAATACGTTTAGAACAATGTTTACGAATTTACAAGTTTTAAACTTAATTTCAAGAAACTGCAACAAAATAACAGCAAAAAAATGAAATGGTATGTATCTTACTTTCCTGATAATGGATGAAAATTATTTTGATGATGATATTAAATAATAATAAAAAATTAGACCCAACTCTAACAATAAGCACATACAATACCAACTTAACTTGATTCAGTTTCGACATAGAAATTAGATTAGTGTATCTTGTGATGTTTTGTGCTATGAAATTAAAAAAAGCAATTGGTTTAAAAAATTGAAAAATAATTAGATCGCCTAATATAATTCTAATGATATGTCCATGAAATGGAAATACATTTTTCCAAATCATAAATTCCCCATATTTGTGGTAAAAGCACTTTTTCAAATTTTTTTTGATACCCAATTTCGTATACAATTTATTAACTAACAATTCGAATTAACGCATTTCAAAAACTATATTATAGATATAGTCAGTTCGTGTAGGCATTCAACATTACACTTACGTGTTGGAGCATGCATCAGCTAAACAGTAAACCCTCTTGCGCAGTGCTGTACTCTATTGTCGGGAGGTGGATACTTGCAACAATAACTCGAAACAACGCCCACCGAAGCCAAAACGAGGGAAATAACGGAAATACAACACACCGCGCCGGAAGTCATGTCTGCTAGAGGTGTCCCGGGTTTCGGTTGCATGATTAACAAAACTACCAGCCCGATGCAGGTCAACAGACTGAAGACGCTAAGGACTATGTACCCTGCAAGATTTAAAAAAAATATGTTAATAAATGCTCTTAACGGAAATACATCCTGTACATATCGTGTTCATGGAATAAGCAATTTATACGTATGCGCATATATTTATGAATTAAATCGAGTCACAATCGCTTTAATTCATAAATATACGAGGTCATTGGCAAGAAATTTTTTTTGATGGCTTCCAATTTTATTTTAAAAAATACCTGATATGTAGTTTCTATTGGGCAGCCAATAGCAGTTTCTTGTCCGGAATCCAAGCATTCCAAGTAACAAACACGTGAATCCGGCAACAAGTCCAAAATCCAAGTAATATAACCTCCCCATTATGGAGATCATGTACAAACAAAGCCCCGAACTGACACCGCCACAGAGGATCATCATGAATGCGGCCGACGCCAAAGTGGCCTGCACCGGCGGTTTGGGGTTGTTTTGTGTCGTCCACGAGTCATTTTTTTGCGAATATGTGGTCTCACTGTAGACAGACTGAACTGGGCTCGAACAAATTGGCGCGACGATGGCGGTGTGCCTTTTGTCCTCGTACATTTGGCGCGTTCCTATGGCATAATTAAGTTTTTGTTGCGCCTTCGAATTTTGACGAACGATTTTGGGCGGCGATTTATTTGGCGTGAGATAAAGTTCCTGTTGCACGGTTGATATATTTTTTCTCGGCGACTGAGGACTAACAATTCGTTGCGGCCTCTGTTGGCTAAGTACCTTTTGTGTTTTTTTCGGAGTAGCCAGCAATTCGTGAAGTTTCTGAGTCGCGATAGGATTGCCCCTCCTCGGTGGTTGTGGCGACACGACTCGCCTAATTTCTTGGACCCGATGTTCCTGGATTCTTGGTCGTTGCTGGTGCGATGTTTGTTGTTCTTGTTTATCAATGTACTCGTACCTATTCGACTGATTTAAGTCGTTTTGGGTTATAACGGCGTAACGGTTCTTATTGGCCACTTCTTCAACGGGCACTAACGCATATCTTCCACTATTTGGATTAATTTCGTCATTAGGTGCAACTTCGTACCTGTGCGTGCCGTTATTTGACACATCTTCTTGATTTTGCATTGGTATGTATTCATAACGATGGTTGGACTTTTCGGGTGTCCCTGCCGGAATCGCTTCGTATCTGTGACTTCTGCGGTTACTGTTATCGTCTATGTACTCGTATCTGTGGCCGTTGGCTTGGTAATTTGGCTGCACGTTACCATTGCGCTCTTGTTGTGAAGAAACTATAACGAATTTTTTCTCCGTAATTAATCCGTTATCATCGACGACCATTTCTTCGTAAAATTCTTGTTCTTCGTAGTCGTCTTTCACGTATTTCGGAGATTTTTGCGGTTCGTTGTGCACACTGGCCACCGAAGTGTCCAGCACGCGCATTCTGCTTTGTGCACCGACGGGTGGGTGTCTAATACTACCTTCCACTTTCAATGTGTTTGTTTTCTTCGGCGGGCTAATCACCCTTGGTGGACTCTTGCATCGCCGGAGGGAATTGTAAAATTCACTCTGTTGGCAAAACGCCGGGTTTGCGTAGTAATTTAGCTGTGGATTTGCCATTTGGTCGCACTCAAGAAATAATCACACGTGTAATTAATAATCACATCGGTGGTAACGCACTATTTGAATATATTTTTTTTTCCGCTAAAACTATATATAACTCTGCGTGTGTAACAAAGGACGTCAACGTCGCCGGGTTGATTTTTAACAACTGATGCCGGTGTTTCGTAACGGTAGAAAGATAGCAGCTGCATATGTCCAACGTCACATGTAAGCATGGGGTAGATGTCATAGTCGTGCGTGTGGTAACTAACGCTGGGGGTCACGCAAAATGTACTATATTTCAATTGATATCCCTTAGATATTTTATATTACACATTTTGTTCCTAAACAATTAATTGTTTATGTTATATTTGCAAATAAATTAATAAAATATTACAAAAGCATTTCATTTTCGTTCCTGAAATGTATTTTTAATAATGATTTCAATATTTCAACTTATTATCTTTTATTAACTGTAAGTCTTTTATTAGATATAACCGTATTTTATAAACACAAATAGACCCTTACACTATATTATAATATTTTCTATGCTGATTTATTTATTCGGTTAAATTGAATATCTATTGCAGCAGTTTCTTTTGTCAGTTAATGTTTACAATATTTTCATCTTCACTTCGTTTCATTACTTTCACTATTTTGAACTAGTTGTCTTTTCATCATTTCATGATTTATTTCTTCGTCCTTGGATATGATGAACTTCACAATAGCAATTTTGCATACCTTCGCTTACGTGGACCTATAAACTTTGATAAATTCTCGTAATACCGTTTCCATTGTTTTACTTCTGATTTGCAATGCAATTTATTAAATATCTGTCATCCTTTTGCGTTTAACCCGTTTTCCCATGATTTACAATACGTATTAGGGCCGATACATTTTCAAACAGATTAATCCCAAATCAAGTCTCTTTTTTTGTCTGGTTTGGTTGCCCTATATTTCTGCTTTCGTTATTTCAACTATCTTTTGCATTACTGAACTAGTGGCGCCATCGATTTCTAATTTTGCTGGTATTTTGTTATAATAAAATTTTTTTATTGTAATTATGCAAAACAAGCGCTGAAATCTTTGAATAGATATTTTACTGAAAAAAAAATATTTCTACTAAAAATAGTTTAGTCGAGCCATACATTGGGACAGGCATTGCATTGCCAGGCAGCAACAAATACATGTGGAGTGTTCTGATGAACATAAATAGTAAATGATCGTTTAACACCTATAACATATTCATTTGCTCCACTGTCCTAAACATAAAAGTTTATGAAATGAGAACATACTTAACGTAGTTAAACAAACTTGAAACTCAAGCCAAAGATGCTTAAATAAGTTGATAAGCTAATATAGATGAAACGCATTAACTAGGATTATAAGCTGAAAAAATAAATTTTGGATAAATATATATTATATATATTTATATATATTTCTACAAGCTAAGCTTTTTACTAAATTTGAAAATTTATTGCCATTGAGCAATAGCTAAATCAACTTCCCTTAAACTAACTACTCCATGGTTGGAAAAATTATTTTTATAATTATTCATTTTCTCTATCGTTAAAATCATTCGTTGAAGAATCTGCAACATGTTATGTTTATTCCGTTTTTCCCCCTTGCATATTTTCTCTCTTGCATTGCACATTGTCCTTATGCACCCATTTTATCAATTATTACCTGTAAAAGGTTACCTCTTATGCTATTTCTACTTCAGGATCTTCATTTCCAAGCTCAATGTCTGTATACAATGTAATTAGGGAACGAGTGTAGCATATAGTGCATGGCTTGTGTTGAATAACACATACATGGTCTTGAAAAAGGAGGATTTGTGCTGCCGAAAAGAACTAATTGGACAACGTCCATGAGAAACTAATGTTTGGTATTGTGTTACGTGTACAGAATTTAATGATAAAAATCTCACTAAGAAATAACTATCTAATATAGGTGTTATTTTTTTTGTTATGTAACGACTCTTTAATTCTGCCAACTGCACGCCACTGGTTGCAATAAATTTTATGTACAAAGTGGGTGAACAATGGAATACGCATTCTAATATTGTCGTTCGTAATTGTAGTTTCCCTACGGTAATGCCTACATCCCTTTTCCATTAGGGAGAACTTAATCGACGTTCGCTGCTTACTGGTGTTTGCCATTATGCCATGGGATTATAAAACAAGCGGCATGGGAAAAGTTAAGTAGACTTCATTACCAGTAGACTATTCTACGCGTCCAGGTTATTCTAAAACAACAAGATCTCGTTTGTTGATTGTAAAGTAAATAATTGGAGATTCGAAGTGAGTGTCTTTTTTGTGCATATCGGAACACAGCCGCTATTGATGTATTTATTATGCGCACCTTTCCAACGTGTGCTCCGATTTTCTCGTGGCACGTGTCTTCGGATGCAGCTGCCTGCATCATGCGCCAAACTTGAAAGGCGAAACTCTATCACGATAAAATGTGTGTTGGTGCCGTTTTACTGGTTATTTTGAAAGCTTTGCCTAAAATAAATACGGCTTAATTAATTATTATAGTGTTTTCGCGATTATTTTTTGTCACTCGAAAATATATAATAACTACATGATTGATTACGACTTATTACGTGAAAGTAAAATTAGTCACCTATTAACAAATGCGCGGTATTTAGATCATTCATTTTTAATAACGCATTTATGTAATTGTAAAAAATATAATTAATATTTCATTTAATGCTTAAAGTTGCATATGAGTGACATTGATAGAGTGATATTAAAATTTAGAGCTTTTGTAGTTGTTTGGAATATACAAGCCAATGCTATTCGATACCCAGACAAACTATGCGATTCATGGCTTCTTCATGGGATACAGTAACAGATAAAAGAACAGTTCTTAATTAGTAATTGTATCATTGTGTCCCAGATGGTACCACTTATTCGAGAACGCCAAAGTTATCGCCGCAAATCGAATGAAGTAATAAGTTGGTGGTGCTGCGGAGAGGAAAAATAGCAGTTTGATTATTTGTGAGTGTGAACACCGACCAGTTTATAATTCGTCGCAAATCGGAACATGGGCTATCCGCGCCAACTAAACGAAAATACGAAAATCGTAGAGAGTTCCAGGATCGCAGTCACCGGAACGTGACTGCGACCCAACCCAACCCAACCCAACCCAAAATTTTGAAATTCAAGATTTTTCTCGGGTTTGAAAATAAATGAGCTCTTTGCAGGAAGAGACAATCATTTCAACTTGCTAAAAAAGTTGGTTAGATTTTTTTTCGTTAATGTTTTTAGTTCAAATCGAAGAGAATGCTACTAAAGCTAAGAAAAGTTTTGTTTCGTTTTGATTGCTTGTCTAGTTTTCTCGCAATCACGCCCACCAGTTTGGAAAAATCGTAAAAACGAAAACTCGAGAAAACGCGCTCTAAAGTTTACGATCAGGAAAAATGTTAATTTTCGATTACTTACGGAATATCGCGTTATAATCCTACTATAGCTCTTACGAATTCAAAATATTATTGTTTCGAACGACCGATTGAACTTTTTTCAGTACATAGTTCGGTGTTATGTGACTGCGGGAAGGAGCGCGCGCTTCGTTTGTCCGAGCGTTCATGCGTTCGTATATTTTTTTCTCGACACGCCACTGTGTTTAGTGCTGTATCTTTCAAAATATTGCGAATTAGCCGCTATAACTTTTTATACATATTCTTAGATATATTAGGCATAGATTTGAGCAATAAAAAAAATCGATTTATTGAGCCTTCTAAAGCAGGATCCCCCTTAATTTGAATAAAAGTTAAAGTTTTCTATATACAAGAGGTTGCGCAGTTGCTGATGTATTATACGTCGAGTTTTAGGCCAAGTCATTCCATGACTAGGTCATTCAAATCAAAGTCAATGCATAATTTACGAGGATATAAATCCATTTTTTTCAACGTTAAAAGTCATATTTTGTTATCATCACTTAAAGATTTTTCTTTAATTACCCTGTTTTTCAAACTATCAATTTCCTTACCCTTGAACCTTTAATAAAATTAATCTTACACCGAACAATTTTCTGTCAAGCAAAACATGCAACATGCAAAAATCAATGACTAGGAAAGTCTTTCAAATGTCAATTTCTTCATTGTTATACTAATTTTCTTCACTCGTACACATACTCTGCTTTTAAGGGTTCTACCCTATCAATTGTGAAAGTTTTACAACACGAGCTTTCACGTAATTGTCTTCTATCGTTGTATTGTCTTTCGGGAATGGTGTGCTGTCAGATCCTGCGCATGGCTTATGTTCGATTTATAGTGCCATTATATATTTTCTTATCGTTTAGGCATCTCGGTCAGGGTCGTGTAGTAATCGTAAGTAATCGTTCCCCAATCGTTTTAATTCTAGCGGCATAATGTTCAAAGGATCTGTTAGCCTGCTGAAATCATCCACCTATTTCCTGCTGGGCTTGGCCTGGTAACAATTCCTGCTTCAAATCTGCTAAAGTAATCGTACTTGACACCAGGTCGGTATAGGAAGTAACTAATTCAAACGCGTCTACCGACATCTGGTAGTTAGTAGCGGTCTACATGAATCAGTAGATTAAAAATATCATAAAATGTTGCAGTTGAGCGAAACTTTAGCATAACTGCCGCATTTAACAAAGGAAGAAAATTATTTTCTCGTGTTTTGCTTGTTTACTTGAAACAAAGATCCATGAGTAAAATTTCTCGACATTTCTCTTGATTGACTAACGTACTATTTTATTGGCGTGAATTTATTTATTTAGGTTTTTATCATTACTTTTTAAGTTCCATTAATTGAACAAGGAAATACTGGAAAATCCGCAGTAGCATCGGATATATATCAGTGGACGATAACAAGCAAAGCATCGACTGGGTATATAAAGTAGAGCAAACGACATCAACACCGGTTTATAGAAATCATCTGAAGGAGATCAGCGTTATTTCAACAACCACGGCAGCACCTGGAAGATACATCTTTATAACTTTCCATTGTTAACTTGAGCGAAAAAAGTCTTGATGGCCACTACATATAAAGGTGTTTTAATAACTGCGATCTTCGGTATTCGCTACTGATGAGGCGAATAAGACCAAAACTGAATTTATACGACGATAAGTGTATGTAATTTGATGTCAAGTCGTTGTTATACATACTGCGATTTAAACTGAAACAAATGCTTCCTTTGCAATGAGTACAATTTGTGGATCACTTGAGTACAATTTTTCTACAGCTACGATCATACCTTTCTTGGAATTACTTTTCAGTAGTGGGAAGTTCAAATGTTATGAAAAAGCATGTCGCAACGAAATATGGCCCACAATTACAGTTCGTTTCGTTGATTTTTGATGAACTTACTACAGCTTGACATCTACCCTTGCACAACTTTTTCCGCATGGGAAGATTCTGAAATGCAAGGAACCTTCCGACCAAGAAATCATCAGGTTGAATTTAACTTCTTTTATCATTTTGTAATAGGTCAGTGTCCTGTTTGATTACATATTGTGTATGACATACATTTGCATTAATTGGAGTTCGCAGTTTGTTTTTGATACATAAAATAATTATAATTTTGTGAATCCCCTCTATTATTTTCTCATTAAATTTCTGCATTACTCGTGAATGATCCAGGCTATGAAGCTGACGTATAAACCGATATTCGCGTAACTGGAAATGGTTTTTCGTTTTCAATGAACAATAATTGAAAATTTGTGTAAATTATTCCTATCACCAATTTAATTTAATGCCAGAATGTAAGAACAATTCCTTACAACTTCGCATGTGTGTGTGACAGGAATTTTCATATTACTGATAAAAATATGAAAAAAATAGCCTGAGGTTCTTGCACCTAGTCTATTTTTAGTAAAAAAGTCTCCGAAAGGCTTTGAAGATCATGAAATGAAAAGCAATATTTTTCGTTCGCCGAATTTTCAAATTTACTCTTTTTGATAATTAATTGTATAATTAATCTCGGTTTCTTGGTTTGAAGTTGTGTGTATAGTAGTTATGTGATCCATGAACAGGTTTGTATGTTGGGTTGTCGCATGAAGACCGTTCTATAGCAAGGATAACGGAGAATTCAATGCGACGTTACAACTGAAACCCGATGTATATGCCAAACGTGAAAAAAAATATTTGTTTAACTTTATAAAATATGTAATTGTGTTACTTATTTTATTTTATTGTTACACAAAAATAAATAATCAATAATCACTACTTTAGTGAAACAAGTTACAATTTTCAAGCCAAATAGGCGTTTTTATTTCTGCTTTTGAGAGCATTTGGTTGTTGGGCTAGGTATAAAGATACATGCCTTCATACTTTCGAGATAACCATGTTGATGACATACACTTTTTCAGGCGTAAGTTGCTACCTTTTGATCCACTAGACCGGCGTAATTTGTTTTATAATATTATTACGTTATATCTAGTTTTATTTTGCCATCTAGATGATCGCAAAAATACAACTAGATGTAACAAATACGGGTTGGGTCGGTTTCATTATTATAGATAATACGGAGCAATACCACGATTTGTTTTTATTTTGACTAACCGTACAGTCATAACGTCTAAAATAGAATAACTCTTTCAATTCTATTTGAATATCTCTTTTCTATAATGGAAGCTTCTCACGTTATTGAGAAATGACTATAGTAAGATTTATTCATATATTTTGAACCCTTCGAACTAACATTTTTACGATATCAAATTTAAAATTAATCCATCGATACTTGAGATGCACTGGATAAATTTATATCTGCCTCAATATATTAAAACAAAAACATTTATTATTACAGTGTTTTCTAGAAATTATTTATAAATTTGTGACATAGCACGTTTATCAGTTTCCAATTTTGCATTTGTAGTCAGATCTCAGGCAACCTCATTATTTTTTCAAACCTAACCAAACTCTGTATAATGGATTAGGAAATTCTCTGCCAAAAAGTTCCAGCCAGCTTCCAACACTAGTACAAAAACATAGCGTTTGCGTTACAGATTGGTGCATTTCGCAATACCTTCTAACATGTCCTTTGAAGTGAACAGTTCGAAAGCTTCTATAAATTACAAATTTATAATTTCAATTTCCTTTATCTTGCTCTCGCAAAATAGTCAAGTACAATAACATAAATACGAATAGAAAAATGTATTCAACTGTTAATCGAATTATCGATTACATTATATCAAATATGAATTACGTTCATGATTTAAGTCGACAAACTATGTATGATTCGTCAACATGTAATTGTGTTCTACTTAAATAAATATGTGGCGTTACATTTAAACAGTGTGCAGCTTATATTCTTTTTGAAGCGAAATAAAGTTATACATATACTAACAACCACGACTATGATTCTTCCCTCACCAAGTACGAACTGTAATAATTCCTAGAAAAAATAACTGTGAGAGGCCATACAAATTTGTTCGTGAAATGTAGTGCAGACAAAGCGCAAAAGCCTACGAAACAGTTAAGTACTGGAAAGTGCATTTTTGTCGTAAATAGATATATTAAAATAATGATTATATTCCGAAAATGCAAACATATCTACATGAAAAAATTTAAAAATCTATTTTTATAATTAATTATAATTACAAGATACGTATAATTGTAATTAAAATTAGCTACTAATTAATGTAATAACTATTTGGTTTTTCGAGATATGTACGTTAACATTACGTAACGTTACATTAGTTTTAATTGCAATTGTTCTGTTTCATTTCAATCAGCATTCATAGCACATTCTGCAGTTAATTATAGACCATTATTATTATTTTTTGTTATTATTATGTATATGAGAAGTAAATTATTGTGAAAGATATAAATTATGACTGCAAATGGAAACACTGAATATGGAGCGACACCTGTTTATTTCAAGAATAACGACCTTCATCTAAATTAGGTAACAGCACATTGTCATTCTAGGAAATTTCTATGG
The DNA here is from genome assembly GCA_959613385.1 of Geotrupes spiniger. Lineage (NCBI taxonomy): Eukaryota > Metazoa > Arthropoda > Insecta > Coleoptera > Geotrupidae > Geotrupes > Geotrupes spiniger. The sequence continues at coordinate 43,912,050 of OY390731.1, read as the reverse complement.
AATGTTAATTATATTTTTTTAATTTGGTATCTTATTATTTACGCACTACGTAATTTCTAATAGGATTTTATACATCCTTGCAAAATTTTAAGAAAGTAGTTTCTTAATATGACTAGGTAAGTAATTATCGGACGTACCTTTTAATGAGATCTTAATAAATTTATATTACTGCCACATTTGATTAAATTATCTATCTTGAAAGTATAATTTGGATGTTGATTTGCATACAGTGGACATTCTAGGATTTCTTATATGTTCTTTTCATTTCCTAATCATATTTTTTATTGCATCGTTTCATTGCCATATTGTTCCTTCTCATCCTTTCTTAGTTCTTTTTTTTGCGACTCTCCTTGAATTTCATGTGATCGTTTGTAGGCTTTGTAAGAAAAGTACGGCTGGAAACGAATTTTACGAATATTTCTATTTAATTGAAGGGAATTATTTGATCCAGTTTGATGGAAAAATAAAAGGTTATTTGTCACTAAAACAGTAATAATAAAGCGAAGAAGAAAGTGAAGTGTGAAGAATCGGGCTAAAGTAGCATTATCAACAGCAAAGCCTCATAATCATTGAACAATTGTATGGAAATATGGACTAATCTATTAAAACCTATATCTACATTTCTTGTATAATGTATAGCTCTCTCAGAAACAAAAACGAAAGAAAAAGGAAACACCAAATACGGAGAATACATTCTAATATACAGCGGCAAGAACAAAAACGAAAGAGCTGCATCTGGAGTGGGTCTGCTAGTACATGAAAAATTTGAGGAGCATATAACAGATATGTTATGATATGAGCTCCATGAAACTACTAAAACCCATCTCATAAGCGAGTATGCCCCTGATATTAACAAATCACGAGAAGAAAAAGGCCTTTTTTATACTATATATAATTATTATATTAGGAGACTTTAACGCAATGGTAGGTAACGCTATCCCCGGAATCAAAAATCGCTTCAATGAAGAGGTAGTTAATGAAAACGGAGAAGAACTGATACACACACGTGCTCAAAATGAGTTACGTATCAATAATACATTTTATTCGCACAAACCACATAAAAACATAAATATACATTTCAAAATACAAGAGAACAAAGGTCGACAATAGACTACATAATTACAAATAGGAACATCCACCCCTCAAAAATATTAGATGTAAGAGTACTAAGCTCAGCACATATCGGAACCGACCACAATTTACTATTAGGAAAAGTAAAGAGCAGCACACACTACTACAAGAAGAAGAATACATGCGAAAAAGCCGAAAGGCTAAATATAGAATCCCTTGCCGATAACTCAACAAACCACTTTTATCAGTGTAGGCTAGCACAAAAAATTAATAACAACAAAAATAGCAAGGAAGGAAAGGCCAAACACAGCAAGGCCTATCGGAAGACCCCCAAAACGATGGCATGAGAGCTGGACGTCGACATCACAGAACATTTGTGGTAAATACAGGACAAAGTCCTACATTAAGAAGAAGAAGAAGGAGAAGATATTAATATAATAGAAATCAACAATAATTATTATAATTACCAAAATAAATATTCTAATAATAATTAGAGTTATTAATTTATTAGAATATTTATATATTTCATTTGATGCAATTCTTGTTACAAAAATAAATAATACTAATATTCCTCGAATTATAACTAAAAAGCGACAATAATCGTTTAAGTTAATAAAGTCAGTCCTTTTGAAAGAGGATGTGTGAAACAAAAGTTACGATATTAATAAGAAGTTTCAAAAGAAACTAGGATTACAAGACCAATATTTTTAATTAAATTATTAAAACTAATGGTAATTATTTGTTATATATATATATATATATATATATATATATATATATATATATATATATATATATATATATAGTACTTATCTTGTATCATGAGCAGTCAGTCGTTGAATAAAACACTTTTAGCAATATTAAAGTTTATTGCGACACCTTTTTTTGCAATAAGGTGTTTCGGAAACCCTTGTCAAGCAATAAACATTAATATGACAAATGACATTAAATAAAACCTATCGCGGTAACAAGGCCGACTTTCTATTACCCCAGTATTTACTGCAAGAACTAGGGAAAACCTTGTAAAAACCTTATTGCAAAAAAAGGTGTCGCAATAAACTTTAATATTGCTAAAAGTGTTTTATTCAACGACTGACTGCTCATGATACAAGATAAGTACCATTTTAAGTGATTTACAGTCGAGAATTTGTACAATAATTATATATATATATATATATATATATATATATATATATATATATATATATATATATGCTTTCCTTTATGTTTAAAGCGAAAGCATTTATTATTAATATTATTTGGTAAAATTTTTTTCTTCTTTGATACGAACTCATGGAAATGATTATTTTCAATATTTTAGTATGTCGTGATAAAATTTGTATTAATAATATTTTTATAATTCCATTAAGATTAAAAAAAGGACTTTGATTAAATCAGTATTTGTATTTTTTTATAACTTTTTTATTTTTATTTAGTTTTTGTATTTCTTTATTAATATTTTAGTCAGTTAATCTTTGTATAATAAAAATTATTTCTACAATGCATTCATATTAATATTATTATTTTTTTTGAATTTAGTACATTTGCTTCAATAAATTAATTTGTATTTTATTTATTCTACGACTTCGTAAGGCTAATGTTGAAGTTCCAGTTTCTGGTTCAATAATTTTAGCCGGGCCAATATTAAAATTAATGGGATATGGTTTAATACGATTAATAATAATATTATTGTTTATTTAATTTGTTTACGACAAACAGATATTAAATCATGAATTGCTTATTGTTATAACATTTTTTGCAAGCGGATTTTTTGTGAGTTTATTACTAAAAAAACTATACTAAACACTAAACTATTCTTTCAGACATGATTTGTAAAATACATTCTTATGACTTACAACCGTATCTACAGATGGCACTACAATGCAAGGAAGACTTATACTTATACGATAAGCTTGCAAAAGTTAGGAATTTTTATTTGCCTCAATCGCAAATATTGAAAAAATAGAATTATGACTTTACGTCCCGGCAGTGATTGTAAATTATTTCGCCTCTGTGTGCGCCCTTCATACGTGGAAATCGAGTGTGTAATTCGCAATTTATTGCATTAGCTAAGAGTTGCTAAATCAAACTGAGTAAACTAGGAACGTAGTTTGTGCTTAGACAAATCGACTTTTTAAATTTGTAGTGTCGAGTAGAAAAACAAATGGGCTATATTAAAAGCCCGCGTTTTGTTGAAATGAGTTTGCGTGTACAGTAGTTTTCGTGACATTAGTTTGTACCCAGACATATTTTACGTTCCATGTTTATTTGATTTTTTATTTCTGCTTTACTTATAGGGGAATGGGAATCCTCTTGCAATTTGGTTATTTAATATTGAGTTAATTCTTTGCGATAGACATAACATGCAATGTGTTTAGTGTGTTTATTTGTAACTCTCAAATATTAAAATAAATGTCGTTATCGATTAATTATGATTGTCTTTTACATTTAGCTAAGCTTCATTTGCTGATGTAAATTAAAAACTCATCTTCATCTCAAAATTTGAAAAATTAAGTTAGATGTCAGTTAATCTAAGAAATCTCTAACATCTGGTAGCTGGCAGAAAATCTGTAACATCAACTTGAATAAATTATTACAAAAATTTTCCTACAAAAATTAATTTTTTATTTCGCCCATTGTTGCTTAGTGCTTGTATAATAAAATTGCTCATTAAATTAACGTTGCTTAAAAAATCGAAATAATTTGAAAGATATAAGTAGGTGAAATTGCGATATTGAAATATTCTTGTAATGTAATTTTTATTAAGTAAGATTCGTTGAATAAGTTCATTAAATATTGTTCATAGTCTTCGACGGTTTTCATTCTCGTTAGAAATTATCAAAAATATTATTAAACTGTTAGATGAAAAATATTAATTACAAAATAAATTGAAAAGCTCCGTTACTTATAATTTCAGGTCTATAACTAAGAGTTGATATACTTTTATGGTAGAGATTATCCGATCCATTCAGGTTTCTCATAACTGAATCTTTAACAACCAATTACTGTATTTTTGCGGTTGAATGGGAATACTCGATAGTAATATGAAAAATGAATATCATGTTTCATTTAATGAAAATTTTATTTATTTATCCTACCTTCGTTTGTCAATATTTTAACGGATCGAGATATTCCAACAAAACAAACATTTCTACAAGAACGCGTATGTCCAATTGAGTCCATAAACGAGTTTTTTTTTGCATTTGCACCATTTCAAATCGAGCTGCGCTACAAATTATAATTTCACACATTTTTTCCATTCATCGGGGAGCTTCTTCGCCTCAAATACATTTTCGGACCAGGTAGTGACCATAATCGGCACTTAATCGTTCTCTTTGTCTGTTAAATTCGTAGCCGTTCCAGAGTATAAAATACATAGTATGGGTAGGGGTGGGGCGTCGGCATTCCACAGCCCAAGGTTCAGACTCTTACAGCATCTCCTGAGCCGCAAGAGAGAGAAAGAGAGGCCGCTGACTTCAGCAACCATTCCGAGAGGTTGCTTCTGGCTTTTGACAACAAGTACACGAAAGTGCAATACTTTCTCAACGAACCGAGTGATCTGTAAAAAAGTTGATTCCCAGCGTTATCGGAAACTAACCGGGTAGAAAATTGTCGTAATTGAACGTCGCTGAAAATATCGGCGATTCGGTCAAATAAATCGCATAACGAGATCGTATTTTTTCAATCGGTTACCTGAGGTGGCGTTGCGAATATTCGGAGTGCTAATTGAATAAGTGCAAGTGATGGAATAGATCGAATGTGCGTTTTTTTGATGTGGGTTCGGTCGTTTATAACCAATACCTTTATGTGGAAGCAATAATAAGTAGTTGTTTGTTTCGTATCCGACCCCCGTAGCAATGCTCGTTCGTAACGAAGAAAATACGTTGAAGACACGCTACGGCCTAACGAGAACCTTTTAGCGTTAGCGATAATTAACGTAAGTACATTATTTTAAAATTTATATTTTATATTCAAACAATGTTTCCAGTGTTATTTACTTAAAAACATAAGTCTGAGATGACTTTAAGGTTAAATGTTCTTAATTAATTGCTTGTTATAAAAACTTCATATAAAGCGGTTCCTTTGTTGTTTTAATACAAATTTCGAGCTCTAACGTTAACACAATTGAATCGCAAAATTTATTTCTTATATTGAAACAATGTACGACGTGAAAATAAAATACATATTAAATCGTGAAATTATAATCCATGTTAATTACGTGAAAATTGTAACAGCTACATACGATTATGCATTCGTTACAGCAACAGCAATTAACTAGCAAATTATTGTTATAAAGACTAGTAAAGAATTTCAAAACCTTTACTAGTCAATTTTGAAAAATTGACAGGTGCTGCAGATATGTTAAACTTCAACATATGTAAAATGTAATTGTTAGAGAAACATCATTTATTTGTATAGAAAATTAATTTTTATATGAATATATAACTATTTTATTAGATTAGAGCCCAATATTATATAAAAGGTGAGAGAAAATTACAATTCAGACATAAATAACGGTAACGAAAATTCAGCAAATAAAATATTATAGTTTTGTGAATACTTAGAACATTTATGGTAAAAAAATCACATTTAACTACAATATCGATATATTTTTTTATACAAATAGAATTAGGCTGTGGACGTGTCATTTGATACAGACATCTCGTCAATATTTGAAATCCAGTTTTAATTATAATTATTACGCTGCAGCCAATTTATATTGAAAAATAATTTCTTTTTATAATACTGTTGTAAATAAAGTTGTAACGATATACAATAGATTTTATATAATAAACGAAACTACCTATAAGTGAAAGAAAAAAGCAAAATCAATAAGTGGTCTGAGCAAAGTCATGCGAACTGACGTCAATACAAAAGAAAATTGAAATAACAAAAACTATGAAACATATAACACCAAAAGAAGATTTAGTTGGAGAAATTTTAAGGGTATATTCCGCAAACAGTAATCACAAATGTTCTTTTTTTATTATTGCTTCTAAGGACTGTCGTTAAAACTCAATTATTGATAGATGTATGTATTAAATTAAAACGTCTACACCTTAAAGCTTTAATACACTTGTCCATAAAAATTAAGAACAGGGAAAGTTTATAATATATACCGTTCCTATTATCGAAATGATGGAAACAAGGAACCTACATACATGGCATCGATTCTTGATGTTCATCCCAAAAACAATATTGTAAAAAGATTACCCAATATTAAAATTTACTTGCATCGAATGATCTTTGTTTTAAATTAAAGTAATACATTTTTATTACTTTTATAACAAGACATATTATAACTACTCGAAATCATGTTCATTGCTTCTTTTACTTCGGTCACAGTTTTATTCATAAAATATGCGCAATGCACATTTTTTTTAATTATACTGGAATTTTTTGAGTATTATAAACTACAATAATGCAACTTTGATAGTAATTTTTCCATACAGTTCTTATTTTTGTTATTTTGCACGCTGTGTAATAATAATCAAAATTTTCATTGGCGTAGCGCATTAATTATATGATAGAATACAGAAGCACGTCCTTGACACGTCACCTAGAATTTATTTAATGTTATTTGTTATTAATATTTATGTCTGATAATGATCGCACGAAAAGGGTATCGCAATGAACTATAATATTGCTGAACGTGCTTTATTTAATGACTGATTTGTTCTCGACACGAGAGGTCTATCTATTTTCTTGTAAGTCTGGTCTTAATAATTGAATACACACCAAATTTATGTGCACTAGCTACTGTTGTAACAGTAATTACTGGTACTTAATGAAACATACTCAGACAATTAATTGTTTTATGAGTACAATTCAAGTGTTTATTAAAGCAATTAATTCGCCATGAACATTTATATGCTAATGGTAAATTTCATTACAAATAGTTTGTAATTCTTCTAAACTTTTAGCAAATAGCTAATGATTTTTTGTGTGAAATTTTTGTGCCCTGTCCTTTTTATTAATTAGTTAGATACGTGTAAAATATTTGGTTACACATTTTTAATAAATCTGTTGAAAAATACTCACATAGTGTAAAAATCTTAGATCAAAAGTTATTAGTCAACAACATACTTTATACTTTCCTTAACTATCTTGAGTGTAATTATTTAAACGAGGTTACAAACTGCAACTACATATTAAATTTATTCATTTGCACTCGCATTTATAATTTGAACTAAATATATAATAAATCAAAAGTAGGCAAGGTATATATATAAAATGTAGGGTAAATCCGGGAGAGATTTTTAAAATTCTTGAGCTGCTTAGCTTTGCCATTAAATTCGTTATGTAAAATATTAAAATTTCTACACACTGATGTATAAGTGTATCATGTCCAAAATGTATTGATTTAAATGGTTACGAGCACGAGCAGGGCTACAGAGTGCATTTTCTTTTATATATCTGGTTTTCAATACTTTTCTGATAAACAAATTAAAACGTTATTACTGAAATAACTACCAAATGATATTGATATCAAACTCTTAATCGAATCTAGATCCCCTTAGACTTAATGGGTATAAGTACGTACTTAAATTATCCTATGTAGCATATATTTCTTTACATTTATTTATATTATTTATATTCCGCAAACATATTTTTGAAATTAATGAAATCTATCTAAAAATTTTATATTATAATTTACTACCATATACAGGCTGTCCCTAAAATGCCACAGATTCCTGGTTCGAAAATAAGACGATTTAACTAAACTTATCTATATGCAATTACGTTTCGTTTAGCTAGTATACTGCTTCAAAGTTCTTTCAAGAAAAAATTATTTTGTCCATAACGACAGAACGCTTGGATCGATTTGGATAATATTCGGTATTGTACTCCTCACGGATGTAGGTCATCTTTTAAGGTGATATTAGTTATTATCAGTTAGTGTACGAAACAATGGTAACCCGGCATAAACCAGTCAAAAACTTTTTAATGTGAAGGCCGATAACCGAAATAAATGAAGATATGATATGTATTAGTGACAAGTAAGCGTACTTTTAATGACAGTAGCTGTTGTTTATCAATTGTGAAGTGTCTCAAATTTCTGTTGGTGTTAGCTAGTGATTTTTAGCAGTTAATATTCTTCGTTATTTCCGTAATAATGGCTGTAAACTACACTAACGCTGAGCAAACGGATATGTTGATGGTTTTAGGATATTGCGAAGGAAATTGTCGCAGAAGTGTTAGAGTGTACAACGAAAGGTTTCCAAATCGTCGCGTGCTCAATCATAAAACTTTTGGAAACATTGAAAGACGCCTTCACGAAACGGGAAAATTTGCACCGAGCACAGCTGTGCTCGGTGCAAATCGTGGATCGTGGACGTGCTCGTACAATTCGCACCCCCAGGATTGAGGAAGAAATTCTGGAAATAGTAGAAGAAAATCCAGAAATTAGTAGTCGATGCTTAGCATTGCAAGCAGGCGTTTCAAAGAATGTTGTTCATAGAGTTCTTAAAGAACAATTGCTATATCCTTACCATATACAAAACGTCCAGGAGATTTTGCCAACTGATACCATCGCGCGTCTTGAGTTTTGTAGATTCATACAATAAAGAAGAGCTGAAGATGTCAATTTTCATACGAAAATTCTCTTCATTGATGAGACGTGCTTCACAAGGAGGGGTATGACAAATTTGCACAACGAACATGTGTATGCAATTGAAAATCCACATGTCTGCAAGCAACGCCACTTTCAACATGAGTTTAGAATGAATGTATGGGTAGGGATAATCGGCAGTTTCGTCATAGGCCCTGTCATTTTACCAAATCGTTTAAATGGAGAGAATTATTTAGACTTCCTTATAAATACCTTACCAGATTTATTGGAACACTTGCCGTTAGATCTTAGACGCGACATGTGGTTTCTACACGATGGAGCACCACCTCATTTTACATTGGACGTTCGGAAACATCTTCTTGTACAGTTTCCTAACAAATGGATAGGTAGAGAGATGATGCTCCTGCAAAATGGGCACCTCGTTCACCAGATTTAAATATTTGCGATTCTTTTATGTGGGGAGCTCTAAAGTGTATTCTCGTCCTATAAACACACAGGACGAACTTTGGGCCAGATACAGAACGCTTCACAATACATTAAGAATAATGCAGAAATATTACAACGAGTACAATTCAATTTTTTGCGTCGAATCAACCTTTGTATCCAGGAAGATGGTGGTCACATTGAGCATTTACTGTAGATCTAATAAAGTACATACTTGTTACTAATAAATATCATAACAAATTGCCTTATCGTCATTTATTTCTTACAATATCATACTGCTAGATTACATTTGTTTTAAGAAATGCAGTGCGCGGTCCCTCAGATTTTATTTTTTTGTGTCTAAACCTTAACAGATATCATGACTTACAAACTAACAAAAAAAATACTATTGAACGCCTCCATCTGAAAATATTTTTTTGAAAGTTATTGGCCTTCACATTAAAAAGTTTTTGACTGGTTTATGCCGGGTTACCATTGTTTCGTACACTAATGGTCTACTGATAATAGCTAATATCACCTTAAAAGATGACCTACATCCGTGAGGAGTACAATACCGAATATTATCCATATCGATCCAAGCGTTCTGTCGTTATGGACAAAATAATTTTTTCTTGACAGAACTTTGAAGCAGTATACTAGCTAAACGAAACGTAATTGCATATAGATAAGTTTAGTTAATTCGTCTTATTTTCGAACCATGAATCTGTGGTTAAGTAATGTCCACGCAATTTAGGGACAGCCTGTATATATATATAATCAGGGTGTACTTCAAAGTCGAGCCTGGTTCTGGTGATGCAAAGTGAACATCCGCAATGTTTTTCTAAATTATCTTTTCCTTTTTGTCAGTTTTTTGAAAATTACCAATCCGCATGAACCACGAATAAAATACACACAAATAATGCCGCATATAATTATAATTAAATACATATAACATCTCATACAATAGACCACACACATAGAACGTGGGGTTAAAATATGGACGTTTCGTATTTATAATGTAGGAGTCCACGATTTCTTGGTTGCCGTAATTAAATTATTGTTTCTAACCACGGAAATTAGATGTATAAGTAGGTGTTAACTACTGTTAGCAATGAAAATTAATAAATTTTGCATAGTTTTGAATACCGTTTTTGAATATTGATTTCGCGTTTCTATTACGATGCTATTACAATGTTGGAGCTATTTTTTTATACGCAATAGCTTGGTATCCGGTGTCTCGCTATAATGTCTAGTAAATATCACATCTCCATCAAATGATCCTAAGCAGATGATATCTGTTAACGAGTTTTCAATTTCGGAGCCCAAACTGAGTCTAAAACCAGGACGTAGTTTTTACTGTTTTCGTTGTCTTATAATCACATTTATTCACATGTGCAAAGTGACAATATTTTTACTACACACGTAATACACTTTTTTGCAATAAAGTATTTAAGTAACCCTTATCAAGACATAAATATCTTATGAGTCACCTTCCTATATACTGGAGGCATTTATGTATATTACGTGTATAAACTAGAAAAACAATTATAAAGAGCTCAAGGTACTCAAGGTATTCGACGACCATTTAATTCATTAAAATGCAACTCCATACCGTCAATCGATTAAATAAATCACAAGTGTAACTAACAATTATTAGAATCTTTATAACATAACTTTATAAATGCGGACAGCATTTCACAAAGAATTATAATTGCAATGGATCAAAGGTTGGACATTTTAATATTAAAGTAAAGTAACATTAAAAATTAAGATTAAATAAAATTTAGAAATTATAATAGTGAGATCAATGTTCAATTTATAGCAATTTTAAGCATACACATGGGTTTTCGGGGTAGCTAGTTAAAACTTCTAGGATGGTACGAGACGTTACCATATGTGCATGGTGTACAAAACTGTATTCACTTTGTGAAACACTTAATGTCAGAAATAAGGATTTGCCATGTTAACATAAGTGGAGGGCGAGAAAGAGGTACCGGCCTGGAAAATGAATGCATGAGCAGTTTTACTCCAATCTTTTAATGGAGGCTGAATTCAATTTTTTATTGGAGATAACTTTCTCTTGCACGACGGTTGCACGATGTGTGCGAGTATTTGAGGGAAGCTCACACATATATAACAAAAGTTTTAGGAACAATTTTGAAATATAATTAATTTTTTAGTACAGAAAACGATTCAGTGAAGCTTTTGGTTTTTAATTATTCGCAATTTGGGGCCAATGCCTCTCATTAGCCTTTGGACCGTTTTATTTTCCAATCCACATTTTTCCTACATTTATTCACTTTGTTTTTTTCTTGATTGTCTCGTTCCTAATTTTTATTGGTTTGTTATGGTTCCTGCCTATACTCATTATCCCTGTGGTACTAATATGTATTTTACAACTGTTTTTTTTTTAATGTTTCTGACCATGCTTTAATTTTGTTTTTATACTTTCTTGCTGGCTATTAGTATCGTGTTGTCGGAGTATAAAAGTTCACTTGTATAGATAGGTTTTTCTAATCTTCCATATCCCACTGTCATTCATATTTCCTCTTTGCTTGACGCGATGAATAGGGGCTTAGTATTCCGCCTTATCGAATTTATATTTCCTCCAATTCTTACTAAATTTATAGTTTCAGTATACATACATTTTATCGCTTCAATGATTTTCTCATTATTCCTCTTTTTCATAACACCCTCCATATGCCTTCTCTTGTGTACAGTGTCAACTGATTTCTTCGCATATATTGCACATGTATACGTATATTGTTCGTTTATTAGGTTATTACGTTGATTATTTTTTCAGATAATTTTCGAAATGTTGACCTCTTTTCTCTACATTCTAATTGTATGTCAAAAAGTGAATTCTAATTGTTCTAATTGTACTGCATATCATTTTATCGCCTTTTTTATAAATAGGTATCACTGCAGCTCTCTTCCTGTCCTGAGAGATCTCCTGGATATTCCACACTATCTGCATGATGTTGTTTATGAGTTTTATTTCTTCTTTTCCAGAATATTTGATCACTTCCCAGCTTATGTTGTCTGTCCGCCGTGCCTTTCCTATTTTAATTTTTTTGACTGTCTCTTCTACTTCTCTGATTTCTTCTCTTGCTATGTCTTCTTGTTAATATACTAGTTCTTGGTTTTGCTCTTCTATTCTATGCCCAGTAGGTCGAAACTCTCTCCATCTAACTAATATTTCTGTTCCATTTGACACAGTGTTCCCTTCCTTGTCCTTTATGTTGGCCACTGGATTCTTTCTTTCTTTGTTTATATTCTTAATATCCTTTAAAGCATTTTAGTGTTTCCACAGCCGTTCTTTTTCATTTTCTCACGTGTTACGTAATTTGCCATTGTTTTCACTTTTTATCTTCGTTTTAAATATATTTCATATATTGTTTTTCCCTAAATAAGTTTCCTTCTGTTTGTACATTTGTTGACTCCACAATCTTGTGCTGCAATTAGTTCTGCAAAGTAATTCTTCAAGTTAGTTAGATGCATATTTTTTTATTCCTTGTGTGCCTCTTCGTATTTTTGTTTCATTTGTTTCTGCTTGCAATTTGTAACTGTTGATTTATTGGTAATCTAACTTTTCTAATTTTGCTACTATTTCGTTTGGTTTTGGTTTCTAATTAGTTTCAGTTTGATTTCAGCTGAAGTGGTCACTTCCTATATACTATTTTTACTTTGACGTCCATTAACTTTCATTTATTAAATCTACTAATATTAAATCTATAATTGCTTTCTCTCCCCATGTAGACCCTTATATATAATTACGTATGTTTTTATGATCAAACTGTGTGTTACCTACTACTAAGTCATTTAGTATATAGAAGTCAATGACCCTTTGTCAAATCGTATTTTTTTGTTATTTAGCCGAATTTGGCAATTGTTTCCCCCGATCTGGGTCATTGCCTAACTTATCATTCAGATCTTGGACCCAGCCTGTTTTCCCTTCTATTTTTTTCTGCATTTTACTCAAAAATTCATGTCATGTTCCTGTTTAGCCGGTCCTTCACTTAGTTCGTAAATTGATTTTGTATTCTACCTTCTGATACTGCTTTCTATCTCATCATTTTGTTGACGTTCTCTTTTCTGACAGGCTACTCCTTCTTTAGCATTATCATTCCTATTAACTCCGCGGTATGTGTGTTCCCCCATTACTTCAATACACTCACTTAGCACTTCTAGTTTCTTATTTCCAAATTCTGCTACTAACTCTTCTTCTTTGTTATTGAGCCTCCTAACATTCCAAGTGCCTATACACCAATAATCCCGTCCGATTTATATTTTTTTCCATCGCATTATCCTTATTATTAATTTAATAGTTCCATCATCTATTTTTATTCTATTTATTAATAGTTTCTTGTTGCTCTCCGGTCTGTCATTAGTTTTGCCATTTATATTCCCCCGTTAGTTTTTTGGTTACTGCCATAATCAAATTATTTCGCCTCTTTTCTCTCTCAATACTCTCGACTCTCTCATCTAGTTTCATTATTTGGTTGTTCATTTCCTTATTTAGCTTAATAATATTATTAAGCTTTTCATATTTTTCTTGATTCCTTTTGACTACTCCGATTTCTGACTTATATCCTTGTTTAGTTCATCATATTTTCAAACATCTCTTAAATCTTCTACATTTATGGTAGTGAATCAGCTGGTTTGCCGTTAACTGGGGCTGTTTCTCGATCGTTTCTCTCTCTCTCTCTCTCTCTCGATTGAACAACCTTTTCCCCATTTATGTTCTTTTCATTCCACCCATTTTTAATTTCAATTTTTAAAAAGTCCATTGGTTTTAATATGTTCACAAAAGTGCGGCACAAAAAAATTGATATCGACTGTTGTCATCGCCGATTTCTTGCACACAGTTTCGTTGCCGCAACTCAACTCAATAATTGATGGTAATATACGCAAATGTGAGTCTTATTAGTAAATGTTTTGCAGGAGCTTTCCTCTCCGTCTGTGTTCCAAAGTTAAAAGTGCTTTAGAATTGTTTTAATGTGTCGGTAGGATGTTAGTTTTTCCACAATGAAGATATTCGTCTCATTGTTTTCTGTTATTTAGCAATGCACATGTCTTAATTAGTGCTACTGCAAGCTGTCCATTCTAGAGTTTAACAGGTCTGATCTGTAATGCACGTTAAGCAGCATCCGTTGTAATTTGAAATTTATTCGTAGTGTTCCGTATCGGAGATGACGGTTAGTATTGATTTCCCTTCTTCAGTGTTAAATTTCGAATCAATTCATAGCATGTGAAATTAAGTAAAGTTGAAACTTAACATTTTTTATAAATTTTATCGATATTTGCATATCTTTTTAAGTTATAAAATATTGCGCAGATAACTGTTTATTTCGCTTAGATCGCTAATGCACTGTTTTAAAGCAGATGTTTTAAAGATTTGTTCGTGTGAAATTTTGTTAAGAAACGACGCTGTTCTTTTAATTCTACCCGAGTGAAAGAAAATGCATTGGTTCCAGATCATAATATCCTATTTATCGTTAGGAAATATAAACGATGGGTCAGGCGCGAAACATGCAATAGCCATATGTTTACTGTATTATAGAAAGTTCTTACCAAGGTGAATAAATATATTATTATTATTGTTTTTCAAGTAAGGTACAGCTTCTAATAGTTGTAACGGTAAAACCTTGCATGTGATGTAAGTTATGTGCATCTACGCGTAATTGGAAAAAGTGGAAAAGTGCAGCAGGTGTCAGCGCACACGGGGCCAAATATAAATAATATTTAAGACTTCCGCGATGGTGCTTCACATTGTGAACCTATTAACTTAACGTTATAATAGGTCACAAGACTAATTAATATTATAATCCTTGAACTTTTACTTCGAAGCAACGAAATGCACGAATGCCGAATATTAACCTATTGTGATCCGGCGTAAATCCAGGTGTTGACACCCGAAGCTTGTGTTTCGATTTAATTAATTTTATTTGGCTAAATATGTTGCAAAATTAATGCGATTCAAAAATTAAGTAATTCATATTGAATGATTATAATAAGTCGTTAATTACAAAGTAAGTTTAATTTAAAATTATATAGGTATTGAAAAATATAACAGACAAATTGATTGTCGTCACGAGGTTAGTGAACCATAACGCAGCAACAACTACAGCCATAAACAGCTGAGAAAAATACAATAGAATTTTTTGTTAGTTACGAAAAGTATGGAAATAAAATTAAAACGTTTTTAACATAGTCACTCCGTAAAAGTTATAAGTTATTTTTGGTCAATGGAAAGCTTATTAAAATAAATTCAAACCAACAAAAATTATAAATTAAATTCAGGATCAAATATTAACGAAAAAATTCGACGCATAAAATTGGCCATTTGCATTTTATTCGATGCATTTCTGAAAAAGAACCGAATAAATATCAATACGCAGAGGAAAACCGATGGGAATGGAGCGACAAATAAGCTTCACTATTAACGAACAGTTTGGCAGCGATTTTGATTAATACGATAAAATATAAAATTACACAACAAGCGATGTATAATATCAATTAAATAATGTTAAATGTTACATTATGCACAGACTGATAAGTTATGCCAGAAACACAATATCTGAATGTCATCTGGCCTTTATGTCGACACAAGAACGTTTTGTTTCAAATCGTAAAATTTTGTCTCAATATGTTAAATGTCTTCTTTAGTGGTAAATTGTCATTTCTGTAATATAATACGTTTCGTGCAACATCTTGCTTTGTAACTTTTTTCCATTTCTTCCATATTCAGTTTTTATTGTATTAGTAGGTAATCTTTGTACGTACACCTACTATTTCACATTGTAAATGGGGTCATGTGTATGTCTATGGAAAATTTAGTGTCAGTGTTAAAATAGCTCGCATTTTAAAAATTGCACAATAGTTGGCCAAATAAGGGCAATCATATGTATACATTCTTTAATTTCAAATATAGTTAAATAAAAGT
The DNA here is from genome assembly GCA_959613385.1 of Geotrupes spiniger. NCBI lineage: Eukaryota > Metazoa > Arthropoda > Insecta > Coleoptera > Geotrupidae > Geotrupes > Geotrupes spiniger. The sequence goes on along the minus strand of OY390731.1, from coordinate 43,896,037 downwards.
GCAATGGTCACATTTTTAGTTCAATATTGTCATAAGCAATTAACAACATTGCAACAGGTATTTCTTGATACTCTAGTAATATTTTTCGAGGAAGTAGGGTTTCGTGTATCATTTGAATTTTTTGAAACAGAGCTCGCTCTTTAAATTATCCGGCAGACTATTATATAATTTTGTTACAATGTAAAACGGGCTATTTTAAAATAGCCCGCATTATAATTATGTTCACTGCCAGATGTAAGAATCAAATTGAGGTTTTGACTAACATTCAACAATTCTATATATGAATATGCAAAATAAGTTCAGTATTTTATATTTTACAAAAATATATTTATCGCAATCTCTTGGACTGATGTAAATTAAGCGAAGTATCGTCTTCTGTGCACAAACCATCTGTGTAATTCAGAACAAATACCGGACACAATTATTACCATATTGCAGATATTACTGTACCATTGAAGAGTAGATATCTAATAGCGACTTATAATTAATGTAACATTTGAGACGTAAAATCAAAAAGTATCTAGAATTAAGTTTTTTTTATACACATTCAATATGTTCTGTGTTTCATCAATATTTACAATTTTCCTATTGTAAATTTTTTTAACTACAGATTTATCCTTATTTAATAAGAGTTATGCCTCTCTACCAGTCCGACATTTCTCTCTTCGTTTTTTCAATTTTATCAATAAGATGTGCAGAGGTCAATTCCGTGACTAAAATAGCCGTATCGTCTACGGACATGGACACAAAACCTGTAGTGATAAACTTCGGCAAGTCGTTAATGAAAAGAACAAACATTAAAGATCCCAGCACAGATCCCTGAGCAACGCCCATTTCCATACAATATTTATTTGACAAAACTTTTAACAGTTTTAACAGTTATAAACCTGTGGATCAAAAAAGAATTGATCCAATCATTTACTAGTCCACCGATGCGATATATACTAAGCTTGTGTAATACAAACTCAGGATTTACGAGAAAGCAACCCAGCAACATACATTCCCTTATCTCTCTCTGATTTGCATGAGATTAACAAAGTCAATAATCTCAGTTTCAGTAGAGCATCCCGCCAGGTTGTCATGCTCCTGAGTTGAATTGAATTGATACTTATTTAGGGACAATATAATTTTCGTATGTACAACTTTTCACCATTATTTTCGAAAATACATTTAATATTGTTATTGGTCGATTGTTCGCAATATCTTCAGAATTACAATGATCAAATATGTTAAAACTGGCACAAGTCTATCCGCGCAAAATGTAAGCACTTTATTTGGCACTTGATGAATTCCTGGTGTTGAGTTTGCTTCCAAAGATCTAATCGTATCGGCAACGTCAGCCGAGGGAAACACCATCGACTGCGTATGTGTTGCACATACTGTACGGACCTATTTTGTCCTAACGATATCTTGAGTTTTTCTGCCATACTTGTGGTGAAATGTAGTGTAAACTGTCCCACCAACATCTTCTGGTCCACTTATGGAATTATCGTTTAGTCTCAAGGTAACACTATTTGATTTCTTCTTTGATCCCAGTTCCATGTTAACTAAGTTCCACTCGTTTTCGCTAATGTTGTTACCCTTATTAATTGTTTTGCACTTATAATGACTTGCCGACAGTTCTCCTTTGCAATACTTTTATTATACTTATTATCTGTGCCAGTAGTAAATAGTTTTGTTTTTAACCTATCTAGATACGAAAGTTTCTTTTGCATTTGAATAACGTCCTTAGTAACCCAACATTTACGATTTATGTTACTGTTTTTGGAAATACAATTACAATTGTTTTCTATAATATCTGAAACAACTGATAAAAAATAAAGGAAAAGCGTCCTCAATGCTAAGGCATTCCCGCACCGGTAGAAATATGTCTTCACTGAAGAAAGATGTTATGTTATGCAGATGATCTTTGCTAATAATCTTTGCGACTTCCTTCTCTTGTACTGGGGGTACTCGGGCATTTATCCTATAATGCAGTTTCTGTGTAAGGTGATCAGATAAATTTAGACTAATATTCTTAATGGTGTAATCCGTTACATTTGTAATTATATAGTCAATTATAGTGGACGTCGTTTGATTGTTATAAGTTGTAAAAACACGCTTTGATCCAGATACCACATAATTTACACACATTTCTATTTCCATTCCTTCTGATGGGTTGTCAATATCATCAACTTCAGTGGTATTAGGTTTCTACAAAACCTGCTTACAACTTTATAAATTGGTAAAAAATGCAATGACGCTTTAGCGTCCCCGTCACACCAAATTCACTTACACAAATAAAAGTATATTTAATATCATCTGATGTAACTTGCAACTGATTTAGATTATTTCGCAGTATTAGACATTCATATGTAGTAGACATTCATATGTATGTCGTGATGGGTAGTGTTTATTTTGATTTGTTTATTATTCACCTTAAAATTGACTGACTAATAATAACAAAAAATCTATTTAGTTATGTTGGGTTCATTTTGTTCAATATGTACAACTTATTATTACTCATTATTACTCAATTTGGTACTGCTTAAATTTAATTTCAAATTTAATTTTGTGATGTTCTCTGAATGTTTGATTGTTTAGCTACCATGTGTGATTGGTTACATTTATCATTTAAGTTATTTATATATATATAGTTTTAAAGGTGGGAGTTTGAGTAATTTGCTACATTATTCATAATGTCACACATATTTGTAATTTAATTCAATTTGTTCAAATTTTATATGGCTTTATTGAATTTATCTCTATAGTTACTCCTTATTTCAAAGAGAGATTGTTTATAATTGTTGCGGTATATCTCGAAATATTATGCATTTTTAGCTGCGTAGTTTCGTTATATAATTTTTCGTTTGGTTTTTCTTTCCATTTCGTTGTAGTCCTGTTATCTCGCTTGTGAATCTAGAAGCGATCCGTGTTATCGAAAAAATGTTTTTATGGACATTGCAGATAATGCAATTTCAAACAACTTTGATTTTAAAAGTTCGTTCGAAAATGTAGTATAAGTGAGTATAAGAAAATTCAGTGCGGACCTCTGCATACTTTTATCCATATATTAGCTGCAGTAAATATGTCGTTATTTGCGCGACTGAAACGTGGTTGGGCGATTCATTTAGGATAGAAAAAAGTTAATTTAAAATTATGAATGTCCCAACTTGGTGGACCCAATTTGAAAGAGTCATGTCAAATTGCGAATGAATGATTCTGGATTCTTAATTATCTCGCTGGATATTCATCCGAATTCGATGGTTGAAACTTATTATGAGTTTTGCCAATGTGTCGATAGGGTTGCTTCTGCTTCTTGGTGATTGAATATTTCGTACATTGCAGGTACCAACTTGGTTTTAAATAGCGACAACAAAAGCTCTATATGAATTTTTAGGCTACAACTTGATCGTAAAAATCCTTTTTAACAACTGTATTAAAAGATATTGTAATGGTAAAGGAAGATACAAGCCACCCTGCTATAATTGTGAAAATATTGATACCTACCACACATGGTCCATCTTTGCAAGTACAGACAATGTGTATAACTGTAAAAAATATAACTGACCAACTTATGGACGAAATTCGGTCAGTGAATTGGAATCCCTGAATGGAGTGATGTAGACCAGCCCCTGGAAATTTTTATGACGTTTTTGATAGGACTTTGATAGGACCAAAATTTAGGCTTGATAGGCATAAGTATCCAATCTGGTTCAATGATGAAATTCTAAATTGCAAAAAAATGAAACTTTACCACAAATTAAGGGTAGTCTAAGATGAATATAAGAGCGAGTTTGCTGTCGGAAGAAGAAAACTAAAATCATTGGTTCGTGCAGCCCAACATGAATACAGTCGCAACTTTGAGGCCTATATTCCACATAATATTAACTAGTTTTGGTCAAATATTAAAAATGAATCAAGGAAACAAATTTATAATGGTCGAAACGATATCGCAGATTGTTATTTTAGTTTCGTTTACAACGATCCAACAGGCAATAAATTCCCTATGAAAGATTACATTAATGCAATTAAAAGACCAAAACCTAAACACCAGAAGGCAATATCTGTGTTATTAGCTGATCCGCTATTATATTTGTTTGACATGGCTCTAAAAATGAATACATTTCATTACCTGTGGAAAACTGCAATCATGTGTCCCAAATATAAATTATCGCCTCATTGCTATGCTGAATCATAGTATCTTTCTAAATAAGCTCATAGTGTTTAGCTTTTCAGCTAAAATATTACTGTCGCCTTACGTATGGGAAAACATTTTGCTGTAAGATATTCTGGCAATAATTCAGATAAATTTGCTGCAAATTCTGGGGCCCCTTAAACGACTAATCTTGGGCCATTACTTTTTCTAATATTTATCAATGAGCCAAACTCTTGCTGTTTGCTGCTGATGATTTGAAATTATACGCCAATGTAAGAAATGTGACAGTTTGTATGCATTTACAACGTGAAATAGATAGGGTGCATGAATGGAGTAAAATATGGTGGTGCAAGTGTAAAGTTATTTTCATTAAAAATAGGACGTGAGCAGGTAGGAAAAGCAATTGCTATTTCCAAAGATGGACGGAGTGCGCGATATATTGCTGGAGCTTGAGGTTTCCCAACGAAGTACCGTCAATAACGTTATTAGACGATTTCAACTTTTACAAGCGGAGGCCTCGATCAGGTCCCAAAAGTTTTACTAACGACCGAGATGATCGGTGACATGTGACAATGTTAGAAGTCAAACTTCGTTTTCGTAAAACACACGTACGCATCATCGAAGATCGAAACAGATTAAACATTGCTATGGCCATAGGAACTGGACAGCGAAACATAACAGATTGTCTACAAGACCATGTTGTCTCACATGCATTATGCAGGACAATGCTCATCCGCACATGGCCGAAATCGTTACCCAAATTTAAATGAATTTACACTTCCTAGATTAGCATGACAAGCAAGAAGTCCGAATAGGTATGGTATGAACAAGGAAGACGTATTCGATACAGAGAAAATGTTCCTGAAACCATTCAAGAACTACGAATCGCCATCCAGGAGGAATAGAAGCAGTTGCCCCAAGATGGGATAGGTAACTTGATACGAAGCATGCCACGACGGCTACAAGCGCTGACAGTAGCCAGGGGGGGCATAATACTCGTTACTAAATTACTCCAAAATTGCGTCTTAAATTCTTTGTTTTCTTGTTTATCTATCACTATGTTTTTCATACATTTCATTAAAGACAACTCTGTCATTCCAGCACTCCTGCTCTCTAACATATACATCGACATTTAACACAACTCACAAAAATACACAAAGTTAGTTAGTTAGTTAGTTATAATTGAGTGGGGCGATTGTCGCCCCTCCACTGCGACCGCAAGGGTCTATTGTGGCTCACAACTAATTATAGTTCACCCTCCATACCCATTCTCTTTAAATAGAGTAGGATTTTAGTGGGTGAGATTTTGTCAAGTTCTCCCAGCTCCAGTTTTATCTTACCAAAGACTGTGAACCTGATTTTGTCCCCGGCGGGGCAGGCACACATCACGTGCTCTGTAGTTTCTTCCGTTTCACAGCATAGTCTGCACTCAGTGGTCTCAGCCACGCCTATGCATGTGATGCCTTAGTCGGCTATGCCCAGTAACCAGGGCTGTCAGAGTTCGCAGATCTTTCCTGCCCAAACCTAACAGTATCCTGGTTCGTGCCGCAGATGGGCCCTTTAGCACTAACTTGGAATGTCTCATTCCCTGGCATATATACACAAAGTTACTCACAACTCTATGTTCACATCTTTATAATGCACTGTTTCGCACGCCATTAACTGCGCGTGCTCACAATTACACGTTCTGGTGAATTCAGCTCACATGCACATGTGCTCTTCTTTCTTAGCCGCCGTTATAATTTAGACAACAACTTAACTCTTAGCCGATTTGTGACACAAAACTCTGCACACTCGCATATATTTTAGGGAATGTAAATAAAAAGTTAGGAAATCAGTTTATAACAAAAAGATTAATTATAATATCGAGGATAAAGCTTCGGTACAGTTGAGAACAAAATGATCCATCTATGTTGGTACGACAACTTGTTGTTTCCGTTATCAGTTGTTAATAAGCCAAGATTTTTTAAGAATGTTCTGAAATGCATATCCGTATGGAAGAGAAGCTTCCAAGTTCTTCTGACCCACCTCCTTTTTATTTTTTAGGTTCGCCTGAGAGTTTCATTGAGTTACTCATGATCTTTGAAAGCTGAGCGATAATTACTAACTTGTTATATTTTTGTCGGCCTTTAAGTAGAAACATTTTTTTTTGTTTTCATATTAAGGTTCATGGCAAACATACAACGTTTATTGAAATACGATTTATAAGTAACTAATAGCATAAATTAGATAATATTAATATTATAATAATTTATGTGCTCCCACATTGGAACTAATTATCTAATCTCCTCCATTGAGCATACTTTCATTTTAATTCTAAAAAACATTTGGAACACAAGTTAGAAATATATGTAGTTGTATATTGTACATCTATGCATTTATTCCAAATTCAAACAATAATTATAGACCACAATTAATATTAAAGTGAAATCGAAATCCTGTCAACGTTTCGATGCTATATATGCAACATGTTCTGGTAATTTTATTACCCGACGGGCAGGTGTGCTTCCTCATTTAACGTCATTTGTATTGAATGAACGTCTGCTCCAGGCCTTGAGGCGTCTTCACACACGCTGGCAAAATGTACACGGCACAAAATATATTATCAAAAAGAGTAAAATCATGTAAAAAAAAACAAGAGACTGGATGTTTTTTAATGAAACTGTTGTAACGAATTAAAATTTGCTATTTACTAAATAGACCATCAAGTTCCTTTCTTTTATTTTAGATTTCTATCAGCGTCAGTTTTAAGTATACGTGTACTTTTTTTAAAATAAATTAATGTCTAGGAGGTTTGGCTTTAATTAGATGTCTTTGAATTTAGCATTAGTGGGTATAAAATTGATGGCGCGATAAACATTATTAGCACCTCTGACACCACTATTACGTTTTTAGTGCTGCTGCAAAATAATTATATACATTAAATAAAAAAGTGGACGCTCGATGCAAACGGTACATAAAAGCATAATTGCTTGTAATTTGTACATATTTTATAATCAAGCAAAATGTACCTGGTACCTGATCTTCATTATGCATTATCATGCATTTAGTGCATGTAAATTATCAATCCAACCTTCACCTTCAGATAATTTCAATGGCGATTAACATTGCATTTTTACTAAACTGCCCCAGCAACAATTATATTCATTACCACAACATAACTGACGACGCATTCCCAGACTTGGAAAAGCTTATTTTCTCACACTGCGTGCTTTCGGCGATATTTCATGTCATCGCTTCAATTTCAATTACATCTTTTGCAACGTTTTATTTTATTATTCTAATAAATATTACCGAAAATTCGCAGCTACTTTTAATATGCAAATCAACACATTTTTTTAAAGCGAACCGAGCGTGGCGATATATGATTAATGATGATATGATTAATGATTAGATGCTTAAATCGTTGCACAATTAATATTTAATATAACGTTCAATATTTATTTGTTATTTTAACAATAATAACTACTCGTAACTACCTTAAGGTGTGTTACTGGTTACTCCGCTTACGCGCCTAATTAATTTTCTTCACTTCTTGATTAATACAAATACCCTTAAAAATATATATATATATATATATATTGTACTGAACTATTCATGTGTTGTAACCCTTTAATATCTTCCCAGGATTGTATTCTTACGATGTCAATGATCTCGCTTTTGATGCTAATTATTATTCTGCTAAAGAAAAGTGCATAGTTATATGCGGTTACACGTGATGCGTTTGTAAATTACTCATTCATTGCGTCTTTTTTTATACACATAGATACTTGTAATTTTCCGATCATATTAATATATGCTATTAATATCAATCATCATGCAAGTTTTTCAATGTATAGTTGACATATATGTAATGGACGTTGTTACACAGCATTTAAACATGTCATAACATTCTTGAAATTATTATATATTATATACAATAAATGCATAATTATTTAAATCGAAAAAATATTAATATTTGCCATGCTTTGCTATGCGCAAAAATAAAAAAAATATATATTTTGTCGCGATCTATATAGTTTCAAGATTGGACATAATAAATATTATTGATTATTTACTTCTGGGCTGAGAACTATTAGATCTATTTAACAACTTATTGCAATTTATTGTTATCATATATTATTTGTGAAAGTTAAATTAAATCGGCAGTTTTTCGTATAACAGTCATAAATAAAAAAACGAACACCATCCAAATAAAAATTTGCAAGCTTGGTTGATAAAGTCGTGATGTAGTGATAAAGGGTGGGTAGTACAAAAATTACTAAATAGCATAAAATAACTGCATTCCAGATCCAATTAACTACATGTAATATTTTTCTAAATTTCAATGACACTTTTGATTTATCGCACGCATTAATCATAAATAATTAGGTTTGATGTGAATTACAAACAAAGCACAAAAGTTGAATCGTAATTACTGTTCAACACTTCCTGGCCAAGGAACTATTTATCAAGTTAATATGCGTACCTAATCCGCGGATAAAAATGAAATAATTTCAACAATGAGTTTGAAGAATGGGGTAGATGTTTGCGTTGTTATGTAATCTGCCGCGATCTACGTCCTTCGTAAACATAGCTTCCGGCAACGTCGTAAAGTCGACACGGTACTAAAAAACATAACGCTTATAAATATTCAAACAGTGGGTAAGTGCACTCGCGTTTGTGGCATTTATTTTAATAATTAAGGTAATTAGAGAACTGCCTGAATATTTATAGTAATATCCTTAGCAATTCTTTGATATGAATAAAACATGTAATTAGCAGCATGACAGCTTGTGATGGATTTAATGGAAACCTATTCCGATATAAATAGATTGGTACGCCGCTTAAAACGAAGACACATCCTTAAATGATGTGTGTGTGTAGGTATATGCCCAGAATGTACATACATACGTGTGGTGGCATATCTGGCCATAGTATGAAATAATAATGGACTGGTTGGTGGACGTTCAAAATAATTTATCATATTTATTAGTAATTTATTGCAAACCAACCCTGATATTACATACATATTTTGTGAAAAATAATGTATTAATTAGAAAGAAATAAATACATTTCAATAAAGTAAAAACTAGAAACTTGTTTATATTGAAAAGTTACATTTCATAAATTATTTATGCGGAATTATTTCTTTATAGTTTTAATGAGAAGGAAGTGAATATTAAATTATTCTTTTTCGGTTTCTCTAAATTCGGTGGGCAAGCTTTACGTTCCACGTCATTAATCTAAAGTCTCATTAAAATAATGAATATATAAATGTGTACCCACATATCTCAGTGTATCAGATTGTGATCATTAAAAAAAAGGAATTCGGATACATTTCCATACAAGAATATATTCGTTATAAAAGTGATTGTGTTTTTAAATTTATATGCCCTGCTTAAATGATAACTTTCTTAAATTAAATATGTTATATAGTAAACAGCAGATGATGATGGCGTCTATAGTGAAGAGCCGACTTTTGTACAAGGTTGATACGCTCCTGTCAACGCATTATAATTGGTTTTTAATCCCATTGAGTTGAATGACAGTATTACAAAAACTTAAGTGTGTATGTATGTAAATCTTGCATATTACGAGAATTTCTCTTCATGCATGACAACGATCTGCCACATACTGCCAATGTAAATTGTTATCTTCACGATAAACAAATTCGAACCGTGGACTGTCCCGGATGTATTCCTGATTTAAATCCCATCGAGCATATCTGCGAACTGATCCCAGAAATGGAGAGCTGTCAAAACCTATCTATAATCAACCAATGTCTGTGTTGAATTTTAATTTTGAACATTACATCTATATACTTGTGTGTAGTTGTTACATTTTACACGGCAAAGCCTCAATACTGGAGCCATTATTTCTTACTACACACGAATGAATAACCAAAGGTATTAAACCACTTGGCAACCATATGTGAACACCTGTGTTTTAATTGATTAATAACTTCTATTGAAACCATGACGTTCCTTAAATAAAAAATCTGCAGTGTCCCGCATTGAACTTTCTTATACTTATACTTATATATTATATTTTTTGTACATTAAGTATAAGAAAATAATAAATGATTGAATATAGACAGTAAGGATTACAACTAATTTTGCACATCTTTAAATATAAAGCTTTCGCATGATCACAAATTAACGCAACGTTCTTATTTTTGTATACGAAATATTTAAAAAACAAGTTTTAATTAAAACTTTATTTTGCTTTTTAATCTTAGAGACATTATGTAAATTAAAAATAAAAAAAATTACAATCTTGAGTAGAATGTTAAATAAGAAAATTTTAAACTTAGTATTTCTATTAACTTAGTTGCCGAAATATCAAATGTGGTACGGTTTTTTAATTTTTAATTTATAGATTTTATATTTATATATCACCGACCGACAAATTTTAATTAATGCTGGCGAAGTTTGATTGAATTATGAACGTGAAATAAATAACATCGAAAAATTGAAATGAAAACGTTTACTACAAAAAAATTACAAACGTAAAAGTGCTGGGCGGAAATATTTTGCGTCGTTTTTGGTTTAGGACAATTGATAATGTTATGCAACGAAATCAAACTTACTTGCTCTAACAAAATACTGAAATACTGATTTATGAGCAGAAGAAAAATAAATTCGAAATGTATATCAAAAAAAATTTCAGGGGCGCGCATTTGCAGAAAAAGAGCAGTCGATGAAAGAATAGTAAATTCCTGGCCGAATAATAGAATTACTAAAATCACGGATTTCCAAAATTCGCAGAATCAACTGTTGGAGAAATACGGAAAAAATAAACAAATTTGTACATAAATACACGTACCTAAATATTTTCGTTGACTCATTGTGAGTAATGCTGGAGAATATAAAATATGCTGTAAACAAAATCAAGAACACCAGCGCTGAGAATAAAATTGTGTTGGAGATACGACGGATAGAATCTTAAATCAAGTTTTGTATTTATGGAACGTCTGACTTCGATCAGACACTGTCTGTCTGAACTTGTTTTACAGCTTGTCTCCAGTGCTTTTTAATGGTTGAGTTGTGTTGGGTCGGGACAACTCAATCCAACATAAGGGAGAATTACACCTTGATGATTTCAAAACAGTAATTTTTTTATTTTTTTATTTTTCTAATCTAAAGGGTCTCGATAATGAGCCTGTGAAAGGGTTTTTCAGAATACTCTCTAGTTCGAGAGCTATAGCTCGTCTAACATAACGGCGCGTAACTGGTTCGCGCGCCCTTAAAGGTTGTCCTAACGCTATTTTTGATTGCACACGTTGCTGTGGATGTTTTGTTAGCTTATCCGATGTCCTTTTGTTAACGTATTTGTCTATGAGTGTTTTGACGGAAGGATTCTCCGAGTCCCTCAGTTTTAAACGGTTGCGAGCATCTCAAATTCAAACGCGCTTTCCCAAAAGTTACATTTTTCAAACTGTTGTACACGCTTACGGCAGAACAACTGAACGTATCACGATGATTTTTATTAATTCTCAATAAACACTTACCAAGGTACCGATCGTTCATTTTTGGAAAATTTCGTTTTGCTGATTTTTGACAGCCTTCGAATGAGACAGAAATCATATAAAAATATGACATTTTTTGAAAAATGTTCACAATTTCGCGAAAAATTGTAATTTTGAAAAAGTGAACGATCGGGACCTTGCTGACTTAACAACGATCAAAAGCGTTATTGAATTTTTTATATCCGATAACTAAGGTGGACCCAATCCTGTACACCGTTTGACCCTTCACTTTCGACAGACACCCTGTCAAAACCATCTCTAGGTCTTGGGTGTCAATATTGACATTTATAAAAAATCATGTGTGATGCTCAATTTATTGATGTACAATACCATGAAGAAATTTTCATGTCGATATCTTCTCTGGTTTTTTTACGATAAATTCTGGAAAATTGGCTCCAAAATTGGCCTACAAGGTGTAAGTCCCCCTTAACGCTAAATCGAAAATTGTTTAATTTAGTCGGGTTGACCATAGTAAGCAATGAACCCAGCCCAACCGAACAATTGCGGATAAAATTTGAATACCACAAAAAATGCAACACATTTGAAAACGACGAATATATTCAACGTTTGGTTGGAAATGATGTGAAATTACTGGAACGACCAGAAGTGCTCAAAACATTGTAAAACCACGTCATAGCAAATAATAATAATAATAATAATAAAAATAATACCAAAACTATGTCACTGGAAAACAAAATTAAATATTTTACACGATGGGAAACCAAATTGTGTTAAATAGTTGAAATAATGAAACCCAACACGCGAAAGCAATTACTCGACGTTTGATGGAACTTATTGTAGTAAAATGAAAATGAATTGGAGAACTGATGATGGCTGTCACGAGATATGATTAATTATATTCCGCGGATGATAAGAACTTTTAATTTTATTAGGGTCTTCCGACCTTACACAATAGAATGTTTGAGTTTGAGTTTGAGTTGGGAGACGTAGAATAGCAAAATGCTAGTGATTGCGATTTTCTATTTCACACCATAATTGTATTAGTAGAAATCGCTTATTATCCAATTTACTGTTTGTTCTAAATTTGTTTTATACTATTGAACAAATTTAATTAATTACAATTATTATATAGATTTTGATTATTATCAGAAACTGTAATGGTGGGGAGGGGCTAACTGAATATTTTTTCGTTCACTGCGGTTCAATCAAATGATGGCTTTAATTTAATTCTAATATTAGTTATGGAGAGCTTTGTCAAAACCTGTCTATAAGCCACCAATGTAGTATGTGTATGTGTTCAATTTTGATTTTGAGCATCTAATATATATACTCAGTGACATATAAACTGCACCATCTAGAAGGGGTGGGAATTTTTGGACCAAATTTGGCAGAAACATTTGACTAGTCTAAGGTAACAATTGATTAAAATTTGATAAAGAAAACACTTCATCTTTTTTATTTTTCTTTAATAATGTGTTGGTCCGCCCATATTTCTGATACACTCATTGACCCGCCTTGGCATTGATTCCAGCAGGTGATCAATGTCTTCTTGGGGTATGGTATCCCAAGCAGTCTGTACTTCATGCCGTAGAGCTTCTATTGTCAACGGTGGGTTCGGTAGATTCCTCAATCTTCTACCCATCATGTCCCACACGTGCTCAATGGGCGACAAATCGGGAGATCTTGACGGCCAAGGCAAAAGATTAACATTGGCCTCTTCAAAGAAATCAAGAGAAACCCTTGCTACGTGAGATCGTGCATTATCTTGCAGGAAAAGTGGGTCTTCCAGCCCTCGAAGATATGGAAGAACATGTGGTTCTACCACTTCGTCAATGTAGCGTCGGGCGGTCATAGTGCCCCGAATGAAGAGCAAGGGTGACCTACTGCCGTAAGCAATAGCACCCCACACCATCAACCCCACAGTTCGGTGAACATGCCTCGTAATCGAAAAATCAAGATTGCGCATTTCTCCACGTCTTCGTCTAACAGTCATCCGACCATCATGCATTCCTAAACAAAATCGCGATTCGTCACTAAAGACAACTCGATGGCACTTCAAGTTTCATTGAAGTCTTTCCGTGCACCAGGCCAAACGTTCCTAGCGATGTTGAGCAGTGAGGGGTAGCACAAGATGTGGGCGGTAAGACAGCAAGCCAAAGGTTCTTATTCGACGATAAACTGTGCGCAAGTCTATCGGACGACCTTGTTCACCTAACCATTGATCAGCTATTGATCTAGTTGTAGAGAATCGGTCTCTCAAGGCCATTAGTCTTAAGCGGCGATCTTGACGTTCATTGGTTCGTCTTTGAGCCCCAGTGCCTCTTCTCCGACGTTCAACCTCATGTTCAGACCACGCTTGATAAACACGCATTATTGTTGAGTGGTGCTGTCCCAAACGGTTGCCGATTTCTCTAAACGAAAAACCTGCTTAACCAACAATCCGCCCTCGGTCAAAGTCACTCAACTGCTGGTAAACTTGAGGTCTCCTTCCTCTAGGCATCATTAAACACTTGAAACACTTTAAACTAAAGAACGGGATCCGAAAAAGTGGAACAAATTTAAAAAATGACTCGATAATTGCTTGTCTATCACCACCTCTAAAAAATGACACAAACCTCAAAAATTCCATGACTACTTGATGATTGTTTTTCAAATTTTAATCAACTATTTCCCTGGATTAGTCCACTATTCCTGCCAAATTTGGTCCAAAAATTCCCACTCCTTCTAGGTGGTGCAGTTTATATGTCACAGAGTATATTAGCCATGTGTGTGGGTTTGTGTTACATTTACAATTTTTATAAATAATGGTAACAATTAAAAATGAGCGAAAATAGTCCTTATCAATATACCAAAAAAAAAATAAAAATGTTGAACAAACGAACGTACCAATTTACCATGTACAAGTGCGTTTTTAATATACTATGATGTTAATTTAAATATTTAAGATATTGTGACATAAGCTTTAAATAAATTTAAAAGATTTTACACAAAGATGAGCTTTATCCCGCGATTAAACAATTACACGGGTTTTGCATCGGTTAATAGTTTCTAAATCCTATAAAATACATTCTTAACTAACTTTCGAAACAACCAACAAGCAAATACGTTCAAACAATGGAAATATATCTACTGATAATTCAAAGATATGTAATCAAAATAATAGGAAGTAAATTATAACGTGAGGTACCCTGAGAAATTGCAAAAACATGAAAATCAAACTGCTTAGATACAGCAATTTTAACAAACGGGTTCCATTTACTGTTGCTTTAACATTTTCACAGCTAAATATGATCCTGGCAAAAACAATATCCCGCTATTTTATCTATATCTAGAATTCCTTTCGGTATACAGCATTGGCAGGCCGTTGCTGTAAAAACGTTGTAAATCGATCGATGCAGCGCGTTTGATAATCGCTTCCTATGTCGAATCAAAAGAACACGCAGGGAAAAGGTATTATACGGTTTGTTCTCATTATACGTCTGTATCTGTAAATGGAATGCATGCGAACTCATAAATAATTCTTATTGCGTAAAATGCTAGGGAATGTTTTCGGTATGCAAATAAAAGTTAAAAAAAAATACAGTACATTACGTCTTGAATTTTAGTATTCGATATATGTTTAACATAAGATTATGTTGTTGAAAAATATTGTCAAAAAATAAATTCATAACTACAGACACAAATGATACAGACATTTGTAAAATATGGAAAAGAAGATCTGATTGTTAGTAAAATTAAATTGACTTAATTAACCAATTAGTAATAAGTTATCACCTTAGTGGAATTAAAAATATTTTAAAGAAATTGTTTTATTCAGTTTTAATATGAGCTTTGAAAGGACAAATAAAAATAAATACCTGAGGTTAGGTATTAACTAATAAACGGTGTAATGATTGGAACCCAATAAGCTATAACAAAGTGAAATTTCCTAGTTTTATTGTAAACATCGACAGCTGGGTCGATTAATTCCTATTTCAGACTGTTAATAGTAAAGTGTACTTAGTTTGTGATTTCGATGCGTTTGTTTTTTAGATTTTTTCGCGAAAATATGCGTAAATTTGCTTGGTAAGGGAACGCATGTCTCATTGTATCCCTAATGAATAAAATCAAAGCCTATAAATTTAGTCAAAAAAAAAATTATGTTCAAATTATAACAGGTGACAACAAAGTATAAACGAAAATACGCACCTGAATCGGACTAAATGAACGCGAAAAATAATAATATTTTTTATTTGCATTAAATCGCTCCACTTTATTTCAAATTTATATCAAATCATCATTTTTCTTATCGACACAATTCGCACTTTTTATTCTGTGGTTAAAAATAAAATTAGAAGTTGATTCTAATTATATTAAATATCAATATTGTCCTTGAGAATGGAAACATGACAATGTATGGATTTAAGAACACAAATACAAATAAAGTAAACCCATCGTATCATTATTGTCTTTTTTCGGGATTTGTTAAATATTCTTCACAATATGATTAGCTTCCCTACAAATGTAAAAGAATTTATTCGGCAAATAAACGGAAAAGACATCAAAAGATCCCATATCTAGCAACAGAAGATGAGAATGCTTGACGTCATCCATTCTAAATAAACAATCCCCAAAATACGAAGTAGTATAGCAGGTAGAAAATTTCGAGCCATGAGTCTTTTATGAATGCATTTTGCGAAGCATGCTAAAGGCATCTAGACACGATTCCCAGTTTCCCATGATCGGACTTTGTTTACAATTTTAAACCCATTATCGGCATCGATAAATAAAAGCTAGAAAGCAAAAATGTTTAAGCGACCCACACAGACTGAGATTTTCCTGTACATACCATATTTGTACATGTAGCTGTAAAAACAACTTTTATTATGGACAAATTTATATTGTAAACATAATTATAGTACGTAAATTAAATTTGACGGGAAATTATTTGAAAATGCAAACATTCGCCACTATATAATTTTATTAATGCAAAGAATATTTCCTAGACGTTTACGCTTAAGGTAACTCTATGATAATTTAAATATAAAAATGCAGATTTAAATATGCATGTTGAAATGCACGAATTGGTTGATGTTTTTTTTTTTGATTGTGAAAAAGAAACGTTAAATTCATACCACATAGAAAAGTACACATTTTCGATAAAGAATACCAACAAATTATATTTAGCAAAAGAAATTCAAGAATTTTGAATTGGTCAGAGCAGATGAAAGGTTCCAAGTAGTGTCTCTCTGTTACCAATGAATTATATATACAGGATGCTGCATAGGCGGACGCAACATAGGAAATTTCACGTTAATTCTGAGGCATTCCAATATTGGCTCCCTAATAATTTTACACGAAAATTCCAATTTTTTTTAACATCATGGTCCAGTTGGCGCAAATATGACATTTTTGCTAGGATCAGTAAAAATGATTTGCATTTCCGTTTATGTGGATGTGAGTAGCGTTTATGTTAGATTTTTACTTATATTTTAAAGCAATTTCACTCTTTTTTGTAAAGCATTAGATCTTGCGTGGAAATGTCGGTTTTTTGCTCATTTAGATAATTTTTTCAATTTTTTTATAAACAGGAAAAAGTTTTATTTTAGAATAGTTTTATTAAAGGAAGCTCAAATTAACATTGAACTTCTATCAACAAAATAAAAAGTTCAAAAGTGGATGGCAGTTCTGCTTTTTCGCTTATGTGACGATGAGTCCTTAGGAATGATGCACCATATGTAGTCACCCTTCATATTACCAATCACACCTGCCCTGATAGCGTTTTTCCATCGTTGCTATGTCCTGATGGAATCTTTCACCATGCTCTTCACTGATGTTAACCATATTTTCGCTGAAGAAACTTAAGTGAGAATGTAGAAAGAGTAACTTTAGCGACATTCGGCAACCAATTTTTTTATAACATTCCAAAAGTTTTCCAACAATAACTTTGTACTGTGGAGACTTTTTATTTCCAAGGAAGTTATCTCCTATTCCCCTAAAAGATTTCCAAGCATTTCTCTCAATTGACTTCATTTTTTGCTCAAATTCTTCACATCTTGCGAACACCTGGTCCAATAAAAACTCCACCTAGCATTTTAGCTTTTGGCAGTTTTGGAAACAAGACGAACAAATATTTGAATGACTCTCCATATTTATTGAGTGCTCTTACGAACTGTTTGACCAACCCGAGTTTAATATGAAGCGGCGACATTAAAACTTTTTCTGATCTTACTAATGACGGATGTTTAATTTTCTCTACAACGTGTAAACTGTGTTCTAATAGATCAATCTTTTCTGGTGTAGTGTTCGGCGGTAGCACGACTGTCCCATAAACACAGGGAACAGGAATTTTTGGTGTAACCACCCTGAAGACCTTTTGAAAGAACAATCATTTTAAAATCCGCACTTGCCATTCATGTTTTTGAACTGAAATTTTTCCAAAAGGAAGTTTAGATTTTCGTAATCTTTCAAATGGACCGAATGACCAGCGGGTATTGACGGATACATATTTCCATTATGAGCTGTCTATAAAAAGTCGCCAAAGATATTCAATGTTAATCTCTTCAAATAGCTTGTTCATTATTCCAGAAACACAAACCCTTTTCCAGAGAAAAATATGTGGTGTTATAACTCGGCAACGGGAGTCTAAAGGATTCCATTCCTTCAATCTGGATGTCAAAATTTCTGCATTTGCGTTAGATCAAAATCTCTGATCACCCATTTCTTGTTAACTGGGAAAATGAGGCTCTTTGGTTTCATCTTTTAAAAATAACACATCCGATTCCTCCGAGTGAACATTATCGTTGAAATTTTGGTAGTCAGATTCTTCAGTTACAGATGAAGGTATCGTGGGCAGAGTGAGAAACTGGTGCACTACTTGACTCAAGATCGGGATATATAAAATCGTGTCGGTTTTTTGATCCTTTAAAGCTGGTGAGATTTACCAAACAAAAGTAGCAGTCTGTTGCATGATTTTTTCAACTTCTGTACATTCGTGAAATTGCAAAGGGGATGGCTCTGCGTTCCCCTCTATACCACGCTTCCAACGTTGATCGGCATGATCTACACAACACGTGCGGAGCCCAACGTTTATGTTGGTTTCCAATACGTACGCCTGAGTGGCTTTTGTACCGGCTTGATTTTTTTGTTTAGCTTGCTTTGGACCAATATATAAACCGCACACATAGCAAAACCAGTCAGCAGGATGAGCACAATTCCAAAAAACAAATGAAATTTAAAAATTCAAATTTAACCTTCACATTGTTAAAGAATTTGTGAACTGAGCCTAGGAAAAATATCAATTGGACCATCATATAATGTCCATTAAAAACAAATGGAATTGTGAATTAGGGAAGCCAATGTTTGAATGCCTTGAAATTGAAACATGGGATTTCCTATGTTGCGTCCGCCGATGCTTTCAGTTGTTTTCACCATGTTTGGCTCCCATTTTATTAGTTTGATATTTCGTTTTCATGTGCATTCACCGCACATTCTTTGCGTTGATTTTGTTTGCGTTTTTATTTATTATTTCGATTTATTTTGCTTTAATGTTATCTTTATTTATCACCTTTTGTTGACTTCATTTTCGTTTCCAATCTATGTTTTCAATTGGTTTTTTGTTTCATTTTATCGTTCATTTTTGATTGATTCAAATGTCGTTTCTTAGTTTTATTTTCATTGGTGTTCTTTTTTGTTTTATTATTTTTTGCTTGCATATTTCGTTTGGTTTTCATTAATTAAATCGAACAAAACATGAGCTTTAGCACATTGGTCTATATGTAACGGTTTGAAAATAGCAATCGACCCAGCCTTCGTAAATAAAATTATTGGCATGTTATACATGATTAACAACAATTTGGTGATTAACTAGTCACGAACCTACATTGATTTTATATATTCCGAAGATATCACTTAAGACTTGCAATTTGAAAAAATATATAATTAAGAAATGTTTGTAAGCATAATACATAAAAGGTTACTAACGTTTAATCTTAAGGATCAATGAACGTTTACATAAACTTTAATTTAAAACAAATGAACACGTAATTCATATTTTTATATTTAGTTTAAAAATCAAAAAAAGGTTGTGTGCCTCCTGTGAGGTTTGAACTCACGACCCCTGGTTTACGAGACCAGTGCTCTACCACTGAGCTAAGGAGGCTACATATAATTGTATTGGCATATGACGTAATTATAGTACCCATCATAAAGTATATAAATCGTATGTTATTTAAATTTTTTATGATTTTTCGAGTACATTTTGTGTAAGTAAAAAATATAATGACTTACTAGAATTAATATAAGTTATTAGCGTAGCAACCTTTGGACGAACTATTACCTCGTACATGCTTGATCTGAATGGGATTGACCACTACTCTTTGTTGATGGCTTGAAAAGAAAAACTGGATAAATGTGTACCCGCGAAAGACTTGGTCGTATGTTTTGTTGGATATGCAATTGAATAACCCATTAAAGAAATCAAAGACGAAGAATAACTGTAAGAGTAGCTGTTTATTAAATTAGTTGCAAAATGAAGAGATTTTTCTCACGAGACTTGAACCATGTTATGGACACGTCGACGAGTGATAAAAAGCAGATTTTACAACGTGATTTTTTCTAAGATAAAAAGTGAAAATAACGAATAATTCACGTTGTTTGTTACGTTTGTATATTGCAAAATATAACAGAAGTACGTTTTAAAAGTAAGTCTAAATCTACAGCTTGTAATGATTTATTGATTGAATTTTCTGATCAGACACCATGTTCTATCGAAGTAAGCTAACGGCATATCGTTGAGTTATTGGTGGTTTAAGTGAGTCAAAAATCATTTGCTCAACAAGGGGTAGTTCGTCAAATTGATGTCACTGCCTTATTTGTCTATATCAACCAAAGTCAACGAATGATGCCAGTAATTACTAATTATCTTTTGCAGATGCCACGAAAAAGACCAACTTCATGCTTCTAAACATGTAGCTGATGGAAAGTGTTCAGAATGTCAAGTCCATCTCCAGATATACAAAAGAGCACCGATCACGCTTACCAACCGAGCGAATCCAGCGACCACGCACTCCTCTCCCATGCCCACACTTGCCCGTGCACCGCCGACAAGACAAACGTAGACACTCCTAAGACTGAAACCACGCACGCGCACTGTTTGCCGTCAAGTCACCACCACAACGTAATTAACTTAACGCACGTTCCGCCGACCACCACCAACCACATACACCCCATAAACCAAGCGGTGCACGTCCACGTGCACGCGTCTCCTAAATCCGGACATGCGTCGAAATTACTCCCGCCGAAGTGCAACTGTCACGCGCAAGAAAACGTCGATGGCGCTGTCGAAATACACGAACCAATTATTGTCCAAAGTAGGAAGCTGGAAGCGGACGATAGGATTGAAGTTTCACCGTTACCACCCGCCTTACCGCCTAGACCGCCGCCAAGGCCGCGGTACGAAGGACACGGGACGTTAAACTCTAGGTCACCACAAAGAGATTGTAAGTAATAGTCGTATATTAAATGTTAAAAATATTTTATAACGTGTGGCCTGTGTTCCTTTATCAGAACTTTAATCCAATGGAATGCATATGATTAAATTAGATACAAATCATTGGGCAACGGAATTAATGATTTGTACAATTTAATTTAATACTGGCCAAAGTAATGAAGCGGTGTTCTTGCAATTATTATTAATACATTTAAATGGGTCAAATAGTATAAATTCCGCTATAAACGTGGAGGTATATTATCAAAATACACGGAGCATCCGCACGAAGATTCATTATGCATAATTAGTATCTTGAACTCAAATTGTGACATTATTGTTTCTTTTAATATTTGGCTTAATGGAACTGTATTACATTTTGAAATTGTTGTTGCCACTTTTTGTGTTTCTCGATCAGACAGGAAATTTGATCTGGTCAACTTTTATTATTAATTAAACATGAGATAATTAATATATCTCATTTTGAAGATATTGTTCCTCTGGTTGATATCGTAGTGTGTAAATGTACTATCTCGGCATTTACCGTTGGTGGCTACATTCCTCTTAGTTTTAACGCTAACGCTCTTGAAGCATTTTTTGAAGAAAGGGGGGTAACAGGGATAATTATTTTTTCAGCCAAGCTTAACTGAAAACAATTTAATAAGATTTATTATAATCAGGGAAAACTACCTGATTTTGACGTTTCAAATGCTAGTTCAGAATTACTTGACGAGCATGAACGTTTGCCAATTCTACCTGAAGATGAATATCACCCAGCGCTCTCAATAATGCTAAACGTTCCAGCTGCATGCAGACCAATACCATTTCCATCAAATGACAACAATTTTTACAAATCTAACAAGTTACTTAGTATAATGAAGTGTATGATGCTGACTGGTCTGTCTAACATTTGCAGCGACGTTGAAGACTATGCTAAGGTTTTTTTATGAGCTATTGTACAATATATTTGATAACTTTGTCCTTCGATATAATACGCCAAGCAATAGCTCTTTCCTACCGTGAGTCACGGAGGATATATATAGTACAACGTTAAGATGAAAAAATACTATCATGGTAAATGGAAATCTATAGGATGGATGTGTTATTATCGTGAACATAATGAATTACATACATGTAACAGACTTACTAACAACCAACTTTATTATGCATACAGACACGCAAGCTCAAAAGTTAAAGCTGACTCACGGATTTATGGGCAGTACATACACCTTGAGGAAGGTACTTCTCGCATCCCATCAATACATAGTAACAACGTATATTACGAGGAACCTAACGATATTGAATTTGCGAATGTGTTCTCCGGTGTCTATACAACTGCTGGTTCTGATATCAAGGGACTTCTATGAACTCTGCCTTATCTCATTATTTGATCTTCGTAGTATTACTGAGGACGATATTTTAAGCAGCATTGGCACACTTAAATCAGTTGAACAGCGGGCCATAATGAAATCCCTTCGTTTCTAATAATAATGTGGCGCTTGAAGCTAATTCTTTTCCGGGCAAATGGAAGAAGGCTAGAATAAATCCTGCTTTCAAGAAGGGAGATCGTTCTGACATTGACATGGGTATGAGGGGACGTTCGATAGTAACAAATTGAATATGTGTTGCTCAGGACATATGCATTGAAGATCGTAAGCAACTGGATATTATATATATATATATATATATATATATATATATAGATTTTTCATGGGCATTGCATACGATTGATCATTACATATTATTAGACAAATTTGACCAATTTGGATTTAATCCTAACCTAATATCATCCAAGACGTCATACTTATGAAATAGGATCAACTGCCTAAGTTATAATGGTTTTGAGTCAAGAGTTCATAGCTTCGTCTGGTGTACTACATAGATCTAATTTGGGGCCGCTACCTTTCTTATTATTTATTAATTACCTGTTCGATTGTCTATCCTGCTCAGCACTGGCCTTTGCCGACGTCAAAGCAAGCAAGTATATGGTCGGATTAACAGCATTACATCTACAAAGTGATAGAGTGTTTCGGTGGTGCTAAGGGAACAAACGTCAAATCATGTCAAGTGTTGTGTTGTGAGATTTTCAATGAAGAAAGTAGTCTATACTTTTGACTATAACATAAATATGTAATTGATATGTAAATCCCTAGTTAGAGATATGCGCGTTTTATGTGATAGCCAATTATAGTTTATAGACCAAGTAATGCATGCACGAGAGTCAGCAATTAGTGCTCTTAGATTTGTTACGCGGAACTCTAAATCAAAAATTCTTTAATTTTTAATATTTCATACTGCGAATAAACTACAATATTTAAATGAAGGGGAATCTGAATTAGTTTCTGGATTTAACGTTGAATATCGAAGAAGAGGATTTGCCTTAATTTTTTTAAAACATTTTGCGGAACTAGATGCCATTAAGTCTCTCTATTTCAGTCTGTTGAGTAACAAGCGATATGCTTCTACTGTCTGGAGCCCAATTTATGTTTATCAGAAACTCCAACCTGAACGAGTTCAGCGACGTTTTCTAAAATACTACCGAGACTATTCGTATCATCTAGAAGCATTGCGATTCTCTTGATTCCCAGTTGCAGGACTAATGCCAGGTCGAGAAGTCCCGTCTTCTAGATTAGTAGGAGTTTCTATTTTATATTATATTTTATGTACACTTTTGTTGTGCCTTTTTTGGTGGATACTATTGTGCCCAAATGAAGTTTATTATTATTATTTATTATTAAATTTTTCATCCGCCGCCTGCAGTCATCTCGTAGTAGAGACTTCTTTCTTGTAGCGTGGAACATTGGTCTTTCTTTCCTACTCCAATTTCGTACCGACAAATGTTTCTTCTTATGTCAGTACTAATATTTAATATTTATTTAATTGTTAAACGTTTTGGCGTTAAGATTTTAGTCGTCTCCTTACATGCTTTTACTATTGGCACCAATTAATTCATTTGTATTGCACATATCTATTATTCCGTTGCCGTTGATATTTCTTATTTCTTCCCACACCGTTAGTTATTTCCAATATTATCAGTTCCTGTGGGTGTCCAAAGATTTGTTCTATATTGTATGAAAGTTTTCCGAGCAACTCAAAGGCGTTTTAGGTACTTCATTCTCAATTTACATCAACTTGGAATATTGCGGTTGATATGCTTCACGTCGTCAACCTTTGCCCATTCCACAAGTAAATATTAACATTGACCACCGTGCAACCATGGCCGTCTATGGAAGACGTAGCTCCCACTCACAAAATGGTAATTAGTAAATGTCGTACAAATACTCATACAATGCACGCCGATCTAGAATAACTTAAAGCAATAATGTTAATCTGGTGTCTTATTCGCACCGCATCACGTAAAACAATAGTAACGACCGTGAGAGTGTGAACGATGAAACGTATAAATTATACTCCTGATGTTTATTGTGATTACGAACATTAGCCGAAGGTGCAAAATAGATTAAAATTTTTCCGCATGTTCATTTTTATGAAATATTATATACACGGAACTGCATAAAGCATAGGTTCAACGTTTTTAGTGCCGACAAGAACGATAATAAATTGCATCGTAAAGGTCGAGAACAGTTAATGGAAATATTCTAATGATTGTTTCTGAAACTTTGATTGTGGTTTTGGCGTCCGTTTTCGCATAATTTTAAGTTTGCTTATGAAGTTTTCACAAAGGGATTATTTTGTATTAATTAATTTAATTGTATTCAATAATAGGTGGTAAATGGAGTAGCTCATTACATAAGACGTTTATAGATAGACGATTAGAAGTGTTTGGATACTCGCACTATAAATCCCAGTCACTTGGACGATACCATGCATAAATTGACAATATGTTGAGCAAAAATGTGTTGGGAATCAAACGTCACTCTCAGGTTCTTCACAAAATCCGTAGCCATTATTCCCTGACCTACCACATTGTAGAAAGTGCGTAAGACATACGTGTGTGCGTTAGAGAGCAACATTTATCTCAATCCAGTTTCAGCTGATATTTGGCACACCAACGGACAATAATGTTAATGTTATAATGCAAGGATTTTGCCGGGGTAATATTAGAGATAGATTAGCAGTAGTTTTAATTCATCGGCAAAAGCAAGTACTAAGCAGGGAAACGAGAAGATCATCGATGAATAAAACGAATAGTAATAGCTTCAGATGTTGGGACGAAATCGAATGAAGAAAATCCATTATAGAAAATATAGTTTGTTCTAACTGTCAGATAGGAACTCATAAGACTCAACAATGAGGGCCCGACCCCAAACGAATATTCAGCTTAGTTAAAAATCTATTATGATTCAACGTGTCAAATGCACTGCAAAAATCTGTGGACACTACGTCAATCTGACCAAGACTATAAACCTGTTTCAGAATGGGAATAATTATGCTAATTGTATTCAGGAAAAACAAATAACCAACCTCTCTATATTTCTGTGACATCGTAAAATGGAGGAAATATTTTATCTACAAAATATAATAATATCATAATGACTTTCAGATGTATTGTAGAAGAATAAATGTATTAGCTTGAATGAATTGCATAGTGAGCAATTGATAATAACCCAAAAGCTTTGTATACCTTTCTGGAGTTCTAAATATTTGTTTTTCAATTAATTCTTTCCTTTATATATTTTATATATCATTAATGTCCCCATGTCCTTTTAAAATATATTACACCACTATTAGTTTTGAATGCTGCTGTCAACTCAAAAAAATTCCCTATATAAATCAAGCCATGTACTACTACCACCTACACCTTTATCTTTGATGTTATACTTGTTCTCCTTCATGCTTATGAATATATCCTGTTCTCCATCGTTATTTTGTAGTTAATTTTACATTCCAAAGACTTCTTTTGACTTTTGATTGATTTTATATTTCCAACCTACTATAATTTGCAGTTACTGGTGAGCAACTCTACGTCATCATCTGTACCTATAATTACGGTTTCTGCTAGTCTTGTGTTTCTCGTCATATTCTACGTACAATAAAGTGATAAAAAATATGTTGTTAAAGTTATATTGTCGCAAAAATGTGTGTCCAAGACGATCATCAAAATGAGACGATATAATTTTCTGCTTCTGAGAAATTTTATTGTTTTACAACTCTACTTGGAAACTATGCTAATCGATACAGAAATATCACACACATGGAAACCAGACCACTCTACCCATTAATATTTATCTAGGGACAGGCCAATCATTTTCAATATGGTCGTAGTGTATAACATATAACATAAAAGGAATGCATGTCTGTTCTTATTTATCCCATCCGTTCGTCGACGGACTCTATTGGAATATTCTTGATCGAAATTATTTTTAGGTTTGGGCATTTTACTTAAAACCTTTCCGTTCCAAAGTGTGACAATTTTTAGCGGGTGTTGCGTTTGTAAAACTTGTTGACTGTTTCCTTTTGTTGAAAATGTGTTAGTTCATAGAAGTGCAGTATTACCACTATTCCGATATACGTCATATTCGTCTAATCCACCATATGTGTCCAAATTATTATTTGAATAGAGAAATATCCAAATTCACAAAATGAAGCAAGTTTGAAAGTCATGTCGTAAATGTGGGCTTCAGATATAGCATATAAGCCCGAAACATTGTTGGCCAATCATTTGAATCTGTAAAATTCTCCACAGTTAATGTACGGAACCCATAATTACCATGGCTCAAAAAAAGCTCTTCATAACTTTTTGGTTGTAAAATTGAAGAAATGTTGCTTTTTTGTAGACTTCATTCTTTGTCGGTGTAGCTCTCGGCACATTGTTCTGTTGAAAGTGTGGGGAATTCAAATTCTGGCAAGCTTCAACTAAATTATATTATGTCATTTAGGTCTAGGACCGAGGATTGTATCATAAATTGATTTTGTGAAAACTGAGAAGTTTTGGAAACTCAGTTACACATTTGCTGAAATTGCAATTCAGAATCAACAACACTCAACAGCCCCATTTTCCACTTGAATACTTATCATGATAACTCACCCCTGGCTGGTTCGGAGTGATATGTTTTTAACTGAAACGCATTTATTGACATATTAACTTTCTAACAATTCGTTCTATGTTTTCTCTTTAACATCTCCCTTTGACTCGCCCCTTTCTTCTTCCATCTCCTGCTACCTCCCCCTTCTCTTTTCAGTATTATTTTCATACATTCCTTCTTCATTCCTTTTAATTTCCCTAAAATTTCTAGCCCATCTCCGTCTCTCCATTATTTTCCTTCTTTCTTTTCGTTTTCTTCCAAGCTTATTTCTTCACAATCCCCCAACTAATATTACCTTTCGTCTCAAACTTTTCCACAGAACTCGCACCTCTTCCATTCTCTTCTAATATTCAAATATTTGTTGGCCTTCTCTTCACATATGAACCTTGCTAACATTTTTTCTTCTTATGCCGACATCACTTCCAATAAGTATTTTGGTTTCCTACGGTCTGCTTTATTTTTTTTTTTTCGTATTTTACGTTGTACATATTTCCGATGTTACTTTCCCTGCGCATCTACCTGTTTCCACCTCTCTACTATCTCCCTGCCCCCCTACTTCTCCTATTTTCCGCGCCTCTTCCATACGATAACCATACCTTTTCACATATTTTTATCATACTTTCTTCCCATTTTGGAAATGTTCCAATGCAATATCTAACCGTTCTTGTCCACACCCCTACTCCTATCCTTATTTGACTTGTCTAGGTTGAGTGCCCTTTTTAGCTGTCCTTGGTGAATCCTTTCTATCATTTTCTGTTCTTGTGAAAAGTTTTCGATTATTATTACGCATTTTTTTTTAATTCACAGCATACTTATTTTAAAGAAAAACGGCTGAATTTATAGTTGTTGTATCAAAGATTCCTTACAAGAAGGAAGTTTTAGATTTTTAAACTTTGAGTGACATTATTATTATTTAGGCTGTTATGTTTCGTCCACTTTGCTTCCTGAATTTTTATATTGAATATTGATCGCAATAGTTTTTGATTTGCATTGTTTTCCTTAATTTCATTTTGAAATCGGATTTGCTTCTTTATTCGGTTGTATTTTATTTGGGTTCTATCGGGCTGAGCTTGATCAGGTAATTATGAGCACCAAATATTGAAATAAATATTGTCCTCGACGATTAGATTTTTGTTGTTGGGTGCCTCTTATTTACGTATAAAATTAAATTGACGAATTAAGAACCTGGATGTGGTACATCAATTTAAATGGACATTATTTGAAATATTAATTTGATTTCATTTAACTTTTGAAACTCAATAATTATGATTTGATATTAAATTGTATTCATTTAACTTGGTGGTAGTTAATCTTAGATGAAGAAAATTAGAGAACGTTTTCATTATTTTTTTAAATATAATGTAGTAACTTAACATTTTTTGATCGATAAGCAAAAATTAAATCTTTTAACTATTTTCAAATAGACTTGCTATACGTTTTTGGCAAAGAATTAATCCTGGATTAATATTAATCACGAATCCGGTGTCATTCGCGTGCGTTTAGGGGACGCCGCTGCAGTGGGGGAAATATTGACTATTAGAGAGAAAGACGACGTCGTTGCCATGACGACGTCCGAAATCCAGGATTGTACTAAAAGAAATAACTCGAGTGCGTTTTTTGAAACGTCCTAAGCGGATGCTGCAGTTTCTACATTGGATCCATTGTACACATATTTTCGCGAGTGTCAATTGCGTCGAAGAAACGCCACCGTGTGCGTCGAAGTGTCGCGTTAGGTGAATTTTCGCGATACGTCCCTTGAGATGAAATTACCATTTTCTCGCAGTTAAAGTCGAAACATAAAGTATAGTGTGCCGGCGTATGCCATTGGCATTGTTTTGTCGGGAATGTTTAAGTTAAGTGCTGGATATTAATGAATTTGTGATGTTATTTACGTTTAAAATAAAATTAAAATAAAAGTTATCGGTAAACAAGTAGTGTACTAGATTTTTAGATTTAATTAAAGCAGGGTGGCTACATATTAAAATATTGTACAATAGCTCGTTACATATTATTATGCTTATATCATTTGGAAGCATAAAAATATCAATATACGTTATTTTACTGATACGATTAACGTACGTTAATTTAGATTTTCATTTAATTCAATTTATTTCTTTGTAGTTGCAATACTTTTTTTTATGCCATTTTGGGTTACATCCAATCCACCAGTATTTTTTTCAATATAACAATATATTTGTGAAAAATTATCAATCGATAACGACTTGTTTGTTATATTCAAAACCATTTTAATTAATAATTTTGTACTATCGTTTTAACTGTTTTGTCATCGTTTTATTTGTATTCTGAGAACAGTATTAATTCCTTAAACATCTTATTTTTCTCACAGAATTCATTTATTCACCACTAGTAATAAATCAATGGCTTCTATCAGTATTCATCTTCCTCGCCATCCTTGTTATTTCTACCAAGGACGAAACGTTAAAATAAGAACCTTTACATGTTTGTTCAGTGTCACTAATTGTACGACAACGGGCGCATTATTTTTCAAAGCGCGTTGCAGTTTGGAGAAAAATATATTATTATTTTATATGAATAATAATAATAATAAGTGTTTGTACTGATTTTCCAAAAAGAATCGATACGATATTTACTTCAATGAAATGAAACGAACTTACCCTTACCACACACAGTTTTATTATCTTAGTGTATAATAAAATACTGTGTGATAAGGGTAAGTTTGTTTCATTTTATTTACCAACCACAGTCTCGTATTGACTATTATGTATTTATTTCACTTAGAGTATTTAAGTATGCTCTCGAGTGTATATAGTTTTGCAGAAAAAATTTACTGCAGACAAATCAGTGCAGGCCAATTATGATCACCTATTTGTGATATTAATTGAGTACGACGCATTTATCATAGTTATTATTTCATGAATTCATGAATCCGTTCTTGCTAATATAAAATCCACTAATATGGTTCATAATAGCTACACACACACAGTATAGGTAATTCCAACTTGCGAGGTTAATGTCGCATGGATTCATTGTGATTATCATCTGATGTGCTTCTCACTTGTAAAATGATTTCCTCTGTCGTGGCTAGTTTTAATCTTTCTAGTGGTTTGATATTTTGCAGATTATTTCCAGATTCGTCCTAGAATATTTTATCTACAATTGTCTATTGTGTTTTACTGATGGAGCAGCATTGCTGTCTAATTGTACACAGAAAGTGCATCTGCTTAATGAAATCATACTAATATAATTATTTTATATCTATATATTTCTTAATTTTTATGAATAGTAAATTTATGTAATCAACACACACGTATATGTTCACTCGCAGCAAGTAACGTGGCGCATCTAGCAGCTTAATTGACTTGACTTCGTATTATGTATCGCACTTATATAATAATATTGTAATATAATTACAATTATATGGATATAATCACAGCCCACTGTCACTTAAAAAAATTGATATTCATTGGGTCCTGGGATCACTTCAGGCTCTACAATCTCGCCAATGTACCATCGAGCTGCACTTTTGCAGGACGTCATGCTCCCAAATCAGCCTATTGCGGGCGTCAATTCCTTTCCCGTGCAGTTTTTGTCCGATTTTTTCGGGCTTGCTATGACAGAGAACAATAATCACCTGCCCTAGTTTTCCTGTGCTTACCTGTACCTGCTCGTTATAGTACCTGTTTCTTGATATCGTTTGCAAAGCTTCCACACAGTTCCCAATATAACCCCAAGCTGTTTGGCAATATAACGTTATGAATATCCTTCTTCAAGTAAAGTAACAGTCCCTTTTTTGATAGAAAATGAACCTTATCACATTGACACACAAATAACTATTTTAGTGTGTGTAAGTATTAATCCAGCTAATCCAGCTTTTTTGAGTGTTATGAAAGTGTGTGAGAGAGATACGTTTACGTTACGGATGAGAAAAAATCGAAATAGGTTGTATTGACATATTAATGTAATACAACCTATTTTATATATAACATAATTATAAATATAAATTAACATATATGATTTTTAAAAAAGCAAGGCAAGACATTATAAACATAAACAAATAACATCGTATATTTTTACTTGAAAGTTTCAGATTAAGGGAACATTAAATTAAATTGCAACTATTACTTGCGTTATTAAACCGAAACAGATAATCATGGTTCGGAATTTTTATAAAATTTTGAGGTTGTTTTAGTTAATAGTTATGTTACTTACACATTTAAATCCTTTTTGACACAAATTTAGCCTCCCTCCTGAATCGATATAAATTCCAGACTGCACCAAAGTTTATGTAGCGAATCTATCATTATCATTGGTTGAAATTGGCAAATGTTAGGCTATTATAATCTTACCGTATGATTATTTAATTGCAAGTGTTACTGTTAAGGTTAAGAAAACGTTACATATGTCACCTGTTCAATGCGTTTGCCAGATGTCTTTAAGACGTGGTGAAAGAATAACTAAATAAACGAAGCAAACTCTGTTTCATTGTACGCGATATTTTTTGTAAATGAATTATATGGTACGCTGTCAACGAAGATTACGTAAATATTCAGAAATACCTTTTATATCACTCCTAGAATTTGTAACAGCACATACATTAAGAATAACGATAAAATGTGACAATATGATTGGAGATCTCACCGTGACAAGTTGTTTAGCCGCATTCTAGTTTTGATATTTTAACAGTTCGATTCAATCTATTAAAATTATATTTAATATAATATATAAGATTGGCACTTAACCATCAAAGTTTAATATGTAGATATTATCAACTAAAAGTGCAGTTTTACTGATTATCATGTGCACCAACTATGAAATATAATTACATCAAAAATTATAGATCATTTAGTACGACTCGTCATTATACAATAATATACTTTGTCCACGATAGGCTAGGATAGTCATGTAAAATTTGTCATTACAACCATTTATAGTTATTTCTTTCCCAGTGCTCAGTCCCATTAAAACTTCTTCCCACATCCTTTCCATACTTTATATAAAAAATGGACTTCGTCAGTTATATTTATGAAAATATCAAAGTCAAAATCTATATATATTTCAAATATATTGTTCAGGTTTCACTGTTCGATATCATAAGTTGTTATGTAGTTTTTCTTATTTTGGGCTTCCCACCCATCGTCGTAAACTTTTCTACCGAGCAAAACCCAAAATTCTTCTATAGGGCGTGACTGAAAATTACGGGGGTCACCATTTTTTGGTACACATAGGACATTTTGTTGCATTAACCAATCTTGGGTTCTGCTCGCATAATGGCACGATGCCAGATACGGCCAGAACATATATTATCATTAATATGATACCTTTGAATAAAGTTCACTAATTTGGATAGGTTGATGTCTGCATTTACAGCTTCACCCCTAACTCGTCCAACAAAAGGTTTTGAAAAACCAGCTTCCGAAATACGGCACCACACTAGTGCCTTGTCCTGAAATTTCGCTTTTTGTTATATTACGTCATTAGGAACGTCCTCAATGTTGTCTGTACAAAATCCTTCGTTTTCTTTTATTTAAGAGTTAGATAATGTAAAATATTTTTCGTCGTATAAACTTGTCGTGGCAGTGTTGCTGAAATGTTTTAATCTTAACTGTCTGCAGCATCTTGGATTCTGTAATTGAGCAGCCTGGTATTTTGATCATTTTTGTCGCTTTCTATATTTTAAATTATTTCTGCTAATTTCCCTCGTGGCTGTCACATGGGAAATGTGAAATCTTCGGCCTAATCTTCTCGATGAAACTCCCTTTCTATTTCTTGCAAATTCAATAAAGTCCTTTCCGTCTTGGGTTGGGTTGAGTTGGGTTGGGTTGAATCTTTATACACGCTAAACCTTCCTACCGCTAAATTGCTGTCTTAGAAATATTTTTGTTTATAAAAATGCCGGCAATGTCACGTTTGGGCATTTGACCAACCAAATTGTAAATACCTTTCAGACTTTCTAACTTGTGGGACATTTTGTAAAACTTTGTACACACATATGTATTATCAAACTGCACGAGAAACTTAATAGATTGTCAATATCTAATGGTAAGTCGATTGCTTTATTTTTAATAGGAAAAGAATACAAAAAATTTCACCAAAACTTTTTTACGTACGTTGGTAGGAGTTGCTGTTCCTGTTGGGTATTCTACATGTTCAAGTTTTTTTCAAAAAATCACCGAAATTCTCTTCTGGGAAGTTTATGTTGCACCTATTATTGTCATTTAATGCCACGGTTGAATGCTTTTCATTGTGGTTCGTGATGCATTTTAAAATTAATCTCTATCTACCTTCAATTACACACTAATACCAGTAAGTATTTGAATAGTTTTTGCGATAATGTCCGCATCATTTTGGCAGCTGTGCTGGTTGCGATACTAAACTAAAATGAATGGTAGGAATGACCTAATTTGTTGGACGACATTACTGATACAGAATCAACTAGGGTTGCTTAGAAAATCCTAACGAGCTACTCTTTTTCCATGGGATCTATTATTACTTCTTTATAGCCATTAAGTAGCTGTGCCTGTATCCACATTTATCATATTATTATATATATTCTTCACTGACTGCAGGACCTCTATTTTAGCAGCTCACTAACATATTCTCGCATATAGCTATTGCGTTGCGTACTTCTTCATATATAAAATTTATCATCAAATTGGCATCTGCAGAATTGTGATCATGAAATCTGTCCAACAAGAAATTTGTCTGTGTGTGTGTCTACTATTGAAGCTAACGTTAAACTTAAGATTGTTTAAAATTGTATAACGAAGAAGACGTGATGACTTGTGGAAAAAATTGTTCATATAAAAGTTAAAGATATTGAAATTTTAAACAACTTCAATTTGAAAAATAGAGTATAAATAAATATAAGAAAGTTCAATGCGGACTGATTTCATTCCAGAAGAAAACATTAAATAATTTAGGATAGTATGTTTCAATCGTAAACGATCGAATATGTGATATTATGTATTGCCGTTATGTTTTTTGTCTTCATCTATTTCATTAAAGTTATTGTTCTTAGGGTTTACAAATAAATTTACGTATTCAATTTTATTGAAATTTAGCCAATTAGAAGACAAAGAAGTTGTTCATTTAACTTAAAGAATAATTTAAATTGCAATTTCCTTCGTTTACAATCTACTAACACATTCTAGATATCGTTATATCCGCGACGTAAAATTGAAGGTTGATTATTTAAGCTATCAACATTCCATTTGTGATACTGATATTAACTGAAATTAATACCAATAAATGGTGTAATGTAACATCAGTTGAATTAGTGACGATTCCACAAATGGAATAACTTCAAAAGTATAAATCTGTAACATAACAAGCCCACTGTGCGATTCATAAAGGGTAGAATGTTCCAAAAATGTGCATTTTCCTATAAACTTAATTACCATTTTTAACAAAAATATTGGCTAAAATTTATTGGTGTGAAATCAAATTTATAGCTAGGCCTAACTCCATTTTATAAATGTTGCTATAACAATCACGTGTGACGGATAGACCGATGCATAAAACTGCAACAACAAAGCCTCCAACTTTCTAGTCCAAACGTACTTTTTGCAAAATAGCAGCCTTTCCAACAAACCCTCCACAAATATGTCACATTTATCAATACAAAGTTATTATTATTCCATTTTCCATTCTCGCTTTCAAGTGTTGTAACACGCTGAAGTAACTACAACTTCACTATATTTCATGTATATTCATAATAAGCGTTCTTAGAATTTTGGTTGGATGTCGGCGATCACTTCGCTGCACTAAAACTATAATTATGGTGGCTTCAAACGTATAATTTGTGGTATCGAAATCATAGGTTAAATGGCAAGATTAAATTAATTAATTTGTATCTGGGGAAACATATTATTATATATTTTCCGAAAATGTAATTTCTGATGTTCGTGTCATATCGTTTCCTTTGGAATTACAATATCGTAAGTAATTTTATTTAATTGACGACATAATGCAGATTAAAAAATTATGTATGTGATTTTGGTTAATTAATTCTTTCATTTAATGAAACTTAAATGCGACTTAAAAATATAGAACATGTTTATCACAACAGCCTAGCAAATTGTATGTCAGTATCGGTGAAAATAACTAATTTAAAAATCACATGCGACTCCAAATTCTGTCGTTCAATGTATTGCCTATGATTCCAAACACTGTCCTTTTTGCGCGACATTAAGTTTAAGTTTATCAGTCCTTGTAGGTTAAGAAAGTCATAAAAAAAATTATACTTGATTGCCTATAACTCAACATCTCAACGGTTCAGTTATTAATAGTACCACCATTTTTGCAATTTAAAACTTTAACTTGAACCTTATCATTTTTACAACTTAGGAACAAACATCAGCGCACCGTTCATCAAACATGGATACTAATTACTTATTAAACTAAAACTCCTTTAAAATAATCTTAATTAAAATGCATGGGTATCCGGTTATGCAAGTTGTGCAATATCACGTCCCACATCCGATACAACCGCTGCCTCCACCTATAAACCATGGTTAGTATGACAAAAGATTTTTAATTTTCGAGGATGTAGTTTTAGACCATCTACGACTTCAAGTCTTCAGTAACCTTACATACATTTGTGTTAAATTATGAAAATTCTGAAATCACCACAGCAATAAATGCTTCCTTGTAAAAATGACGTAATTGCGCGACCTTTTAAATCAGTGACACCTTGTTGGTTTCAGCTGGATCAGGGGGGGGAGGAATCAGGAAATACGTCTTTTGGTGTTGTGCTTGCGGAAGCCTGGCGACCATATTGGGAGCTCTCTTTTTAGCGGTCTATTTCCTCTTAAGGTCGTACACCTCAACATTGGGGTACTTTGAAACGATTCCGACATTCGTTCCCGCCACTATGGTAAGTCAAATAGGTACTTTTAAATTATATTTCCGTAATATATCTTCTTTTGCAGCTAATTTTGACTGGTTTGTGTGTAATGAGCTTGGCAAGGAGGAAGAATCGGTATAGTTATTTGGTAAGATATTCAATTTTGCTAATGTAAATAGACGTCATTTCAGTAAAAATATATTTGGGAAAATCTAAATTAGTTTATAGATATCGTAAATTTACCACACAGACCGCACGAGACATTGCCAAAATTATCGTTATTCTTACGAATAAATTTAATACATTCATGGTACATTACAAAGTGCTAATTTAAAATTTCAGATAAAAGTGTGTGGTTTATGTTGCCTGGTTTGCGCCCTCACATGCGTTCTTGTTACAATCACAACGACGGTCATACATATGAATCGACTTCAAACTTTGCGAGAATGTGTGTACACACAGAAGACAAGAACATGTACTTGCTACTCCGTTTTATTGGAAGCCCATGCATCAACAGATGAAGGTAATTAATAAATTAAATAAAAATAAAAATGTGTTCAGCATTCCACACAAATTATCTATATTTTTTTGTATATGGGTTTCTAATTTTAATTCTCAGTTGAAAAATGTCATACTCGTTTTAATACCAAATTTTGTTCGTAAAAATAACATTAATTAAATTCCAGGCATGAGATTTGTGTTCGATTCCACACCAGATTGTGAAGTAATCCACGGAGCACTCTATTCATGTTTAAGGGCGATGTTCGGACTTTCAGTTAGTGGCATTTTGGTTTGTATCTTTTCGTGCATGCTCGTCTACCAGCTATTAAGGTACGTGTGCACACATCGAATATTTCGTGGCAAAACGTTTGTTTTGATTTAGCCATGAAAGGAAAAAGATGTACTGGGAGCAACTGGAACTGCGCTGTCGTTCGTTTTACCAACAACAGGGGACTTCGACGTCTAGTACTCATGGCTCCATGAGAGGACCTCCTATGCCACCTGCTACATACTGTAGTTGTTGTGAGGAATGCCGTTACCCATCAATACCAGCTGGGCCTCATTTATATCCATGGGAAACTCATCACGCAGCTGAGCGGTATGTTAGGCTAACTTCTTTTATTTCATTTCCTCTCAGGATTAAGATAGATAGATGGATATATATTTATTCTAGTTATTCTAGTAGTATTCATGAATATTTTAATATGCATTTTCTGTAAAAAAAAATCAGCATTGAGTTTTTTTTTTAATTTAACGATTTGTTTCACTTCTAATTGGAGGAGGTACATTGCTAAAATATTTGGAACCCATATAGTCCACTGTATGTTGCGTCACTGGAAGTATACGAAAGTCCAATCAAAAATCCAAGTTATGGATATCTTTATTTCTGGCCATATTTTTGTTAAAATTGTTTAGAACCAGTTTATAAAAGTACGAGGAATTTACTACTGTCATTAAACCATATTTATTAAATAAACTGGCACAGCTAGTTCCTGTTTGTACAGCTGCAATAATTCATATGATTTTCTTCTGCTTGACAAGCATTTGCCTATTCCTTCTTAACGTCTCTACACCCGTTCACCGTTTGGATATTTTTAACGCTCTTTATAATTACCATACTTTGTGTATATTACCTCTATACAATGATTTTTGATCGCCACAAATTGCATACTCTTTTTTTGTATTTAAGATTTTGGACACCCGGTCGCGTCGGAAATTTTTATTCCCCTAATCCGGGAGAAGAAGCTCCGCCGCCGAACGGAGAAAACAGAGAAAGAACTGCGAGCGGTTGGAGTTGGAGGAGGTTGCCATGGAATCGTGGAAATTCATCGCAGCCAAACACGGACACGCAAAGGTAATTATTGGACTGATTTGAAGTGAATTTGGGAAATGAACAATTTTTGTTTTTTGTCATTTGCTTCGCATTCGAAGATTCCGAAACTATTAACAAATTGAAATAAGCCAATTGTTCGAATAAATATTTGCAAAATGGATATTTTACAGAGATAATTCGTTAACATATCAAGGGGCAGTTAGCAGCGCCGATAGTCAGTACGGGTTTAGTAATCGGTCGGGTGGCGATTCAACCCTCCCAGTTTCTTCCACCGGCTCCTACAGTGTTTTAGACAATAGACCTGTCGGGGGTGTTTATGTATGGGGACCTCCACCGCCGTACTCAAATCCGAATTCTCCAGCCAGACGACCCATCCAATCGCCTTCTAGGTAGGTATGCACATGTAACAGTATTTACCATTGCGTATATGTAGCATGGCTTTGTAATTTATCCAAATGGGTACGTTCGTCCAACCAGCAAATATATTGGTGATAAGAATTTTGTATAATATGATGTTTCTAAACAATGGTATGTCTCACTAACGTACATTATATGTACAGAAGCGTACAAAGCCTCTGGATATAACTCCTCAAAAAATGGGAATAAGCGTGACAATTCCTTCAAGCCCATTAACCAGGTACCGGGGCGTAACATAAAATGCAAATATTACGTTCCCCGTGTTGGGCATATGATTTAAAAATACGATTCAGAGAATCTTTTAGAGAAATTAATTTTCAAATAATCGCAAATATAATTATGTATTCCGAAATATCTACTCCGTTCAAAGATTATTGAAATGTACAATAAACGTCATCATATATATAACATTATGCATTTTTTAATATTCATTTTATCCCGTTTAACATATCTTTGGATATTTAATTATTTAATTAATTAATTATTATTTTACTTACTAATTGTTAATTGTAATGCAATATAAATTAACAACCGATTCATACGGCTTTTTTTAAACTACATTAATTTAATGCGTTTTTTATGAATAATAATAGTTACTTATGCAACCAATATAAATGTGAGTGGATGTTCACACGCGAGATGAAACGTGACGTTGGTTATATATAATGCTCGTTTACATTTAATTATATAATTACGAGGGTGGGTCAATAAGTCCGTGACTTTTTGAATTCCCCACCTCTTAACTGAAAGGGCAACGCTGCTCCTGTAAACAGGCATCTGTCAATTTGACAGCCATTGATAGCAGACTACCACGTGATTTGAAAAGAAAATGGATATTTCGTGTGCTCATTAAGCATTATTTTTGCGGAAAAAACCACCACTCAAACCAAGGCTAAGCTTGATAAATACTACGGGAACTCTGCACCATCAATTACAATGGTAAGTGGCTTATTGAATTTCGTTGTGGCGGCACAAGCACGACAAATGCCGAACGTTCTGGACGCCCAGTTGAGATCTCCATACCCGAATCGCAATCGTGTGACAACTTCGCAGGAGTGTTTGGCATTGTTCAACCTCAATATGGATGAGTTTTTGCGCCGTTTCGTAACCGTGGACGAAACGTGGCTCCACCACTACACACCAGAGACCAAACAGAAGTCAAAACAGTGGGTTTCTCGGGGAGAATCGGCGCCAAAGAAGGCCAAGGTGGGTTTGTCAGCAAATAAAGTCATGGCGACCGTTTTGGGTTTCGGGATGCACGCGGTATTATCCACATTGACTACCCTCAACAATCAATGGCGAATATATGGCAACTTATTGGTTCGATTTAATGAGAATTTGAAAAAAAAAACGACAGCATTTGGGCAAGACAAAAGTTCTTTTCCACCTGGACAATGCAAAGGTGCACACATGTGTAGTTTCCACGGCAAAAATCTATGAATTGAGGCTATGAATTAGTGCGCCATCCACCCTATTTTCCGGATTTAACCCCGAGTGACTATTTCTTGTTCCCAAACCTGAAGAAATGGCTCGGTGGAAGATGGAGATTTGACTCCAACGATGAAATCATCTCACAAACAAATACCTATTTTGATGACGTCGATAAATATAATTTTTTGGAAGGGATATATAAGTGTATAGATCTCAAAGGAGACTACATTGAAAAATAAAATGAGTTGTTATCCAAAAACCTGTCACGGACTTATTGACCCGTCCTCGTAAATGAAAATTATTTTCACTTAACGAAATATGTTTTCAAAAACCCTGTCGCATCTCAAAATGTTATCATAATTTGGTATTGCAAGTTGTTGTATTCAGTTGGCTATGATAGTATAATAATTAGTTGACATGTATCAAAAATTACAGTGGAAAATTTTTGTCGTATCTCTAACGCAGTGTCTTTTCCTTCAAAGTCTTGTAAGTTGGTCCATAATGCGTTCTTATGTGTCAGATGAAATTGTAAACAGTTGGGGCGCCGGAACTGAAATGTCTGACCAAAGGTTGTGGTAATGTTAAAAAGATGCGAATATGCTGCCTTTTCCTCACCAGCATAGAAGATTAAAGCATGGAAATCTATTCTGTTTCTGGCGAGTCGAGGTTTCGTGTTTGATAAACGTTATTAACGTTAACGATGGGATTTGCTAAGAGATTGAGTATCCACCAGAACTGCAATCCCGACTTTGGCCCACTTAGCAGAAATTCTTAAAGATGCATTAATCGTATCTATCCGAAGATTGTATAATATAGATTTGATTTCACCAAAAAATATTGACATTTTACCCGTATATTTCATTAAAAAAAAATGAAGCACCGATTTTCATTTGTACCGCTGATACCGCCCCGATCCTGTTATTAGATGGGGTATTTACTGCCTCTGTAATATTACGGCATTTAATCGCTTAAATATTTGCAGGTATCATCATGTACATCACCATGTTCACGCTCACGAAACACACTGTCAAATGAACGAGGAGAATCAGTTTAGAAATCCGCAAGATTTTCAATTTCGCCGTAGTCGTCAATACCAGAACAAGGACAATTACGAGAACACCGCCGACACGGAGGTACACCAGTCGAATGACAACAGCGAAAGCACAGATACGTCCAGCTGCGGCGATCGAGTTTCCCACACATTACCTGTACGTAAGATGAAAAAACGTGTTGATATATCTTCCGTAAAATCCGTAGCTCAAACGCCAAATTGTAGAGCAAGTGTAAAGAATGTATTCAACCAAAATGCTCAAAGTTTTCCCGAAGAACAGAAACACGAAGAAGAACATAAATATCACGAACCGAACCTGTCCGAGACGAAACCGAACAACAACGACGGACAGGCTCGATTCCTCCCACGGCTGCAAGGTGTGGAAAACGCGGCATTTCAAAAGCAGGAAAGTCCCCAAAAAACCGAACCGACAGAATCGGAAGTTTATTTCGCCGATGTGAGCAGCTGTTGCAATATATCCGTCAGAAATGACGGCCAAGACTCTTCTTTATATGACGAGGCTCTGGACACCCAAAAACCAAGACTGATGTCTCTGCAGTGCACGCACAAGCAAGTAATTAACGACAAAGATACGGGAAATAACCAAATTTTACAGAATTTTCAAGAAAACATTTCGTCTTCCACTGTAACTGAGGACGAAGATTACTTAGCTCATAGACTGGGGAAAAGGCAAATGTCCACGAGAAGTCGACTTCCATTCCCGCTTCCTGACACAGACGAATTAACGTTACAAGACATCGGTGAATCTTGTACTATACCCAAAGATCTATCCCAAAATAGTTTATGCAGCAGTGTTCAAACGCCGATGACTGAAACGACTGACGATGCGGTGTCGCCGGTTTCACCGAATTTTCCGAAAACGGAATGTTGCATGAGTTATTTTTCTGATAAAAATGCAATGAGCGAGCAGATTCAGAAACCGAGGAAGGCATTTGTCAACGCCAACATCGAGGAATTTTTGGCACCCGACGCACAATACGAAGTCATTCAGGAGAATTCCGCCCAGGGAACGTTTATAAATAACTTTAACGAGGGAACCACGTGTAACCTAGCAAATACGATTTCCGGTCTTAATAACTTTGGTCAAAATTATTTACCACCGGGATATAACAAAAACAACTTTAATCAAGGAAATTTTATGTCTAGTCCGAAAAGCACGCCGCCAAAAACGTTAAATTTGAACCAGTCACCAAATCGAAGGAACATTGGCACGAATATATCGACTTTAATACAAAATTTGGGGGGCAATCCGGTAGGTTTGCTTTATGGGGAAGCGAACAGCGGCGAAGACGAGGAAGTACAGGGGCAAGGATGTCACAGTGACGGTACAATGGACTCCGGGTGGCAAAGTGGTTCCGAAAAACAAGAAAGGAAACCTGACAATTCTGATAGTTCAATGCACAAGTCTGTAAATGTTTAAGTGATTTGTAATTAGAGACAAGGAAATCGTAATTGTTGATTGTATGCAAGTGTAATTTATATAAGAAAATAGATTGTTCTATTCTTATAACAGAAAATAGAATAATAATTTTATATTATTGTTTTAGAATAATAAAAATGTTATACATACAACAGGCGCACTTTGTATTACCATTAAAACGATAGCAGTGGTAGTGGTCAGGTTGATTGGTTAATTGAACTTTTACTAACCAAAATAGAGGATAAACGAATAATAATTGCAGAAATAAAGACAATTTATAATGTGTAATAAATATAATCTGATACTTAACTTGGGGCAAAGTAGCCAAGCTATAGCATTTCCAGGGTTCTTATAGACGTCACTAGTGTGAGCAGCTTCTGACGCCCTGTCGCCTTAATAGTTTTGTATACTTGTTTGAGAATCTTCTTAAAACATCTGCAAACGTATATTAAGTAAATGTTAATAAAAATATACTTTATTATAAGAAAATACATATAAAGAATTAAGCAAAAGGTGCATCAAGAAATTATTTGTTTCCAGAAATAAAATTAGAATATGTTTCGAAACTATTGATGTATTCAACGGCCGCCTTATAAAGGAACGCAAATTGCTCCTGAAAAAATATTCGGTGTCAATTTCATCATCAATTATTTGTATTTGGTTAAAATAGATTTACCCTATCTCTGACAAATTCATTTCGACTGTGCCTTACTGTTCTGACAGCCAGACTTACATCGCACAGTTGTTCCAATTTTATTTTATCGATTACGAAACATAAAGATACGAAAAGTCCACTGGCCTTAACACCGTCGCTATAAACAGAAACAATGCAACTTTGGTATATAAACTCATAATGGAACTTACTAGCACACTACCAGGATACAATCACTTCTTCGTCCGAGTCGGTTCATTTCCTCATACGCCGCTAATAATCCTTGGGGATTACTTGGACATGCATCGTTACTGCCCCACCCTTTGAAGTCAATCATTCTCACAAGGAACTCTTTTTTCTAAAATTGATACAATTATTAACAGTAAACTAAATACACAATTGAGATACCTGCCTCAAGTAATTCCAACTTATATTATATAAATCTATAGCTAAAAAATTCCGTACAAACTGATAATCAATCTAAGAGATATCAAAAGATATTTACAATTTTTTTTAAAACACAAACTTTTACTATAAACCATTTTCCCTGAGACACAGAGCTGAATATCGAATATCGTGAGTTGGAGATGTTATTATTATACTTTTAAATTTTACCTTATCGCCCTTGTTTTCGACTTGAAGTGTCACAATGTCAAAATAAGGATCGCTTAAGTTATCAACATATTTGACGGTTAGGAATGGCACAGGATGCAATTCCGGTGAAGCTTCTGTTGGCCAGAAGTGACAAGAGGTCTGCAGAAAAAAAATTATTTCTCTCGAAGCAAATAAATGGCACTCACCTTTTCTTTTAAATCGATAGTGTTGAGGGAAAGTACAACCGATAGTTCGTTTTCATCGACAAGTCTCCAGAAATCTCCGACGGTATTGGGCAAAGGTAGCTGTGTCACTATGAACTTCGAAGGTGCCTGGAAACCATCCACTTTTACAGCGTTTATGTACGAAGACGAGTCGTCCGACACTGGAAAACGCACAAGGAAAATCCTCGACGACGGATCTGAAATTAATCAATCTCATAATCCCGTTGCGGATTTGCAATATTTTTACTTGGGATGATATGTTCAAATCTATTTTTCTCGTGGAAAATTGGGCTTATTTCTTCAGAAGCGGCCGCCTCCATAGAATGATCCTGCCAGGCGGTGTCGTCCAAGTATTTCATTTGGAAATCCAGAGCATCGCTATTCAGTAGTTTCTCGACGACGAGTTCCATATCTTCGGTGCACGATATATTCGTTTCTGGAGCTACTAAACATTGCAGCAATACGAGATGGACGAGTTTGTATTGCTCGATATTGTCGACCATATTTGCTCGTTGTTCCCGAATTTTGAACTGGTTATGCAAAACGTCTACTTGACCCTCTCGCGCAGCCATACGCAGACAAATATCGCATAATATTATGGTTCCCGTCCGTCCAACTCCAGCACTGTGAGCAATATGAGATTGAACAAATTTATTAATTTAGCATTGAATTAAAATGAATCACCTGCAATGGACAACAACGGGTGCCGTCCCATGAGGGATTGTTAGCATTCTTCGGAGAAATGGTACCAAACTTTGGGCGTACAATGGAACTCCGTGATCGGGCCATGATAAGAAATGCAATTGCTTAACCTAAAGAAATAATTGATTGCAACTCTTAAGTAATTTTTAATTAATGTACCTTTCGATCTTCGCCATCACAGTAAACATGGAACACTCTAAGCTCGTAATCAGCAAAAACGTCGACGGAAAGATACTGCACGGTTATTTTGCCGAATGCCAAAGTTTCGTTGATTTCAGGCCAATATTTCTCCACTTTTTTCTGCGCGAAATAAAAAATGAAATGAATTATTGCATCGATTAAGTAAGTTTATTTAAAATACCTTTCCTGCTTCAAATATAT
Source organism: Geotrupes spiniger (assembly GCA_959613385.1). Taxonomy (NCBI): domain Eukaryota; kingdom Metazoa; phylum Arthropoda; class Insecta; order Coleoptera; family Geotrupidae; genus Geotrupes; species Geotrupes spiniger. The sequence continues at coordinate 43,851,421 of OY390731.1, read as the reverse complement.
TGGCCAGCATTATAATATATTCCACGCGCTCTTGCCATATCATTCTCCAAAAGTCGTTTAGCGTCGCGACTTTAGGTCCTTGAGTTGCTATATACGCATTGGGTGCATTGTATCCCTAATTAATTTATAATTTTAAATATATAACTTGTTGAGAAATTTTTTGTAATTTAGAAGCAAATAACGATAACAAGGTTAACTGTTTATTTTTAATCGTAATTTTCGAAAATATTTGAATAGTAAACAATTGTTAAGATGTTTTGTGATACGAAGTCGTCGTAACTTGATCGACATCTTCTTTCTTTTGGTTGTGGCGTGGCATTTTATGCAGCACATGAAGGACTCGAGGAGACAACAAAACGGTCGACAGCGAGTAGAAGGTGGACAGATCCAGAATGAATGAACTTGCACGACAAATACAAAATAGAATGCCGATTATCAGAAATGAAACAAGCAACTGACTAAAGGCGGTTTCTCTGTTAACTGAAGGAATTTGCAAGTATTTTACATTGAGAACTCCGACCCAACGTGACGAACTCCGTGAGTTCGTCATAGCCGAGTCCCCAATGACTGATTTCGCCTGATTATCGAAAATGACAAGAGGAGCGAAATATTCAATAATCAAAAATGAAAGCCTGGTAAAAAACTCTCGACTTAAATACGCAACCGATTGTCCGCATTAGTAAACTTTCGAATGCAATTATAGTACATTACGTAATAAGTACAGAAAAGTAACGCTTTCCTTGACGAGTACGTTCGCAGTATGACAATTTTTATTGCAGGTTAATTGACACTTTTCTGACGTGGTGCGTATACTATTTTTTAGCAGCAGCAATATATTATTTCTATTAAGATGCCTTGTCAAAGAAAATGAACCACCACAATAACTTCATGGCCAGTTAAAGCAATGAAGGAAGCTTTACAAGCGGTTCAACATGGAACCAGTATTCGAAGTGATAGTAAACGATATGGTGTTCCCTATAGATCAATCAGAGACTGACTACGTACTAGAATTACTAGTACTAGAATAGAGTTCGTAAACTAGGACGTTCTACAACACTAACGAAATTCCATGAAATGGAAATTGCAACTCGCATTTTGCTTTTGTCAAAATTATATTACGAAGTAACCCAAATTGAGTTAAACGTGTCGTATACAATTGCACTGGAAAAAATTACATTTACCACCGTATCAATAGGGATAGTAAACTCGCTGGATGTATTATGTATCACAGTAGTCATACTTCCATAAATAGCTACCAGTATTGCAAGGAAAATGGTATCAACATGCTTTTATTACCATTGCGTACGTCCCATAGGGTACAGCCTTTAGACGTGACTGGTTTAGGATCGTTAAGCCGAGAAAATGACATTTTCATAAAATCTAGGCAATATCGATAAATTAATCCGTACGACCTAGCATCCATTTTCAACAAAGCTTTTTTACGTGTAAGTAGAATAGAAAAAGCTGTAAATGGGCTTCAGGTGACGCGAATCCACTAATCATAAAGTTTTAACGAAAAAATTTCCTCGCATCTCGCATCTCGCGCTCCAGTTCCACAAACTGATCTTCTAAATGAAAATATTCAGCAAAACAATAACAATCCATGCAAACCAAATGTACGATACAAAGGAAACTGTGATATTTAATTTACAGAACTGCTACCGATTCCTGGGCCATCACTTAATAAAAACACATCTGCAAGCAAGAAATTCGAGTAGCTCTATGTAATTCTAAATTCAACGCCATTTATAACGTATTGTATGAGAAAGAGATAACGTGCCAAAGAAATATCGAGAAAATCTTTACCCACATCTACTACAGCTGTAAATGATAAAAGAAGACAGCATTAAACGAAAGACAGTTAGCGAGGAGTACTCATCTTACGATGATGAAAGCATATATGAAAGTAATATATTCTGATGACGCCGATCCACATGAGTGCCTTATTATTTGTAATGAGTTTGGGAAATATCAAGAGATGTGGTGTCGGTGCACAAATGGTGGGTTCATCAAGACTAGTGGCGTTTCAAAATCTAAAAAATATGTTTGTGATTTTTGCATTGGACGGAATTCCCTTGCCTAGAAATAGCTTCTAAGGTTTTTCTTGTATATGCAGTCTAATTATATAGAATAAAGTTTCTTCCGTTTGTTCCAGAAATTGCGTTTTCTTTCAATTTTTAGGGATAAATGTTAAGTGATCGTAGTTCTCCCACCTTCCCTAAATTGTTCCCTGCCGACATATGTCAATACTGATATATACTTGCAGACAACATGGAATTGTAATTTCTTTTGGGGTTACTATTGATATTTTGAAATCGACCCATGAAGTATCTTTTCGACGCATCGGTCAGGCAGATAGATATTCAGAGCCTTCTTGAGAATGCTGTCCAAACTGCTTTGCAATTTGAAGACAAGAAAGAAATATAAAGGGGAATCCAGTGTATTGTTAGGAAGAATCAGCAGTATTTGCCCAATACACATATTTACGTAAATAAAGACTGTGATGGTCTCGGCTTGGCGGTGGATGAAAAACAATCTGAATGAATGAATGATGGGTGTCATTTATTAGGCTGGCAAGACCTTTATATAATTCAAATATAAATATAATTACCAGCAATTGGTTTTCGTCAGTAGAACTTGGCGAACATCTGTTAATATTGCTTTTATTGGAAATCAAAAAAATAAGTACCCTGAGAGTTTCAAAATGATGATGATGATTACCAAAAAATCCTGCGTTAACTAAATAATTAATGAACTTTCAATAACTACTTCCAAGAAAACCCCCGGCTAATTTATTCTATGTAAAAACACCCCACTGTTAATCCTCTTACAGAAAAACAAGAACCAACCAAAACTTCCAATCACTTTCCTACAAGTTTTAATAAACTTTGTTTTTTCTGAATTATTTGTGTTAGAAATTAAAAATTAATTTTTATCTTTATTTACTGTCATACTCTGTTTATAGCTATTAACATACCTAGGAATGTTATGACGTTTATTACAGCCGCAGATGTCAGGTTGAAATCCGAGCTCGTAGAGCGAAGATTTTAAGACAGTTAAGTCTGTTATGTGTCATAACATTCGAGGTTTGTTCAATAGTTTATCGGTTTCAAGATGTAAAAAGGAATAAATCAAAAGTTCATTGCAATGTTGTCCGTAAAACTCAAAGTCGTGGTGAAAGTGCCGAAGAAGCTATTCGAGGACTGGCAGCAAATTAATAATTGTGCATTAATATTGCACGTAATGGTTAATTATGTTTTTTTTTTATTTTCACTCAACAAACAACAGCTCTTCATCTTTGTGGGTCTATTATTCAATGTTTAGAATCACCATTAGTATCAATAAGAACGTAGACATAAAATCCTTCGGCAAACTATATGCGTTTTTAAAAAGAAAGAATGTTGGACATGTAGCAAAAAAAAATTTTGACGTGTGATAACCTGAAAAATTTCGCAACAGATGAACAATTTTTAATGTGCACGGTAGAAATAAGTCAATATCTAAAATACATTGTTTTTAGGTAGTCGCCATTTTCGGGTTATTTGGGGCTACTCGATGCGATGTTTTTTGTTTTGTACAGCCGTGGAAAATGTAGTACTCAGAGAGTGGGTATACATAAGATTTCTTTGGTTCCCAAATTAATTGCTACAACTTGAAACTTTAAGTATCTTTTTGTTATTTTAGAATTTTTCCTTTGCTACTTTTCCATGAATTAAAGGCAAGCAAATGTTCCGATGATGATGTGTATGATCCCTCTTACCTCAATATAATTCGCATTGATGTAATCAGAGCTGGGATCGTTGTTGATAAATTCTAATTTAACACGCGTATGATCATCTGAAAATACACAGGTAGTAAAATGCTTCTAATTTCAAATACAGTTTTATCTCGATTTGCACGAGGGTTACGTTTCGAGAAAAAGAACAGTGGCGTCTCTTGGTTTCCTACCATTGAAATAATCGCGTTATACGAAATGTTTAGCGCGCATTTCGAGTTATTAATCATAATTATCGAACCGCTCAATTTTTAAACCGCAGAATATTTTACAGTTTACTTACATGCTGCTAAGTTGCTATATCGGTTTTTACTTTTATTTTGTGGCTTGGTGCCATAAGTCCATGGCTTTGTTTGCCCCCGTGGAAACAGCTGAAAAATTAGAATATATGTACAACTTGTTCATATGCACTCGCACTATTCGATGCTTAAAGATGATTGATTATGTTTCGTGGAAACATGTTCAAACTGAAAATACTAATTTCAACGCTGCTTACAAAGCATTTCATATCACTTTCACGTTTCATAACTGCTGTGATTTCATGCATGAATGTAAATAAAAATATTTTACATTTTATGATAAGTCAAGTAATATGCAAATTCTGCAAAAAATCAGCACAGTTTTTTTAATTTCCTGAAATTTGGTTCACTTCTAGAAGAGGTGTGCTTACTACAGCGCAAGCGTTTGTAAGCAGACTTCCTGGAATTCAATCTAGTCCTGTGGAATTTTTCCACAACATTTTTAATGTCAAATTCAACATCCGTTGTAGTGAGTAAGGTAACATACGAGGGGAGATCAGTATTTACGGGCCGTAACAAATTGAAGAATTATCAAACGTTTATTTTTCTACATAATCTCCCTGAACGTCAATGCATTTGGTCCAACGATGCTCCAAACCTTTGATTCCCCTGGAAAAGAATTCTTTCGGTTCGTATGATTCGTGAGTTTCCATTGAGCCACTCCGTCACCCATCAGTCCGTCATATTTGTAATGAGATCTCCACACCAATCAAATCACAAAGTCCCTTTTCTTGTTTCGATAGCAGATCAATATGGTGAAATATACTTAGTTTACTAATTGGGGACTTGCATACACAACAATTTGAAAAGTTCCTCGTGCTCTAAATTAATATTTACTATCGCTATTTCGAATTCTTTTTCAACGCTTGTATTGGGAGATTTCGGGGATCTAGTTCTACAAATATGCAAACCCCTCCTCTTATATACTTCACTCTAGCAATACTTGAAACCAGTTTGTATCAGCAAACAAAAATCTGCTTTATTCCGTTACTTCTTGCGCATATACTTTGATTAATCCTAATTGAAGAGATTTGTACAATTGATCTCTTAAACACGTTGCTTATTTTCCATGGGGAGTATTCCGTACTTTTAACATAGTCTATTCTCTTAAATATTATGTATTCAATAACTGCTTATAAAAAAGTAACACATTTATGATTAATGAAATTCCATGCAGTGGACAAAGATTTTATTTTGGAAGTTGGAACAAGAAATACTATCAAAAGCAATAATACATACCGCATGCTGCCTTTCTAATTCACCGCTGTTAATTGCTTCTTTGACGTAAGCCTCGAAATCCGATATGTTTACAGGATTTGTAAATTTGCTGTCGTCTTCCTTTTTAGATGGAGTACGTTTTACGTCCACCTGGAACATTTCCAAGTTTGACCGGATAATTTACAGTACTTGTACTTACCGCTAGTTTTGCTTTAACTTTGAGAGGAGGTTTATTTCTAGAGGAGGAACTAGTCGTTTGTGCCAGTGGTACAATATCCGGCGACGGCCTATTTCCTAGAAAAGACAAGAAAAATGATTCTTTTTTAGTTTCGCGAAGACAAGAAACATGTGTTGTGTATCAAGAGGAAGCCGTAAGTCAACATTTGTAGTACAAATGGTTTGCCGAATTTACTTCGCCATGAAAATGATGTCGTTCCTTTATACATAATGAGGAGAGAAAATATCGTGAGGCGGCGTATGGTTGGAATTACAAGGGAATTGTGTAACATGAGTGCTACCCAACAATTAAACGATCTTTTCGAACAAGCACCACCCCAACTGAGAATCTGTAGGGAACAATCGACGAGAAATATCGAAATTTAAATTAAATGCCGACTTCCACCATGATAATGCTAGACCTTATAAAATGAGGTATAACTTGACTCTGTTAAATATTCATCATTTATCCGAATAAAATTATTTTACTACAAAGGAACATGGAATTTCTGTCAAATATAAATTTCTACTATTAGGCTCGTCCAATTTAATTTATGAGGCCGAAAAGAAGAACATATTCATTTATTCTTATGTATTCAGATACGGTGCATGATTCACGGATTTCTAACCATAATGGTTAATTTTAAAGACGAGGCAGGCTTTTCATAAAGTATATTGATATAGTTTACGTGAATTATAGTTAGTAATCAGATATCTATTTTACATCAACTTATCATCAAAATTTAGGGTATAAATTAAAACACCAAAAACAGATTATAATATTCGGACTTTCCGCTCTTGACTGATCGATCAGACGAAGCAGATAAATATCATTACAATATGGCCAGAAAAATTTGCGAGAACCGGTTGAAGCCATCATAGCCACCGCCATAAATGACCTTCTCGAAGATGATGTAGCAAACTCCTTCAACTTTAAGTTGCAGAATATATCATGTTATGTTTATGTCATTATTAAGCAATAACATATACAATTTGGTAATCATTTTTAAACATATTTCCATATGTCTAACCGGTTGGTAACAATTCTAAATCAGTTTTCTATAAAATAGTACTATAAAATAATGGTACCACATGTCTCTAGACTGCTTATAGAAAGTAAAAGTTGTTACTACCCCTTACTTATACCCATGCATGGGTATGGGCATGGGTAATACATGAGTGGCTTTGTGTATCTAAAGTATCTAAATATTCTTGATACAATGTACGTACCTAAATTTCGCATCCCCGTCATAATAGATCTCACAGGCCTGCGCGCATATATACTATTCCTCCTAAAATTAGTAATATTTGTAAATGCGAGTATTCATGCATAGAACAAAATGTTATTACTTACTTCAAAAAAAGCATCAAACCGACGACAGCCAGTAATATAAGAACCGCTACAATAATTAGAATTGTATACCAAATATTACTAGCATCTTTAATGCCCTCCATGCCAGACGTACTGCATGGCAATTTATAAACCATGGATCTGGAGAAGCCGGCGAATGTATTCCTCAATAAAATTGTTGCAGTATAGTTCGTGCCACTGTTTAAGACACTGTTAAGAATTTCGTACTCCAGTCGATTGGAATATGTTTTTGTGTCATTTCCGATCAAGAATTTTCGTCGCGATTCTCGATACGACGTTAGTGGAATTTCGGCTGCAATCCAGGATAAGTGGTTCACGTCAATGGTGCCCTCTTTCCATACAGCATTGAATTTTCGCTCGCTGCCCGATGGTATAACGTTATCAGTCATTATGATGTACATTGTGCTGGAAATTAAGGATTAAAACTTAGTGATGTATTTTTATACAATTTTCATGTGTTTCGTACGCACAGAAGAGTTGGTATGAGGAAAAAACTGGAATAAGCTAAGGGTATAATTAACTCAGGCAAAAGTTACCTGTTTCCTTCTATTTCCGTCGGTGTAGGGATATCAATTAATATGGAGTGGTTATTCGATTCTAAAACATTAGGTTCATCCAACAATTTAGGTCTTTTTGGAGGGCTCATTGTTTTAGACGAAACATACGACGAAAGACCGGCATCATTCGAGGCAGATATTTGTATTTCCAAATCTGTGGCTGTAAATCTAGAGCAATCCACCTAAAAGAATAAATTGAAATCATCAAAAATATATTAAAAAAAGTAATAGAATTGCTAAAAAACTCAGCAATCGCAGAAAGTTTTACTCACAGTGAAATTGTATGTCAAATTCGTTAACTTGATCGGATATGAATGTGAACTGCTGCCTTTTTGTGACAAAATGTGGATTTGAAATTTTTCCAAATTTCCATTGGTGACATCTGGGTGAAACCACGAGACGGTCAAATTATAAAATTCGTCCCATAATACAGATGCATTTTGTGGAGGTTGGGATTCTAAAAGCGACTGCATTAGCATAACTCTTTGGACCAAATCCACTCCAAAAACTGGTCAAATTACTAAGAAAACTTGAGTTTGGGATGCGATTAGTTTCGAAATGTTTATGATCGTTCTTCGTTAGAATATTGAACGAAAATGTTTACAGTGAAACGTTCTTTTACATCATTTTGTTACACAAACAAATTTTAATGAATACCATTTAAAATAACGGTTTGTGTCCTATTATACTAATTTATCTCAATAATGTTTTGTAAATTGTAATTATTCTTCTACTAAATAATAATTTAGTGTGCACATATTGGAATGAGGAAACTTAAATATACTTACTTCGAATAACGGTTTCTACGTTTATTGCCTCACTGAAACCACCATAGGAATCCGGTATCTTGTTTTTGGCACTAACCTGAATCATTTCAACTAATTTCATTATTTGCTACAGAGGAGCAACCTGTCGCGAACCACAATTTTTTCCTTACACCATCATTACCAATTATCATGATATTTTATTACATTTTTAAAAGAAAATTGTACTAGATTCATTTCATTCTGTTAGTTAGTCAATTACTAGAGAGGAGGTGAATAAGCCGTATATTGGAAACAGCGGCAAAAAAAAACTGAGCAGCATTCACATATAGAAACGAATTATTGTCAATATCGTGACATATATAAAGGAAGATAGAGAATGCCTTATGGAAACACAAATAAAGAAATAGGCCATAAGGTAAGAGAAAATAATCATTTAGGCTATATATCAGAAGTGAACAGTTGCGCAGTAGCAGCTAACAGATGGCAAATTATGAAGTCAAAAATGAAGTACAGAAAACCCATGCCTGAAATCACACTAGGTAAAGCAGGAGCACGATCTTCAATGGGAAAGTTCTCTGAATCAAATATACTAATAAGAATGGATGAAAGCAGCTATATGAAACCTATATGAGAACGATTCAAGATTTCGTGCTGGAAATAACATTAGAAAAACTGTAGCTCAACTGGACTTGTTTAAAAAAATAGAAATGCACAGCAAATAATAGAGAAAATCATCAGCTCCGCACCAACTATAGGAGAAGTTCCGGGATAAGTGAGTAAGTAAGTTAATTTTGCTTCCAGCCCCAGAATTTCTAGACAATACGAAATTAGGTACATTCAGTACCATACCTACTATTGCGACTAACGTTCCCGATGCTGCTTCATTTCCACAAGTGTTGTTCATAGAAACCAATGAAACATTCCTCAACTGTCAGAGAAACATATGAGTTGTGCAAAATATTTATGTGAGTACCAGCTCATATAAAACATTCTACACAAACTATTACATGAGATAAAATCTAGATAGTTAGATGTTAAGGTTATTTTGTAAAATTTATTGAAATCCTTTACCGATGTATCATGTGACGACAAATATATCTTTAAATTATTTTAGATCTTTTAATGTATTAATGTCCGGTAGTGGTGCGTGTTGTGCAAAAGAAACATGGATAGATATGTAATCTTCATATCTTCACAAGTGTGCATCATATATATGTGCATCTTTCGATTGGGGAGTTTATCAAGAATAAAACCAATGGTGCAATCAAGAACTGATCCTGTGACGAATGTGGGTGGAAACTAACTTCAAACATGATACCCTCATATAATAAAGAATTTTCAAATTATGTCGTGGATAATGGAAAAATAATATTAAGTAACACAGCTTACACACAGCAGAAGGAAAGGGTAGGTTCAAAAAAATGAATACTGCGTATACTTATGCTGTACAATTAAACGGAAATACCTAGCCTCCCTATGATCTTTCAATATTTAAGAAAAACATCGAGGGTCAAGCAATCTTGATTTGATGTACAGAAAGTAAAAGACTACAAGTAAATAAAGCGGAGAAACATGAACGAAACGCACATTAACATATAAAACATATTTGAAATTGTTTAATTGGAATTTCTTGATCCATAGGAACGCCAATGATGGTCTCGAATTGTTCAACAAATTACTAATTGCTTACAGACATATTTAACAATACAAGTTAAGAACATTAAATTCAATTTCCACCAATCAATTAACAGGATAGAGAATGAATAGTTATGTTGTATGAAAACAACTGTAGATGCACTTAAAACAATATAATGTGTCTAAGAGGTAGAACACGTAAAAATCTATAAAAATCTAAAACATATTGAGAGGGAATACAAGAACTTAAAATATAAAGAATGCACGGTATATTAGAAATGCGGACAATCAACATGAAGCCAATAGGAATGTGATAAAAAGAAAACTAGAAAATATACAAAACAAGAAAACAATGAGACCAATGCACGCGAGGATTGGAACAAATTTTACTCGAGCGTAAGGAAGCACATAAAAGTATTAAACAGGTTAACACTTCACAGTCATATTAAAAAAGAATATAAATAGACAATTGTGATAATTTTTTTACGAGAGAAGAGATATCTAATATCGTAAATAATATTAAAAATAAATCAGCAATAGATATATACGAATTAACGAATTAACGAATTAACAACAAAACTCTGAAATCAATTCTAGAAATTGCTATTAATACTATGATGCAAGTAATCAATAAGTGCTTTCAAGGAGGCCTGTTTCCAGACGTATTGAAAAAGGCAAGAATCATCCAGATTTACAAAAATGGAGACACAAAACAATGTGAAAATTACCAACCAGTTTTCAGATTTCCGGTATTATCTAAAGCGATTGAATCAGCAACATGATCTGCTTCACTTTTATTCTATTAAAATATTATTCTAATCCCTTTTGATATTGTGTTAATGTATATGAATGCTTAAAACTCACTTTAATGTTGTATTGCTTCTTTGGCATCAAATTTTGGATTTCGCAACAATCTAAAGATGTCCATATTTTGCACGAGGAAGGAAGTACATTTACATTATCGCACACTTGACCAGAGCCCCAGCCTGAGTTCCACCAACAGAATTTCACATTGTATTCCACAAGTTCCCCGGTCGGGGGATACGGTCGATTCCATCGTAAATAAATTGCGTCTTTTGATATTGAATACGCTACTACGTCACGCACAATATTAGGTACTGTGAAATAACTTATTTGTTATGGTATGTCAAAAGCACGTACATGATTTTTCAAAAGTATGGAATAAAATTAACTTTACTCTTTATTTTATACAAAACCCTTGAACGTGTCGATTGATTTTTGTAGGATTCCCTTTGTTACACTTTTTTTACAATTTTGAAGCAAAATAACATGCCATTAGATCATGGCGTTCTTATTTGCAAATAGCAAGTTGTTTGCAAAGTGGAACCAAAACCAAGACTTCAAAACTAGTATCTGCGGTGTAGTTCATACAGCGCAATTGTAAAATGCAATTCTAATGAAAGAAATTGTTTTATTATTCTTAAATTCTTATTCTTAAATTTCTATAATGCGATCAGCACAATTCGAGTGTGTATTATTAGGTTCCATTCTCCGCCCAATAACCTACATAAAGTTGCAAATTTGTAACAATTTAACACTAGATGGAAATGAATAGTTGCAATATCACAAAACTTAAACGCAACTACGGCTACTAACGGATGAGCCTTGTGATGCACAACACAATTCATGATATAAGAATTTTCTTATTTGCAGCATCTTAACTTATCTGAGTTAAATACAAAACCATATTTCTATAAATACCATGTGAATGAATCACATCATGATCAGCAAGTCAGCAAACTTTGTTTTAGTTTAATTTATTATTAAAATTGTGGTTTCTGATTGCTTCAATTAATGATATGAAAGAATTGAAAATTTTAAATACCAAAACACAAACTTAACATTTTTTTAACTTTCAATAAAATTACTTAAACAATTAATGTATTTCAATTTTACAAAACCAAATATCTGGGTTTTGAATTTAATTGAATTTAAATTTTATCTCGGGGTTCCTTTACTAGTGTGGTGATTAATATAACTTAATTTAAAATATGTTTAAAAGTTCTTCGGATTTCGTTATTGAAATTTATTTTAGATGCCTGGGACTTACAGATGGACGGACGGGGTACCAACTTAATTTACAACTTATTGTAGTTTTCCGGGTATTATGGCAAGTTCGCAAATCGCTGCCCTTTTCTTTTTTATTATCTTATTCAATTTTAGCACATTAGATTTATTAACGACACTACATTTTCTGTTACCGATTTTCGTATAATCATACCTTTACTTAGCAGCGTTTTATTTGAACTCAACAATCATCAACGCTATAACGGTCAAATTCCTACCACTATCATCGTTTTCTGACGTTTCTTTTATAGCTTTCCGTGCCTGGACCTCTTTGCAGTATATTTCTATCGACACTTACAAATTCCTACTTTCTCTTCCAGTCCTTTTTTTCTTTACAACGGTGCTTTTCTTTTTCCTCGGTTCAATAATAACCTTATAAATTGCAAAATACGTTTTCGTAAATATGGCAGTTCGTCAACATAACCAAACATAGATATTATATTATATATAAATATTATACATCAACTGTAGATATCATTACCACACCTTGCTTACTATAACGAACTAGGTAATATTTTGCCTAGATTACCGCCACACAATTAAACTTCTGAAAAGTTAAATTGAAGCAGATTTGAAATTTGATCATTTTAATTTGCAATAAACCTTTATTTTTTAGGTGTATGGTAGTTGTCGTTAGAAATAATAATATGTGATGGAGACCAAAAAATCAGTCCGCTCGAGCGTTGTTTTTTATATAGAAACAAAATATAAAAGAGATATGATTCCATACTTTAGATATACTTGTGTATTGTTTGTTTAGTTACCTGTTGGTAATGTTGTATGAACTGTGGTCGTATTTCGTCCAGCCAATGCATTATCAAGGTCTCTAATTACATTGATTAAAATTGAATATTTTGAACTACCAACAATGTTGTAAGTTAAACTTGTAACTTTCTTAGCACCATTTTCCGTCCTTTCTATATTTTCACACCATTCATATTCGCAATTCAAATGCACGTTGTAGAAAATAGTCCCCATTCGATATATACAATTGCTTATCGTCAACTTAACTATGAGGACTGCCCTATCTTGTGTTATATTTACGATAGGTATCTCGTCTACTGTGGGTATAACTGCAAAAAATCAGTACATTACTATTACTTATTAAATGCAGAAGACCAACTGGTACATATCTACAAAATGTAACTTAATATTAATAATTACCTGTTGGATTGGTCTCCACAACTAATCGAGCAAAATCACCATTAAAAAGTGTAACTGCATGAACAGCTACTTCATATTCAGAGAAAGAAATTAATCCCATTAGAGTTTCTGTGGTGGAAGAAGTTTCGATGTCATCTTTCGACTCTGCATTATTTTTCTTGTGGTAACATCCACGGTATTTAATGTGCTGAAATTATCAATATTAAATGTAAAGAAAGAGTACAGTATGCCTTAAATTGTAAGGAACAAGGCAATTCCTTGAGCTACATCTAATACAAATAAATACACATATTTCTGCTTTTCATTTAATTCAAAAATTACAAAAAAAAAACAAATTCAGAAGGCTTTATCCAACAAACGAAAAATTCGTGAATGCAGCACAATTCAAAGAAAAGGAAAATAATAATAACTCATTTTTTAACAATTTAAAATTGCAAATTTCTCTTCCTCCGGCAATGGTATCATTTCACCTTTCAGTATGGGCGGGTTCCTTCCTCCTGTTAGGAACAGTAAGTGTTTTACGAGGATTTATGGGTAATTAGCACCAGCATTGTATGACATTTAACGTTTCTTGCAGTGTTTCAGAGATGATTGCTTCATCTGCTCCTCTAGTAGGTCGTCCATCAGAAGAGTCCACAGTGGGGGGGAAAGAACCCCTATTTGTGGGCAGCCTTTTACCGCCCTAAATCCAACCATTCCTCCACGCAGTGATGTGGTCATTGTTCTGGCGTTGAGCATAGCTCCTATCCAGTCAGCCACAATAGGCGCAACCACTCTCGCTACAACAGCTTTACAGAGGGATACAGATAGTGCTGCGTTGAACGCTTCTTCTATGTCAAGGAATCACCGCAATCACTTTTCACTCCAGGTATTGAGGTTATCTTCACGACAAGGTTGTTCAGCGCAAAATCTGTTGATTTGTACTTTTGGTAGGCACACTGATGGACATTCAGGGGATTAGTCACTAGTACTTCCCTCCGTATATTCCCATCAATCACCTTTTCTAAAGTCTTCAGAATGAAGGATATCAGTCTAATGGGCCTGAAGGATTTTTGGTGTAGGTCTGCTCGTCCCACCATCTGTCTCGGCTCTCTGGATAGAATCTTGTGAATTCTTGCCCTGCTTGGGGTATCATTTATCCCCTCACAGAACCTCCTCTAGGATTCTCTTTTGGCCCTGCGCATTTCATAATCATAGTCCCTTAGAGTAATTTTGTAAAGGTCCCAGTTGCCTGATTCTTTAGCTCGATTAAAGAGTTGTCGTACTTCTCTTTTTCTTTTACCTAACTCATGATTCCAACAAGAGACGTTTCTGTTCTTTGTTCTTCTTGAGTGGGCAGTATTCATGATAGGCAGAGACAACCGCAACCCTTACTTGGTCTACGACTATCTCAATCTCCTTACAATTATTCGTTGTAGTGATCACATTTTCCGTAAGTTCACGGAGAGAGCGTCTGTATCCGTCCCAATCCGTTTTCCTAGGATCGCGATATTCCACTACTTCAATGCAAATTTTTTTGTAAGGTCTGCGCATGGAGGCGCAGTAGATATTTTCCAGTCGAGTATCTTGGTGCTCAAGTAGTTTGAGCTGAACGTTATGTCTAGTACCTCCTTACGATTTTTCCTAACAAAAGTTCAGAACCAACGTATTATACATTATGTTAGTAAAGTAAATGTAGGATCGTCCAAATTATTAAGAGATACAGCATCTGACATAGATATCGGGAATAATGGGACTAAAGATAAATTTCGAAAAATTACAAATGTTTTTTTGAATAGCAATTAATGTCATGAAGGCGTTCAAAATAAAATGGTAGATATAGAGGACGAAGAAGTAGATGGCTTTACTAATAGGGTCAAGCGAGTAAGACTCAGCATGGCTAGAGCTTCTTTAACTTTTTAACCTTCTGAGCAAATTCAAGAAACATGTCTAAAATTATCCATGTTTATTATCAATATATAATTGTGTTGCTTTTTGCAACATTATCACCCTTGCCTACTTATTGAATAGAAGATACAAATTCTATTTAAAATAATTACCTTATATGTTATTTTATAGTGTCGAATTATTCCATTTTCTTCAACTGGTGGCAACCAACTAAGCGTAACCGCAGTTTCGTTAGAGGCGACAATGTTTAGATCACGTACTTTTCCAGGTGCTGCAAAAATGAATAATTAATCCATTCAATCACATTACTGTATCCAATACCTCCCTCGGTTGTTTTGAATGTTTTTAAAATTGCTTCGCTATTGTCCAGGCGAGTAATTGTTAAATTGTAGTCCATAAAGGGTTGTAAATATTTTATTAAGTAGTCTGAACCGGGGCATATATGAACAGGAGCTTGCAAATTTATACTAATTATAAATTTACCGCAGTCGCATGTTTCACTGGAATACTAAATTCTATAATAAATATTTTTTTGTTAAGCGAACGTACCCGGATGGTAACACGAGCAGATCTTTCAGATGGGATAATACTAATGTCGTTTTCGGTTATACCTACAAGAAATATATTAATAATATTTACGGCGCATTGTTTATATTTTCTAGCAAGGAAAATTAACATCGAAATTCACCAACCACAAGGCTTGCTTACTTACTTACGATACTTTACCATTTTTCAAATTTCACGTCAAATTAATTGGTAAAGAAACGGCAAATACAAACTAATGTATCCAAGCCCACTCATGCAACCTTCACCATGAACAATCCCAAACTATGTTCTTAAATATCTGAATATGCAAACTAACATACATTACCGAAAAAAAGCTGGACCAAATTTATTGTATAATATCAAGACAGTTACAACTGACCAAAACATGGTACTATTGTACAAGGCTATGTTGACAAGTTTGTAGCAATCACAAAATTTTGTCCGAAACGATTTTTAAAAGATTGAAGATCAATAAATAAATATATCTTTATATCAGCCATTGGTAAATTTCGCAACTAGTTTTTGGATATTTATGATAAATTACCAGAGGATTCAAGTGTATTGGAAGACCTATAAGATACATTCCGGGAAATAACCATTTAATAATTAATAATAAATGGTAACTAAATAAAAATCTCTACAAATCTGATACCTGAATCTTTGAATGTACTCGTAAGATTCCGAAAATTGTAGTCTTTATAGTCCAGGGATATTGTCTATTTTCATTGCTGTATTTTTAATTGGTCCAATTAAATAAAGTTATATTATTGGTGACAAAGTACTTTGGCAGCCCTTTGAGCTGTTTTGTTAGGAAAGCATCGATAAACAAAGGTTATATCGTATGACCATAATGTTCTTACCTGCACATGTAGTTTTTATGGGCATGTATTTCACAAGGGACCCCTCGTAACTATAATCATCTTTGGTTTTCAGAACTATTCTTACATTATAATCCGTATCCCGCGTTAAATTATAGATTGTTTTTGGACTCGTATCATCGAAATTGTATTCACCAACACTTTGCCATCCTGCGTAAATTTCCTGTGTGTAGAAATACCACATTGTAGAGAAACAGTCACAAATTGGAATATCAACTGTCACTTTGTTGTTTCATTAATTTTTATAAAATTATTCACCAATATATATTCAATAATATTCAATATACTGTGGGGTAATCTAGTACGAAAATATGTGACATAATGAGTGTCACATTTTTTAACAAAAATTGAAGCAAAATTTTATTTTTGTGTCGATTTGGTTTCGAAATGTTATTAAATACAGTGTACAGTTTGGAAACATTGAATTAGAACTTTCATCAAGTGTTTTTCAAATAAACGTTTTCCTGTAATTGTCACTTAAATATCGTATTTAGTTTTAGTTAAACCGTAAGCGATATATATTTTTTTAATGGGAACCATCATTTTTATGACGAATTTGGAAGATTGGAATTGGAAGATAAATAATAATGAAAAATTCAAAAGCGTCAACTAGGTCACTGATTTGATACCTTACTTGCTTTTACATTGCCTGTATTGTAATTATGATAGAATACAAAAAAAGTAAAGAAAAATAATTAAATTAAATATTCGAACTGGCCACAATTTTGTGCAAGGCAGTACCCAAGCGTGTAGTGAAATTCTTCACGAACTGTACCGCAAAGTTTCGAGTGGAATTAAACTAATTGTCCATAAAAAATCCACCCGAGCTAGATCCTCTTCTGCTAATCCATCTACCAGGAAAAAAATGTCTAAATGATTCCTAACGTTAACATCAAATGTGGACCACCATCTAACCAAAACCATAACGCATTGCTTGGTAGTTCCGGGTTTTCGTTGTTCGGATAAAGCACCACAAGACAGGTAATTAAATGGTTTCTTAAGAAATACTTTAGACTTGTCAATGAACAATGGATAAAAAATGTTCCTAGAATTCCACCCCCTGCAGTTCCTGCTCAGACGTAGACTGTTTGAGGAAATTGCGTGTGTGTCTCGTTCATCCAGATTGCCGATTTTCAGGTTTCAAGTGTCCACAATCGATAACGATAACGATTCTTTGTTCCATTAAACTGAAATGTTGCTTCGTCAGGAAAAATTAGCAGAACTTGCAGAACGATCGATAGTTAAACTCTTACGTCAACTGAACTTTATAACTGACCATTGATAAATGTCATTATTTGCGGTTAGTTCTCTTGTAGTTCTATTTTTTTTTTTTTTTGTTGAAACATCAGAATATCTAAATCGGGTCCTTCTTCGATTGTAAAAAGGACATAATAGAAAATCTCAAACGTTTCAAAATATTATATTATTTTTATTTTACATTATTTAATCTTAGAATTTCATGCTCTTTCCAAATTCAGCATATATAAAAAATAGGATTTCCATTTAAAGAATGTATCGCTTATGTCATAACTCAAAATCAAAATAAAGTAACAATTACAGTAAAATATATATGTCTTACTTAATATGAAAATTGACGAGTTCGAGGATTTCGTTGAAAAACATTAGATAAAGGTGTTATTTCGGTAGTTCCGCGGTTCGTGCGTAAAGAGGCTTGACCTATTAATAAATATAAGTAGGAAGAAATGTAAAGATACAAGCGTAACGGCAGTAAAAAAAAGTAGGATTAATTTCCGACGTGTGTTCAGTTGTCGCTGATATAATCCCGAGAGTTTTATCTACTATCACTTAACTTACAAATACTTTTCAAAATTATTGTCTAGATACTTAATTAACCAGATATCTGTTATTATAATAGATATCAGAAATATGATCCATATATTATTAATTTCATGTATTTATTTCACTTACTTGTAATTGAATGATATACTTCGTGGGAGGTTCCAGGCCTTCGTAATCCGTATTCAGTTGAATTGTAATACTACTGTGAGATACACCAATTTCTGGAAGATTTTTCAACATCGGGTATTTTACTAAAACAATATGTTTAACGTAAATAATGACACTATTATATTTGGAAGTAACTTACATATTTTGCACGTGTCTCCAGTATATATTTCCGTACAAGGCGAACAGTAACCGCTGACATGATTACATACACCGTTATCACAATTCCCGCAAGTTTCGTGACAACCAAAACCATAAGAACCTCTTGAACATTCTGAAATTTTGTTTGTAATGTAGCATAATAGCAAATTATCAAATGCAGTAGCAACTTATTAGTTGGCATGTTTTATGTCGATGTTTAGACAATAAAAGGTTGTCGTCGTCAATGAAAATAAGTGTTAAAGCATGACGTTCACATTAGTGTATACATTTAAATTTCCACTACAATAAAAGTACCATATTGACTCTACTGATACTAACCAAATAAATTAACAACATACTGACGGCCCGTGGGCAATTACCACTTATGTTAAACCAATATGCTAATCGTATCAATAATTATTTTGCAAATTGTTACCGTGGTGCACAACCAAAGGTAGAGGTGAAAATGGAATTGACAAAAGGAAGGAAGGAAACAACTACAGCCTAGAATGTAATTAATTAAAAAGGAAATTAGTAAATAAAGTTAGCAACGTAATAAAGAGATGAGGAATGAGAAGACGGAGGAAGGGATATAGTGAGAGCAAGGTCGTGGCATGTATGGAGTGGAACAGTGAGGTGTGCGGGGGGCGTAATTGTCCAGAATGTTCATAGGTGTGTTAAATTGGAAGGCAGACTAGGAAACCAAATGTCAATCTGGAAAAGACAGGTCATGAAAACGATAAAGCAGTAATAATGGAGATGAATTATGAAATGAAGTACGAGCAAGGGAAGAGTGAAGATGATATATATATATATACATAATATTATATACAAACTATTTTGTATATAATTATCCCTTACTATCACATCGACTTCCACCGTAACCTGCGGGACACGAGCATTTTACCAAGCCATCCTTCTCAATGTCACATATCAAATAGCCACTGCATGACGTAGATAGGACATCGTTACACAAAATGCAGTTTCGCCCGAAAGTATCCGTAGGGCATGACGAATCTACAACTATACTTTATTAATCCATTTGCCTCGATATTCTAAGACACAGTAGAATACCTGAGTTTTCTATTGTGTTAAAATTTTTCGTATTAATTCCCTTTTCTGGGTGTGTTATTACTTGACATTCGTAATCAGGGTTATCGTAACCCCCATACGATAATTCCGCAGTGCGAAAATCTAAAGCATTAATTTAAAATATACAGAAATTAAAAATCTCTTACACACAGTGTATGTTAATAATAAATTAAATTAAAATAAATCATTAGAAGGTTCTGCTTTTAAATAATGCAAGCAACCGCAACCATGGTTACCATCCGGGCGAGTCTCACAAGATCGTCGACAGCTACCCTATTTCTCAACGTTTGTAATTTTATATTAATAATAATAATAATTAATGATCTAATTTATTTATTATGCAAAAAAGTAGTGAACGCGGTTAGGCACGATTTTTTATCTTGTAATGCCACACATATTTTTTAAACAACTTCAAGGTCATTACTGAAATTGGCGAAACAAATATTTGCTTGAATATAAATCGTACATTAGTATCAATTGTCGAAAATTTTATTTCCTCTCTATCTCTATCGATCTATAAATCAACACGTTTGAATGGCAAAAAGTTACCTGGATCACTGCATTCTCTGATATCCCCAATCGCCCAAAATGGATTGACCACATTATTTAAGAAGTAATTGTAAACAAATAATTTGATGACTGTATCTTCGGAGAATTTTCTAATATATTTGATTTCTTTCCACTTTGACACCTAAAATGTTAATATGTTATTTATGTTCTACAAATATAGGTTAATATTCAGTAAAGACATATTCTTGTTATTTAACTTTTTAATATTAATATACACTTTTTACCGAAGTGGTCCCATAAATATATAACATAGCATATCTGCAATTGTGCATTACTTTATAAAAGTAATGTACGTAGTAAACACTTGGCAAGGAAAAGTATTTCTGCGTATAACATCCTACACCATCGCCAACGAATGCCAGTTCAAGACCGAATACCAGATGGAAAACAAGAAACCAACCAAAGACCTGAACATGGCAAGTGAGACCTTGCCGAAACGTCGTCAAGAGAAGACCAAACCAACACGAGAAGATACCCAGAAGAAGAATCCAAGGTACAACAATAGCACTCGTGGAAACATCAAAATCAACATTACTCACCTCTACAAGATATGGTTTGATCTTGAAGACGTTTCGGCAAGGTCTCACTTGCCATCTTCATGTCTTTACTTGGTATTCGGTCTCGAACTGGCATTCACGGTTCGTCGCTTCCCTAATTGGATTCAGGTCGTTGGTCCTGATTGCTTCATTGGGTTTTTCTGCGTCGTTGGTTCTGTTGAGTGCTGTTTGGCGTCTGTTTCTTTTTCTCTTGTACTAACTGTCAGTACTGGTTTCCATATGTGTGGTAGCCTTCGTGTATCGTCCTTGTTTGGTCGTTTTTCGATTTCTATGGCTTCTCTGATGATTCTTCTGGTATAGTGTTCGATGTTGGCTATCATCTTAGTGTTTGCGAAATCGATCGTGGTGGTTTTCTCGTCCTTTTTCACTGCATTTTGGTGTTCATCTTTTCTGACGTTGATTCTTCTGTTAGTTTGACCGATGTAGGTGTTGTCGCAGTCCTGGCAGGGAATTTCGAACACTCCTTGGCTGGCGAGATTTTTGTATTCGGATTTGGTAGAATCATGTTGATTTTCTTGTCTGTGGTGAAGATGGTCTTGATTTCGTTTTTCTTCAGTACTCTGCATATTTTGTCCGTAGTTCCTTTCACGTATGGGAGGTAGTCTTTGGTGAGTACCTTTTCTTTTTCTTCCGGTTCTTTTTTCCAAAACGAACAGACTGACTAACTGGTGACTAACTGATGGATCACTAGACTATATTGTTTCTGTGTTATTACACTCCGTCAGTAGCGATTACCAAATACCTTAGTTGTTGAAATACCGTTACATACAATCAAAACTTCGTGACGCGAATGTTTGTTGGTATATCAACATTAAAAAAGCTGCAGTGGGCCGCACTGAACTTTCTTATAATAGTTGAACTCCATTTTCCGAGAAACTTTTGAAATAAAAGTTATTTAGAATTTTAATACCTTTAACTTTTATAACAGCTTTTTTCGCTAACATATACCGTTTTGAGATATAGGAAAAGGCGATATGAGTAAACCATCACTTCCGTTGCTTTACAAATAGGACATTTTCTTCCTTGCTATATACACATGTTACGTTTAAACTTTCAGGGCTCTAGCTTTAACACCTCGAGTTCATGATTACAATAAATTCTCATACACAAATTATAAAAAAATAGTATCTGAACGAAATAAATTTGTGTAAACAGAAAGACGAATATGATCACAAGGTCTCAAAGCTTAGTTAATTTATCCCCTTACTTCGTATGAGACGATCAAGTGGTCAATGGTACTGTCATCATCATTATTCAGCAAACTTAATCTTAATTCGCAGCCATCGCAAAGACTGATAAAAAACGCGAAACAAAATGTTTGGTCCTTTGCGACACGTTTTAAGGGGCCCAGTTGCATTGACTCCGATACGGTATTTACCAAAAAATAATCTGCAAGAGAATAAAATTATACACAGCGAAATACGAGCAGTTAGTTGTAATGGCATTGCTTACACGAATGAAATTTCCACGCCACGTTATTTGAAACTCCGCTGCGAATTACCAAAAACTTTGGTGAGAATGGCTCATCAGTAGTATCAGTGTAATTTAAAAAAGGTTTCAGCTCCCCATATTTTCTGAGCGAGTACGTTTTGTCCTGTGCTTTCAAAACAAAATGACTCCATTTGTTACCACTTACGTAACTGTTAACTGTGTGCTGCAACATAGCGAAAAATTACAACATAGTAAGAACTATGTTAAAGCGTTCTTCATGCGATTTTGTTTGGACGATTTACCACTATTATATCGTGTATGAAAATAATAACATTTGTGTGTTATTTTTATGTCAATTAATCAATTACTAAATTTTAAATTAAAAATAATATAGACTGTAATCCATACATTCCTTTCATCACGATAATCGCTACATGGTGGATCGGGTGCTGAATACTCTGATATTTCCTTTGCTTTACATTTTCGAATAACCGAACGCATGTTCTCCCACCCTCCTATAATAAACCAGTAACAGTTGCCGTACGGAGGATAGGTATTATCGCAAAGTAGGATATTGGCATCCTTTTCAGTGCGAACTGATATTGGAATTTCAAGATCTGTGTAATTGTCTATATTTAATTGTGGTTGGTGTTTGAATGTTGAATCCGAAACTATAATGGGAAAACCTGCAATCAAAACCCAAAAATTCACAAATAAAGCAACCACATAATTAATTTAATTGTATTTTAATTCTATGATTGCTTTATTTTATTTATAAAACAGTTTAAGTCCTTCACTTAAGCGTTGGCCAAGACTAGTGTGGACAATACGCTACAATGTTAACTGTCCATGGAAACGACAACCGAACATTTAATTGCTGTCTACATTGCAGTGAAATTAGTTTTGATTTATGGAACGTAATACAGACCTTCCCAACGATAATCTAGAATAGGACCCAATTTGTATGGTAGCGAATTCACCAGCTTCCATCCACCAGCAATCCATTTTTTTGTACAATCTTCGTTTATATCGAATTTGCAATCGAGCTCACCATAGTTTTTCTTATATCTGGAAACTGCAAAATTTATATTTATTTAATATTCTTATCCAAATTCTAAAAAAAATTCCACTATGCTCAACAGAAACGTTGATTATATTTTTATATTTTTAATTACTACTCTGATTGAAATCCTAAATATTGTGCTTTATTATAAATTCGTTGAACAATAATTCGTTAATCTTTTCTTTAATCACTTCACAGTGCAGTTTAATGGCTTATTAGGTTTAAGTACTATTATTACTATTTAACAACTATCAAAAAACTGAAGCAAATCGGTTGCGTTACATTTCCTTATGCCAACGCGTCATACTGCTTTAACATTAAAGAATTGCAGCAAAATGATCAGATAGTATCCCAAATAACGTCCTACCCTATCAACAATGTTTTAAAAAATTGTTTAAATTCTATAAAGTTCAAATGTCACAATTAAAACAATGACATGTACTTTATGTTTAAGAAAGCTTATCATGATAATTTTCGAACTTAGGACTAAACAGAAATAAATGTTTTGACCTCTGAACTAGGTGGACTATTTTCTTAATTTCTTCTGTGTGTGTTAAACATAAAATTTTTATATAACAAGGAAGAAAACGTCGTATTTTGAAACCAATATCTCAACCGGAAGTGATGGTTTAGTGAGAGTTAAAGATTTAAAATTTTTAATCAAATTTTATTTCAAAAGTTTTATCGCAAAACGCGGCTGTAATTGCCACTTGTCGAAAGTGTATCTAAGTATGAATTTTCATTTAACAAACGTACGGCTCTAACTTACCAGTAGCGTGGCGTAGATCCGACGTAATCCAAGCAATGGCAGAATTAACTGAGTGGTTGCTGACCACGCAACGAAAGCTTTTGTAGTACCTTGCCGCATTTGATAGGATGGTCAAATTTGGTGCGTCATCATCCAAATGTACTCGGGGCAGAAGAAAAGAAACCATAAGGTAATAGAACCTGTGGGGTAATGATATTTCTTATTTGAACTATTAGTTCGACTTTGCTAAGCATTCATTCGCATTCACATCGGTGCCACAATACATACATAGAATGTTACCAGAAAGTCGGGATATCAAACTTCAGTGGGCATCAAACAAATGACCACCTTATGTCTTTACATAATTTTGACGCATTTTAATGGTCAAAATAATGTTCCCATGCTACTTTAAACACAATTCTAATATCAAGAGGCGTTCATAAGCAAAAATTCTCAAAAATACATTTATTTTTCTATGCAGTCTCCTCTTTGTAAAATGTAGACTGGCCAACGTTTCTCCAATGAATGGATTCCATCGCTGATGTGTGATTCTGTCCGGTGTGCAGAATATCGATCTGCTGCTGATATCACCTCTTCCTTTGACTCAAAACGTTTTCCAGCCATAATAAATTTCTTTAGATTTGGGAATAGGTGGAAGGCAGATGGAGCCAAATTTCTACTTTAAATTTCTAAGTTTTCCCATTGCCGAAGCTCACTTATCATTTATAGGTGCATTGTCCTCATGATAGATGATTTCATCTTTTGCAATACAGGCCTCTTCTCCCGAATGTTTGCATATAGTTGACTTGCATAGTATTGGTCAGTTACGGTTTTGCCCTTTTCAAGGTAACCAATAAAACGAATCCAGCTTGCATCCCAGAGAACTGTGGCCATGCCCTTTCCGCTGGGCGAAACCGACTTGTCTTGTATACTAGTGTTAAGTTGACACTTGATTCCGTTATTGGGATACGGGTACCAACATAACAAAAAAACATCGATAGCAATGCGATATATGTGCTAGACCGAGAATTTTCCATTTTACCCCCGTATGATAGTGCTTATTACATGCCTCTTCCAATGATTCGCAAACCATTCAATCAGTTCCTTGTACTTCCACACTATGACTAATCATAATTAAAGAGTTACTTTTGATGACTGTATTTAGATTGCGGGGTGTGTGCTGGTTGAATATGTACAATAGAATGGAACTTCAAGTGCTGTGTCCTATTGTATAAAATTATTTTATTCAAATCTCCACCGTACCTTTATTAATATAAAAATATATTAAAATATATTATTTGCGCTACAATACCAATTTCGATTATTCGGCATCAACGACCAAAACGAATATTTGCGCTCGCCAGAGAATTACCGATTGTCATTATATATATATATATATATATATAAAATACGTCAATTAGTTTAATGTGGCGGTCGACGATTAGAATTACCAGTCAGGTAGCACGAGCGGCGTCCGATGCCGTCCACGACCTACCTTGACCGAGTATCATGTAACGATGTGCTACGTGTAGAATAAGACCAATTATATATATCACAAGGCGGCGAATGTTTTTTCCGACAACGACCGAAGTCCCGTATTGTAACAATAAACCAAATAGATTGTTTATATATTACATTATAATAACATTCGTTTTAGGTCGCACGTTCATAACATCACAACGAGGTTCCGTGGATTAATTTCTAATTCGCCATACAAATCGTCGATATTCGATCATTCATCATTTTCATTCACAATCTATCAAAAGTACAATAGATTATCGTCACATTTTAAAAGTCTCATGCCCGGTTTCACAAACGATTGCCAGGTGGTGAATTAGTTAACAAGCCCTTAACGACTCGCTATTGCTTATGAAATCAAAAAATGGCAATTTTTCTTTTAACCGTCCGTCAAGGTAATCAATAATAAAACGTTTGGCGATTGATGAAAGACTCGTTAACGAATCGTCAAACTTTTGACGATTCGTTAACAAGCTGTTAACGACCGATTAACGTTTGTGAAACCGGGCATCAGTGTTTCTAATTTGGGGAGTGTATATCCCATTGCAAGGTATTTTGCCATTATTTCTACAGTATGGAAATAAGTACTAAAGTCATTACCAATTCAAATATTTTGTTATAAACTGTGCAAAAATAATAATAAAGAAATTTAATTTAAAATAATAGTTCGTTTCGAAATAAGCGATACCAACCCAACCCCACCCAACCAACGCAACTGTCTTTCAGTAACTAACACGTACTTGGCAAATATTGCCTGCCTCGAAGATTTCCAGCGACATAAACATTATTTATGAATATTTATTTATTTATTACCATATCTTTCAAAGACTTGTACACATTTTTAAATATTACTTGTAGAGGTCTGGTGATATTCTTAGTGTATTTAACAGAAACCAAATTTAACTTTAAAATCAAATGAAAATGTTTGCATTTTTTAAATTGATGGGATGTAAATTTGGGTTGGGTTGGGTTTGTTTTGGTCGGTTGAGTCGGTCCAAAACAAAACCAACCCAACCAACTCTGCGTTACATTTTGTAATTTTCCCTGACTCACCAGAATCCAAAAATGATTAAAGATTGAGGAGAAAATATAACTTAACATAATCTAATAATTTTACAAAATTTCAATTGTCACTTTTTTCTTAACCAAATTAGTTGGAAAGCTTTGAAATGAAAAAATCCTTGGCATTCAAAACTGCGAAATTTTCTATCATCGCGACATTCTTTTAGCATTTTATTTTGAATATTGAAAATGTCAATATTAATGTCAATTCTTTTGAATATTATCGCATTTTTCTAAACTGTTAGGGCTTTTACCACAAATACTCGTTCTGCACCGGAGTAAACATTTTAAACAGTAACTTGTAATCGGTAACAATTACCGCATTTTTTTGACAAATGCTCTCAAATTTGAAAATCATTTAACATTTAAAATTGGCAAATTCTTAATAGATTTGAAAATTAAAATATCATCTTTAATCGTATTATTCGTTGGTGCGCAATATTATCTTTCTAACGATACGAGTGCCATTCCTATAAGTTGAATTGTCGAGCAGCAATCAATAATAATGTTAAATAAATTATTAAATCATTCATTGTTTCAAATTATTGAATTGGAAGATTTGACATTTGAATGTTCCAATCAGAGACATGAAAATATTCAAATTCTACACTAATCTGGAAACGTTTTAATCACATGGTATATGTACAATCGGATGTAAAAAGTTAGCGATTTTTTCTATCCTATAAGTTGAAATATTTGACATTATCGTTACAATTAATTAATTCTTGTCAAGTAACAAATTTGATTAAGCATTGGCATAGCTGGACACGGGCTATAACAAAATACCGCTATTCTTGATACTAAATGATTCGATCAAGCTGAAATTATGCACTGAAACAATGAAATGAATCATTGAAAAAAAAATACAGCAGTTTTTTGGTTAATGTTGTTCTCGTAGAAGCTACCAAAATCCGTATTGTATTGGACGTTGTTATCGGGTTCCACAAAAAATCTTACAGCACTATTCTATTGAAGAGCAGAGCATGTTGTATTTTACATTTGTTTATCCAAAACGTTGGACCAAACCTCACTGGTTCGTGACAGTTCACAATACTTTCACAGTTTCAAGTATTTTGCTCATTAATATTAATGCAATTTATAACGCACTCTTAACTTAAATAAACTGGATGATAGCTTCGCGCTTTAAATTAATATCACAATAGATTTAATTGGTTTTATGAACCTACAAGCCAACACATAAGCATATGTGTTGAGTTTTAAAGTAATAACACTGTGTCAAGGTTCTAGAAATTATTAGCGAGTCGTATTAAAGATAACAACAAATATCTTTAGAAGCGTTTTGGATGAAGATTTTTTGCAATTTTTCAAAAACACCATAGAGATACACTTTTACAGCAGTCCTACTATTATGATATATATATTTTTGAGTCGCTGATTAAATCAACAATGTGGCGAAAATTACATGTTTTATTATATTAACGTCACAACTGAATTGAGTAGAATACGTTGTAAACAATAGGCGATATTGCAAAAAAATCATTTTGAACAATTATTAAGACTCGCACGTTAAAACGTCTAAGATTTAATAATTAAATAAAAATTTGCGAACTTACCAAAACATAACAATTTTTTATGTATTCACGTTTGACACACATTAGTAAACTAAACTACTGTTATCATTTGCTGTTTCCCTGCATTATCATTTTGGTTTCCTCTCGCCACCGCAACTCAATTTTATCTCTAACAAAACAAAATCATGGGTTTTTTTTAATTTGCAATTACTTTATTGGCGATTATAGAATAAAGTAGAGTATAGAATAAATAGAACAGCGCAAATAGATGTCATGCGTCATTTGATATTGTATCGGAAATGTTACGTTGATTATTAATGTAAAACAAATAGTGCGATTCAGTTCTCGTGTAAAAGTGATTTAATTTATAATAATTTAGTTCACTAATGATTCAGTGAAAATAACAATAAGCCAAAACCTCCACCGA
Source organism: Geotrupes spiniger (assembly GCA_959613385.1). Lineage (NCBI taxonomy): Eukaryota > Metazoa > Arthropoda > Insecta > Coleoptera > Geotrupidae > Geotrupes > Geotrupes spiniger. Next base: position 43,822,913 of record OY390731.1, on the reverse strand, counting down.
TATTAATCGATGGTGTGAAAAATATACAACCATTAAACAGAGAGAACCATTTAGAGTTCTATCAAGGTATCTACACCCAACAATCTTGCATGAAATATAAAGTTAGTTAGAAAGTCATGGACTTACTTTTGAAACAAATGAATTTAAATAAAAAATAATAATAAACGGCGAAAATTATAGCAAAACTGCATAGGCATTTATTACGTAATAATTATGCAAATAGATTTAGAAATAAGAAGGGGAGAACATTACAGTACACGCAAGTACATCCTAATAACGACTAAGAACACACTATTAATGTACCAAAATAAATAATATAATAAATAATGAAATAATATCACCAAGCACAAGTAGAAAATGTAAAAAGAAATCAGTGGGGAACAGTTACCCCTCCCACATTGATCATAACAGTAGTGAATGGCATAGCATAGCATAGCAGTAAAAGTCACACTTGTACTATATTCATGTATTATATTCTACTAACAGTTTAGGAAAAAGGGTGATGGAGGAAATCGAGAGGAGGGGAAGACAGGGAGGGGTACTATCGAAGTGGGAGAAACTTAGAAAGAAGATGTATGAGAGAGCGGGTCTGTCAATAGTGGAGGTAGAAAATAGGAGAAGAGAAGGGGTAGGGGTAGAGAGCGAGATAGCAGACAGACTGAAACAAGTCGAATGCCAAGAAAGAGGGGAGAAGATAATGGAATCTAAATATAACGAGAAATATAAAGTTTGTGGTCGGAGACCGAAATATTTGGAAGGGGGGATGTCGGAGGAGGACGAAAGAATATTAGCCAGATTTAGATGTGGTAACGAAGAAAGGAAGAATAAATATTGCATGGGGGAGGAATTCATAAGATGCCAGATATGTGGGAAGGGCAGGGATGATTGGAAACACTGGTGGGAGGAGTGTGAAGGATTGAAATGGGATCCACGGGAGAAAGAGAGAGGCAGGGCATGGTGGAGGGTCTTAGCAGAGACGGGGGAGGGGATAGAAATATTAGGGAAACTAAGGAAGATGAGAGATGGAGAGAGGAAAAGAAGGGAGATAGCTAAAAAAATTATATTGTTGCAGGTAGAGAAGAGTAGGAGATGCGGAGAGTGGGAGGATGGCCGGAGGGGGTGATAAGCCGAACGGGCAGAGTCGACATGGGAATGGAGACACATGTACAAAGAGGAAAATATATAAATGATGTAGATTAAACAGGTTGTAATTGAGAAGTATGCCAATAAAGGTTGTTTTTTTTATTCTACTAACATTAAGTAGCGTAGATGACTAAGCCAGACTAGAGAACTACAACAGACGGAAACAACATACATAAATGACAATCCAAATATCACGAATCATAGAGTATTGAATAAATTTAAATTTTGCCAGTATTTTATTCGAAATTGGAAGTAAAAAGTGACGTTGTGGACGTTGTTTGTTCAACTAATAAGAATGGATGAAAACAGATATGTAACAACTATACGAGAATAAGAATAGATTGCAAAAGAGGGTGCTATGTTGTATGTGTGTGTTTCCAACGATATCATTTGACGAACTATTGTGGATTCTAACGGCATTGACATTTGTGGTTAATCTAAAAAACATATATAAAAATATAATTTTGCGGTGAATAGATTAAAATTAACTAAATATTTTAACAATAAAATAGAAGCAAAACTTATAATGATATTATATTTATATAAATATATTATGAATAATGATATTGGCCATTACATAAACTATATGTAAAATATATTGTTGGTATACAACAGTGGTTTTATTTTTGTCGACAATATTTGTAGTTTATATGGATAACCATTTTACAATAAAATACAAAAAGTTCTCAATTTACAATATACGTGTCACATTTTGTTATAGTTTATATAAATTATTTTCCATAAAATTAAATGAATTTTCTCTAACATGATTCATGACAGTATTAGTTGACAAACAAATGTACAAAACGTGTGAAAAACACGTCACAAAACAAATACTAATTATAGCTTATTAATTTCTGTTTGTGAATAAAATAGTATACAAACCTCGGTGGGAAGTTTCATTACTAGTCGGGCTATCTTAGCCAATGGATGTACGAACGAAAAAATCCACACTCACACTCGAAATATAAATATAGTAATTTTTCATTGTTAATTACCAATACTGACTAATAATATTTAAATTTACCTACAGGTAACAAAATAACGAAATTGGATCGCACCCCAGGTACACAGTACAGCATCTTGAAATACACTCTATATAAATTTATTTAAGCATCACCGTTATAATCAATCACCACCTTGCCCTATTTATGGACGCTGGTGAGGCAACTTTAACAGTTAACAGTTAAACAAAGTGTGCCTTTTATTGTGAATATTAGAAATATGTAATAATACAACTAAATTTGATTTGATTTGATTTGAATTTCATATTTTGACATAAGTGAAAACGTACATTTCAAATTAGATTTAAAATGCAAAACATCCGCATTCGAAGTACTAAATAGCAGTACCAGATTTATATCAAGATCCCCGATATTCGATATTTTTGTAGTTATGAGAATATTTATAAGTACAGCCATATATTTATACTCTAGTTTTGTAGCCAGCTTTTAAACATATTAATTCTAAAGGAAAAAAATCATTGAAATGAAAAAGCTGATCAAGAAACAAAATTTGACGAAAATTTTTATATTTGTTTAAATAAAACACTTTATCAAGTATCGTTTCAATACGATGCGTGTCAGTACAATTTCGTAAAATTCAATCACCCATTTCAAAATTGGTAGATTCTACATTTTGCGTCTATGATATTAAAAGTAAATCTTATTTACTAGCATTTTTCGTTACTAATGTAAGGAAACCACAAACAGGATATGCAGACCTCCATATTTCGTACTATTTAAATATTACTATTTATTCGAACATCGAACAGAGAATTTGTGTATGTAGATAAATATTTATCTATTTTATCAGTTATTGGCAGATTACGATTTTAACATATTTTGTGTTCATGTTTGGAATAGTATGCCAGTCAGTGACATAAACTGTGCTGCTCATTATGCTGAGATATGTTAGAAACCAAAAGTGTTATTATTTTTAATTCGAGATATCCACAAACGTAGCAATTTACACTAATAGAACATAAAAAAGCATATGAAGTATGTAAAGAAAAACTAGCACTTTGTTAATACGTCTCATTAAATTGTTTGTCAGTTTATTTTTCGACAAAATATTATAAAATCCTCGTTACTAGTAGTATATGTAATATAAAACTGCCTCATTATACAAGGCATTCTTATTCGCTGGAAAATAATAAATGATTTCATTATAGGAATGCTAGTCGCAAATAAATATTCGATATATGCAAACAAATATTTGTTATGAATCGGTTATTTGTTCTGATGCTACCTACCATTGCACCAATTCAAGCAAATATATATTTATTTTGCTTCAAGGCAAAACGACGATATGTTTCACTACACTGATGCTACAGTATAGCGAAACAATGTCATAGCACTATTATATATTTTATGTATGTTTGTATATATGTATATAATAAACAAGAAAATACAGTATGTTCAGAAGTGTTTTATTTATGCTTATTGGGTCGAATTGTGTACTGGGATATCAACATTCAGCTATAAATGCCAATGATAAAGAGGTTAACGAAACATGGATGGAGAATAATTTACGCAATTACTAACTAATTTTCAAGAAATAAATCCAAAGCATGTATGCAACATTTAGAGAGATTTTAAGTACAGAATACAAGCTTTAATATATAGCTTCAAAATTTCCCGCCAGTTGTATTAAAGTTCATTTTCAACACATATTCTGAATCTAAAATATGTATGTAAAATACCATTAAATAACAAAAGCAAAACCATAACAGCATTTATTAACCTGGGCGAAAATTAACGTGGTGTTGTGAACATTAATTATACAGGTCCATGAAGGTTAACTGGTGGATCGCTATTACATTTCATCAGTAGCGACTACCAAGAACCTTACTTGAAATACATTTACATTAGTGGCCATCAAAACTTCTTTGCACGAGGCAATCAATCCTGACTGACCAACAGAACACTAACAAGCGAAACATTCTCTAACACATTGCTGTGAGTAGACAACGATGACTGTCAACTGTCCAGTTTCAACATATAAAAGGGGTACTACAATTAAGTTCAAAAATTTCTTTTTGAACATATCTCATTTTTCTCAGTTTTGACAGTATTGCTCCAATGTGCTAGAGAAGATTTCGTCTTGTTAGTATCCTGTTGTCAGTAATCTTTGACTAGACATTTACTTGGTACGTTTAGATTGAGTAAGTGAAATGTGTTCTTATGCTTTAGATGTACAGATTAAGCATTAAAACGTTGGAATTATGGAATTATTCATTTAAATTTTAATTTGAAATTTTAATTTTAAAGTAGGTGAAAATAAATATGTTTCAAATTATTTCAAATATCGCATTATTGATCACACAATATTATAAGAAAGCGTTTAGTGAAAATCCTTCTTCCTACAGTACCAGTACAGTACATGTATTCGTTATGTTCAAAATGTTGTTTATACAAATGGAACAATAATAAGTGCACGCCCTTATCTAAAAGTTGTCGCAACAAAGTCTTTCATATTAAAAAACCGTAATTTAAAACGAAATTTTGTATTGTTATTTCAATAGCCATTCAATATGCAATCACATATTTCAAAATTGATAGATTGATTTCAGTAGAATAATAAATTAACATCGCCGGGTTTCTATTGGGGTACATTAAACATTTTCTTACTATACCAATTTTCATTGTACATTTAAAAATTGAAGCTAAAATAAATTTCTACGTACAGGAAATATATACGCTTTCCATACTATTTACGTATTACTAAGATTTATTTAAACATTACATAAAGAATGTCTGTAAATATATAAATATTTACCGTGTTTATCATTTATTAGCAGAATATTATTTATAAAGCCGATAAGTAATCAAAGCAATGGTTCGTTTTCAGTGTTACGCCCGTCAGTGACATATTTCTAACTGTGTTATACGTAATGCTGAGGTATGTTATTAGTTATTTTATTGTTAGAATTGATATCAGTATTATTTACAATAATACTAATGTAATATAATACGAATAATAATTAAAATTAAATTTTCAATTTAAAAGGTTTTTATTCTATTATTCAGAGTTACATAAAATGCAATAGATATTTTTCTCCTGTACGTGTTTAAGTAACATTTATAAAAAGGTAGAACTACATCGCGGGGTTATTACCTTCTTATACTTTATTTATAAAAGGAACATATTAATCAAGAAAAAATTCGACGTCGAAATTATATATATATATACGTTTTGACGCGTGATTAAAAATTTCGTGGCAGACCTTTTTTAATTTACTAATCAGTGCGTACATCATTGACGCTTAACATCCAAACTATTGAAGAAACCATTATGATATTTTAAACTTAAAATTTGTATATAGCAGGATAGAAAACGTCCTATTTTGAAAGGAATAGCCCAAGCGGAAGTGATGCTTTACACTTATCATCTTTTCGGTATCTCGAAAACGGTATGAGTTATCGAAAAAAATGTTGTTATGAAAGTTAAACATATTGTAATTTTAAACAACTTTCTTTCATTTCAAATTTTTTTTTTTTTTGAAAAATGGAGTAGAACTGAGTATAAGGAAGTTCAGTGCAGAACACTGCTGATTTTTGATAAATGAATTGACATCTGTATGCGTGGTCGTGGTGGACCTCTGTCCGATACCATTTTTCAATTATAATTGTCAAACCTTAAGGTTGATTCAGACCATACGGCATGGACCGTCACCTAACAGCACAGGCACGTACCTGCACCTGCACGACAAAACTTCGTAGCATGGATTTAAGTGAGAGTGTACACACTAACCGGCAGCGACCGTCACGTTCCAGCAACAGCACGTACCGTCACCGGCCGACATTCTCGCGAGGAATGTTTTGACGGTCGGTGATGGTCCGCTACGTTACGTGTCGGTGCTTGCCTGCCAGTCTGAATTAGAAAACGGCAGGTGTCCGGTCCGACACATACAATTACAAATCTAAATTGTTATTTTTAATGCGACCGCAGTTGGGGTAATAGCGTATTTGCATTTTAGATATTCGTATAAACGTGAATATATATTCGTTTGCATTTAAAAATATTTATTATTTCCGAAAGCATTTCATCAATTATGCAAATACAAATATTTCGATGCTATGTTGATTTACAACAAATCCTTGCGAAATGTAATATATGAAATCTTATACATTTTTGTAGACATTAATTTCATCGTTTTTTGAAGAATAATAAGAGTAGTGCACAGAATTTAATAAATGCAATTAAGAACGATTCCAGGCTTACACAGCGAGTAATGTAACGTGATATTGACCAATCGCCGAACTAAATAGGTGCCCATACTAATTTAAATTTTGCAGTTCTTCAGCATACATCGACTCTAATCAAATTGTTATATAAGTTTGCATTTAAAAATATTTCCTTTAATTATTAACTTTTTCTGATAGAATAATTTAATTAGTTAGTGATTTTTAGAATTCTGTAAGGAAAAAGATGTATATTAAATGTACTCATTGTGAAAAATCCACAAATGTTATTATGACATCGAAGTAAACTAGTAAAATAATACTGAAATAAACTTATAAATTAACGTGCAATTTAACAAAAATAACAAAAATTGTTGAAAGCATAATAAATTAAACTAGTAAATACTTTACATTAAAAATGAAAAATATTCGCCGAGCGAACACGGGTGTTGTACGCTAACTGACGGATACTTGCCGGTGTGATGTGAACACACGCGTATTTTGTCGTGCAGGTGCAGGTACGTGCCTGTGCTGTTACGTGACGGTCCATGCCGTATGGTCTGAATCAACCTTTACTCTTTCCAATACAATAAAAAAAATTTAATCATTTTCATCTAAATTCTTTGTTTTACTTTGTTTTGAAAAACAAAGTCCTCCTTGAAAAACCGAAGCAAACTTTTTTCATACATTAAGAATAAGAAAGTAAAAACCAAAATATTAATGTAATATAGGTTGTAACAGATACATTGTAACTAGTGGCGTTGTGGAGTAACAATTATAAGGTGATTCTACTTCATTACTTAATTATGTTAGTATTAACTAAACCGGCATACCGCCTAAATATGCCAGCATCAAAATACGTAACGTTAAGCCACACAATAGTGTATTATATTGAGAACGCACACATTGTCATATCAGCAACAACCTAGGTATTTAAAATGGCTGCATAGTTGCAGCGAGAAGTGGAGTTACAGACGAGCTAGTAATTTCGTATGTCAGGCGAAGTACTCAAAACTACATGCGTCATGTACTAGTTTCGCTCTGTTACATATTTTCCCAACAAACGCAACATTTTACATTAAGTGTTTGATTTTGATTAAAAGAACGCGCGAGGAGATGCTGCGACTTACGGGTTCGTAAAGCACCCGTAGAAGAAACCAACAACGTCATCACATCGTTATAATGATGATGATATTTGCGTTTAATTGATTGCAATGTGTAATGCTAAAATATTTTTTTACATAGCCAAACGGTATTATTCAACATATTGCTCAACACCATATTATTAACCATAACGGATAGTACGCCAACCATACATCTTCTCATTACCGGGAACGAAACAAAAACTGTGAGATGTCTTGTAAGTAACAAAACTCTGAATTCGGCAATAACGTTAATACCAAGGAATTTATCAAACTACAAAGGTAAGAATTAATCATTTTATTGTGAATAGTTGTTTACGTTGGTTGACAGAACCTACGCACGGACATGTCAAAGACTCAATAATTATTGATGATGAATTGATGCGAGATACAAATTGGTCATGGAGAAGATCGAATCATTATAAACTCGGTATAATTTTAGACAGTAGATGGGAAAGTAAGTAGTCTTATGAAGTGTTGATGCATTACTTTTTCACGTTTAATAGGCTTTACTGTGACCACAGCGAAGAATGAGAAGAAAACATTGATTGATATTGACGCACCAAGTTTTCAAATACCGTTTTCTGTTTTATCCTCAGTGGAAGCAAATGCTTATTTGAACGATGGAAGGGGCAACTATGTTGAAATTGTATTTGGTAGCACCATTACTGCTAGTTGCAATAATGATTGCGATAAGAACACCATTTCTATGGTAAGCATAAAAGTCAAATTCATGTTTAAACGAATTTGTAGCGAAGTGCTTTTGTGTAATAAATTGTAAGTAATGAAAAACGACGAACAACTACACGTAACATAGATATTTTAGAATTGCAAAAATACGAACTGTTAACGTATTGAAAATGTATTAATTTGAAGAGCCCCCGCAGAGAAATTAAATCTAAGCTATGTGTGTCTCTTATATTACATGCAACTTCCCTTGCCCTCTGTATTATACGTAGGAGAGGTGTACGCAAATTTGTAGTAATAGAGAAGATACGTATTTTTGGACTTTACAATAAGATCAAATTTGGAGGAGGCGAAATATGGGCCCTGAAAATAATTATTCCGTGCTGTAAAATTTCTGAACCCACGCTAACAAATATAGTCATTAATTTCTACATGATTTCACTCCATAATTTTTAATGAGGTGGGTTTACTTCCCACAAACATTTGGAACTGAATAAATATGTTGTGAAGTTGGCGATTTTTAATACAATTTAGTGTGGTGACAATTCGAAGGTCTTCTGTTTCCCAGGGCTTCTTAATATGAGTATATGTCATACCTCATTTATTCTAAAAGTTTACTAAAATTGTATTGCCCTGAAACATAATGTTTAACTTGTACTTGCAGTCTAAGACTGAAATGATATACTATAATAGTAATACGTGACGAAATGATCTTGTCTATCCATGCAAAGCAGTATGGTTGATGGTCGCCCAATAACGGTTTGACATCAACACTTGGCATTGCTGAATATTTACTTTAAATTTACTCTTATACCAATATTTCTCCCTGAAGAGCTCTTGACGTATTCCATGGGTTGTATTGCTTAGACTCTGTATTTTTAATTTTGATATTAATTTTTACTATTAATTTTACTCGAATAACCACATTCCAATACTACCTCAATATGGCCGTTCTTGGGCATGGTATTTGCAAAATTGATATAAAAATGTGACGGGGTATATACAACGGAAGGTCGGGCTGTCACAGATATTTTACTATTTGTATTGGAGGGAATTGAAATAAATAAAGCGCGTTGTAGCTTTAAACTATTCACCAATATTTATTAAAAGAAATACAATGAATATAAAGTCGGCGTCGTGCACAACCAGTCCCAGAAACGAAATATTATTAAACACAAAATAAACCATAAATTACCGAACTCGGACATCCGGATCCGGGCCCAAGTAAACTAATGTTACACCATAAGAAAATAATAAACAACTTAAACTTACCTCTTCTCCGGTAATTTCATTGATTGGCCTTCTGTCGAAGCCCCAAACGTAGAAGGAATGAAATAAACAAAATACGTGTAATATTAGTCCCAAATAAAAGTTCGCAATCCCGTTGCGATAGTTTAAAACAAATTGTCTGAACGGTTATACAAGAGCCAGAGCGCAAAAATGCGCATCCACATCACCGAATACGATAAACAATAGTCAAACACGATCGGACATTAAACTGACGTTTAAGCATAAAAATACTAATTAATCGTAACTTCAAATACGAATATAGAATGAAATGTATAAAATTAAAGGTTAATTTACAACAACGGTTTGATTAACTAAATCAATTACACGTTGACTTGAAAAGAAAAGAAAAGAAAAGCTCAAAGTAATGCTCGACTTCTGGCTCGAAGTAATAACGTCGGGTTCGTAAATAAACGTATTTCGCCATATGATGTTCATTCGGGGTGCCTTAGATCGACACGCAGAAATGACAACTCGTGTCACTGGCTTTTGGGTCCAGCAAAAAACCTTAAGGGAAAGAAATGCGTACATTAGGGTACAATTTTCCAGAAGACCAACACATAAAACTCCGCAATTTAACAGATGAAGTGAAAGGGAAAGATGACTCGCTACCTTGATTGAACGACAACGGAAATCCAAGCATAAGATCGCCATCTTCTACGAGACTCTTTCGAGTCGAAATTACATCCCCACAATGGGACTGGTTTTCCACGAAATGCAATTATACTCAAACGACGGTGTATATCCCCACAACGGGAGCGAAACTCAAAAAATAGGGGCCTACAATTGCCTTGAAACGTTTCACTTATTACACCCATTGGTGAATGCAATTCGCTTCGACTTTTTAAAACTATGAACTCGGTTATAATTTTCCACGGCACATGTGCGATCTTTGTCAAATCCAACGAGCAGCATTCTAAACATGGCCACCTCTGTCACTAATACGCTGTTTAAGTCGGTCGAACAATAGTTTTATTAATCAAATGAAAGTTGATTACGTTCCTATAGTTAATTATAAGTTTGTATTTGTTCTTGCAAATCTACTGATCCTTTTCATAATAATATGAATGCAGAATGCATAATATTTAATTTTATCTTTCAGGTAGGATTGGTTTTCAACGAGTGGAATCATTTCATACTGGATATTGATAATAAATCATGCGATTTATTGCAATGCAGTAATACTGACTGTCAACGTGTGATGAAAGTAGTTTCGCCGTATGTTCTGAAAAACATGCAAGTGAACAGTGGAGAATTCAGTTTATGGAAAATACATGCCTGTAAGTTATATTTCTATTTTATCGCAAGCCATTGAGAAACATTTAAAACATTTTTCCAGATAATTTTATTTATATTTCAAGTAATTCGACAATTATATCTAACCCATTTAATTACAAGATAGATATGAAATGTATATCTTTGCATGTAAGAGTATGTGAACATTGTACACTTTCGATTGATATGCGAGGTGAAAAGAAAAATGGCAGTTTACGAACAATAACTCACAATCAGGTAATTTAATATGTGATATAGTTATTCAACATAAGAAATACTAATAAATATACTGTATGTTTCTCTGAAAAGTTACATGGTTCAGTATTTATCTGTGGTAGTATGGAGTCTATCATTTCTTTTTCGTACACTTTGGCGGTGGTATTTGTTTGATTATGTTGATTTCTTTATTAAAATAGAATTCTGACAAAGGTATATTCAACACCCTGTGTATCATAGATTGGTAAGATGCTAGTTTATGTAAATAAGGGTTCAATGAGGAACAGTGTATTGAATCTGTGTGGGTAGGTTTGTGAAATATCGAGAAAATGTGTTTATCGTTCTGACGAGTGATAGTTAAATCCAAAAAGTTTAAGCTATTATTATTCTCCATTTCGAGGGTATTTTTATTTTCAAGAGTACATTAATACAGTACTAATGACACCAAGAAAGTAAGGAATATTTTGTAAGTTTCAACAATTTTGTCTGTTAGAGTGTAATGATTAATGTTGAGAGTTAAGTCACACGAACCAAACTCTTTAAACATTTCTGGTTTAACTTGCATCGATTAAGGCGCGTTACCGACGACCTCGTATTGTATTATTAAAAAGAATATAATTTTTAGAATTGGAAGCAAATTACTTTCCGGAAAACCGTCAACAAAACGAGACAATTGAACATGTATGTAGAACATGCAGGTAATGACAAAGATGCTTTTTCTGCAATAAGTTCCATCACTGTGGCCAAATCATGTACGTAACACAGAATAGGACTTATTTTCACCTATCCACTACTCACATTATAAATGTTAAAGGTAATTACCGACAATTACAATCAACATATCAATTGAACAACTTTACATGCTACGCGATTCAGTATCCATCATGGAAACTAACTACGTCCAGTTTCGATGTGAGACAAGAACAAGGTAAATATATTTATTTAATACTAGGATAGTCTTAGTTGTAACAGTATTAATTATTACAACATACTAATTGATAATATACCGCTATATCAAAGATTCCAAGAAGTCAATTTACAAGCTAAATACGTAAAGAATATACGGTAATAATTTTCGAATAAAAATTGTATTTCACAATACCACAATAGAACATTATTTTGAGTAAAATGACATTTCATACCTTTGGTAACTTATGCTCCTATTTCTACTATTCTTGAAATTCTAAAACTATTGATTATGTAACTTATATATCTATCAAATGAGTAATTTGAATAATAACTGTTTGCATTTCCAATTTCAATTTTATGTCAAAAACCTTCATCGTATGTTTTAAAAATGTTAGAAATTGCTGTTGTATAAACAGTTAGATTTACTCATCATGGTTTTCTACATTCCTCTTCCGGGAATGATTTGTTTTCCCATCTAGTCACGCGAACGCATGATTTTTCTCTATTATCCGTTATCAACATCATCTCTTATAAAGCAACAAATTGTTGATAATGTTTACAGCAACTTGCTTAACGTGTGATTAATTACATTTATAAATGTCAATAAGGAAATATCTTCATTTTCAAATGAATTTTTTTTAGGGTTAAATATTCCCCATTACCGTACCTTTTAATTAAATAAAATATTGTATTTCTTATATTTGTAAGTCGGCACATACGAATTATATACTCGTACAACTTGTATGTCATTCGATTGAAATTGTCCCGTCGTTAACACGGCAGCCCACAAACCGTATTCACAGAAGGGCACTTTCCGGACTGGTGAAACAAATAACTTTTTAGACGAGTGATGATGTCAAATATAAATAAGTTTCCTCTAAAAGTTTTCCCAGCGTTTAATTTAAACACATAACACAAAATAAAATCACATATAAGCGTATGTCTGTACTTTGGGCCAATGTCGAGCAAAAAAACAAATATTTATGAAAAATAATACCACATTCGATGAGTCCCGTCACTCGCGATTCTTAAACCAATGCGTAAAGATATCAAGACGATATATCGAAAAATGTTGAAAATTGTCGAAAATTTTACACAACGTCCGAAAATTATCGCATGTTCTACAAATCGTCCGCAATATACGTTCATTGCTTCCCCGCGAAGCAGAAAACGGAGCCTACACCACCACACGAACACATAAAGTGTCTGCCACTAGTTTTTACGTATAGGATAATTATTATAGAAATCATTTTGCACAAAAATGCTATATGTTATTTGCTTTAAAATATAACAGTACTTGAAGTATACAAACACTGTACACAGTGAGGATTTTTAAATCAAAACAGTTGCATGCACGAAGTATACCTAGAAGTATAACATACTTCTAAGCGCCCTCTTTTGAAAACCCTTATACTGACACTCTAACTTCCCCAGAACGAAATCCCATGAGTTAAACGCGGCACAAAATAGTTAGTAAGCCATAAATGTGCTTCTATTTGCAGTTTCTCTGAGTCTGTACATGCAGTAAAAAACTTCCGAAAGTTTAGGGCATAATGTTCTGTGAGTACTCCAATTTAAAAGTATTATCTAAACATACTTCCAAGATCTTAGTATGCGGTACCTGTTGTATAATTTTAATAAATAACTTTGATTTATTATACAAGTTTTCGGGGTAAATCTTATAAATACAGTTTTATTTGCATTTATCCTAATTTTTTCTCATGTAATCAATTACAACATTTTGGAAGCATATCTTGAACATTTTGTAATACATATATTCACATTCTTGGGAGCACATGTAACTAGGGTCATTCGCGAATATTATAAAGTTTTCAGGTATAGTGTGTTTCCGATTTATAAATAATATGAATATCAACGGGTTGAGCACTGATCCTTGTGGTACTCTTTCTTAATTTGTATATTGTCCAATGTATGCTCATTTATATGTACGTACTAAGTTCGGTTTTCAAGAAAGGATTCTGCCCAAATTAATACATTTCCCCGTATCCCATACCCGTAGAGTTAAGATAGTAATAATGATTGGTGCACCATATCAAAGGCTTTACTTAAATCTAAAAATAATTGATTATTGCGTAAATCCATGTTGAAGTTTAGAAACCTTTGTCTTTTTCAATAATTCAATTTTTAAAATATGAGAACCACTCTTGCTTACTTTAAAACTGCAGGAAAATGTCACCCAATAATGAGCGATTTATGAAATATGATACCGAATAAATGACTAAAATACTCCCATCGTTATAACGTTATAACGGGTTCGGTGTAAGATACATGGAACATAAGATACCATTACTGTAAACCATAATATGATGCATACATTCATTGTTGGCTTTATATGATATACTCTATTATTTAGACGAGACCAACAGACGTGATGACTATATTGGACCAACCGATATTCATTGTAGCGTGGTTACAAACACTGCCGAATGTGAATATTATGGAATTTGCGAATTGGATGGTAGTCACCAAACTTGTTATTGTGCTAACGGTTATATGGGGCAAAATTGTGAGAAAGGTAAGTAATTTTCATTAATTTCATTCGACATGGATATCGTCAGTATCGGTCAACCATGGGTGGTAACCTGTCGTCAAGTTATTAGAGCTACATATTTTAAACTATTCAACTTTTTCAGAATGTTCGGATGGTTATTATGGGTCTCACTGTAAAAATAAATGTGGAAAATGTACAAAAAGTTGTAATAAAGTAAATGGGATTTGCTCACCAAAACAATGCCAAAAAAATTTCTATGGCGATAGATGTCGAAAAAGTATGTGCAAGTTTCGACAAATGTAATAATTTTCACATTTATATCATATTTTAGGAGAATTGCCTGTAGTTCAAAATGCACCAATCATAACTGCAAATGGTACTACGCAAGTCTCGGTAGAAATCAACACCAGTCCGTACGACTCCAATAAAACAGCGACCGGATATTTTATTCAATATAAGGTATTTGTCACGGCCACGAAAACTACGATGAATATATAAAATTAAATAAATCCTGATTAATTAATGTTTAATAATATAGAGCATATATTGCATCAATCCAAAATACAGCAGTTCAAATATAAACGTTTAATCCGTTTGTAAAAACGCAAAAAATGCACAACTTTTACAAACTACTTGTACAATGCATCGCCCGTTAACTATATCGTAATACGTTGTGTCAACATTATGAAGTTTTCTTGATCGTCAAAGAATGCTTTTGGTTGCTCGTTAATCCAATTTCAATTTTATTTCGTTCTTCAGAATTAATCCACGCGAGAAAAAGAATAATTACGAGACGGTTACATAGAATAAGTTCAACATTTTTCAAAAGAGTGGCCCTAATAACGTAGTTCTGAGTCGCCGATCAAAAGTTTCATTTAGATATTTTAGACTGGGTAATTCTCGAAATAACATGGACTGATTGAGCAACCTTGCTATATTACATATTATTACCTAAACTGTGCTTAGAGTCTATTAAATATTTCAAAAGGAACACAACCTCTGAGTTATCAGAGGTATTGTAATTATTTACGCAAATTTAATTTTTAAATTTGGCAGATCAAGGAGAAGAGCAGGGCTTTTGCTTAGAGATTTTCATTATACCTGATTAGCCTAACTCTGGATAAACGCTGCTAATATCTTTCTTTTAGGAATCGGATGATAATGATTGGAAAAATTCCTCAAAATCAACATTATCACATAATTACGTAAAATTTAACCATACATTAGATAAGCTAAAAGGAGACACAGAGTATACAATTCGAACAATATTATTCAGCAATGACGAATATTATGACGGTGTCGAGGTACCTGTTGCGAATTTTCGCACAACATGTAAAGGTAATTCTTCCATTGCGTGGTACTGATATACCATAAAATATATGTCCATTATTACGCTTATTTTATTCAATAGGTTATTGTTAACACACGTATCGTATCGATAAATATCGCAACATTATAATTTTCAAAAAATCGACGGAAGGGAAAATAAAACATCTTAACGAACCGATGTAAATGTTTTTCGATAAAGTTCATTGTGTACTCCAATTGCTTACGAGCAGATGGAAAATATCCACACCTTAAAGCAAACCAATATCATCATGTTAACACTTCAATATCTTACATGTTATACGAAAGATGAATCTGAAAGATAAAGTTCACTTTGCAACAAAATGCATGTAATAATTATGGGACAACATGGTGTTCACAAAAAACATACATTAATTGTAAAGTCATCATTATCACATCCTGGTATGATTCATGATAAAAATTCTAAAACACTGCAACAAAATGTGCTGCCGTTTATGAGAAAATCAAGAACAGATATTCTCAAGTCAGTGTGTAGCTCTAATAGTTTCTTTCACACAATATATTCCCGTTCGCCAAACAATAAAATCGCCTAAATACTAACCACTACGAAACTAAGAATTAGTGCACTGCAGACATGGAACAACAATGTTTCTGTTTTTTACTAATCTTATTCATAGTCCATAAAACATGGCTGAATATTATTCGATGCGCCGTTAAAACCGATAAGTGTGCCCATCGTGCTTTTGCATAAAACATTACACACCGGTATATTCTTTCCTCAGCACCTTCCGTACAGCAGAATAAAACAAAAGTTAAGGGTTCATAACGATTAATCGAGCACGGATGTTGTTTGAAAAAAATAGATGAATGTACTCAATGAGGACAAACCGTACGGATAAGGTTTTATTTTATTCTGCTGTACGCAAGGAGTAACAACGAGTAACAACATTTATTTAAACATGCGAGAAGTATATTCTAAAATTACAAATACAAGTATTGAAAATAATTTATAAATGAATTGTTTTTCCGTCGCTTTATTATAACTACATAAAGTAATGTAAGTATCTAGTATGTAGGATATGCGTATGAAGTATTGAAGAGCATTAAGAAGATAGATTTGACATATAATACTCCATTTTGCAAAACGTCGACACATAAGCCAAGTAACGATTACCCTTGCGCCAATAGTTGTTTCTTTCTTACGATATAGTGCGGCTTTTTTTAATAATTATTGCATCTGTAAAATTTATGAAAAATTATTCTTGAAATTTACAACTTTACGGACAGGAAATGTTACGCAATTAGATCCTTAAATTATCTGAGTTCAGTATAAATGTATTAACGTGTAGGACAACCAATTTAAAATAACGAACTTGATTTATGTTCTAGTAATACAAAACACTCCGTATAATTACATATGACTTTACAATATACTTAATACAATTATCCCCTCTCACACTTTTTTGAAAAATTTGCAGTGTTATACACTTATGTCCCACTCTCTCATTTTCTTTTATTCATAACACTCTGTCGTTACGGCAATATCATGTAAATTTGAAATGTCTCTGTGCTAACTGTTTTATATTTATAGACATCATGGAGGAAGACGTTATTATCAAAGCCACAAACACCAGTGCTTATATAACTTTGAATGTAAGTAAATGTGTGTGCCTTGTTTTATGGATAGAAATAGCGTTTAAATCATTTGAAGTAATGTGACATATATTTCCTGTAATCCTCGTTCCCCCTCACTACAACCCCTTTATTATCTAAAATTCCTAAATACGTATTACTTCCTTAAATGGTGTATGCCCTTGAACATACGTCGACAGCCCACAAATTGTATGTTTTATATTTTAGAATTCCGATGTAGTATGCAAGAGTATGGATTACGAACTTCTATTTGAAAATAAAAAACATAATTTTTCATCTTATTATTGCAATTTAACTTCGTTAACACCACATAGAATGTACAACATTACCATAAAAAACAACAAACTTAAGAGGAATATAGCTAAGCATTTTAGAACGGAGGAAGGAAGTAATGAATATTATTATAAACAGGCATAATTTTCCTTACTTGTATATTTGTTCTTTGCAGTGCCAAGCAACGTATCAGGGATTACTTGTCCGCCTAATAGTAATGATACCATAAACTTAGCTTGGACTGCCCCAATTAAACCCAATGGAGTTATTTCAACATATACTATTTCTTATGAGGTAATGTGTTTTATATAAGTTCAGTACCACTTTTAGTTTTAACATTGCTCTGCAAACGATTAATATATAACTACTAGATTAATTTTAAAGCTCTTTTACTTGAAAAGCAGATATCGGTCACATGCGTATTTTATAACATTCTTCACCATATTACTAGTTGAAGAATATGTGAAATATAATTTTCTTCACGCTAATTTTTAACACAAAATAGATATAACTGTATCTTTTTATATACACTCACTTTCATATGAAATACAACCCCCATTAAAATTTAAACTACAATTTTGAAACTTCGGTAAAATAATGATTTATTATCAACTAAGAAACGATGAAAGTTTCCGCCGAAAAAACTCAACTGTTATGTTTCCTGTACCATTGTTATCTCCAACTCAATATTTTCTTATTTATTTATTATTTCAATATTTATTTTATTGTCAAACTGTCAAGTAGACGCCTTGTAATGCCCCCAGTGTGACGTCGCCGAAATTTTGACCGGATTTCTCGAATAGATCTTTATGGTCCGAAGAAGGTATTCAGAGGCGCCGTCGTGCTGGAAGACCGCCCGAAGACGCACGTGAAGACCGACTCCTTAGGCGGGATCGATTTCATAAAAACAAGGTCGATTAATGTGGATTGGACGAGAGCTTTCAACCGACATTTGGCGATGCCAACTGTTTACAGAAGAATTTCTTCCTTTGAAATTCATTCATACCGTCCTTACCTTCGGCTTCCATTAACACCTTCCCATAAAGCAGCCATACTTGCATGGTATAAAGAACGGCAAGGGTTGGTTTATCAATGGAATGACATCGTCTTCAGTGATGAATCAAGGTATTGTTTATGGATGAATGGTGGTCGTCATCGAGGGGAAAGACGGAATTTGGAGTTCGTTTAAAGACGACACACAGCCTAAACACCTGAGGTTATGGTTTGGGGGGGATATGTGTTGGACGAAATTGATTGACCGAAAGAGGGAAACTCGACTCGACAAAATCAAATATATTTGAATTCTAATAATTCCACTTTTATTTACTTTAAACTTTAAATGACACCGATTAATTTTAAGTATTTTCCAAAAAGTTATGCTAGATTTCGATAGTTTAACTCAACACTGCGCGACATCTTCGACGACTCACGGCGTCCCGAAGGGGCCTGAGTGCACCTTAACTCTTTATCGGAAGAGTGCATGCACGACTGGCTTCCGAAGGGCCACCGGATGACTCCAGACTTCGATAATTTAACTTAAAACGCGTGACATCGTCATCGACTCACTGCTTTCCGATAGCAGAAGTACCGACTTATTTTCCCGAAGAAGTTCCGTCACGACTTTACTCATTTTCGGAGGAGTCCACCCAACTGGTGCCTTCCGAAGGGGCACCGGATGACTGACTGTTTTTCGTTCTTACCTCGTCTTAAAAATCATATTTTCAAATATGATAATCGGAGAGCGGGCACGCAGTCCACGCAAGGTGCGGATCTTTCGCACCGGCACTATTCGGGCTAATCTTTGTTTATTTCCTGAAATCGCAGTGCTCGGTATTTTAATTACTAATCTACTTAAACAAATATCCTCATCCGGCGAACAACGGGCGTTAAAAGCATTGATTAAGAAGCAATTTCAAAATACACGTGTCCGTTTATTTCCGGCTTATCGGGTTCGATAGAATTTTCTTTCAAGACGCAATCGTTAGCATATTTCAAGCGCGCCCGCCCGAACTAGCGCTAATGTTTTATTTATATTCTGAAATCGTAAGCGGTCATTTTATTAATTTACTTAAACAAATATTCACATCCTCTGAACAATAGGCATAATTACAAGATATTTATATTGTATATTTGGCTTATCAGGTTCGATAGAATTTTCTTTCCGGACCTAATTGTTAGCAATTTCAAAACGCGTCTCTAATTTATTTCTATGCCGTATTAATTGGCGGCGGTCTACACAAGTACCCAGGCTTCCTGAGAATCTGAATGAATCTAGAGGTTGCATGGAACGAGGTACCCCAGGAGGACATCGACCACTTAATAGAGAACAGTAATAGAGAAGAGTTAATGCACGCACAGCTGCGCGTGAGGATGCACTACTAGCTTTTTCTTGAAAAATGTTAATTTTTGTTTTGGTTTTTCAACTAAACTTTCATCGTTGATAATAAAGCATTATTTTACCGAAGTTTCAAAATTGTACTCTAATTCTTAGTGGATGGTGTATTTCATATGAAAGTGAGCATATATAAAACTTGGCTTTAATTAATTTAATTGAAGCAAACTATTATTTAAATATCACATACATGATCAATATTATTGAATAGCTATGGAAATGGTACATGTGTATTATAAGTACTAATTTTGAAAACACGTGACATTATAACATATGATATACCTATTGCTTTTAAAGTTCCTGAAGAAGTTGTGTACTACCTGAGGTAATTGACATTAGACTCGCTCATGTTAGGATATCTGAATTGGCAATTATTATGACATTATATCAGTGAAACAATTTAAATTCGCCCCCCGTTAGCCACTAAATTAAAATCTTAGCTAGGCAATATGATGAGATTATTGTATGCTCAAAATGTCATATTAGTACAATGTTTTCCGTCGACTTATTTTGATAAATCTGTAGTAGTCAGCCGAATTTCTGTTCATCTTGGTCTGACCGACTTAGAAGAACTTACGTTCGGAGTTACTTGGTGGTACTTATATGTCTCCTGTTTGGGTTGGTTGCGCTCGATTGGTTTTTGCTTCGGCTCCTGATTAATGGACCTTGGTGTTTTAGTTGTGGAATGGGCTGTGAAGGCTCTTGTGGTGTTGTCCCTTGAGTAGAGTTCATTTTGAAATTCTAATATAATATCAGTGCAATTAACAATCCGAACAATTAAATATAAAAACACTGATTTTATATTTAGAGAAAGTAGTTTAAAAAGAAATTAGAGAATAAAATTAAATTCAACAGTCCAAAAAGTTCATTTAGTATTGTATTTATTATTACTGTAAAAGTACATCAGATAAATCTCATAATAAAAAACTTCAGCGGTCCGCACTGAACTTCATTTTACTTTATACTCCATTTCCAAAAAAAGAAAATAGCAGATGAAAGTTATTTAAAATTTAAATATCTTTAACTTTTATAAGCGGTGACAAGAGTAAACCATCACTCCCAGTTGAGATATTGCTTTCAAAATAGGACGTCATCTTTCTTGCTATATGCAAATCTTAAGTTTAATGTTTTATGGCTCTAGCTATAATCGCTTGGATTAATTTTTTTATATAACTGCTTTAAGCATCGTTGGCGTATAAGAAATATGCACATTCCGAGGAAATAGTGATACAGCCATCTGTATAGAATAGTCCATGCTAGGATGGCTATCAAGTTGGTACAAATCTTCGTCAACGTGCTTGGAGCCGTCTTTCCTTCCCGAAGTTTCATCGCATTCCTTGAATATTCCAATTGTCTCACATGAAAAATTTGCAGTTGTCATGTGCTCATAGATGTATCTCTAACGGAAAAAAGTTAAAGGTTGACTATTTGTTTTATTTGAAAACAATTTGGCAGGGCTCGATACATAAATGCATGTTCTACAACCTGCTCTCGATACTTTTAACGAGACTCATCTTCGCGCACACGGATTCTCGTATTCACTATCGCATGTTAGTTAAGGATTATAGCTAGTTTCTGCAGGCACATTATATGCAATATGTTAATTAAGTCATTCTGAATTAGCCACACTTTGGGTGTGAATTGCCTCCTCGTTTGTGTAAAGATTATGTATGAGCGAAGGCGATCGTTGAAAATTAAGAATATTCTTTTCTGATTCATTCAATTTATTATTAGTTTCACTATTGTTGTATTTTCTGAAAATATTTATAACGTTTTCACTAAGGCGTATTTTACAAAAGTTACACAGAACATTTTTTCGGATGAAACTGGTTCAACTCTGTTTTGAATTAAAACTTTCGAAGATTTTGTTGTTGTTTGTCGTTGGTAGTGAAAATATTCTCATTTAGGGTGGCTGAAACTTATAATCATTCCACCGATTCTGTTCGGTACCTACAAAATAATCGAATAAATTGTTGTTATATTCCGATAACTTGTTCATTATATAGTATATTCAATATTTGAAAGTTCAGAAACTCAATGGCGCACTGGTAGCGATTTTCTGTAAAACTGACAATTTCTTACTGTGAAGGTGGAGGTATAACAGACATAACCCGAAGTTCGCGTAGTAGTTATACTTCTGATTGTTAGAATTAGCAGAAACAGGCGTTATGAAAATTACACCGGCTACGTTGGTCGAAAGTGGAGTTTTCATCGGCTAATATACATACTAATAGTTCTGAAAATGGAACTGACAAGTTGAAATTGGCTTGTGCTTCCTAAAATAGCTTTGTAATTACTATTTATGGACATCGCATTTTAGATCGTGAGATTTAAAGACTGTTCCGACAATGAAGCATCGGTGACACCCACACATATCGTTACCACTTCGAATAAAACTAATTGGATAATTAAAGGGTTGCATCCATACACAGTGTATTCGATAAAGGTTTGGGCAAACAGCAAGTTGAATGGCACTCCATCAGAAAGGCAAGAATGCAATACAGAAGCATCAGGTATCACATTTAATCATTTTTCATACAACTATGCTATCAAGTTTTACATCTGCTGAATGTTTTGCAATTTACATGAGTACTTCATAATACGTTAAACTGATTGTTTATCCCTCATAATAAAGATATTAAATAATTCATGTTTTCAGATACGTTAACTGATGAAGAATTGCCACGTGTATCAGTCAAAGAAAACGAGGCCGTTGAAAAAATTACAGTTTCTTTAGACAAGGATTGTAGGAAGAGAAGTGCGCCTAATGATTACAATATCACTCTTGCGTGTTTTAGTCCCTGGTGTGATAAAACTGTACTACATATTAAAGAAAGTGAGCCTACAAATATACTCCCATACAGCGAGTATAACATAACAGCAATAGTATCAAGAAAGAAGACACCCTCACAGCGCACTACTTCAAAAAAATTTACAACTAAACCAAGAGGTTACTAAGTTTAACTAAAGTACTATTCTTGCAGATGCATAGTGTATATATATATATATATATACGAGTATCATTGTAGGAAATAATTCATATTTAACCATATTAATGTCAAATTAACGACTATTCTTTAATGAAAAGATTTTCAGCACCACTTCAAATTGAAAATGTATCGGTATACTCCAAAACAAATAGTTCTTTATTCCTGCGCTGGTTGCCGCCATATCCACCTAGAGGTGAACTGAATCACTACATCGTCAAATTAAATGAAACCGAAGTTAATGTAACAAAGAATCCTTGCATAATATGGAAAGACTCACATTGCACAGAACTGAAAGGATTAAATATCAGTGAAGTTTACAGTATAAATGTGAGTATAATAAAAGCACGAATAATTTGTATACAATTTCTTACAATTTTAGATTTGCGGAAAAAATATTAATACAACATGTGGAAATTACTCAGAAACGCATTACGCAAGAACAATTGTTGAAAGTGAGTCCATAACGACCGTGAAATTCTAATAACATATAATTAATGTATATTCTGCAGGCGTAGAATTGTCGACGACTGAATATATTCTACATTATATTTTATTGAAAGATTTGAATAAGAATTTAATACACTACAATATTTTCTTCAATGTTGAATACACTTAATTACTAATTCGTGGCATATGTTACAGAATCCTTCCCTGTAGAAAATTTAACAACGGAATTTGATGACGAATACAACTTAACTTTAAAATGGAATCATCCAAATACCACTAATGGACCTCTTAGTAGCTTTAAAATAAGGATACTCAACATTTCTGATGATAGCATTTTATATAATAAAACTGACAGATTATCAAAGGAATGTATTTCATATACACACAAGGTAATAGGAACAATGGAAATTCTTACCGTTCAACATTTCGTTTTCAGATACTTGTTGAATTTTATTCTAAAAAAGTGAAAGCAACCATTGTTGCAATAAACGAAGCAGGCGAATCGGACAAATTAGAAAGTGGCGCGTTTTACACTCCTCCGAAAACTCCAACTATAAATGTAACCTACACATCTGACGATACTAATACCACTGTAAATCTTAAAATATGGTCGAGTAATTTGGACGGAGAAAGGTATTACACTTGGATTAAGTTATCGACAGCAATTACGAATTGAAATAATTTCAGCACGTTGTATTTAGTCGTAACAAACAAAAATGACACTCATAATGCAAAACAATTAAACCCTAAATTAAAGCACATAATAAAGACATCGAAAATAAATGAAGAGCAATTATCCTGGATTGAAAAAGAAACTTTTCTGAAGAATAATAGTAACGAAATTATTGAATATAAAATCGGCGACGACGAAAAAAAATTTTCACCGGCACTTAATATTGAAAAAAATTACATCTTAACAGTATTCATCGTAAATAAATTTCAAAATTTTACCAGATCCTCGTATTACAAAATAGAATCCAAAGATAAGGTATTTCTGGCCGACGACAATAACGGACTCTGGTGGTTATTTCTTCTTCTTCTATTTGTGCCTTTAATAATTGGGATAATTTTAAAGTAAGTTTAACCTTATTTAAGTTCTCAGTATATTGTGCAAAGTTATTAGCCTTATAAAGTATTTTTCAGACGAAAACGTTTAAATGTAACCATTATGAAGAGAAATGATAGAACCGTTATTTCAACCGGTAAGCCTGTCAAGATTTAAGAACATGTTTCAAGAGTAATGTATATCTTCAAACATAAATGACTGTGTCAGCAAGTTTTTTTTTTGAAATTGTTTCTTTAATATCGCTAAAAATTAATACTATTCTGGAAACAACAGAAATGAAAAATTATGAAAATTATGAGCATTAGTCAAAACAACTCATCAAAATACTTAATTTGTCAATGGAGGAGTATTATTCTCCAATCAGAGGCTGGCATACAATTTCTTTCTGTTAGATTGTTCCCATACGATAATGAAAAGCTATATTATTAATAAGAGATGGAATGGTCGATTTAATTCCGTTTTACTCAATGAATTCAAACAATAATGTAATGTTCATTTTAGATCATCCAAGTTCTGAATGGGCACCTCTAAACAACATTAAGGTATGCATTTTTACATCATGTATTTACATTTATAAGTTTAGGTTGTCTTGCAGCGTTATGAATCCTTAAAAACATATATTAGATTTTAAAAAATATGTAAATATTATATTTGACTCAATAAGTAATGTAAACCACAAAATAGCACCGAATGTAATTAAAATATGTATTCCCTTTACATTGAAACAGCTTATAATTAAATTAATATTTAACTATACAACAGTAACTGTATACTATATCGTAGCTTTATTATAAGTAAATCCGCTAAATTATTATTATAACATATCAACAATCGTTACGTTTTGAACCCATGGTTTTGAATTTTCCGAACCCTGCCATTTTTTAATTAATTTTATTTTAATTAAAATGTTTTGCAGACGAAAGAACTTGGATGCACGGAACTTGTGAGAATAGAGGAACTAGAAGGCTACATACGAAAAGCTTTACAGTCTGGTGAACTAAACCGACAACATGAGGTATGTTAAGGTTACATATCGGTAACTCACATGCAAGAAATTGTTTCAACAATTTTTCGTTACATGCTTCTGCAAATGAACGATTGTGATTTTTTAATAAGTTTCTAGATGCAATACAGGCTTGGTTTAAGTGGTACTCACAGCATACCTGTATGTAAGGTTCATTATACAGGACGTTAATGAAATATTTGCGAAAAACAAAACCATTTTATGCATACATTGATTTTAGAGTACGATCATGTTAATGTTAACATTTTAATTATTAATAATAAATTATCAACATATTTTTGTCGAAACTGAACAGGATAATAAATAAAGTGTAATCTACTGCAAATATATTTGTAATGAAACGATGGCTTATTATACCCAACATGAAATAATAGATATGCTTTAAGAACTTGTGCTTGTTACAGTACTTACATTGTTACATATTACTAAGTAATTGGCTTTTGCATAAACCAATTTTCCATTTTCGTCAAAATAATTAAAAAATTACCACAATTACTTATTCGGCATAAACTGTTCCGCCACTATTTCACTAACGCAATCTATATCAACCAGTAATTTTCTGATTGCTAACATGTTTATGAATACCGGATTATTCCGGTATTCATAAACATCTATGTTTACCATTTGTATTTGTAGGTTCTACCTAGAGGGCAAACACAACCTTGGACATATGGAAAAATCGAACAAAACCTAAAGAAAAATCGTTACAACAACTTGGCAGCATGTAAGCACTAACAACACAATCTAATAACTTTTAGTAAAAAAAATATCGATTTTTAGACGACCATACTAGAGTAGTGTTAAGCAAAATCAAAGGTGATAAATATTCAGACTACATAAACGCCAATTACATAGATGTAAGTAAATTTAATAGAAAAAATTGGTTTTATTTTTTTAATATGTAGGGTTACAATGTTCCAAAAGCGTATATCGCAACTCAAGGGCCAAAACCTGCAACCGTTAAAGATTTTTGGAGAATGATCTGGCAAGAAAACGTTCGATATATTGTAATGGTAACTAATTTAATCGAAGGTGATAAGGTAAGATGAATAATTGATATTTAATGGTGGATTTATCAATGGGTCTAACGGTCCAAAATATAACTGGAACGATATTTTAATAACTTTGATCGTTCTGCAGGTTTTTATGTAAATAAAAATTAACTAGGTGTATTCTAGGAATTAGGATATATCTGCACCAAAATATGTAAAACATTTAAAAATATAATATATAATCGGAGTTATTTATACTTTTACTAGAAATAATCGGATACCACAACATTAAAATTAAACTGGATTATTGTTATTTCATAATATTTGAGAATTTAATTTTCCAATTAAAATATTCGTTATATTTCAGAAAAAAACCGAAAAGTACTGGCCCGACATTAACACTAATTCGTCATTCGATAACATCAAAGTAGAAGCAATATTTGCGAAAGCTTTCGCTGATTATGAACAGCGAGTCTTTAAAGTTTTATCAGGCGGGGAAGAACGGGAGGTGGGTGTGTGGTTATTTTATAAAATAGCAATTGTTCGCATTTTTTGAATGTAGGTAACACAACTGCACTTCGTGTCTTGGCCAGATCACGGTATTCCTTTGTATGCTGAAACTTTAGTGCCATTTTTACGAGAACTACAAGAGATTCCTTTAGGAGAGTCGCCGGTTGTTGTCCACTGCAGGTATAAAATATATGACATTTCACTATTTTCTTCATGTTGCAATACAACACCATGCAATAGATTAATTAGAGCTATGAGTATAAAAAACACTTTTCAGCGCTGGTGTTGGTCGAACAGGAACTATTATTTTATGCGATATATGTCTTCGCATGGCATTAAATGAACAACAAGTTGATGTTTTCCATTATTTCGCCAAATTACGAGAGCAGCGTGCGAACATGGTTGATAATGATAAACAGTACAAGTTGGTACATCTCATCCTGTTAAATTATCTAACAGCGCCCGATACAAACTATTCCTGTGATAACAACTTCAATTCGCGCGTATTGCAATTAATAGCTAGTAAAGGCTACATCTCACAAATTAATCACCTTAAAAACAACGAGTGGCAAGATGTTCTAATGGACCAAGATTACAGTGAAAAACCTACAGGTTGTCCCGAAAAAGACAGGTTTCCGCTAATAATACCAAGTAAGTGAATATAAAAATTGATCGAAAACGTGTATTCAACATTTTACCACAGATACGAATTCTCGAGTGTACATCAAACCTTATCCAGAAGGCAGTGAAAACTCTTCTTACATAAATGCCGTAAAAGTAGATGGGTTTCATGCTCCTGGAAAATTCATAGTAACCCAACAACCATTGCCAAATACCTTGGGCGATTTCTGGAGGCTTATGGATGAAAACGAAATCAACTTGATAATCTCACTGAACGACACCAAAAATGAGGTATTATTCGCGTCGGTTTAAAATTGCTCTTATGGATATTTTAATTTCCAGACATGTTGCGATTACTGGCCAACTGAGGACAATTCAATTATGTCACCTGTTCCATATATTACTTTACAACATACTGATACAATATCCGAAGACATCTATAATATTCTAACTGTTAAATTTTCAAGTAAAAATGTAAGTATCTAACCTAAACATGAATCTCGCCCATGATACGTTTCTACTTTTTTAACTAACATTTGTTAAAAAAAAATTATGGAAAAGTGGTGAAAATATTTCAGGACGGATATTTAAGCAATCCATAAAAATACTGTAAGATCCCAGGGATGATTGGCTTAGTCATATTAAAGTCTGTTAGATTGAAACAATTTTTTTTTAGAATCCGCAAAAAGACATCTACATACTGCAGTTTAAGCGCTGGAGCCACAGCAACTCTCATCCTGTGGAACCCACAGACATTATAGCATTATATGAAGAAATGATGCGTTTAGCTAAATTATCTAAAACTATATTAGTAACTTGCTTGTAAGTAAATTTACTTGCTTGATACTATACTTACTTGGTGTAATTATATGATTCTACCTAAATGTTATAAATTCGTATCATTCCGCTCACAGAAAATATGTTACAGCGATGGTGCCACAGCAAGTGGACTGTTTGTAACGCTTGCTTTTGTGCTTGATAAAATCAAGCTAGAACAACAATGCAATGTATGTTTAGCGGTGAAAGCTACAAGACGCGCGCGCCGAGAATTTATTCAAAAGGAGGTAAATATTATTTTTGACGTAAATATCATAATTGAATAATAAATAAATTTCAATAGTGATAAATTTTTCAATAATAATAATGAAAATGTATCAATTTTTCGTAACTTTTTTCAGAATCAATTTGTTTACCTCTACCGCTGTGCCATGGAATATTTGAAGGAATTTGAAACATACGCCAATTTCTCGTAAATATAAATAAAATTAAATTATTGGTAATTTTTATTACATAATATAATTAAATGTAAAAACTACCCTATTGTGGGTATGGTGCATTTATTACAATATGTAGTTCAAAGACTTTATTATTACATATTATACCTTATTTATCACTATAAAGCATATTATTAAAGTAAATGTCAAATCTTATTTAAATTATTTATTCTATTAAATATAAGGAAATATATATTGTATGCTATTTATCTACATAAAACGTATGCATCTACTTTAAAATTTGTATTAAGTGATATTTGGTGAAAGACCATCACAAAATGTTGCTCAATAAACAATACAAAAGCTAATATTTCTTTTTTTATTTTTCTTATTTAGTAAACATGAAAAAAAATGATAAATGTTGTAGTACTGATATTTCTATTAATTGTAATGAGTGGGGTGTTTAATCGATTTAAAATTCACCAAAAGGATTAAATATGCTACACTTGCTAAAATTGCAAATATTGACCTCACAATATCTTGGTTGAAAATACAACTTGTTTCACGTTGTTTGCTTAATATAACCCTTCACAACCATTCCATACGGAACCGACATTGAAGTTTTTTATATGAGCAAATTATTATAGGCAATTAATTTCCTTCAGACCCTCTTCTACAAGTGGAGTATAAAACCAGTATAAGCGTAAAATAGCATAAACTGTAGAATAAGGCGACGTAAACTGAAACAGACATTGTTACAACCAGCAATCATTTCTTCGCAACAAGTAATTTCAATTTTTTCTGTCTACGTTTAAAAGCAATCATTAAAAAAAGTACTCGATTTTAGCGATTTGTAGTCGATGGTTATTATTCCATTTTTTTCTTTTCTGGGTTATTTTCCTGCTTCATTTATTCTATTTATGTAACAAGCGTAAATAATAATTTAATTGCATCATGGTAATGTAATATTTATTGTTGTAAATGATTACAATAGTCATATACAAAAAAACATTTTGCATTTGATGCAAATCACATATTTGTTGATTTACTATTTCCATTTTTAGCAACAGTGTATGAACCATTTGTATTATTTCGATATAAAGTCGCTGACCATAGTAGTTGTTTGGATTAGTTATGGACCTAAAGTAATATTAGTATTGTCTGTAAACCTTTGAATAGTGTTAAATATGTTCCCCAGGTATTGAACAGGGTTGGTTATGCCAGACGGTCCAGCCGTAACAGAATCGTCATCTTCTAAGTTAACAATGAATAGTTCCATAATTTCGTCCATAAAGTGTTCTCTTTCTATATACATTTATTCAATTTCTTGCAATGTTCAACGCATTTTTTCCATATCTGCGTTGAAACATTTTTCAAAGCTTCCTGACACGAATTCAATACATTAATTTTAAAAGAACTACTGTTTGTTACAACTTTATTTTTGAAATATGCTCAAATTAATTCAATAGAAAATGATAGAGGGCACCGATAGGGCAACTAAAAAGGGCGTTGTGCCTGGAAAGGTCGACGCCCGACAATATAATGAGGCAAGAAACGGGGACCGAGAGGATAGCGGTAGAGGCAGGTGGTAAGAAGAGAATGTGAATAGGGCTATCAAAGTGGGAAATAGCAAGAAGAAGAATGTACGAGAAGGCGGGAATATCGGTGAAGGAGGTAGAAAGGAGGAGAGGAAGGGAAGCAGCTGAAAAGGGAGTTGGTGGAGCGATGTTCAACGGTGGAAGCTCAGGAGAGAGAAGGGAAAATATGGAAAGCGAGATACAATGAGTGACACAAGGAGCTACAGGTGTACAGGAGGAGGCCAATATACCTAAGAGGAAGCAAAACGGCAGAATAGGAAAATATGGTAGCTATGTACAGATGCGGGAATGAGGAGGAAGAACGAGTTCCGGATGGAGGGAGAATACAAGAGGTGCGTAGCATGTGGAAGAGGAACATACGAATGAAAGCACTGGTGGGAGGAATGCGAGGAAATGGGGTAGAGCAAGGCGGAAAAAGAAATGGGTAGAGATTGGAGAAGGATATTAGGAGAGAAGGGGGAGGAGGCTGAGTTGCTAAAGAAGTTAAAGGGGAAGAGAGAAGAGGACATGAGAAGGAGGGAGGTAGAAAGGTAATTATGTTGCAGATAAGGCACCCAGGCGAGAGTTGAGGGAAAGATGGGAAAGGACAGGAAGAAACAGAAGTGAGGAGAAGAGCCGAAGGAGACCAGGAAGGAGGAGGAGGGGATCAAGGGTACAATAGAGATAACGAAGTATTAATATGTACATACCATATTATATGAAAACTGTAAAGAACTATGCCAAATAAAGGTTGTTATATATACAAATCAACAGCATATCCGACTCGATATTCACCCCCACCCCCCTACACAATAAAACAGCGGGCAATCTACAGCACCGAACCACTGGCAATAGCCAAACCGTGTCGTGGTCAAACATCAGAACAAGGGAATATAAGAATCCAACAAAATTATACAGAGGAAATAAGTATCCACCACAACAATCGAATCTAACCATAGTAATTTCACATTGTCTCCTCTTCCTTGTTACGCAATAGATTCTAACAGTAGTATCTTTTCACAAAAACCAATTATAAGGGACTAGGAAATTAAGGCACACAAAATGAAAAAAAATGTATAACATAACATAGTCTTTTTATTTGACGAATATTATCAATTAAACATATATGAGCGATGTCCTTCACAATGTTCTTCAGAATATAGGTGTAGGTAGTTCTTATCATATACCTACTGAAAGTAGCCCCATTTTATCTACCTCTACATTTTTCTTCACGAGTAATTAAAGTACACAAAATCCAATGGCATGGCACTCTTTAGGCACATCACCAAAATTGGATTATTCGACGTACAAATCTATAGAAAAAACCTGCGTAATGAAGTGGCAAATGTACAATTTTAAGTCTGGTAAAAAATATTTCCTCTACATGAGAATAAAAAAAAATCATTATATTTACATTTATTTAATTCTATACGTAGATAATACCATCAAAATGTTTAAAATAGTAAATATATAAAAGCAGAATCAAATACTAATTTGTCTAATTACAAAATTTTAAGCACCTCAGATAGAAAATGAACTTAACGTGCCAACTGTATTATTAGAGCAGCACACATTTCAAAAAATTCCATAGTATGATGACCACTGGTTTTCATGTTATTAATATTACTCGTCTGTACAGGTGTAGGTACAGACCCCATAAGGGCTGCACTTTGTTCGGTTTCTTCATTACTCAAACTTTTAAAATCTAATAAGTAACTCTTACAATCCACCTGAAATAAGAAACATAAAAGGTTGATATGCAATTCTTCTGTTAATTACCTGATACAACTGCAAGGACATTTTAACGTATCTATCGTGCAATTCGTTCTTTTCTCTAACGCAAACATGATATGGATTAATAACTTTCCATTCAAAATTCAACGCTTTCATCGCTCTATATACTTCCATCATGATATCGTTTGGTTTACTTTGTGATCTTATGCCCAAATGCCATTTTGCTCTCTTGACTACCCAAAAAAATTGTTAAAATGGTCAATTAGGATTAATACCTGGTTGCAAATAATTTGCAAATACCTCTTCCTCTCTCGCCCGAAGCCGCATGGTTAGATGCAATGACTCTATCTCTTAAAGGTGCAATTCTTTCTGGATGTGGCTTTAAAGGACTTGAACCATAATCACCAGGGCTTGGACTAATAGCTACTGGAGGTGGACTTCCAGCAACATAAAAATCTTTAATTTCAGCCTTGGCCGCTTCATCTGCTATACGCTTATTATCAATTATCAAATGATATGCAATAGCCAACTGATCATGTGGATCTCCGCTTAATAACGCATTATGCACCTCATGCTCTTTAACACCAAACTTGTCACATACCTGAAATAATATTATCGACAATTGTGGAAAAAGTATTAAGATGCAATTACCTCAAATACAGCGTCTGTATCAATAACGGATGCATCTTGTTCAACAGGGGATGGAAACAAGTAAGCTGGACAATCCTTTTGAAACCATTCGTGTTTTTTTATATCTTCAATTGATGCTCGTTTCATAGGATCTATTTGTAGCATGTTGCAAAGTAAATTTATCACTGATTTATTGAGATACTCTGGGATAGGAAATATCCCAGATTTAATTTTTCTAAACAACGTTGGAACATGCTCATCATCAAATGGTAATGTTCCACAGAGTAAGGCATACAAGATAACTCCACATGACCATATATCAACTTCAGGACCTGCATATAACTTCCCTGATATAACCTATAACAGATTTTAATGTTAAAAACAACGTGCAGTCAAATTAAATTTATAGAACCTCTGGTGCAGCATAATTTGGAGATCCACAACTAGTTCGTAGAAATTCTCCATCCATCATCATATTCGATAAACCAAAATCAGCAATTTTAACATGCATATTATGATCCAACAGCAAATTTTCTGGCTTTAAATCACGATGAACAATCATGTGCCTATGGCAATAATCGACGCCAGATATAATTTGTTGAAAAAATCTCCTTGCTTCGTGTTCCTGTAGCTTGCCGTGTTTCACAATATATTCAAACAGTTCGCCACCAGATACATATTCCATAATCATAAATATATCCGTAGGTGTACTTATAACTTGATACAACTTAATTATGTGAGGATGACGAAACAATTTTAAATTTTGTATTTCTCTCCTAATCTTCCCGACGACATCCAGACTTTTAATTTTTTGTCGATTTAAAATCTTAACTGCAACCTTGTGGTTCGTCAACTGGTGTTCGCCGATTTTCACTTTCCCGAATGTTCCGACTCCTAACGTTTGGCCTAAACTATAATGGCCAATCTTGACCAAGGGTTGAGACCCCTGTGAAGTGTTTTTGTCTGACATCTCGTTATTAGTGTCTTATCCCGCACTAGTGTAGTTTAATAAATGGCTATATTTTGACAAACTCATTTAATCGAGTACTTATTTTACAAGCAAATTATTAAAAAAAAACTACTTTATGAAATACTGCGTACATACACTTTAAATGACACATACGTCAATCAGCTGATTCCAAAATCTTGAAGTTTTATTCTGTCAAGTGTTGCCAATGGAATCCTGATGCAGACGTAAAATCCCCTTGTTGAATGTTGAATTGTTTATCAAGCAGCATTTTTACAACTCTAGTCCCCAGTGGCTCAGAAAGCTTTTTTGAATAAAATCCCGAAACTTAAATATCTGCTCTATCTTTCATCCTATGTCCTTCTTATACTCACGTGTTTCCACGTTCCAAATAAACTGAGACATTCTGTATTGTTTGAATAGAACTGTTGGCAACCCTAAGTTATACTGTTATGGTTACAAATGAGGATTATGATTATATGAGTTTAGTAATTATCATAAAAGATAACTTCATCGCGAAGCAGTTATATGGCAAAAGTTAATGTCATTTATATCATGCATTTATTTCAAGAGAATTAACTATGGAATGTTCTCCAAGTCAATGAATGAACATTTGAGGTTATTTTCTCTTTGTTTTTAAAAACGAAGTTATTATGGTGTCTCCAAGGGAAGATTTTGGTAATGATGCTCAAAACGCAATTCAAGCCTCTGGGTCGTATAATGCTCATGTTTATCCTAATTTAGAAATTTGTAGGTATTATTTATTTTTCAATATTTTATTGCTTTTAACTGAAAATAAACTCATTTATTTGAATTGTTCGATAATTCATTTTTGCAATCGTAAATGATGTGTCATTAATATGTGAATTTTTAAAATATATATGCGTTCGTATGTCATTGTCTTAAATTATTGATTCACATTTTGTTTTTAGCACAATCACATAGTGTTAATGCATCGGTGAGGCCCGAATATGTTATATCTGAAGATATTTTTGCTGGGCAAAGGGCAAATGGCAGAATGTCTAACATCCGCAGATTTTTCTGCCTCTTTGTCACATTCGATTTTATTTTTATTATACTTATGTGGTTAATATGTATAATGGTAAATTTTAAATACAAGTTAAATTTAGTTACATGAATACAAGCTACGGTGTTTTAGGTAACTGGAGATAATATATGGACAGCCGTGAACAAAGAGATCACACATTATGATATACATTCATCGTTATTTGATATTGTTTTGCTTGCTGCTTGTAGATTTATAGTGCTATTATTATTTTACGCATTATTATACATTAATCACTGGATAATTATATCGGTAATTGTGCAGTGTTACGATTACATTAAAACTAATAAAATTACATTTCAGATATCGACTGCTTTAACATGTGCCTTCTTAATAGCGAAAGTTTTCGTGTACAATGTGAGTTATTTACGTGATTAATTGTGGTTATATTCATTTACAACTTCCAGTGGCAAAATTCTCCACAACCTGTTTTTCAAGTTCTTTTGGTATTGATTTCTTTTGTGATTTCGTGGGGTGAAGCATGGTTCTTAGATTTTCGAGTTATTCCACAAGAAACTCACGCTAAACAATTTATTATCCGTAAGTAATTTCAATGTTGAAACTTATTTAAAATATCTTTATCATTTGAATTGCAAATTGATGTTAATGACAAGGCATTCCATATGTAAATTTATTTTATGAGATAAAATGTAATGTATTTATGTTTGGTATTTCAATAGGCGAATATGTTATCAATGTTAAATCGCTGCATAAACAATTTGAATCTTTTGAATTGAGATTATGTATATTTGTATGTTTTTACAGCTAGCCCTGACTCTGAAAGAGCACCATTAATTCGTAGTTATGTCGAAGGACTTCCGTCAATGTACACTGAAAGCGTTGGAAACTTTTACTCTCCATTAGGTACCCCAGAAGGTTCAGTTCATAAATTTGAGGTGACGAGTCAAATTCGACATACGTCGGTCAAATGTACACCAGATCAGGTTTGTACAAATATACATGGTGAGGAACTTTATGTCAGTAGTATTTTCTTAATTTTGCAAAAAATGTATATAAAATAAATATTTTAAAAACTATTCATGATATAAAGGCAACGATTTACCTGTTAATAACTCCTGAAAAAATAACTCTGTATATTGCTAGAATTTTACTATAAATGGGAATACTACTTGCAATCTATTATTGTGTTTAGTAATAATCAAAAAAATTCAATACAACGGCAGTAAAAGGGAATTTCGTACTTCATGAATTTTACCTTTGAAATACCCCAGGAATTTCAACGTATATTAGTTTCATAGTTTCATCAGCTGCTGGTTCTGGTGCTAATTCTTCTTTCTGCAAAACAGTAGGCAGATTTCTGTACCAACTATATAATTTTTCAGGAATAAGATCACTGTCACAGAGTTTGATAAGATCATTTTTTTTTGTCATTGATAGGCAGTTGATGAAGATAAGCAGATTTCAGAATATGAGGTTCCTCACGCCGTCTACCTCTACCTTTATTTTGTTCATATTTGTGGCACTTTATTTTCAGCCATTCAACTTTATTTTCTTTTTCATCCTTGTTTTTTTTTACCAATTTATTTGCAAGTTCTTGAAAATCTAAAATGTCGCTATATTTTAACTCAGTAAATGCATAGGGTTCTTTCTTGGTTTTATTTTTGGATCTTGGACTTCTGAAAATTTCTTTCCAGTAGTTTATAAGAAAAATCGATCTACTTTTTTTGCGTGCTCTATAGCTGAATGCATAGAGCCGCATTCCATGTAGGAATGGCCGGACTCCAAAAATGTATGCTCTACAATTGATGTATAATTTTGAACACAATGTAGAAGAACTGCTGCAACATACTGGTTCCTGTTTTGGCCCCCACAAGTATCCGAAAACATCGATAAATGAGTTAAATTGTTTGGTACACTGTCTATGTATTTTAAAAGCGCTGTTGCAATTTCGTTTGAACCTCTTTTATCATTTAGTTGATTCCAATGAAAGCAGTTACCCTAATTTTATTTTCCTCCGTCATAAATAGTTAGGTTATACACGCATAATTTTCTGGTATAATACAACTGTCCTATATCTGTCGAAGGCAATTGAAGAACATTCTGCAAATCAAAAGTAATTGTTTGAAAACTTTCGTCTTCATTGCCTCTTCTTTTATCCTTTTCCTTGTGCATTGTAGCAATCTTCTTTTCTGGCAAGATGATCTTCGTAAATTTGCTTCAAGAGTGGATCTTCTTTTGCAGAATTGTATCTTGCACAAGTACTGCACTGATTTTTTTTTGGGGTAAAAAAAGAAAAGTTATATTCTGTGCAGAAAATCTTTCTATAAATATGACTTACGGGTAAGATATTATTTTCCTTGCAAAAGTCTATATATAATGAATACATCTTAAGAATACTTAGTTTTGGATCTAAGTATTGTCTACTGCTGATTTTCCTTACATGATGAGGGAGTATATGGTGAAATCTTTCAATTGTGCTGTGTGAAAAGTTCGATATTCTCCACACTAGTGGCACTTCCTGGCCTTTTTTGTCCCCTGTTATCAAATCCTGAGAAAGTACCACTTTCATTTGTTTGTGCCAGGGCAGTATTTATTGATCAATTTGATATGCATAGAGTCTTTTAAGGTAATATTGTTTAGCTGTTACTCGTTGTTTCTTCGCTTCCACTCTACACCGTTTAGGTGCTTCGGTTTTCATATTTTGAATGATATAATCCTTCTGTCGTTGGTAGTCTTTAAGTTAGTAAGCTTTACAAAGCAAAACACGGTCATGGTGGAAAAGTTCTGGGTACACTTGAACCTACAATAACTACAGTCAATTGGTTTTGGAGCTTTTGCCCAACCCTCTTTTCGTTGGGTAAGGCTTACACTTCGATCGTAGTATTTT
Organism: Geotrupes spiniger; assembly: GCA_959613385.1. Taxonomy (NCBI): domain Eukaryota; kingdom Metazoa; phylum Arthropoda; class Insecta; order Coleoptera; family Geotrupidae; genus Geotrupes; species Geotrupes spiniger. Next base: position 43,785,244 of record OY390731.1, on the reverse strand, counting down.
CGATTTGCTTGATTTCCAGGTTTCGATTTTTTAGATTTAGAATTATCTTCATTTATTTCAAAGTCAATTGATTCTGTATCAGACATCATGTACTCAGGATCAGCATCACTATCGTAATCATCAGAAGTCACCTCATAACTGACGAATGGTTGTGAAGATACTTGTTTCAGATTTTCTTTCGGACAAAAATCAGAGTTAGATATTACATCGTATGGTTTAGTCACTAACACAGAAGTTGAAGGTACAGTCATGTCATTAGAAGATTCAACTGTGTGAATCGGACTATTATTTAGAGTGTCCTTTGTCGCTTTATTGACTTCTGCAAGTTTCTGGAAAGCAAAACAAAATGTGATAAGTATTTTTGAAGTTGAAAATGGCTAATATATTCATGGTTATGGAACAAATAATAGAAACCTAAATTTTTACACATTTCCATTATTTTTTTTGTCCTTGATGACATTTTGTACAGTAGCTTTAAAAAACACCACCAATTTTTAAACTTTATTCGTAATATTTGATGCTAAAACTGACTTACATGCATACTGATGCTCATACCATTGCTTGTTGTGACATGCGCACTATGCAAAAATTCATGAAGTACATCATAGTGATAAAAATTCATATAAATGTCACAGTGAAAAATTCATTAGGTTACTTACCGAGTTTCACAATTACCAGAAAAATATTGTATTGTCCATTTACTTCTCGGTAGAATTCTGTAGAAAGTATAATAAGCACTTACTGAATTTTTCATAAGATGATACATCAAAATATAGTCACCAAGTGATATTTAACTAAATCTCTTAACCCTAATCTGCTGTGGTATTGTAGACTTCCCTCACAATTACCGTCTACAGCCAGATAGTTTTTTGCGAACTACTATCATGGTTACTTTTATATAATTATCCACATTTTATCATTTTCTATGCCAGTTAGTGGTCCAATAATAATTGGTTAATATAAATAATTTGCCCAGCTTTGACAGCTTCTATAAGTTTCTTGCTCTGGCATTCGAAAGTAATTCATAATGTGTTTCATTCTAATGTAAAATACAAATTTAAACGCGTTTCTTAAAATACACATCCATAAAATTTCAACTAACATTGAATTTAAAAGTATAATTCATTGTTTGAATCTTGTATATATGTACATACGGTCTTGCATACACTTTATGTTGACATCGCCGCAATGAACCAGTATATTGTGAGGCTTGTTACTTACTGTGAATCTTACCATTATTAAATAATTACAGGTGGACAAATACAAGACGACGAGTTTGAAAATAGTCGAGGAAGCGTGGAGTTTAATAAATAATCCAGACTGGGAACTACAAAAACAGATAAAAGATGATTCGATTTATACTTTAACATTACCGACGATTGGTAAAATATTTAAACTCATTGTGCGTAATATTAATTTTTCGTGCCGACATTGTAACCAGATTTACATTCCAGGCTTTAGTGAATGTGCCACCTCGATTTCTGCTCGAAGAATTATTTTATAAAGTAGAATCTATTCCATCGTGGAATCCAACTTTGCTAGAATCACAGAAAATATTTTCAGTGGACGAGCACAGTGATGTAAGTTATCAAATTGCTGCTGAAGGTTCCGGCGGTATTGTAACCAGTAGAGATTTTGTTACCTTAAGACGTTGGGATTTGATCGATGAATGCTACATTATCGCTAACGTTGGTACGGAACACCCTATGGTACCAAAAAATGAAAAATACATACGGTACATATTGCATTTAATTATATTATACATTGCCACATTTTAGTTAAGTTCGTGTTTTTTTTTTGTATTGATATGTTATTTTTTCAGGGGCGAAAATGGAGTAGGATGTTGGGTCATGCGACCAGTTTCTGACTCTACAGATACTTGTTATTTTGAATGGGTACTGAATACAGATCTGAAAGGTTGGATACCTACTTACGTATTAGATAAAGCATTTATGAAAATGATGTTTGATTATGTGAAGCATCTTCGGGTACATTTAGCAAAGGTGAACGAATCTCATCAAGTCTAAATTTGTGACGTTGGTTATGCTGATTTAATGGCAGCTAATATTTTATTTTTATGTTCCTTAGAGACATTGCATTTTTTCGCATTTCGGGAATTATTTTAGTATTTCCTATTTCGTTATTCAAAAGAATGTATGATGAGACCAAATTATTCTACATTTTCATTACATTTGATATATTTTATATTGCTGTATATTTTATATCGCTTTTTCAAATTTTTCTTTAAATATTGAGCATTATTGATTATATTATTTAGTAGGTGATCTAATATTACTTTTTGAAAATGATAAATTTATGATGTTTTATTTTTAAATGTATAAATTCTTTATTAGCAAACCCCATTCGTTATATAAGAGTAATTAACGTATGTTTGCATATTTTGTTTATCTGTGATAAGTATCATATACAAGTATACTAATGGAAATACATAGTTATAATGTTAATGTAAATCGTAAGTAGACATATTTTTAAGTACATACATATTTCAAGCATGACTTATTTTTTGTATTGCATTATGAGAATGTATATTATTTGTAACTGTGTACATATATTTTGTTATTCTTAGCTATCAAGATACTGAAATACAAATGTATTATTTTAGGACTAATAAGTGAACAAATTCTGTAATTATTTGTGATAAAAATATTTTCCAAAAGTCTATTAGTAAATGAAACAAAAACGTAAATTTTGTACTATTATTTTCACAATTTTCCCTTTATTGAATGACTGTTAGCTACAATATATGCATACTAGTGTAGCAAATGGAATTAGTGTTGGTGTATTGAAACTATTATAATAAGAGATTTATGCCCGGTTTTACAAACGCCAATCGCTTGTTAGTAGCTTGTTAACGAATCATCAAAAGTTTGACGATTCGTTAACGAGTCTTTAATCACTCTTCTAATATTTGACGATCGATTATCTTGACGAACCGCTAAAAGCAAAATTACCATTGTTTTGGATTTCACAAACAATAACGAGTCCTAAAGGCTTGTTAACTAATTCACCATTTGACAATTGTTTGTGGGCATTAGTGTAATTTCATAAAAACAAGTGATATCTGCAGAACTGAAAATTACAGAAGATATGAATGTTTACATGTTCGAATTTCATTTATATGGATTCAGAACATGAAACTGGCACAAAAAACATCATTATCTACATTTTAGGTATGAGTTTTGAACAAAGTTCATTAAAAATAGATTGTAGTAGATTCTTCATTCCAATTTGGGCACTATGTCAAAAAGAAAAGAGCAATTGACTGTTAGTTTGACCCTGATTAAGTATTATCCTTGTATATGTATACCATAGTAAGCCAACCTTTGGTTAAAATTTGACAATCGTTTTTGAAGAGCTTTGGCAGCAACCGCATTAGTGCGCCACCGTCGATTTGGCAGCGATTTTAGGGCCATTGCTTGCCGTTATTTCTATCAAGGCGCCACTGGCAAATTTCTACTCAACGTTAAATAACTTAATTAATGGTGTGAATCTTTACTATTTACAGATTACTAATGCCATTACGTTATCATGCACTTAATTAATTAATGAATATGAGATATTAAAAAATAATGATAGAAAGAAAATTGATGTATAGTTTAAAATAACATTTTCCAACAGTATCATTTACAAATATATAATAAAAATTTTACAAATAACATTTACTGGTGGGGTTTATCGTGAATATTTATTTATTTCTTACAATCATGTGTAAAAATAAGAATTTAATTTTGCTGATTTTACATGTTCAAATTTAAATGCAATTATAAATTTACAGCACTGTTTATATACGTATGTATCAAAGTTTGATAACGGGATGACCGATTCTAACTAGCAAAAAATTACCAACTCGACCAAATAAGTTGTGGACTTGTATTGCACTTCAGGCAATACAATTCATTCTAATTTTGTCGTTGCAAATTCGATTGGGCGATTGTTTTTCCGTATTTCGTTTTTGTAGTGATATCTACATTAACCGGTCTCCCGCTTTGACGCCGAAGAATATATTATTACTTCCTCATACTTTATGTATGTAATTATGAAAAATTTCAACCTCGAGATTTTAACTGATATACGCGTTTTGAGGTCCCCTGAATCGATCCTGATTATTTTTGGAATCTATCCCCCGTTTACCTATTAGATGCATCTCCACACAAGTGCGCGAAGTTTGAATCGAAGTTTTCTATTGGTGGAATTTCTCAATCCCAAAACACGCAACTACAAAATCCGGCAATCGTGATTGCGTGCCGGTGTTTTTTAATTTGTGTCTAGCGTGTGAAACTGGCTGTTGACGCCGAGACCACGCCTTTTCTGCATCTGTTCGTTAAACGAGATATAGGATCCAAACCATTGAAGCCACCACTATGAAATGAAACTTAAGATTTGTATACAGCAGGAAAGAAAACGTCATATTTTTAAAGCAATTGCTGAATCGAAAGTGATGGTTTACTCTTATCACCTTTTTCGGTATCTCGAAAACGGTATCGGAGTTATAGAAAAAAATGTTCTTATGAAAGTTAATGATATTGTAATTTTAAACAACTTTCAATTGAAAGACTTTTTCGGAAAATGGAAAATTTTGAATTTCAAATATTTCGAATTTAAAAATTTGTATAACTGAGTATAAGGAAGTACAGTGCGGGCCACTGCAGATGTTTTCTGACTGCACTCACGACGATGAAACGATATTATGCATAATTATTTGATTAGTCTAAAAAATTATTTAAATAATTAATTTCTCTTGTAAAATTTATATTATTTGCCACTCTTGACACGTATACATAGATGTACTATAGTAAAGTAAGACAACACTTTGAAAGATGTACAATTAAAGACATTTCAAATTTAAAGGAATGGTATTTAACTTCGCCATAATTTTATTTTAAATTGTCAAATGTTACCGTTTGTCAAGCAGAAGAAAAATACGTAGAACATATAGAGCGCGATGTATACAACTGTATGTTAATTGTACCAAGTTATTTAAATATTTCAATGCAACTCCAATCTGTGACTCTGAATATAAATATCAAATAATTTTAGTTTTGGTTTAAGTAGCAATTCCATTTACAGACATTAATTTGGAAATTCTAATTTAGTTGTCAACCAAATGCGTCATTAATTCGGGTCATGAGCAAACTGTTGGTTTTCCATCTGAGATAAAATAATTAAGTAGTTGACCGGTAAATATCACATTAACTATTGGAAAGATGAATAAACAAATTTTTGTAGAGCACTACTTAAATTGCTCTATAACAGTAACATAAGTAATTAATTAGTAATTGCAGTACTAGCTACTGTTGTAATTCGCATTAATAAATCATCAATTATTTGCATATTTCGTAATTAATTCGGAATCAATCTTTCAAGTATTGTGTTATTGTAGTGCCGTTAATTATTCAGTAATATCATTAGGTTGAGCCATTTGAAATATACAATCTACGAATTTATCATTTACCGTACTCATTACTCAGCTATGAATAAATTTTTGGAGGGAAAACCATCCACAAATAGTAATGCGTATATTACCGAAGGTTCAAGTCGAAACAATAGTAAATGGTTAGAGGATATAATAAATATACCTGCCAGCAGTTCTGTTTTTAAACATCCGAATTACATTTTGGGGCCTCACATGTAGTTCCTCGACGGAACAGAATAGCATCTTGTTTGCGTGCACGAACAAAACAATTGAAATCAAAAAGGGCTCAGGTGAAAAAGATGAAGAAAAATAAAAGTAGTGAAAGTCAAATATTAAAAACGTCTTCGAATCATTTAGCATTTAGAGCTCGCAAAACTCAAAAGCATTCGTACGAATGCAAGTAATGCATAGAAATAGGGGTGCTTGGAAGAAAGATGGGAAAGACTTTGCAATCGCATTATATTATAAGTCACCTGCAGCATACAAACATCTAAGAAAACAAAAGATCATTTTACCGTTGGTATCGACGATAAAGAGCTGGATTGGAATTTGTAAATGTAAACCAGGTTTCAATCTGAGATACTTTCAACAATTAAAATCTAAAGTGGAAACGATGCAATTGGATGAAAGGGTGTGTGTTATCAGCTTTGATGAGATGACACTGAAGAAACGGCTAAAAATTCTAAAGCGATGAACTTGATTGAAGGGTTTGAAGATCTTGGTGGTGGGTCTAGAATAGGTAAACAAGCTTTGGTATTTATGTCAAGAACTTGGAAAGAACCTCTCATGTATTTTATTAGTGAATTTGGCATAAAGCATGAAGAATTAAGGAAATTAATAATGGCAACATTGCATGAAATCCCGAAAATAGGGTAATTGTATGTGATCAGGTGATCGAATAATAGAAGTGCATACAGAGATTTAGGAGTGTCACTGGATATATCATATTTTTACAGCTCCGCGAAAAAAATATTCGCTATTTATGATGTTCCATCTATTCAAAACCTTGCGGAATAATATGCTTAATGCAGATCATATCCTTGATGGTGGGAAAATATGTTTTAGTGATATAAAGTGAGCGTAAAGCACCGTCGGTAGTCGGCGACCAATTGCGAAGTCGACGACGGCACATATATGACCATGGACCAAGATGCAGGGGTACAGGTAAACATTTCCACTACGGCATTGTGTGAAGAAACATTACCATCGTCAACGTCGGATTCAACTGCTTCCTCATTGGAACAATGTGCCTTAGTATACCTCGCCGGTTACTTGGTTCAAAAGTGTTTAGATAAGTTCTGCTCAAGTAAAATTGCGATAAATTAATGAAAGGAATACTGATTCTGGTAGATGAAAAGTACCGTCAGATTATGCAAGAACAATTTGCAGTATTTCAATGGACACATTTCAAAAAAAATTCAGCAAACATATGCATAAAATTAAGTTGAAGGAAAGAATTTTAAATAAAATCATCTAGGAAGTAATTTTTTTAATTACAAATATATATGGTAAATTCGTTCTCGACAACTTTGTTTATATATTTTTTTCACACGAACGACAGTTTTCGCTGCATGTCGAGTTTTGTCGCGCCGGGCGTCCATTGCAATTGTAAGGTAAATCGTTTCCCTAAAATATATCTCAAAATAAGACAAATAAAATATAATTAAATTTATATCACAGATGCAGTTGATAATGTAATCAGATCGTTAATCTAAAATGTCGGACAAAATGTTTTTTCTTAAATTTTTATTTTATTTATTACATTCATATTCATATTTTATTAAAATCAAAAAAAAATATATTGCTTTATATACATAAATCGTTCATAAATCTAAAACACCGAAATTTCCATTCATAATCTAATATCGTCCAGAATACAGTCGTTTTCCTGCGAAGGTCGTCGAATTTCTCGGAAGAAACAAAAAACTAAGGTCGTCCACTAGAAACAAATTCGTACTTGACTCGGTCGAGGTCGTCTAATTTCTAGGAAACTATAAAACAATTCCACGAAAATCGTATTTGTTTCGTTCATACCGTAATTGCGATCGCGCCCGCTGTGGCGCTTTTTTGTTGGTGTGCAGATGGCGCTTCTCAAAAGCGGGGTCGGGCGCATTTGTTAACGTCGATTCCCGCCGCCGACTCGCACATTAATCGGTATTTACGTACGTATTTAATTTCTTTGATTATTTAATCTTTTTATGTTAATAGATTACGTTAGATGTTCATGTATTTCAACATTTAACGCCGGTGTAAAAGCGGTGCGCTGGTCGTAAAAGTTTGGGAAGCAACGCTTTTATTTTGATTGACATCTCCGACTTCCTTCACTGCGGGATATTTATAGGCTGGTCATTGCACCTATTTTATTCATGAGGTGCGTTTACGTTTACGCGATTTCGATGTTTATTTCGTTATTTGTGTAAAAAAAATGATATATTAAAAAAATTAAAATTTAATTTTATATATTGGTCGAGATAAACGTAATTTGAGAATTCCATTGAAAGAAATGCGCCCCGCTTTCGTAAGTACGACATCTAATTACTAAAATAACAGAGTATACAAAACTTATGATTAAAAAAAAGTATTGGGTATTTAAAAAATAAAAATATCCGTACGTGCTCGATATGATTCACACTTTTTGTGAACGGTGTAGGAGAAAAAAATTGTAAAAACGACGTCGGCTACAAATCGCTAAAATCGGTACTTTATTGCACTTCTTTAATTATTCCTTTTAAACCATAGACAGGAAAAACTTACAATATGTTACGAAGAAATAATTGCTGATCGTAACAATTTTTTTCGTTAATTCGTTTCTTTGATATAGACCTTCAAACGCAGCCGCTTATTACTTTGGCACCGATAGTAAATTATTATATCGATGCAAAAGCACGGCAAACGATAATAAAATCCATCTTCAGAAAGCTCTTCTAGGTCTCGCTGACTTAGAAGTCAGTTCTTCTAAGTCAGCGAGACCTAGAAGAGCTTCAGCTTGTTCAGAAAGTGTATTAATGCAAGATAATATAAAATACATTACTTGTAATATAAGAATGAACAAAACAAATGCGTTATAATACCAACATCGATTGTAAGAAATATTTGTTGAATTAAAGTATTCAATGTATATGAATTAAACATTTAAAAAGATTACTTTAAACAATTAAGACTTACAGATGTATAAAATACCCGATTTTCAATTGCATTTAAAATTATTATGGTTGCTTTAAATCATAAAAATATAGGTATGTAGAAACGAGTGCAGTTGTGCTCGTTTGTCTTAATAAATTTGTATTAATTTCTTGTACTCCATGCGCCAATATTGCATAGATCTAGTCCGTGATTAATTACATTAGAGCGACTAAATAAACATTCACAAAGTTTTCAAACTACACACAGCTTATTTCGCAATCTCGGTTACCTACATATTTGCGTATTATCATAAAACCCTAATTTCACCGCAACGAATTCGTCTAATAGTTCATAATGTGACCTTGAGGATAGCCGGCCGATCGAATACATTTTTCGTCAATGTTTTTTTTGTATTCACCTTCAGTACGGAACGCTTTTAATTCATATATCGTCAAAGCCATAATCAGCCTACCATCATGATAGGTTTTAATATTAAATAATATGTATCACGAATCTGCCGTTTATAATTATATTTGATTTAAAATACGTTAAAATGGTAATGATCAATGAATCGTTATATTACACTTTATATTTCGTACGCTTATTAGGTTCCCACGTCGATCTGCCACCTTGTATATGTATACTGGACATATACTGGGCTACAATGACAAAATATTGTGGAGTTCCTTGCTAATTTAAAATTTTATCAAATACTGAATATTAATCTAATAAAAGATAGAGGGCCAATGCGAAAATGCTTAATATAAACCCTACAAACTATGCAACCGTCACAACAAGCTGGTTTCCAATCGTCCCATAAGCGTTGTCTTACTATATTATATATATACAAGGATAACACGCATATTGCGAAACCGTTAATTTACAGAACTCTGGCTGGATTAAATCGCGTTTTCTGGTTGCATAACTGCGAAGGAGTTCGTCTATATTCGCACTATTTGCAAAGTTAGTTATCACTAGCTTGTAGACGTACAATGAGGATACTCATTATTTGTCATTATTTGTTGTTATTTAAATAGTCCACCACAACAAGTTCCCGGTTGCACACCCTCGACAATCCGCAATATTTTCTTCTGCATAATGAGTTCTCCATATGCGTGTCTCGAACTGCCCAAAAGATTAGTCCATACCCATACAACACTGAATCTATTAGTCTGAAATACAACTGCTTGAAGATATTTATCGATACTGTCCCTTGAATTGTCCTCATCATGAATGTTACCACATTTAGCAGCAGAATATGGTCTTCCCATGTTAATTTTTTTATCTTAGGTGATTCCTGGGAATTTTACTGTTTCGAACGTAGTGATTTTTTATCTGCTCTTATCAGTTGATTTATCTATTTTCTTGTTTATCGCGAAAAATTCTATCATTTGCGTCTTCAAATATTCAGCAATATCCCATTATTTCTGCACCATATTTACAGTTGTTCTATAGATTTCTCTGTAGTGGTAATCGGGTCTTTTGTTGTTGATTGTATTGCCACCATACTTGTGTCATCTGCATATAGGCCGATTTTGGAAGCCGCTCGACACTTATCTTATGTGATTCTGTAGTGAAATTGGTTTGTAGTTTCCAACATAATGTAGACTGCCTTTGTTCTTGTATATTGGTATTGTTGTCAAGATTTTTGGTCTTGCCGAATATACTGCGCATTCAAATGACTTGATTGGACTAAGGTATTTCCAATTTAATAGTACATTAATATTGGAAACTTTTTTCTGGTAGGAAACACTGGTTTGCAATATCAGCGAAGTAATTATTAAACGCATTTCCATCTTCCTTTTTAATTGACGCTCTATCTTTTTTAACTTTGACCGTATGACTTTTTTGTCGTTTTTTGTTCGTTATATGATATATTTGTTGATTGTGCAATCCTCCTTACAAAAATGTTAAAACGATTTTTTTGTTTTCTCTAGTTGCCGATATCTTTCATTATAAATTTTGCTATTAAGCCTTTTTATTTTTGCCATTTCGCATAACAAATTCTTCTTATTTTGAGGTGTTATCCATTTGTTAGTTTTGTTGATTTTCTTCTTCTTGATCTCTCGGATCATCGGAAAAGCTTCGTTAAATTATAATTATCGCTGTTCCAATAGAAATCATTTCAACATCTCTTGCGAGAAGACTAAGAAAGTTATTTCTCTTCGTGTATAGTCTCTTCATTATAATTTGTTGTTCGTTCATTATTGTTAATCCGGCAATTTTATGAGTATGGTCTGATAGATAATTAGATTTGATCGTCATGCTACAATCCTTTACCGTCGAGAGGAATACATCAATTGTCCTGGGGTCATCTTTTATTCTAGTAGGTCCATGAGATTATATTCTTTCATCAGAAAATTTAATTGTTTTTGCGCCGAACAGTCTTTTCGCCGATCTATATTTACTGCACACACAATTATTTTGCAATTCTCTTCAGTTTGAGTATTTAGTATTATTTTTCTTGATGATTGAATAATGTTAAATTATTATTTGGTGATCTGTATATACAATTTATAATTATCTGCTTGTTGTTGGCGATGCGATTTTTCGATCCTACTATTTCAAATTCGTTTTCTTTCCTAAAGACGACGATTTGTCAATAGCTCGTCGTTATCTGCGTCCTCATAAATTCCAGGTATCTCCAAATATTCAACGGAGGGCTTAGTGTGTCGCAATACACACTACGATTAAATCTGATACCCATTTGGCTATTTCTAGTGGAATGGTACCTTCGATACCTTCCATAAGGAATGTTCTACCTTTGACCTTTATGTTCGATAATGATGTATTTATGGTCAGCAACACACGAACAGAAATTAGGATACCAAGTGTACACACCACATGTAAATGTCCTGCTGCAATCACCCCATCAACAAGTACAAGAGGAATACCAACGACACCACGAGGACCAAGAGCAAAACAAGCATCGCATGAGTTTGAAACAATAAAATATTGGATGCGTTAGAATTTGGATTGCTCTGGTTGAAAAATAAATAAATCGAACTTTCTAATTTTTTATTTATTTTCAATACAAATAAATTACGTCGTTTATGTACACAATGTACAAATGAAAGCAACATTATTATTACTTAAACATTAATTATTATTCACAAGATCTACTATCCGAAATGCTTTTCTTGTTAGCAAAACGTCAAAACTGTTTCTACGTCACTATGATTATGAAAATCAAGGATTGTTGTTATTCATAAAATTTAAACCGTCGATGTGGTTTCCTATTTCTAAAATTTTCTTCTAATGCAACCTTTACATCATAGTCGTCCGCATACCGAACGTAAACGAAAATTACTATTATAACTTACTATTTGAATGTTTTTTGAATGAGAACCCTTAAGGTTGACGTAATTATGTTTTTCGTATTTAGGTGCAATTATAGCAACATTGGTCAGTCAATAGCACCGACTACTTTCCATAAATGTTGTCTTAATTAACATTGAATTTCACTGCCAATCTTTTCAAATGCAAATTAATACTTATTTGCATTTATTTATCTGAACAATTTTCTAAATTATGTTATGTTAAAAAAAACTTTAACTTTATCCTGTGGTATTTACGAACGTTGGCGCAAATAAATTGAATTGCAGTTGATATTCGAAAAGTGGTCTAGTAGCAGTTTAATTATCTTTGCGTCGCTTGTTTGGGTGTACTTCTTCCAATTATTACCAACACTTTATCAACGCATTATAATTTTAAAGTTACTTAGATTTATTTTTCAACACAAACAAATAATATTTCTCACGTATTAGTTATAATTTTGTACATTTTATTGATAAAATAATGGCAGGGCTATTTCGTAAATTCAATATTTGGAGAACTATAATATAAACTTATATGAGTATATACCAAAACTTTTAACTTTATATATCAAGCTTACATGGACTTCGTTTATGTACTTTTGATCGGTTTGGTTCTATTTGTATTGGATGAACAATTAATTATCATTTGTTACTAATAATATGGTCCAATGTAAATATATGACTTGTTTGTATATTTGGATAATTCATTCAGATTTTTTTGGTTATGTAAGTACATACGTCAAGTGCTCGATATAAGATGTAAATGCTCATTGTTCGTCTAATTTGACATTTGAGAGGCACTCGACCAACAGTCATATAATTGGTTGAAAAACAGCAAGTAATTGTAATGAGATAACGAATGGCGTAAAAACTCTGTACTGATGCCGGGGAACGATAACATTTTCGACGTACGGGTTTAAGATTAGATTTTAGATTTTTGAGTTCGATTGGACAAAAATAGACGTGCTTGTCTTATAATTGAATATGAGACAGAAAAGTATCAATGGACGGAACTACTTAAAAATTATCGTAAAAGCTGTATCTTTATTAAAAGGCGCTACAGTTTTTCATTTGTATTTTTAAAAATTTTAAATTAAAATTATTAATTTTCCCCGTCTTTTTTCCTTGACACAATCGCGCAATCTTGAAATTAAGTTGGCATAGTAGGACCTTGTTATTGTATGTCCAATGCGTTCCAAAAAATCAGTTATCAAAATTCCCTCTGCGTCTCTAAAAATTGTGGCCATAACTCCATACTTTGTTCGTGGGACCCAACTTTTTTTAGCCCCAAAATATTTGTTAAAAAAATTGCTATAGTACCATAAAAAAATTCTGGCGAATGGTCAGTCGTCTATCTGTCATTACCATATCGTGTATACGATTTTCTTGGGTTGTGACAGTCGCGGTGTCTGGGCGATGCCACTCCATACTTTGTTGCTTCGACACAGGATCGAAGTGGTGAACCCATGTTTCATCAACAGTGACGAATTGAGAAAGAAATTCATCCGAATCGCTTTAAACTTTGCCACACTGGCTTCAGAATGCAATACTCTAGAACGTTTCTGATCAGATGTCAATGTTCGTGGAACCCAACTTTTTTTAACCCCAAAATATTTGTTAAAAAATTTTCTACAGTACCATAAAAAAATTCCGGCGAATGGTCAGTCGTCTATCTGTCATTACCATATCATGTATACGATTTTCTTGGGTTGTGACAGTCGCTGGTCGTCCAGCACCCTTCGCATGTTCACATGTTTGTGTTCCCAGTTAAAATTATCGAGACATATTTTTCACCACTTGGTAAGAAACAGCACCCTCACCTAATAAATACACCTACCAAGTCTTCATGAATTTCTTTTGATGACATCCCTTTCTTTTGCAAGTATTTTATAACTGCACGAACATTTGATTCTTCCATTTTTAGAATTTCTATAAACTTGTCTACTGAACTTCTAAATTATTTGAACAGATGACAAGTGACAAACTTCTTTACTACCACCGACTATGACCAATAATGTATAGATACTAAATAGTGTGACATACATAGTTAGCGGAATGGTCAATTGAAGACATTATTTCTTACAAATAGTACATAGGAACCCAATTTTCGTCGATGGTAGTTGTATAACTGAATTTTATGAGTCAATCCTAGGAACATACGATTTTATTTTTTACGTAACTTACGTAAAACTTTATTTAAGCCATATTACATCACATGTATTGTGACTTTTTATTCTTTGTTGTTTTCTTTAATAGTCGTTACTAGCATCGCTTTAATATTTTTTATTCAATCGTGCGAATTGTTGCGCCACATAATTTTGTAAATATAATAATTGGGGATTTTCAGTCATGTTTATCTGTAACCTGTAGTGAACCTGTTCAACGACAACGACAGCATAGAAGTCTTAAGTTATGGGCATTGATTGATAGTTGATTGATCTATTTTCTCATAGCAATTTCCGCTGCATCATCAGCTGTTAACTTTTCGTGCCGAATATTCCAAACCAAAACTGTAAACATTTTTTTTGAGCAAACATTTTGGAAATCGCTCGTAAATTCCTACAAAGATCTTGGAATATGTTTATTAATCCGAGATCACATCACATGTAAGATTACACCACATGGTCAGTTAAGATGCAATCGCCTTTTTTCAATTGCTATTGTTCTCGAATTCTGATATATAAATGATCAGCCACCATTACAGATCATTATAATCGTCAAGATGTTGTTCCTTGGTGTTTTATTTTTGGCGGCTTTCGCAAATGTAAGTATATGCAGATGTTTATTATATGGAGTTAATTTGGATTTAATGAAGCAAAGAGATAGGTGGTTAAGTAATTAAATAAATTTATTTGGACCATTTATTGAATCAATATTTTCCAATTTCCGCCAAAATATATGCAGTATATTTTTGCGATTATTATACTTCTGAAACAATGCTTAACGTCCACGTGTCGCATTTCTTTAAATCGTCCTATTGGGGTGGAAAAACGCATTAAATGGTTGACATAATTGCTCATTTATTTGTCTTTCCCTTTTGGTGTAAAACTTTGCACTTTAGGTTCCTGTATTTAATTATAGCAACATGTTAACGTTTAACATTAGCTTCACACTTATGTAATAAATATCATCTTCGGAAAATGTGAAGCGATGAAACTGAATTTGCATTGACATATCTGGGATATTTTGCACAACATTTGTTTGAAGAAAATATGTGGCGTTTTTTTAATTACCACACAAGCAAAATTCTTGTATAAAACAAATATTTATCCATATATTTGGTAATTGATTATTTATTCAATTTTAAATATTTACTAATGACACAGACAAACTGAAATATGCAAAATATTACATACAGTTACATAGAGAGTTACTTATTTGGTGGTTGTCTGCTTTTGTTGATAGATCTTTCGCCCGTATAGTTGTGTGGCAACATTTCTGAAATTTACATTAATTGCCGACTTTTTTCCAAATAAATTTAATAAATTATAAAAAAAACACTAAAAATTTCATTCTTAATTCATCAATAGAATTGCATTAGTGATTTATTTAATTCTGCTCATTGTCAGAGTAAGTAAATTACTCGTCGACGAGGGTGAGGTTTGTGTAAACATTTGTAGCAATACTATTAAAAATATTCGTCCAATGAAGGCCAGATCATTTTCGTTCACTTTTCAAATATTTGTTTAATTTAGTATATAGGCGTATTTTTTATGCAAACCACCTTTATTTTGCTTGGGTTTCTGATGTTTCAGTGTAATTATGCAATAAGGCTGTTAATTCAATTGTGACAACCATTTTTATTATTATTTTAGTAAAGAAAATAGTGACGACTACTTACGAATATCACGTGGTTTCGCAGAATTAATAACATCATATATTTATTAAATTATTCTACATAAACAACATTCATAAGAAAACCGCCTATATCAGTGCAAAAGACAACATTGTTTTATATCTGTTATGTTTGTGCCCAGAGATAACAAAGTTTAACCGGACGCCAACAGTTCTGAAGATTCTTTGGAACAGTTGAACTCTCTGATTAATCACTTAGCTCCTCTTGATTAAAAGGTTGAGGATTAGAATTTTCGAATTTAAATTCATTGTCATTTTTGTCACTTGCACCCATACTTATGTCCATAACATTCTTCACAAGAAATGGGACCGAGAACACCATTTGAGTGGATCAAATCTGGATAACTAATTTTTTGGTTCATGGCATGCCAACACTTCACAACTTCAACAAAAATAGTAGTCATACAAGTTATTTTTTTGTTTTGTTCAAATCATGGGAAATTTCATGCGACTCCTTGACCTTTTGTCCACTGTCCAATAAGTTGTTTACATCAAAGCATCAAACCGTACATAATTTGACAGTCGTACGTAAAAATTAAATCATAGTTAACATTTCTTTATTGTATGGTGATGTTCAAAGATTCTACTAAAATTGTCCCCACCATGCAAAAAATATTTTTTGTAGACTTGCCTAATATTTTGATTTAAGCTGTAAATCAGTTAACTGCTTTGTTTAACGTTCAAAAATTATTTACCTGCTCGCTGAGGCAAGTTTGGCCAACCGCAGTACTAAGTAAATCGTTGTTCACTCAGGCGTAGTAGAAAGTATCATATTGCCCTTAAGATTATCTTTCGAATATACTAGTTGGAATGTTTATTTTGAAAATTTTTAGACTTTTGGATTTTTAATTGGCTTTTGTGGTAGTCGCGCACGTTTCTTCCTTCGATAATGCTGGACTTGTCGCTTAAGAAAATTTGTGAGGTACTTAATCATGTTAATTTTCATCTCAACAAGCCGGCTGCATCTCCAGTTGTATCGGGTGCACGGTGCACCCCCTCACTGTGTTATTAGTCGCTGCGCTTGTGATATTATACCAATAGCAGCTTCATTTTGGTGCTAAGAGGACTCTGTTCAGAAATTGCCTTCTTAGTTAGGTTCGCGGGTTCTTATTTAATACACTCGGATCAAGGCTACGGCGCACCTTCTAGAAATACAGATATTTCCTACCTTGTGAACTATATTACTATTTTTCACATATCCATTTAATTGTATTTTGTTTAATTTTATGTGCAGGCGGATGTTGACTGGTCAACTGTCAGACACAGGGACCTCGTACCTAACATCCCATTCGTTAAACCACTTTTCCCAGCAGAAGGCAGAATTGTGGGTGGTGAGGAAGCTGGGCAACATTCCATTCCGTACCAGGTAAATATTTTACATCGCGACTGTTGTGGAGGGAGGCACATTTTAAAATGTCACCGATGATGAGCTTCATCACTAGCAATTCCAGACCTTTCTGGATGCAATTAGTCCATGAAACTCACTCCGATAGTGATAATTATCTTACAAGATGTGAGAAATACCTCTTCGTAGTGTTCGTAACATTAATACATTAACACGAAAATGCTACACGCACGACAATCATTTATTTCCAGAAAGGTTTGGACTTATTTATAGCGCCATGCGCCAGCAATGATACTAGCAGTAATATTAAAATCGCAATTTTTAAAGGCGGCTTTGCTGATCACCGCTGCAGCAGGTACGTTCTTCTGCGGTGGATCTCTCATTTCCCAGAACTACGTATTGACCGCCGCCCACTGCGTTGAAGGGTAAGATGATTGCCAAGCACTGTCTCTTAACTAAGTTACAATGCAACATCGCCCGTTATCGATGAAGACGTATCGTCTAATTTCTACGAAATTTTTAGTGCAACCATGATTGAGGTAAGATTGGGCGCACATCGAGTTCAACAGGCCGAAGCTAACCAATTGCGCATCTTCACCTCCATATTCCGGCTGCATGCAGGATGGGACTCTTCAAGGCTTATTAATGATATTGCTGTCATTCGATTGCCCTCACCCGTTCCATTATCCGGTAAGATTCTAATGGACCAAATAATCTGAAAATCTAGAAAATTGTTGCAATTATTTTTCTGTCGGTTCAATCAGCATTCATACTTTTTTCTGATAATTACTAAAGATGACAGAGCTTCAGCTGGTTGTTTCGGTAGAGATAGACGAGCTTAGTGCTTGCTACAAGTAGCGTATTATTTGTTCCAGGGCATATCCAGCTGATATCGCTTCCTAGATATTCTGACGTCGGCACTACCTTCACTGGTAACAGCGGCAGATTAAGCGGATGGGGATTGGAAAGAGACGGTGCAACCGCGATCAGTCAAGTTCTGCGTCATGTTTTCGTCGACGTGATAAGCAACTTGGCCTGCAACATCAGCTTCTTGGGCATCATCCAAGGCACTCACATTTGTAGTTCCGGCGCCGGTGGCAGGGGTGCTTGTAGCGGAGACTCCGGTGGTCCGTACGTCGTAGGAAACATGCAGGTTAGCTGAAGAATGGTGGCGTCATTACGACGATGACCGCGTTACCACATTTCGGTAGTTTCTCGTTTCTCTACAATATCCGCCCTATTTGTTTTCTTTCAGGTCGGTCTTGTTTCATTCGGTCTAGGCTTGGGCTGTGAAATCGGCTGGCCATCTGCCCATACTCGCGTCACCAGCTTCTTGGACTTCATCGCTGCGAACACAGACGTCATCATCGCCCAATAGATCACAGTTTGAGTTTGATACGATTATCCTGTAATATTTTGATAAGATAATAAACTTTTTCAAAATGTTGAAGTGGAATTTTGATTCTCACGGCAGTACTATGGATATTCACACATACATATAAATATTAACGCAATTGGTTTTTTTCTGCCTTCTAAATATTGCACCACATAACAAGCATTGTATTTAATCAAGGTTGAACGCTGAAATACTTTAGCTGTGCGGTATGTAGATACTTATTTTTGTTTGTAGGTCGGAACGATATACAGTAATATTTTTAAAAATTTTCCATTGTCCCATTATTTTTGAACTAACTTTGATAAAATCTCCTGTCCAGCTTGACTCGAAATGTCAGTTTTTATAAAGTATAACACTGAATATCGTACAAATCGAAGTTTTCCACTGCGATATCATCTAAGAGAAATTATGATGAGCAACCACAAAAAAGACATTCCAGAGTACACGAAAGTCAAAAATCAAAATTATTTGCAACACTGCATACATTACATCAGTGTAGGCTGGTCCAGGGAGGGCACATCATATATTACCCTCCCAATGAACACTAAAGATACACATTATTTTATTTATTAAAACGATTTATTACTTTCTGCTACTTTATTTAATTATGCTACGGGAAAGCTCTCCATAAATCCTACATGCCCTACCAAATTTCCCAGCTATGCGCTTAAACTAAATCGTTTCTTACGAGGGTGGATCAATAAGTACCTGTGTTAGGAACGAAAAGTAAGTTTTCAGATTTATTTTTTCTTTTTGGAGGATACGCTTTTCCCAAAGTCTATGTCATTTTTTAAGGCCTCTAAAAATACGATTTGTGAAACTGTGAAACTCAAAATTGAGCCGAAACGGACGCGTACGGTATATACGGCAGTAATTCATTCGATTTGGCCGCGACCATTCTAGATGAAATAGTGTATTGTCGTGATGAAACAGCAAGTGTCAAGTGGGACCCTGTCTGTTTCAATTTTGTTGAATGCTTCCAACGATTTACTGTTGTACTGCCACGTAGTTGTGAGTCCTTTTTCGAGAAAGTCTATAAGGATTAGTCCCTTCGCATCCAAAAAAGTAGCCATGACTTTTCTGGCCAACCGTTTTTGCCTTTGCCATGGCATGTAGCATCCAAGTTTCATTAACGGTGACGACTCAATGTAAAAACTGCAGTGGATTTCGCCTAAAGAAGTCCAACAATTGCGTCGAAGCTGACAGTAGAATTGTTATCCGACGAGAACATTCGCGGCATCTATCGGGGCGATAGCTTTCTCATTTTTAATTTAGCATGCAAACTGTTTTTGCCGTTCCGTACGACATCTATAGTATTCGCTACTTCGCGCACTTTCGTTCGGCTTTCAGCAAGAACAATATAATTGACCTTTCCAACGATTTCCTCAGTAGCCACGTCATGATGGGCATCTGACTCCTTATCAAATTTATTTCTTCGAAAGTTTCTCCAAAAATAAAAAGTGAATTACGGATTCATATTGCTCTTTTTCTATTACAGCAAAAAAAAACAATTACGGCTGTCAAATCAAAACTAATCTATGAATCAGAAATGTTGTATGGCGTCGTCTGATAGATGGTAGTATACTATAATAACGCCATCTTTCTTCAGCAACGGGATTCATCCACCTTCGTTCTCAATATAATATATGGCGACTTTTGGGCAAAATAACTTTAAACCCATAGCTAATCAACGTGAATCCGTGTAGGACACAATCGAACTTGAACGAAAGTTATCGGACCATAAGGGTTCAATACCGCATTTCAGCAATCGGAGATAATGATTCGCTAATATAAATGTTGAGGTGCAGTTCAAATTAAGCTAGAGTATATAAACAAAAGATGAAGAGATAATAGTAATAATACTATATTAACACTTAGTAAGTGATTTTGTTTGAATTAGGTTTGTAAGTTGGTATTTGTTTTAATTACTTAGGTATGAATTAATTACGCTGTGTGCATAAAATTTAATGTAGATTTGTATACGAAAATTATAATGAAAGTTTGACCATCTTGACATAAAACCCCTTGCTGTGTAAATTATTCTTGTTAACGGGTCAACCAATTGGAGCTTCGCTGCGCTTTTATCGAATTTGGGAGACATTAATCTGAAAAGAGATGCTGAGTGGAACAGTATTGTCTGTATTGTTAAGAATAACATTCGTAGTCATAAACTTGCAGGGAAACAAATTGTGTGAATAAATAGTGAAAAGGAAAAGTTTTACTCGTTCACCGTTCGAACTATCGTATGTACATACGACTGCATCTTAAAATGAAATTGCTAGTCTAATAGACGCTGAAAGGGGAACCCTTGATGATAGAGCGCGGATACAGTTTACATAGCCAAAAATCTTGGCAAACTATAATAAGGCAACTTTCAGCTACAGCTCTACAGTTTATACGATTGTCAACTAGAATGGTGGCGATATTCAAATCTGAAAACTAAATGGTATAGGCGACATGAGAATTTTGCAGAAGAAATACCGCTTTGCGTTAACGTAATTAACTGTCGATAGCTATCGAATATTACTGAAAGAGGTTGCCAGATCGTCATTTAATGACAAGGATGAGCAACTTATACAATGAATAGTTGAGAAGATATTGGTAAACCGCACCTTTCTGAATAAAATACTGTCTGCAGTCAATGAAACATTAATTGCACATGCAGCGAGGGTCAAGGAGTGTGATAATAAAGTGTCAGCGGTGGAAAACAAAAACAAAAACGAAAATAAGTTCGAAGACATCTACGTACACATATTTTTTTACTCTTTTACTTTAATATTAGATCTTTGTCGAGGAACGTTCTTGATTTAGGCAATTTTGTTTTTAAGTAGTAATATAGAATGTAGATATGCTAGTGCTCACTGAGACTTGGCTAAATGATAAAATTGAGGATTTATAGCTATTAATGTAACGAGAATATTATGCGATTTATAATAATCGAGGACGTTGCTACAGTGACGAGGCGGCGCCAGCCGCCGAGTCACTTACGCAACGTCCGAGTGTGTTTAAATCGCTAATATTCGAGTTATATTCAAAGCTTTATCGTATCATCGTTGAAGTGTGATCAGGGCGATGCAAAAACAATTAAACAAATCAACAATTTTCTGTCATAAAAAAATTCGTTAGTTTAAGTCACGTTTTTGTAATTTAGAAATATATCATGGAAGATTTCGATATTCCTGCAAATATTTTGGAAGCAGCAGATAGTGCACGATTAGACTTGCTTCCAGAAAAGTCGAAAATATGTTACGAAAAAGAATATCGTCTGTTTTGCGAGTGGCGAGTACGAGAACAAATTCAAGGTGCGTCGGAAACGGTCTTGCTGGCCTATTTTGTGAAACTCTCAAATGAATATTCTCCATCATCTTTGTGGCCAAAGTACAGTATGTTGCGAGCTTGTTTGGAATTGAAGGAAAGAGTGGAAATCGACAAGTATGGTGCTTTGATAAGATTCATCAAGAAGAAAAATGTTGGACATCGAGTTAAGAAATCCAAAGTACTCACGAGAGAGCAAGTTAAAGAATTTGTGTGTACAGCTCCAGATAAAGAGTTTTTAATGATGAAAGTGGCCTTTTTGATTGGGCTAAGTGGAGCTTGCAGAACCAATGAATTAGTGAAAATGTCTACAGACGATGTTGAGATGTTAGAGAGTAAGATAGTTGTTACCATTCCCGACTCAAAAACTCACAAGAAAAGATTTTTTGCCGTTTTATCTGAAGGTGATATTAATCTAGTGGCTTTATTTCAGAAATATATAGCATTACGGCCGCGGCATGTTACACACAAAAGACTGTTTGTATCGTACAGAAATGGAAAGTGTACGATTCAACCTTGTGGTATTCATTTTTTCTCAAAAATTCCTGAGAAGATTGCGTCATATCTCAAACTTGAAAATCCAGCTATGTACACCGGCCATTGTATTCGGAGATCTTCAGCAACTTTACTTGTTAATGCCGGTGGAGACATTTTACAGCTGCAAGAACTGGGTGGTTGGGAATCAAGCAAAGTTGCAAAGGAATATTTAGAAGAAAACCTGACAAAGAAGGTTTCAATTGCGAAAAAGATTCAGGTAGGAAACGATTCAATAAGCAGTGGATCAAAAACTACAGAATCAATGGAATTTGCACGTACAAGTAAAACTTTGAAGGAAGTAAGAGGCTTGGATTTAATGTATGCTGAATCATCCCATCCCAATTATGCCAGTAAAGCTGCAGAAGACTTAACTATGATGATGGTTACGAAATGCGTATCATTCAACTTTAACAATTGTGAAAAGATTGAAGTTCATGTTCATAAATAATTGTGTTCTAGAATTTGTATTATTGTATCTAACGTATTATGAGTATCTATGGTATTATGTGCCTTATAATTATCAATAAATGTTTAACATAAAACGATCATAATAATCGATGATACGATAAAGTTCATTAGATGATAGATAACTTATTCAAATTTTCGATTATTAATGTTAGTGCTGTTATTGAACAATTATTGATTACCATTTCTATATATAATGTTAAGTACGTACTATCTGGTTTATACGGACACACTTTGACAAGAAGTTATTTATGAAGAGAATTCGTTGTCAATCTTATTTCTTGTTGTAGCATCTGTATTTTTAGTAAAGTTTTTTTTTATATTTGTGCTACGTTACTACACTTGCAAATGATACCTCTAAAGTTGTTTGGACTATGAGTTCTCTGACCATGACTTTATTTTCTGCCACTTCTCTTGTATTCATCCAAAAGTTGAACCTGTTATCCGAACATATTGGAATTACAGGCATATGAATTATATTCGTTGGCTAACGGACACTTAAACCTTTTACTGTCTTTGAGTGATCGGGGCTTGAAATAAATGTAAAAGAACCAAGTACTGCACTGCCAACCATGGGGAGATTGGCAGTACTACAAAATACTTAGAAATTTAAGTACATCAACATTCAAATTAGAAAAGATAGAATGTTTTACTTATATATCCCAGCTACGTGACAATAATACACTCTGGAAGAATTTCGGTTATGTGAGTTTAAATAAAACTAAAAACATAAATCTGCCACATCAGTTGGAGAATGTGGACAAAAATAATTATTTCTCTATTAATTCTATACCGAAACCTAGCGATTATAACTCAACAGTTAATGATCTATATAATAATCCCCTTAATATGAATTATCATTTTCGTTTGAACACTGTTAATGTGTCTACGATATACCAATCAACATTAAGATGCTGAAATTATGCTCTCCTACTGTTTCCACTCATCACACATTCAATTAACTATTGTATAACTGAGTCAGTATTTCCAGATTATTGGAAGCGTGGAATTCTTCGCCTATGCCAAAAATTAAACAACCTCAACATTACTATTACTATTGTTTCGCTTCAACTTTTGCGGTATGTAGAATCAAAAAATCTTTTACCGGTGATGCAATCTGGTTTTAGATGTGGGTACAGTTTTTCAACAGCTTTGTGTAACATCACAGACGGCATTCTGAGGGCTACTAATCAAGGTTTAATGACGGCGCTTATATTATTGGATTTTAGTAAGGCATTTGATATCGTGAACCACAAATTACTGTGTTGGATATTGCAGTACATTGGTGTTGATAGTGATGTTGTAGATTTGATCCATTGCTGTCTAACTACCCGTAAACAAAGTGTATAATATCGGGATAAAATTTCATCACATTTTACAGTTATCCAAGGAGTTCCATACGGATCAGTCTGGATCTTACTTTGTTTAATATATTCTTTGCAAATTTTGAATAATATTGTTCACCGGACCCCGCATCATTATGCAGATGAAACTCAATTATATGACTCAGTTTTCTACGCTCCTGGCAACATGGCTTCGGTGGACAGAAGCGTCGCCTTGATGAAACAGAATTCCTTTGCTCAATTTTCCCTGTCTTCTTTCCTTGACACAATCGCGCAATCTTGAAATTAAGTTGGCATAATAGGAGCCTGTTATTGTATGTCCACGTTCCAAAAAATCAGTCGTCAAAACATTTTCTTGTGTAGAGACATATTTGTCTTCCCAGTTTACATTCTCGAGGCATATTATTCACCACTTGGCAAGAACAACACCCTCACCCAATACACTTACCATGTCTTCATGAATTTCTTTTGGCGACAACCCTTTCTTTTGCAAGTATTTTATAAGTGCACGAACTAAATTATTTCAACAGGTAACAAGTGACAAAACTACAATTGAAGCAACGTAACAACAAATGATTAATACTTTAATGTATCAAATTGATTCAACGTCACTCAACGCCTACTATGTCAGGGACGCTAAATAATGATCTCTCCTCGTACTTAAACGAAAATTAACGTTAAGTTACCTAACCTACGTAAGTTTAGGTTACTTTAGGTTAGGTCGGCTTAATTGTGTATTGCTTCTGATAATATTATCTTCTACCATGATTAGGTTTAATATCCGAATAGGTTTACCTGAATCTGAATCCATGGGATTGTATTGTACTTGTTTATAAAATAAAAACATTTATTATGAGGATTGATGCTTAGTTTGGTTCAGTTATTTAGAAGCCAGTGGTGAAAAAGAATATGTAACATAAGAAAAGTTTATAAACTTTGGCGACGAAGAATACAAATACAAAAAATGGACCATTCTACGGGAATTATTTTAAGATGTGTCTTATTATATATGCGTTGATTACCAAACGGTTGCGGATGCAGTTGTGAACTACTTTATGCAAATTAAGGGAGTTTGACCTTGCGATTTTTCCGTTGATTTAATTTATATAATTATATATTTTCTAATTTGGTAAGATCTGATCTTTGGCCATCACTCTAACAAGATGCAATCATTTTTTCTCAATCGCGATGATCGTATGATTGTTACAAGTACTGGTATATAAGCGATATGGCGTTATATATGTCGCATTAAGTCAGCAAGATGTGGTTCATTTGTGTCTTATTTTTGGCGGCATTCGCAAATGCAAATGTAAGTACCCTTATCGTTTTTGATTGAGTTATGAATTTAATTTATTTAGTGAGTTCGTTATACAACATGTACAGTAACATTTCTACGTTGTACTCGTTTCTAGGGTTTCACTTTTCATATTTAGATATCGTTTACGTCGACATTTTTGAAAATTGTCATTCATCATCAAAATTTATATTTATCTCCATTAATATTGAGAGCCTTAGCACCTTATCTTTATAATTTGTTTTCGACCTTGTTTTATTCCTCTAGTTGTAAGTATCTTTTATAATTGTTATATGTACGTCAGATGTCATTTTTTAGTTATTCCTGAAGAAGCAATAAATAATATTGCGAAATATTGAATAAAAACAAATGAGTTTCTTTTAATAAGTAGAAGCCTGTTGATCGTCATCCCCAAGAATTTTTAAATTATATAATTGTACGATCGTTACGTCCTCACAAGTTACATTTATGATGGGGTTTTATCAAGATATGGAACAACAATTTGGTCGTCTGACTGTAATCACAATGAAAAAATGGGCAACAACAAACAGCAAACTTGCGAAGAAAACAAATAGAAGAATTTTTTTACTTAGATGTAGGAAAGTTAATATTTTACCTACACATGTTAAAAATGGCTCGAAAAATTTACTTGGACTTCTTGATGGTGCTACAGGAAGAACTAGAAATCAGATAAATGAATTTAATATAAGGTTAGGTACTAAAATACTTAATTTTGAAATCAAAATCACAGTTAACGAAATTGTAATTTTTCAAAACTTAATTAATAGCATAAGGGACCAACTGAAAGATTTACTTCCAAATTACATTTTTAATGAATTTTCTAATAGGTTAGCTATCACATACAATAAACTATTTAAACAGATAAAAGCTGCAAATATAAGTAAATTTAACAAATTAATTTTAAATAAACTTGAAACTAAGTTATTTCATAATAATGATAAATGGTTTGTTAATGTTTCAAATGTATTAATTCCTGACAAAATTAAAAATTTCTTATCACTAGGTCCTAAATTTAGTTTGCATGTAACACCTAAATCATGTAACATTGGTAAACTTTTGGCTGAAGTTGAAAACTTACTTGAGGTATTTCCAAATAGTGCTAGAGATGTATACAGGGCTCGTTTAACTAATATTATCACTAATTATGTGCAATCCCGTGGCTCCGATAATGTAGATTTTCATAATTTATTTATGGAATGTAATCGTTTTCTTAAGCATAATGAGAATTTATTAATTCTTAACGCTGACAAAGGAAATGTTACTGTCGCCATGAATAAAAATGATTATAACATTAAAGCTAATGAACTTTTAAATGATACGAAGGTGTACAAGGTTATTGATAGAGATCCAACTTTCACTACCCAAAAAAAAGGCAATGACCTTTTAAAAAATGCTAAAAGTATGGGATATATTTCTCATTCAACTTATAAACAACTTACTGTGAATAATTCTGTCACTCCTAAATTTTATGGTCTTCCCAAGATACACAAAAGTGAGATTCCATTACGTCCTATAGTATCCTCTATCGACTCACCGTTATACAAATTGTCCAAATATTTATCGGATATTTTAACTACCTCGCTAGCTTGTCGCACTACTTATAATACTAAGGACTCTTTCACTTTTGTTAAAGATATTAGAGATACCCAACTCCCTCATAATTTTGTTTTAATTTCATTAGATGTAGTTTCTTTATTTACTAATATTCCTTTAAACTTGGTTGTTCGTATAATTGAAGATAAATGGTTACTTATTAGTGATTATTGTAGTTTCACTTTATCGTCGTTCATTACTTTAATAAAATTTATATTTGATAATTGCTACTTTTCCTTTCAAGATAAATTTTATAAACAAATTTTTGGAACCCCTATGGGATCACCATTAAGTCCAATAATTGCCCTAATTACGATGGACTTTGTATTAGATAATGTTTTGCCAAAATTATCTTTCAAACTTCCCTTTATTTTTAAATATGTTGATGATATTATTTGTGCGGTACCGTTTAATAAAATAAATGAAATATTATCTACTTTCAATTCTGAACATAGTAGTATTCAATTTACTGTTGAGGAAGAAACTGATCGCTCTGTTCCTTTTTTAGACACCAAAGTTATAAGAAATACTGATAACAAAATTATGATTGATTGGTATCAAAAGCCTACTTCTTCGGGAAGATATATAAATTTTTATTCTAACCATTCTATTCATCAGAAAGTTAATATTGTTAAGGCGATGAAGAATAGAGTGGTTAGAATTAGTGATCCCATATTTCTTAATAAAAATTTAAAAATTCTCTCTGATATCTTTATCAATAACGGTTACCCTAAATCATTGGCTAACAAATTAATTTATAATTCTTATTCACAAGCTGTTCCTATCTCTACAGAAAATGTAGTCATTTATAAGAAATTACCATACATAAAAGATTTAACAAATAGAATTATCACTATTTGTAAAAATGATAATATCAAAATAGGTCAATACAACATCATGTCTTTAGATAGATTATTTTCAAAACTGAAAGATAAAATTCCTCTTCTCCAAAAGTCTAATGTTATATATAAAATTCCATGTATAGATTGTGATAAATGTTATATTGGCCAGACTAGTCAGTGGTTAAACACTCGTTTAATACAACACAAGAGTGACGTTAGGATAGCGAAGTTAAATTGTGCTTTATCTCAACATTGTTTTAATTTGAAGCATCAATTTGACTTTACTAGTACTACTGTTTTGGCCGAAGAGAAAAATTATAATAGCAGGATGTTTTTAGAGATGGTTCATATCAATAAAAATATAAATTCTATAAATTCTCGTTCAGATATTCAGAAACTTAGTACCATTTATTCTTACATTTTGAGTTTGTAGTTATTTGTAGTCTATTTAGTTGGTTTTCTTATCGTTTTTGATTGAGTTATGAATTTAATTTATTTAGTGAGTTCGTTATACAACATGTACAGTAACATTTCTACGTTGTACTCGTTTCTAGGGTTTCACTTTTCATATTTAGATATCGTTTACGTCGACATTTTTGAAAATTGTCATTCATCATCAAAATTTATATTTATCTCCATTAATATTGAGAGCCTTAGCACCTTATCTTTATAATTTGTTTTCGACCTTGTTTTATTCCTCTAGTTGTAAGTATCTTTTATAATTGTTATATGTACGTCAGATGTCATTTTTTAGTTATTCCTGAAGAAGCAATAAATAATATTGCGAAATATTGAATAAAAACAAATGAGTTTCTTTTAATAAGTAGAAGCCTGTTGATCGTCATCCCCAAGAATTTTTAAATTATATAATTGTACGATCGTTACGTCCTCACAAGTTACATTTATGATGGGGTTTTATCAAGATATGGAACAACAATTTGGTCGTCTGACTGTAATCACAATGAAAAAATGGGCAACAACAAACAGCAAACTTGCGAAGAAAACAAATAGAAGAATTTTTTTACTTAGATGTAGGAAAGTTAATATTTTACCTACACATGTTAAAAATGGCTCGAAAAATTTACTTGGACTTCTTGATGGTGCTACAGGAAGAACTAGAAATCAGATAAATGAATTTAATATAAGGTTAGGTACTAAAATACTTAATTTTGAAATCAAAATCACAGTTAACGAAATTGTAATTTTTCAAAACTTAATTAATAGCATAAGGGACCAACTGAAAGATTTACTTCCAAATTACATTTTTAATGAATTTTCTAATAGGTTAGCTATCACATACAATAAACTATTTAAACAGATAAAAGCTGCAAATATAAGTAAATTTAACAAATTAATTTTAAATAAACTTGAAACTAAGTTATTTCATAATAATGATAAATGGTTTGTTAATGTTTCAAATGTATTAATTCCTGACAAAATTAAAAATTTCTTATCACTAGGTCCTAAATTTAGTTTGCATGTAACACCTAAATCATGTAACATTGGTAAACTTTTGGCTGAAGTTGAAAACTTACTTGAGGTATTTCCAAATAGTGCTAGAGATGTATACAGGGCTCGTTTAACTAATATTATCACTAATTATGTGCAATCCCGTGGCTCCGATAATGTAGATTTTCATAATTTATTTATGGAATGTAATCGTTTTCTTAAGCATAATGAGAATTTATTAATTCTTAACGCTGACAAAGGAAATGTTACTGTCGCCATGAATAAAAATGATTATAACATTAAAGCTAATGAACTTTTAAATGATACGAAGGTGTACAAGGTTATTGATAGAGATCCAACTTTCACTACCCAAAAAAAAGGCAATGACCTTTTAAAAAATGCTAAAAGTATGGGATATATTTCTCATTCAACTTATAAACAACTTACTGTGAATAATTCTGTCACTCCTAAATTTTATGGTCTTCCCAAGATACACAAAAGTGAGATTCCATTACGTCCTATAGTATCCTCTATCGACTCACCGTTATACAAATTGTCCAAATATTTATCGGATATTTTAACTA
This sequence comes from Geotrupes spiniger, assembly GCA_959613385.1. NCBI lineage: Eukaryota > Metazoa > Arthropoda > Insecta > Coleoptera > Geotrupidae > Geotrupes > Geotrupes spiniger. The sequence continues at coordinate 43,755,331 of OY390731.1, read as the reverse complement.
CCTCGCTAGCTTGTCGCACTACTTATAATACTAAGGACTCTTTCACTTTTGTTAAAGATATTAGAGATACCCAACTCCCTCATAATTTTGTTTTAATTTCATTAGATGTAGTTTCTTTATTTACTAATATTCCTTTAAACTTGGTTGTTCGTATAATTGAAGATAAATGGTTACTTATTAGTGATTATTGTAGTTTCACTTTATCGTCGTTCATTACTTTAATAAAATTTATATTTGATAATTGCTACTTTTCCTTTCAAGATAAATTTTATAAACAAATTTTTGGAACCCCTATGGGATCACCATTAAGTCCAATAATTGCCCTAATTACGATGGACTTTGTATTAGATAATGTTTTGCCAAAATTATCTTTCAAACTTCCCTTTATTTTTAAATATGTTGATGATATTATTTGTGCGGTACCGTTTAATAAAATAAATGAAATATTATCTACTTTCAATTCTGAACATAGTAGTATTCAATTTACTGTTGAGGAAGAAACTGATCGCTCTGTTCCTTTTTTAGACACCAAAGTTATAAGAAATACTGATAACAAAATTATGATTGATTGGTATCAAAAGCCTACTTCTTCGGGAAGATATATAAATTTTTATTCTAACCATTCTATTCATCAGAAAGTTAATATTGTTAAGGCGATGAAGAATAGAGTGGTTAGAATTAGTGATCCCATATTTCTTAATAAAAATTTAAAAATTCTCTCTGATATCTTTATCAATAACGGTTACCCTAAATCATTGGCTAACAAATTAATTTATAATTCTTATTCACAAGCTGTTCCTATCTCTACAGAAAATGTAGTCATTTATAAGAAATTACCATACATAAAAGATTTAACAAATAGAATTATCACTATTTGTAAAAATGATAATATCAAAATAGGTCAATACAACATCATGTCTTTAGATAGATTATTTTCAAAACTGAAAGATAAAATTCCTCTTCTCCAAAAGTCTAATGTTATATATAAAATTCCATGTATAGATTGTGATAAATGTTATATTGGCCAGACTAGTCAGTGGTTAAACACTCGTTTAATACAACACAAGAGTGACGTTAGGATAGCGAAGTTAAATTGTGCTTTATCTCAACATTGTTTTAATTTGAAGCATCAATTTGACTTTACTAGTACTACTGTTTTGGCCGAAGAGAAAAATTATAATAGCAGGATGTTTTTAGAGATGGTTCATATCAATAAAAATATAAATTCTATAAATTCTCGTTCAGATATTCAGAAACTTAGTACCATTTATTCTTACATTTTGAGTTTGTAGTTATTTGTAGTCTATTTAGTTGGTTTTCTTATCGTTTTTGATTGAGTTATGAATTTAATTTATTTAGTGAGTTCGTTATACAACATGTACAGTAACATTTCTACGTTGTACTCGTTTCTAGGGTTTCACTTTTCATATTTAGATATCGTTTACGTCGACATTTTTGAAAATTGTCATTCATCATCAAAATTTATATTTATCTCCATTAATATTGAGAGCCTTAGCACCTTATCTTTATAATTTGTTTTCGACCTTGTTTTATTCCTCTAGTTGTAAGTATCTTTTATAATTGTTATATGTACGTCAGATGTCATTTTTTAGTTATTCCTGAAGAAGCAATAAATAATATTGCGAAATATTGAATAAAAACAAATGAGTTTCTTTTAATAAGTAGAAGCCTGTTGATCGTCATCCCCAAGAATTTTTAAATTATATAATTGTACGATCGTTACGTCCTCACAAGTTACATTTATGATGGGGTTTTATCAAGATATGGAACAACAATTTGGTCGTCTGACTGTAATCACAATGAAAAAATGGGCAACAACAAACAGCAAACTTGCGAAGAAAACAAATAGAAGAATTTTTTTACTTAGATGTAGGAAAGTTAATATTTTACCTACACATGTTAAAAATGGCTCGAAAAATTTACTTGGACTTCTTGATGGTGCTACAGGAAGAACTAGAAATCAGATAAATGAATTTAATATAAGGTTAGGTACTAAAATACTTAATTTTGAAATCAAAATCACAGTTAACGAAATTGTAATTTTTCAAAACTTAATTAATAGCATAAGGGACCAACTGAAAGATTTACTTCCAAATTACATTTTTAATGAATTTTCTAATAGGTTAGCTATCACATACAATAAACTATTTAAACAGATAAAAGCTGCAAATATAAGTAAATTTAACAAATTAATTTTAAATAAACTTGAAACTAAGTTATTTCATAATAATGATAAATGGTTTGTTAATGTTTCAAATGTATTAATTCCTGACAAAATTAAAAATTTCTTATCACTAGGTCCTAAATTTAGTTTGCATGTAACACCTAAATCATGTAACATTGGTAAACTTTTGGCTGAAGTTGAAAACTTACTTGAGGTATTTCCAAATAGTGCTAGAGATGTATACAGGGCTCGTTTAACTAATATTATCACTAATTATGTGCAATCCCGTGGCTCCGATAATGTAGATTTTCATAATTTATTTATGGAATGTAATCGTTTTCTTAAGCATAATGAGAATTTATTAATTCTTAACGCTGACAAAGGAAATGTTACTGTCGCCATGAATAAAAATGATTATAACATTAAAGCTAATGAACTTTTAAATGATACGAAGGTGTACAAGGTTATTGATAGAGATCCAACTTTCACTACCCAAAAAAAAGGCAATGACCTTTTAAAAAATGCTAAAAGTATGGGATATATTTCTCATTCAACTTATAAACAACTTACTGTGAATAATTCTGTCACTCCTAAATTTTATGGTCTTCCCAAGATACACAAAAGTGAGATTCCATTACGTCCTATAGTATCCTCTATCGACTCACCGTTATACAAATTGTCCAAATATTTATCGGATATTTTAACTACCTCGCTAGCTTGTCGCACTACTTATAATACTAAGGACTCTTTCACTTTTGTTAAAGATATTAGAGATACCCAACTCCCTCATAATTTTGTTTTAATTTCATTAGATGTAGTTTCTTTATTTACTAATATTCCTTTAAACTTGGTTGTTCGTATAATTGAAGATAAATGGTTACTTATTAGTGATTATTGTAGTTTCACTTTATCGTCGTTCATTACTTTAATAAAATTTATATTTGATAATTGCTACTTTTCCTTTCAAGATAAATTTTATAAACAAATTTTTGGAACCCCTATGGGATCACCATTAAGTCCAATAATTGCCCTAATTACGATGGACTTTGTATTAGATAATGTTTTGCCAAAATTATCTTTCAAACTTCCCTTTATTTTTAAATATGTTGATGATATTATTTGTGCGGTACCGTTTAATAAAATAAATGAAATATTATCTACTTTCAATTCTGAACATAGTAGTATTCAATTTACTGTTGAGGAAGAAACTGATCGCTCTGTTCCTTTTTTAGACACCAAAGTTATAAGAAATACTGATAACAAAATTATGATTGATTGGTATCAAAAGCCTACTTCTTCGGGAAGATATATAAATTTTTATTCTAACCATTCTATTCATCAGAAAGTTAATATTGTTAAGGCGATGAAGAATAGAGTGGTTAGAATTAGTGATCCCATATTTCTTAATAAAAATTTAAAAATTCTCTCTGATATCTTTATCAATAACGGTTACCCTAAATCATTGGCTAACAAATTAATTTATAATTCTTATTCACAAGCTGTTCCTATCTCTACAGAAAATGTAGTCATTTATAAGAAATTACCATACATAAAAGATTTAACAAATAGAATTATCACTATTTGTAAAAATGATAATATCAAAATAGGTCAATACAACATCATGTCTTTAGATAGATTATTTTCAAAACTGAAAGATAAAATTCCTCTTCTCCAAAAGTCTAATGTTATATATAAAATTCCATGTATAGATTGTGATAAATGTTATATTGGCCAGACTAGTCAGTGGTTAAACACTCGTTTAATACAACACAAGAGTGACGTTAGGATAGCGAAGTTAAATTGTGCTTTATCTCAACATTGTTTTAATTTGAAGCATCAATTTGACTTTACTAGTACTACTGTTTTGGCCGAAGAGAAAAATTATAATAGCAGGATGTTTTTAGAGATGGTTCATATCAATAAAAATATAAATTCTATAAATTCTCGTTCAGATATTCAGAAACTTAGTACCATTTATTCTTACATTTTGAGTTTGTAGTTATTTGTAGTCTATTTAGTTGGTTTTCTTATCGTTTTTGATTGAGTTATGAATTTAATTTATTTAGTGAGTTCGTTATACAACATGTACAGTAACATTTCTACGTTGTACTCGTTTCTAGGGTTTCACTTTTCATATTTAGATATCGTTTACGTCGACATTTTTGAAAATTGTCATTCATCATCAAAATTTATATTTATCTCCATTAATATTGAGAGCCTTAGCACCTTATCTTTATAATTTGTTTTCGACCTTGTTTTATTCCTCTAGTTGTAAGTATCTTTTATAATTGTTATATGTACGTCAGATGTCATTTTTTAGTTATTCCTGAAGAAGCAATAAATAATATTGCGAAATATTGAATAAAAACAAATGAGTTTCTTTTAATAAGTAGAAGCCTGTTGATCGTCATCCCCAAGAATTTTTAAATTATATATATATATATATATATATATATATATATATATGAGTGTTCAAATGAATATTCTTATAAAATATAAATATAAATCAGGAAATGAATGCTGCTTAACCCTTAAATCGTAGTCCTTTAAACATTGTCCGCACTTTCTTCAAAAAATCATTACTGCTACAATTGAAAATTTACGCAGGAAAATAAAATGTAATAATAATATTACATACAAGTAGTTACGGATTTTTTTTTAGAATTTTAAGTTTTCTTTTACGTAATTTTAGTTTTTATTAGAATTGGCTCGTTTCTCATTTGGATTGTTGTTCTTCTTTGAGGCTTGTTTTATTAGTCCCTATAATTTTGTGTTTCTATTAAGTTTGTCTTCCTATTGATGAAATTATCTTATTTAGATTATGTTCATGATTATATTACGATTTCAATCTCGTTTTGAACATTCTCCGATTAATTTATTGTTTGCTTGATTACTTGTGCCCGCGCCCAATCAATTCTTTGAATTTTTTTAAAGAATTCGGTTGCACATGTTTTTCTGATATTGTTATGAAATTATCATTTTTTAATTCATATAAACAACGCATTGATTTTTTTTGATTTTCCTTTAGATTCCCATTACATTTATTGTCGTTTTACTAGATTTGTTTATATTTAGCAGGCTGATGATGTCGACTGGTCGACTGTGAGGCATAGGGACCTCGTGCCTGATTTTCCGCATCTATCGTTCATTAAGCACTTTCTACCGGAAGGAGGAAGAATTGTTGGTGGCGATGAAGCTGTACCCAATTCGGTTCCATACCAAGTAAATTTTCTTTGCATTTTTTGTAACGTTACCTAAACGTCTTGCTTAAACAATGAGATTGAAACAATAATATAAATTAATTTTCTAAGGCGGGATTGTTGATCACCACTGCCGCGGGCACATTCTTCTGCGGAGGATCCCTCATTTCTCGGAGAACCGTTTTGACCGCTGCCCACTGCGTGGAAGGGTAAGATTACAATTTTGAGAACGTTGTTGCGTAAACTTGCTAAAGCAGACGAAATCATTAGCATTATGGTGCTATTTTACTGCGAAGAAGTAATGCCCAAAAAGGTCAAGCATGTGTACTAATACCACTAACTGATTTATGATGATTTACAGTGCTACCAATATTCAAGTGAGGCTGGGCGCGCATCGAATTCAAGACGACGAAGCTACCCAATTAAGATTATTCACCTCCCTCTACACGATACATCCGGGATGGAGTGCACAGCAACTTATCAATGACATCGCGGTCGTCCAACTGCTCGAAGATGTCGAACCAAATGGTGAGATTCCTATAAACCAAATAAACACTGTCATTGCTTGTTTTCTTTGGCGGAAACAATCGATATTTTTATATTTTATTTGTTTTTCTGTCGTAATACTTTTACTTTTACCATTAGTGTTTTCCATTTTCATTTCATTCCTTACGATTTAAATCTATAAAATGTTAGCAATATTTCTATTGTAAAGGAGTGTGTGATTTTCGATACTAGCAAATGTGTTCTATAAAAATGTTTTCCAGACTACATCCGACCGGTGGGGCTTCCTGGATATTCTGACGTTGGTAATTCATTTGCGGGCAGCAGCGGAAGAATTTCTGGATGGGGATTGGAATTAGACGGTGCAGTCGCATTGAGTGAGGTACTGCGTCAAGTTTTCGTCAACGTAATGACCAACTTGTCCTGCAACATCAGCTTCCTCGGAGGAATCCAAGCCAGCCACGTTTGTAGCTCAGGAGAAGGTGGCAGAGGCGCCTGCAGCGGAGATTCCGGTGGTCCCTACGTCGTTGGAAACACGCAGGTTAGTTCCAGTAGTTTTCTTTTTTCACCTGAAGGTAGAAATGATTAGACTAATTCTTTATTGTTGCTTATTATAAAATCTACTTTCTTTCAGATTGGTCTCGTTTCGTTCGGTCTTGGCTTGGGCTGTGCAATTGGTTGGCCAACCGCCCACACCCGGCTCACCTTCTTCTTGGACTTCATCGCTGCGAACAGCGACGTCGTTATTCAGCCGTAGGCCCCAATTCGCGATTGTTATGTAATCGTTCGTTGACAGGTCAACATGATAATAAAAAATGTTCAAAATATTTGTGTTTCAATTAAGTTCCTTGCATCATCGTAGGTACTATGAAGGCAAGCTACATTTTTAAATCCAAAAGAAAGATGGAGAAATTAAAAAAAATTATAGACAGCGGAGCAAAAAATATAAAAAAGAAAATCAATATAAAACTCAATGAAAAATACATAAAAATACTTAAATGAAAGTACGGAATGGCAACGACAATAAATTCAAATTGAAATCGAATAATAAATTAATGGAACGAATGGTCAGGAATTTGTATCTTATTTCCTTTTTGGATGAAAATTTATCTGGTTATTCATGGATATATAAAAATTGTACTGTGGGAGACGTAAGAGACGTAAGACGTAACATTACTTATAAAATCATTTAGTTAATGAAATAAAGAAAAGCAACTGAGATATACTGTTTGACGAAATATTTGAACATATATATTAAAAAAAGAATAAGAGGGAGTTTGCCGGAAAGATGAAGGTATTGGTTTTATGGAAACTTCAAAAAATCTATTGATGTTAATTCAAAATTATGAATAATATATTAGGTATCTGATTAAATTTAAAAAATACGAAAATTGTAAAAATAATATTTAACTCTTGATATAACACCGATATCAAAAGTGGGTTATTTACGTTAAATGCATGGAAAGGTAAAATTTCGACTAAATGTACTCGATATATATTGTTAAGGTTTTAATTGATTTATTTGTAAAAACTATTGTAAATTGTCATTTGTGTAAAAGGAAAATTATGTGCTATAAATGTAATGCAATGTTTAAATTATTTAAATAATTTTATATTTTGTAAGCCTGTATAATATAAGCATTCATATTTAACATTTGGTTGTAAATTTGGGAGACTTATAATATATTTGGCTTAGGACGGCGTAAAGAAGAAACCACGTCATCGTTTTGACCAATGAACATGGAGAACTGCCGCAGAAGTTTGCTTTGAAATCGCACATTTAGTTAAAGTTTGCCGTCGCTAGGACAACGACAACGAGAATATATGTCAAAGTGTCCATATCGGCCAATTTGGTCAAAACATAACCTATAAAATATATAAGACTTGTGTTGTGTATTATTACGAAGTGCCAAGATGTAACATTGGACAATTTAGAAACGTCAAAACGAAGGTTACAAATCTAGTGTAAACGCGAATTTTCAACAGGATCAGCTCTTTTAGAATTATTATTTTTTAGTCATGTATAAATATTTAATAAATAAAAGAAGAAACGTGGAAACATAAAAATAGAAACACACATAAAGGGAATCGTAATCATCAGCGTTCACTAAGAGCAAGAAAATTGAAATCGATAATTATAAAACAAGAGAAAAAAATTAGAAATCAGAAAAAAAACAAAGAATAATATATGCAAGCAACGTTCAGTAAAATAAATCGACGAGAAAATGAATAAATATAAAAATAAGGCAAACGGGGCAATGTGAATTAACAAAAATAACATAAGTAAAATAAAATTAAATAATACATAAGTGCAATAAAGAATACATGTGAAATAAAATTGATAAAAAGAGAAAACGAAGCAAACACAAAACGGAAACGAAATATGAAAGTGGTAGTTTATATTAGTTTAAACTTATACGTTTTTATTTGAACTGGTTTCATAATGTTTTAACGGTTTTATTAACTTTGGTTTTTATTTCATTTTTATTGTTTTCTATTAGTTTGTTGATTTTATTTCTTTTTCATGTGTCATTTTCTTGTATTTAATTAATGCTTCGATTATTTTTTATTATAAATTATATAATATTTAGTTTTATTTGTCATGTATTGTTATTTTTTGTTTACATTTAATCGTTTGTGGTTCCTAATTTCATTTATTGTGATATATTTTGTTTTAATAATACTTTAGGTATTTTTTTGTGCTATTGGATACTTTTCGATTCTATTTTTTACATTTAATTCATTTACATACGTGGTTTAAAAAGAAGCCATAAAGTTGAAAATACTTTGAGGTAACGCTAAAAAGGTTACTTTATAAAAATTGGAAGTCAAAATTATGGAAGTGTGTGTTTATCAAAATAATTTTGAAGAAGTCATAAAGAGTGATTTGATACCAAATACATATGCCTTTGTTTGGTGACGATGTGCTTTGCGACCTCTTTATAATAGCACGTTAATCGGAAAAGTTCTGCGAAAGTAGCATCCGCGATTGAGGTAGGTCGCTTGACCTCGACGCAAGGCTCATCTTCAACGTACGTTCTCATTGCAAAGTGAGCATATCGGTTAAATATCTTCCACTATTACTGACATGACACTGTTTATGTATTTGATAGATGCAATATATGTATGTCGTTTAACGTTACGTATTCCCTCATATTTCATGTGCCGGTTTAGTAATTTAATTAAGTAATGTAGTGTATTTACATTATAATTATTACTCTACAACGTCAATTACGATTTAGTATACTTAATTTAAAAACATTGTAAAACAGGGTAAAATATAACAACTAGATTTATGACGATTTACATAAAACAACATATGCGTGCATTGTATAAATAATAATGAATTCATATTAAATTCTATGGAATCTTAACAAAATAACAGGAAAATTGAGAAAAATATGAGAAATATTAACGACGTTTACAAAAATGATGCATGCGAACATTTCAATAATTGAATCGACAGAAAATGTTTAGTTGAATCTATCAGAATATAATTTAATAAATCTTCGATTATAATCGCAATGAAATATTTCAATTGCGTGTAGTTCGGATGCATTACATAATATACAGGATGTTAAAAAAAGTGTCACAAACTTTGAACATGGGTCCGCAAATGGACGGTTTCGAAGCTACGATTTTTTTTATTTCCACAATACGCATCTTTTAGACGAGATTCCTATGAACCAAAGGCAACAAATGTGGTGCTCCGGCACATTTTTCGATTGCCGTTAGAGAGTATTTACACGGAACTTTTGGATGAAGGCCAGGAAGGGGCGGATCTGTATCATGACCTGCAAGATCGCCGATTTAAACCGCCTAAACTTTCTTTAGGGATATTTGAAAATGATACTACACGCCCGTAAATGATCTCCCGGAGCAACGAGTATATCAAGGTTGCCACCGAATCCGAACCACTTTTGGGGCTTTTCGAAAGAGTTGGAAAGTCCATGCCACCTAGATGTGGTGAAAGTGGTGTAAACGCAAAATGTTTCGTATCTCCGAAACGGTCCATTTGCGGACCCATGTTCATTAAGACTTTTCGGCATAATTTTGCCGTCAAAGCCCTCAAAGTTTGTGACACTTTTTTTAACACCCTGTATATACACTTAAATATTCTTAATGATCGCCACATTTAAAACGTCCGTTCACATCACCTCACCTTGTCCCTTGAACAGATAAACCGAATAAACTGCTCTTAGTATAAAAGTTCAGTGCAGCAATTTTTTTACAAAAAAATATTTCCTTGCAATGTTAATATCGTGATCACCTTGAATTCTATTAAAATATCGAGTAAAGAAGTATAATATACACCAGAGTCACGCGTTGTATAAAGAGATAAAATTACATAAACCTACACACCGTGAATTTGATGTATTGGAACGATAAAATTTGAAGAGGTAATATTACGTTATTAGGAATTGACTCAGGTCAATACATTATTTATATAGATACCGAAGATATGTATGCAGACATGCAAAGCATGGTTCGGTACATTTGATTATGACATTGATTGGACGTCTCCCATAGAGTACCAGGAATACCTAATAATAGAACAGCTTAAGGTTTAAAATGTGCGCCTTCAATTATGATAAAAAATTAGTGAAAAAGGTGAAGTATTTACTCAAACTGAGTAAAATATGTTGTTTAAAAATTGTGTCAAACAGATTACAATTATTTACGGTTGCAACAAATCAAATAACACTATCTAAATTATAACGATCAAAGATATTTGAAAGATATTGTAAGCCTTGGGAGATTATCTTGTTAAAAACATAATGTAATAGATGATGAGATAACAAGTATTAATAGCTTTACATACACTATGACGACATCGATCATTTCATGAATTTTAAATCAAAAATTGGTGAATCATTTGATGAGACGGAAATCAAATATTAAATCAAATTAATCCTCATGTATATGAAAATTAATTTTCTGTATAACTATCGAGCATCTACATATTGAACAACTTATTACCAATTTGTTAAATCAAATGACCAAACATAACCAATGGGATTTTCTTTAAATAACTTATTCATTTTTTTGGAAATGACTATTGATTATAGAATTTTTTGTCTAGTTTTGAACATGGCTAGTGGCAATTGACAAAAAAGCCACGGGCAGGCTTGAAATGTCAGAAACTTGTTATTTGAGAATCATTTGGTTCTAAAAATATGTCGTTATATTTGACAATTACTTGTGGACATGATAAGACAGACATCGATTTCCGAAATTAAATACGAAATTGGATCTAGTGTCAGTACAGATCCCCAACGTAGGAAGTAAATGACTTATGCAACCATTTGCAGAGATTTGTTCAAAATTACGGTTGGTGTGAGTTGCGTGTTTACATGAAAAACATTTCTACTTGCTCGGTTAGTTACAGATGTTTTGGATTATTTTACAACACGTTCGACATTCCAAGAGGAAAGCTAAGATCACCAGAACAATAAAATATAATGTGTATAGGTGGTTATGTGATTATTAAATCAAATTATCCGATGCCAATTTTTGATAGTCAACCTAGTACGACGGGAATGGATCTAAATGTTTACATCCAATACGAAATTGAAACAAATTCAGAACTTGCAATACATCATAACCAAAGAAAGAGTTGCTGGTTTTTGAAACATTCTATACTAAAAAAATCGTTCTGTAATCACTCGCTCATCGATATTAATCGAAATCAATACATCGACGAGATTGATGTATTTTGGAATCTTTGGGTCTGATCTGCCACATAACCCAATGAACTGATTTGCAGATCGCATATTACCCGCTCTATGAAACCACCAATTTCAGGGATGTTTGTATAAATAAAAACTTAACCCTGTTTAAAATCAACGAGCAACTGTTATTTATGAGAAGGCAAAATGTGATGGGTCGAGTGTTGGTCCGTTACTAGTGTCTTTTTCAAGCCCCTACAGTTGTCAACCATCATTGACACATCCAAATGGCCTTGGTAGCGAGTTTCCATTATTTTAGTGTCCTTGTCAAACAGCCCATATTGTTCTTCACTCGTTGCGCCAAGGTTTTCAGGAAAAAAATCAATATGGCTGTTTAGAGCATGCAATCATTCTACACAGATTTCTAAAATGTCCTCCACAATTGTTCTCAGACTTCTTGTTGGAAAGAAATTGTTCTGTCACTTTTTATATGTCACCCATGCTGACTTCATTATCATCGACTGAGGAAAGTCTCATCATGCGTAAGTTGATGAATCTGGGGTACCTCGAAAATACCTACTGTGCTCATTCAGAGCAGTTACAAATTATTTATATATTATATTATATTATTTATATATTATTTATAAATAGCATAGGCAACTCAAGCTATGAGTTTTATGGACCATATTTATATAATATTAAAATTTAAACTATTATTACTTCCGCCAATAATAGCAACCGAAGATTTTAAACGATCAGTATTACTAACTGGTACAAAAATATTCACTTCATTTAGCGACCAGCTGGAAGTTGACTGTCGATTTTGAACTGATATGATTTTTGTGTTCGTAAAATAGTATATACACCTCGAGAGTGTATATGCTATTATAATCATTAGTTTTCCTTGTATATATATATATCCACCCATATTCAAAAATAGGTGTTAATTATTTATTAGTATATATACAACAAAGTCGACAAGTTTTGCAATTTGGATAAGAAATGAGGATGCAAATAATTGTACTTCAATTTTTTTTTAATTCAGATTATACGATCTCTTATTATAATAATATTCACCTTACAAAATGATCATTTATGCATAGTTTAATATATTTGAAAGTAAAATATTTAATTTATTCATAAAAAACACAAAAGCCAAAAAATGTCATTGTTTAATTGAATTGGATTGGATTGAATGTTTCAGATTTTATTAAATTAGAATAATATTAATATTTTATAATCTTTAAATCTTTAAAAAATATGTTTTTGGAATATTGCACATCAATGAATTGATGGGCAATATTATAAAATTATATAAATTATAATAATAATAGAAAATATAACAATAATCAACTAATTGCAAATTACATATTTTTATAATTATGCAAATAAATGTTATAGTTCACATTATTTTCTCATTATATCATATTCATAACTCTCTTGCTCTTGGAAATATCCAAATTACATTTACTGTTTGATTTTTTACTTTTGACATGGTGTGTAGAAATAGAGGCTTTGTTCTCAACGATGAGCGGTAATCAAATTCATATCAAGAAATCGATAATTATTATTAGTAGTACTAAGTACTAGTAGTACTATTCGAGTAGAGTTGTACTAGATACCTGAAGCATCTATATTTTGGTGTATTCGATACATTTTGTGGTCATTGCACCATGATTGGATTTCCGTAATCTCCTTTTCGGCGGAGGCTACCAGCTGCTCTATTGTTGGCTGGTAATGGATCCAAAATAGAATCCTGTGGCACACCACTATTAGTTTGAAGAATTTAGCAAGTAGTTTATCCAGACACGCCGTAATTTACCGAAGAGGTACGAGCGTATATATTTTAGCAGGTTCCTTTATGCGTTTCTTAAACAATTTGTCCGTTAACAGAGCGTGATCGACCGAATCGCGACAAATTAAAAAACAGTCCACTGACCATCCATTTCTTCTCTAACGCATCGCAAACAGTCTTCATCGTTCGTTTGGTCAAGCGCGGTGATTGCATTCCTAGATTTTATAAATCCGTGTTGTGTTAGGGTTAGTTGGTGGAATTTTTCCAAAAATGGATATAATCAGCTTTGGGAGCAATTTTAGAAAATGTTTGAGCATTGATTTTGCAATGAGAGTGAAATATAGTTAGGGCTTTATCATTTTTGATCTTACATTACGCTGAGTACGCGTTTGTTTACCACCGCCATTTTGCATAGCAGTTGGAGATATTTTTATTTTCTCAGTCATCCATTTTTTCTGTATTTTGAAATCAGATTTTCCTGCTTCAGTATAACATAGATATTATATTCTGTGTAATATCTATGTTTTGTGGCTTGCTCTTCAACTATCTTTGTTAGCGTCATTTCTACATTCTTGTATGATATGGTCCAATATATAATTGTCAATGACCTTCACTCCACACTGACTGATGATTGTTAAAAAACACATCAATACTGGACTGAGTATTTAATGTAATTTTCGTTGGAACCGTTATTGTTTTAAGTTATATTGCGTCATTATATTAGTAAGTTCTATTTGTGCCATTCCGAATTATAGGAAATCTATATTAAGGTCCTTGTAGATGATTATTGCACACCCACCCACTTCGAGTTGATTTATTAATACGAGTTCTAATTCGTCAAATATCGTCACAAATATATTGGTATGGGCTTGATTTGAACGCATCCAATATTGGGTAATGCACATTATGTCAATGTTATTTAGTTCGGCAATAATTGTAGGTTTTTATCTTACAGTCTGTGTGTGCATGTTACTGTGCATTACCTAAATTTTCTGCCTGTTTTCGTGTTTTTCGTTCAAAAAATTTAATTGCTATGAATTTGTTTCGATCGCTGTTTTAGCGCTGGCTGATTATTATTCTCCATCCCATTTTAATATTTAACCCTCATGTATTCTGCAGCTCGACCAGTCTACATATATCCTTTCAAGGAATAATAATGTATTTCTTAATTTATTGTTACATTGTAGGATTATATTATCTTGTAAATAATTTTGAATTCCTCCGGTTGTGCAGTTAAATTATTTATTTATTATATTCGCAAATAAGTCGTTTCACACTCACTTTTAAGTTAGAAGAATCATTTGTCCTTACGTCCTTTCGCGTTTTTAAATCATCTTCTTTTTTATTTAATTGAAGGATGATCACAGTTTTATTGCTTAAGAATTTTAACACTGTTAGTTATATTTGGTCGCCACCTGATTATTAATATGCTGAATCATATAGTGAAACCAGTCGCCAGTATAAACGTCCCAATTTTTCGTTAGGTAATCTAGTATGTGCATGAACCCACACTGTGCAATGCGATAAGTGAGGCTAATTTTCGGAGTAAAATTTTTAATTCAATAAATTCGTAAACCAGCAAATTAATAAAAAATTGATATGGCTACTTTAATCTAAAGATTAACGCTATCTTTTGTAATTATTTTATTACTATCTTTGAGTGTTTCTAAATCCATTGTTCCAATATCAATGTATTAATACTGTAATAAAAACAGTTGATTTAAAAATTGGCAATTACACCATATTTATCGACATCAAGATTTATTGCAGCGAAATCAATGTCATAATAAGATGTATTACGATCGATCACCAACATACGGATCTGTTGTGTAAGATTTTCAATAAGATAGCTGTTCATACCCGAGATAACAGCGATGTTTTTCGTAACAGTAATTATCGGTAAACAAGGCCAAATAATATTTAACATTAAAATATATCGTATTTTTTGAAACTATTATGTTCTATTGTTCATATCAATGGGGCTTACGTAATATTTATATGTTAAGTTCAAATATTTCTTACTTACCTACTATATTGTCATTTTGGTTGATCCAAATTCGAACTGTGAAGAAATAAGATAAGTACTGTTTTCTTGGTGATATGAACGTGAGTTCCAATTATTTTTTCTTCCTGGCGAATTTAAGAGTAGTCGTGATCGCAAACTTATAGGTTCAACTGACCACATCGATGAATTGGAGATTGTATTTGGAATGAATTACAAACATAATGTATTTTCATGCCAGTGGTCATTTTCCATTTGTAAAATTGAGTAACATGCACCTTCAAAAAGTTGAATCTCCAGTAAAAAAATTATGAAATGTGTGATATAAAGAGATAATGCAGAGCAGGAAGAAATTCAATGTGGTTTTCTTATCATTTTTTTGATGCTCAAGAAAAAATATTTATTGCAAAATATTTAAGGGTTCAAGCTTTTCTGACCTAAAAGTCGTTGAATGAACCTGATTCACTCCTAATCGAATTCTCCTGGTGTTCAAGGAATAATGTCTATTGCACAAGTCGAGTCGAGTTGAAATTAATCCGAATATATCCTGATACGTCATCGATGGTAAATTCTTACTACAACAAGTAGTTGGGCAACACCATCACTAATGTGTAAGATCGATCAAGGGCGACGCTATTACTTCAATAATTGAAACCCGTGTATAAAAATCAAGATTGGCCTAAATAGTTGAATTCGAGTAGTATGTTGGGTCTTCGCTTCGTACATAATGTGTGAGTTGTATGTATCGCAGTATCCGGTGTGACTGACAAGCAGTTTAGTTTCTCTTTGTCTATCACGACGCGTTTTGATGTTTGCCATTTTCAAGTGATGCGGTTGGTTACTTGGACTTGGGACCTCCTCTCTTTCCGAATTTTTGTTCATGGTCCTTCTTATTTTTTGGAGTATCCTAATTTGTCTTTGAGATGTGGTTTTATTGGTGATTCTTGATGACCTATTCGCGCCTCATTGTTTCCATTGCTTTAACCTTCCTTGTTGGGTCACGAGAGATGTAATCCATAGCTCATTGCATGGTTTAGTTGTCATGTACCTCAGCTTTGTCGAACATTTTTGAGGTGGTCCTGGATACTCCTCAGATCCAAATCATTCCTGAATTGGTCGTTACGTACCAAGGAGAGACAGTCATTTGTCGCATGAACTTGTTTATATCGCCTCAAGTTTTCGGGTGTGGATTTTTGCAGCCGAGATTTTTGCCAAGCCGTACGTTAGGGCCGGTCTGAGGACTTTTTTATATATTAAGCCGTTAGTTTTTAAGTCGAGGCTTAAGGTAATCTGGTGATCCATGGTCACTCCTAGATATTTGACTTTCTTAGCCTTTTGGCCTTTTGTTCCACACGCAAATGTTATCCGCGGGAGGTCTTTCTTGTGAACATCACAGCGGCGCATTTGTCCTGGTTAAGAGCTAGACGCCACATCGAGCTCTATTTTGTCGACTGCAGTGTGTGGTGTATGACGTTCTGGTTCCTGGAAGACGAGTATGCTGCTGTGTCATTCGCGACATGGCCACCTCAGTTCCCTGCCTCCGCGGTAAATTTGCCATGCATATCGTGAATAAGGTTGAGCCCAGAATGGATCACTGCAAGACTCCATTGCCATTTTGAAGTGATGAGATTCTGGTTGTTGTGGCTGCTTTTATTCTGTAGTAAGAAGGTTGGGGTAAATATTGTGTTGTATTGGCTGTTAATTTGTATGTTAATAATACGATTTTTAGTTTTTGTTTTTCTTTGAATATTTCTAGATTTTCTCTTATATTTAATCTGTTCATTCTTTGGTATATTTTTAGTATTTTCAATGTAAGTGGATATATCTGGCGAGGTGTTCAGCGTACTCGTTGTCTAAATGAGTTGATATGTTCATTGTATCGGTCCTTGAATTTGCGGCCTGCTTGTTCTATGTAAAAATTTATCCATGTGAGGTTTCTGAGTTATTAGTTTGTTTTTTTTAGTTATTAGTATGGGGAACGGGTCATCGGCGGGTGCCGATGTCTTGATTATCAATGATCTGGTGGGTGTATTTGGCTTACGTAATTTAAGGAGACCTTGCAGTTTGGGTGCACTGGAGTTGATATTTGTCAATTTGTATTTCTCACGATACTCCATTACGGAGTATTTCTTTAATTCGTCGTTGAAACCTGTTTGTCGGATCTGATTTCATTTTTTTTCAACAGTTGTTGGAGTTTATGTATGTGAAAGTTTTCTCTATCTAGTCGTTTTGGTTAATAATAACCATTGTCTCTGACGATTATTCCGCTGTGTTCTTTTAATTTAGTTTGGATGTTCCTAATTGTCTAGTTTTGGTGCGTTGTTTTTGTTGTTGTTTATGTGGTGCGCTGCTAGGCGTCTGAGCCGTTCTTACTGTTCTTCCATTGTTTTTTTCGATTTCTAGTTCTGTGTCTACGATGAGAATTTCTATGTTTTCTTTAAAGAAATGTGTTTTAGTTCTTTGTCCAGCAATTGATTTTCTTGTCGTGTGAAGCGTGATATTCTTCGTGTATGTGTCGAAAGTGTTTCGCGGTATAGTGTTCTGTTGTGTGCTCAATACAGCCTGTTGAATGTCTTGTCTAGATTTTCGTATTTGGGTCCCATAATCTTGCGTATTTCTGATTCTGCGACAGAGTTGTACTTGTTTTTAGATGTATGTTCAGTAAAGTTTTGTTGTGGTTGCCTTTTTTCTTGTATTATTCACCAGTTTCTTGTTTAATAGTAAATTGAAGACTGAGGTTGGCAAATAAATTGAAACAAACTTACCCTTACCACACATTAAGCGTTGATTACACTTATTTTGGATTTTGTTCCTATGTATTCGTAAGTTCGGCGATGTGACTCTTTAAAGATAAACTTCAAAATAGCCTACAAAACACCCATCTACATAAAATCTAAAACATCTGCTAAGATGTAAAACATTGACAAAAACCGAGACAGCAACTACGCTGAACACACCAAATATAACCACATACCCCGCACAATAGCCACAACACTGAAAATATTAAAATACACCAAAAAGCAACAAATTAAATATAATAGATTATCTAGAAATAGTCTAAGATCATTAACGTACAAACTAGTAGCCAATACAACACAATATTCACGCCGCCCAGCAACAACAACCATAACCACATCACTAGAAAATAGCAAACAAACGCATCATGATCGACAAAACTGTTCGTCAGAACACCGAAAACTGTGAAACAAATTATACATACACAGTTGATGTAAACGATAGGATCTTCTGGTTTTGTTGTGAAATAAGATTTATTTTTTTGCAACCGAAAAGTTCGTATTGAAATTAAATAGTCTCCTTGGGGCAGAAAATGTTCTTGGAAAAAATAAAAATTAAGAAATTGATAAAAACAAATTGATATGGTGAAAATCATTACCGGTTTTAACAGTCAAGAATCAAGAGTATCTTCGGAGCACGATGCTTGCAAAAATTTTCTGTAAAAATCAATCCCATCTGGCCTCAATTGAATTGTAAATGATGCAGATTGCCGCATGGTTACCAAGTCCAATTAAAGCAGGACCATCAATAAGCTGCAGAAAATGAGCAATAAAATTAAAATTTCACTAAACTAAACATCACTGGCCTTGTCCCTGTTATTTCATATAAATGCACAAAATCATGCTTGAGATTGTAGGATAATTACGTTCTTCATAATATGTTCTTATGGTCAAGGAGAAATTTGCTTCAAGTCAAATTTCATACATGAAAATGACGACTACCACATTAAAGTGATTTGTGCGTCGACGAAAAAAAATACTCATTTAATAAAATGTTCTTATAGACTGCATTTATATGAAATTTGCTATTGGATTTGGTTAAAGCAACGCATTCTAATTTCATTGTGTGTTTGTAAAAAATATATGATTATTTATACCAAATAATTAAAAACTCTGTGATTCTAACGTGCTGATAGACTTTACCAGCACTGTTCCTTTTCGTGGAATATTTTTGGCTGCTACGTAAACATATATAAATACAGCTTGCAGCAACCAGATTTTAGTAAAGCTGGAGCAGCTCCGTATATGTATAAATAAATAAATAAATAAATAGAAGCACACCATACCTTATCGGAAATTTTTTTGGAAATAATATTTTATTGCTTTACCTACCAACCGAACGCTTGATCTTGGATTATCGGTACTCAAATAACTGAAATCTAAAAAATCGATAAATTGTTCCCACTCGGCGTAACTTTTCCATTTCCAAAAGATTACGATTTTTTGGCCAACTAAATCAGATTAAAATTCGAAAATTTGCGGGTATATAAGAGCCCGTCGTTTGAGTGTTTTTAGTTAGTGCTGAATTGTGCGGCATAATGAAACTCTTCGTGTGCATTTTGGGCCTGGTGGCTCTGACACAGGTGATTACCTCATTTTTTACTGTTCGAATATATATTACTGTTATTTCATCGTCATTCGGAAATAATTAAATTGGGTTCGTTATGTAGGCTGCTGATGATGTTGACTGGTCCAAAGTCAAACGTTTCGACATCACGCCGAAACTTCCGTTCCTTCCTAGAACGATCGGACATAGAATCGTCGGTGGCCAGGAAGCCACAGAACACTCTATTCCATACCAAGTACGTTAATTTATCGATTAATTCATCAAAAATTAATTGACTTGCGTTTAGGTTGGTCTCCTCGTTACGGCATCCGACGGAACCTACTTCTGTGGTGGGTCCCTCATTTCTACGAAATACGTCTTGACCGCTGCCCATTGCGTCGAAAGGTAATAAATAAGTTAGGTGTTGCTTGCACGTTATTTTCATGTATTTTCATTCAAGTGCCGTTCAAGTGCAAGTCCGTCTTGGAGCTCACAGAATCAACGATAACGAAGATACTCAAGTGCGTGTGATCTCCACCTCTTTCAGGGTCCATGAAGGATGGAACAGCGCAACTTTAACCAACGACATTGCCGTAATCGAATTGCCAGAAGCAGTCACCCTCAACGGTATAACTGCACAAAAATAAACTACCGAAAGTATTGATGTGTGACTATATTTACAGAAAACGTCCAGTTGGTGGCTCTACCTACCTACTCTGATGCAAGCAACACTTTCGCCGGCGAAGAGGCCCGCGTCAGCGGATGGGGTCTTGATTCCGATAGCGCAACCGCTATCAGCGATGTGCTCCGTTACGTCTATGCCGAAGTCATAACCAACTTCGTATGCAATTTAAGCTACTTGGGAAGCATCACAAACGGCCACATCTGCATTGGTGGTGCTGGTGGTGTAGGTTCCTGCAGTGGAGACTCCGGCGGCCCACTCGTCATTGGAAACAAACAGGTGGGTAACGTGTAGATTCTGTGTGTAACGTCTATATATTTTGTTCCGTAAAACACCCTGAACAAAACTGAGAAAATAATGCTCAAAAGTGCCGCTCGGTAGTTTTAATTTAATTTTAATTTTCACTGTTTTCTTTGATTTTTCACTTTATTTATACATCAATGGGAAAATACTGAAAATTTGAAACAAATGTTACATAAAGGATATAATTATCAGCCTTTAAGAAACATGTATTTACACTGTTTTGGTTACAGATTGGTGTCGTATCATTCGGTATTTCTCTGGGCTGTGAAATCGGTTGGCCATCCGCCTTCACTCGTACCACGTCCTACTTGGACTGGATCGCGAGTCACACAGATGTCATCATCCATTAGTAATGTCAAGTGATACATAAAATAAATACAAAAATAAAGAAAAACGTTCAATGAGTCACGTATTTTTATTTTCGTAACAAATTCTTAACAAATGTCGTTTTAACTATTAGTTTGTATACAGAAAACAATACAGGATAGTAGAAATCCAAGACAGAAATACATCAAAACTATGAAAGAAATCGATAAGACTGACTATCAAAAATGAAAAAAAAAACATTTAAAAGAATGTGTAGAGTAAAGAAGAGAGAGCAATTAAAACAAAGAATAATAGAGATAGATGAGACATACAGCAGAAAGGAAATAAGAAATTTCTATCAAAGTGCAAGAAAACAAAAGCACGGCCACAAACCGAAAATCATTGCCTTCCGGGATAAAGAAGGAAATTTAATAGTAGACAATGAAATGGGAGCAAAAACATGGGCAATTATCTTCGACATAAAACAAACAGAACAATATATTCACACTTTTGAAGAAGGTGAAACACAAGAAGAAAATATACCGGAACCAGAAGAACAAGAAATTGAAACAATAATAAGAAATATGCAACCAAATACAGATAGAATTAATCAAATGTGACGGAAAACGGCTCACTACAGAAATATACGAACTGATTAAAATTTGTTGAAAAGAAGAAAGAATACCGCAAGCATGGAAGGAAGCAATAATCTGCACAATACACAAGAAAGGAGATAAATCCAAGTGCGAGGCATCGCACTGTTTGACGAAGTATATAAAATAATGGCTACTTGGCTCAACAACTTATTGAAAAAGCAAATGGGGGAAATGATAGGAGAATACCGGGCTGGTTTTAGAAAGTACAAATCGGCCATAGATCAAATTTTCATTTTGAAGGAATTGCAAGCTGTAGACTACGAAAATGGATGGGATATGCCTTATTGTTGATCGATTTTAAACAAGCATACGATTCTATAAACCGCAGAAAATTATTAGAGGTAATGAACGAATCTCACGAAAGCTCACCCGAGTAATTAAAATCAGCCTGCAAAATACCAGGAGTAGAGTAAGATGGAACGGACAAAAATCTGAGCTCTTTGGCCAAATATCATAACGCAAATAAAAATGAAGAGAGTAAGGCGGTCGGGCCACGTGGAAAGAATGCAGAGGTATTGTATTAATCGGAACTAACGGCACTATTTATTTAAACAAAGATTACGAACGCGTAGCAATTGACGCCAGATTTTATTACTGGGAAACCAAGGTAAATAAAAAATGAGAGGCACTTCACATTCTGGAACAGTTATTTAAGAAATGCTAAGGGGTATTATGGGCAATCAAATAATCTCGATGAGACTTACAGCATAAATTTTTAGAATATCAATTGGACGCGAAATCGAAGTTTCTGGAATCCTGAATGGATGAACAACTGAGCTAATTGCAGAAATCTCTACTAAGTCGATTTTAGCAGCAAATGTGCAAGTTACAAGTTACAAAACTGTACAATTTCGCTTGGAACAGGAAGTCATAATGTAAGAATCAAAGTTGTAACGAATTTGTCATCTTCGGTATGGAAATACGTATGAGATTAACGGAATCAAAATGAATATCCGCACTATTTTCCTATTTTCAAACGGAAATTTTGGACAGGATCTGAATATATTGGTTGGATAAATGAAGATAAAACCTTGGTGCATAGCCTGATTTGCTTAAGTAGCAACCCAAATATATATCAATGATATTTCTAACAACAGCAAATATCACGACTATAATGAAAGTAATGCGATGAGAAAGCTTTGCTATTGGTTTTGACTTATGAATCCGCTAAATACGCTTCTCTTAATATTGTGCGAGTAAGATAATTGTTTATGAAAGAATGCTCTTGAAATGAATTAAAAATGTGCCACCAAACCCAAACAAGAAGAGCCTTGCTGTTGATGTTGAAATTACAATGACTTTGAGCATTTTACTACTGGCCCAGGAAATCATTATGCCACTAGTGATACAGGAAATATGGCTTCATGGGTAATATATAATATATCCCCGACTTCGATGGTTATCGAAACGAAGTTTAACGTACCACAACACGGAAGCACTCATGACGAGAAAGAGAAAATATTATTTGGTTTGGGTTGAGTTGGGTTCAGCGATGATCTGGGCTACTGTCGATTGTATATAAAATAACCAATCGAAATATCCAATGCCATGATTGGTAAAAAATTAATCAAAGCTGCGGGGAACACACTGGTTTCAAGAATTAAAAAGAAGGAATTAAATTAAAATTAAAATTAAAATCGCGCAAAACAACGTTTCGAATAAATTAGTTCTACTCACGAAATAAGTAAAGATAATAATAAAAGTTGTACCATCAGAGACTGCTAACTTTGTGTTTTCTAGACTATAGTCGGAATTACGAGAAGGTGCGTGCACGTCATCAATTTTTAATGACGTCAAATTTTATATGTTTACATGTTTCTCACACAAAAGATACTCTTCAAGATCGTATGCAACCAAACAGACAGCGTGTGTATGTATATGTATGTGGTGGTATGCAACCAGATATACCAGATACTACGGCCGTCGATTGATCTACTTATGTAAACGTACTAGAACGTACAGAAACGGTTCGTCGATCTTTACGACATCAAATACCCTAGATTCAAATTCATTTCGTCTTTTTCATGACAAATATAGAAAACTAAGTGATAATAATAATATCTATAACATTGCTTCGCATCGCCTTGTAAATAGGGCTGGTTTCACTCATAATTCCGAGTATACCAAGAGAACGTTTATTAAGTGTTGGGAGCCACGGAAACAATAAGTAAGTATACTCGGAATTATGAGAAGGTGCGTGCACATCATCGATGCTTGTTTTATAATGCCAACATGTAGAAATTATAAAATGCCATTTTCTTGTATTGGAATATGGAGTGAAACCAGGCCTATTTACAAGGCGATGCGAAGCAATGTTATAGATATTATTATTATCACTTAGTTTTCTATATTTGTCATGAAAAGGACGAAATGAATTTGAATCTAGGGTATTTGATGTCGTAAAGATCGACGAACCGTTTCTGTGCGTTCTAGTAAGTTTATATACGTAGATCAATCGACGGGCGTAGTATCTGGTATATCTGGTTGCATACCACCACATACAATATACATACACACGCTGTCTGTTTGGTTGCATACGATCTTGAAGAGTGTCTTTTGTGTGAGAAACATGTAAACATATAAAATTTGACGTCATTAAAAATTGATGACGTGCACGCACCTTCTCGTAATTCCGACTATAATATCATTTCTGTTACTAATCAATCCTGTCATCGAACCCGTTTTTATCGGAACGGTTCTCTGCAAGACCACAAGTTTTTTTTTGCTACAATCATCCAGTGCTCCTTAAAAAATACTAGCAGTTATTAAAATAAATCAGAATAACTCATTCCTTTAAAACGACCCTTAGATGTGAAGAACATTCCTGTTTTAATTCTTCCAATATCTGTCAACCTGTATATATTACCAACATTCATTATAACACTCGAAGTAACAACCCGGTAGAAGAGTATCTACAATACTTGATATTGATGATATTAAAGGAGTTATAAAACTTTAAAAAGAATTACAAAACTCGATGCAGTTCTGAGCGGAGAAATTCGATGAGATGCAAAAAGTGAATAAAAAAATACGAAAAATGCTAAAAGAGAACAGGAAAGGAAAAGAAAAAAATTAAACAAACATTATTATATCAGGTATTGAAAAACAATTGAAAACAAGACAAAAATGAAAAGACAGACGACATTGTGATGAAAGTCTGAAGGTATTACATGTAGGAGGAAGATGACATACCAACCAGCTATAGAAAAGACGTAAAAAACGACTCCACGTTGACTACAAAATTTTAGGAAACAAGACAATAAAAAACATAGTAATAATAAAAGTTCTATTAACAAAACATGATATCGCTTTAACACTAATATACAAACCTCCAAACGTAACCTTCCAGATGTTAAAAGAAACACTGAAAATGAAAACCCCACAGGAAAAAAATCAATATTGAATCGTGTCATAACAAAGCGAAACGAAGAAATAGATGACATGAAAATAATATGACATAAAAATCAAAACTTATATATCGGACAACAATGCAGTAATAGCTAGCAAAAGTAAATCGAACGTCAACTAACATCAAAAAGTAAGTAATTAACAACTTCAAAGACTTACTTTGCAAATTACGACATATTATTGAATCAAATAAAACATATAGAACAATAAAAAGAAGAGAAAAATCTATTGAATCAATGAAGAAATAACACAGTAAATAAGACAAAGAAATAGGGTATACAGAAAACAACTAAAAACCCTGATAAACAGAAATATAAGCAGAAAATGAAAGAAACCGATAAATAAATAAGAAATGTAAAACTGAAATACTACAACAAAAAATTCAAAACATGCAAAGAGAATCCTCGCAAAATGTGGAAGGTATTAAACGATGTATTAAGTAAAGAAAAAACCAAAGACCAAATTAAACAAATATGTAAAGAACACGGAATGACCACGGAAGATACCAAAGAAATAGCTGAAGAAATCAACAACTACTTCACAAACATTGGGAAAATAGTAGCAGAAAAAAATAATAATAAAAAGCTCAAACTGGCAGCCGAGAACAACAACAACAACTAAAATTATTGAACCCACAAACTTCCACAATGCAAACGAAAATGAAATCTTAGATATAATAACCGAACTCAAAGACAACAATACACCCGGATTTCATAAAATCACAAGTAAAATAATAAGCATCTGTCCTCGAGTTCTCATCGAACTTTGGATTTTTTTACTCTTCTGTTTTTTTTCCATAGTAAGTAAATTCCAAATTAATTTTACT
This sequence comes from Geotrupes spiniger, assembly GCA_959613385.1. NCBI lineage: Eukaryota > Metazoa > Arthropoda > Insecta > Coleoptera > Geotrupidae > Geotrupes > Geotrupes spiniger. The sequence goes on along the minus strand of OY390731.1, from coordinate 43,729,454 downwards.
CCATTATTGCTTCGTCTTCCGCTAATATATCTCTCGTTTTATTACTAGATTGTCTACATTCTTGCCTCTTAGGGTTTCAAAACTATCTAGTTTTTGGTTACTTTTACTATTTTCGAACTTTTTTTTCAATTCCTGGCTCTTCAGTTTTTGGATTAAGGTTTTGTATTTTTGTGTTTTTCTCTTTCTTCGTATATCTTCGTCAGCTTATTCTTTAATCTTTAACGATTTTATTTTCTTCATTTTATATTCTATCTCGTCTTTCTTTTGGTCTTCTTTGATTGCTATTATTGTTCGGTTTTCACTCCTATTTTCCACGTCAATAGTTAACATTCATCCAGATATTGCTAAGTATTATATTCATCAATTCGAATGTGGGAATCCGAGGTTATTTTGCATATAAAATATTTTATTCTTCGTGAAATGCAAAGGATATTTGATAATCAATAGCATTTGATTCGTCGGGTATTTCATAAAAATCGTCATCACTATTATGTAATACCTCGACTACAAGGTTCGGTTTAATTTGTCTAAAATAATTACATTGGTTTAAATTAGCTCGATAAGTATTTCTGGTCGAAGTACTGGTCTTTGAAAACTTTGATTTTGATTCGCTGTAAAAACATTAATTTTTCGTTATTATTATTTCGATTGAAATGCGGCTGTTGAGTATAATCGATATTTCGTTTTGCCAAAGATTGTGCATTATGATCAAAATTAGTTATTTGTAGTGGATTTTTCAAAATAGCTTTATTTTGGAAATTTGGTTTTTGAAGTAATTTATCTTGTCCTATTGATATCCCGTTGGAAATCGTTTGTGAGCACGTTCATGGCGATATTTAAATAATTCTTTGTTCGCATAAGAGATCCTATTGGCTCTTTCAAACCTCGTGACAATATTCTTAACGCATTTTTACGGAAATATTATGATAATATGTTCGCTTCGTTTGTTAAATTTAGTAAATTTTGAATGCGATTATAAAACCGAAAATGCGTTTCGTTTCCTTGTTTTAATTCTCGCAATTCTCGAGCAATCTCGTTGGTCTGAATTAGTATTTACTAAGGCAGTTTTTAATTTTATACAATTTGTAATAATACAAGATATATATTTATATAATATCATCAGATATTCATTCTGGAAGTCGCTAATTTCCATGAAGCGTAGTAAAAGTTCGCCATTAAAATTTGGAATCATATTCAAATATTCTTATTTAAGAATAGGCGTTTGATACAAAGCCATTTTGTATTTTTAATTGGAAATTTTGATGGAAAATTTTGGGAATTTAAGTCAGACTCAGAACTTTTTGACATATGCACTTACAGTAAAGTTAGTGTGCACTTCATTCAATCTTGATGTTCTCTCAGAACGATGGCGTGTGTATCGATATCCACTCATTTTTGTTCATTTTACCAATAAATCGTTAAAACGAAGCGATATTATATTCACTAATAAATCGATTGGTATTCGACTACACCACTTTACAAACCCGAGACAGGTTGCGCTGTGGGTAGAATAACTATAAATTTATTATCGTTGACACACAGCATCGTAATCTATAAAAATGTAACCAGGGATTACATATGCAAGTTCATGATATGTTGTCGATGAAGATGTGGTAAAAGGCAGGAAAGAAGAGGAAGCCCGCGGGTTACCATCAAATCAGAAATAGAGCGATAGTTGGGAGTTACAAATGCCGTCAAACTGTTAGAGCAACAAAAGGATTCATATAGATTGACATCACACTGTTTTATTCGTCAACGTTCCAGAGATAATGTTATAAATTAATCAATTTTTTTTTATAATTTCTTCTAACTTATTATCAGTACCCAAATGCACAAGATCATATTTTTTCATTCGCCGTCTGCTTAATATCTAATTTCATTGCAGATAAAAAAAAATTCAATAAAAAAAATTGTTCAAAATCGATAAATCTTTCATAATATCTACTCGACGTATTTTTTCAATTCCAAGGGCAAACGATTACAATTTTTTGCAAGGCAAAATAAGATTGGATCAAAATTTGCGGCTATATAAGAGCACGTCGTCTGCGTATCCTCAGTTAAAGTGTTGAATTGTGCAGCACAATGAAACTGTTCGTGTGCATATTGGGCCTAGTGGCTCTAACACAGGTGAGTTTCTCATTCATATTTCGTTTGTTATTCGAGAATTAATTTGGGTGTATTATATAGGCTGCTGATGATATTGACTGGTCCACGGTCAAACGTTACGATATAACGCCGAAACTTCCGTTCCTTCCTAGATCGATTGGACACAGAATCGTCGGTGGTGAGGAAGCCACAGCACACTCCATTCCGTACCAAGTATGTTTATTTAGCAATTAATTTGGAAAATGTGGTAAAAATTAATTGATTTGCACTTAGGCCGGTCTTCTCATTACGGCGTCCGACGGAACATACTTCTGTGGTGGATCCCTCATTTCCAGAAAATACGTCTTGACCGCAGCCCATTGCATCGAAAGGTAATAACTTAGGTGCTCGCATCTTTCGTTATGTTCATGTATTTTCTTTCAAGTGCCGTTCAAGTGCAAGTCCGTCTTGGAGCTCACAGAATCAACGATAACGAAGATAGTCAAATCCGTGTGATCTCTAGTGTTATGAAGGTCCACGAAGGATGGGACAGTACAACTTTGAACAACGACATTGGCGTAATCGAATTGCCGGAAGAGGTCCTCCTCGGCGGTACCATTTTCCAAAATTAATTAGCACATGTGTTATTGTATGACTTTCCTTACAGACAACATCCAGTTGGTAGCGCTACCTACCTACTCTGACGCAAGCAACACTTTCGCCGGTGAAGAGGCCCGCATCAGTGGCTGGGGTCTGGATTCCGATAGCGCAACCGCCATCAGTGACGTGCTCCGTTACGTCTACGCTGAAGTCATAACCAACTTCGTCTGCAACTTAAGCTACTTGGGCATTATTCAAACCAGTCACATCTGCACTGGGGGTGCTGGTGGTTTAGGTTCCTGCAGTGGAGATTCCGGTGGCCCCCTCGTCATTGGAAACAAACAGGTGGGTTATATGCGATTTCCTTAAATTTTGTGCAGATGTATGTATAATCCAACTGGGCACTGATACATTTGGGTCGTTAAAATGTATTGATAATATTGTTGAAAAATCTACAATGGTCCTCATTGCACCGTTCTGGTAGATATATTGCTTTATAAATAGGAAGTTTTCTTCCTTGCTATATGCAAATCTCAAGGTTTCATAATTTCAGAATGACGAAAATAGTGGTTTCAATTGTTACAATTCTTTCACTTTAGCCTTTGCTCCACCTACGTTTTTTCTTTTATATTTACGTCAAATTAATCAAATATAAATTAAATGAATTTGTTCCAATACCAGGAGACATAATAAGAATAATAATCAGTTACAGTATAAAAATATGACAGTATGACCACGGTAATTAATTAGACAGTGCGTCGTTGTTAAAATACATTGTGCATAAAAATATGCGTCCAATACTTTCTTTCTTGTTTATAATGTATTTCGGTCACGTTCAGTTTACAACCACGCACGTTGGAACTCCATGGAGGTGAACCCCATCGAGTTATGTTCATATTACCTTTGTCCCTTTGTTAAATTTTACTAAAAGTAAAATTTTATAATTCATATATCATATTAGTCATAACAATCTGATAAGATATATAAATTATAAAATTTGCTTTTAGTTCTTCAATATTTCATTAGTAGCAAAAAAATATGAGTTGAAAAGGTTAATATTGAAGTCCGATCCTATGTGTGTAACACAAATCAAATATAGGTAATAACAAAATACACGAAATTTCAAGACATGTCCCCATTTAGAATTTTTGTAACGATTTGGTATAAAAAATGTTTTGTTGGATTAGACGAATTACAAGAATCGCGAGTCGATGGTATCAGAAATCGGGTTGATAATTGCTGGGTTGGGTTGGGTTCCGTTGGGTTGGATGTTCGAAATGTCGAAAATGATGATACATTTTTGGTATTTCCAACGCCCAACCCAAGGGAACCCAATCCAACCCAACCAAACTCAACCCAACCCAGCAGTTATCAACTTGATTCCTAGTACCTCCATCAACTCGCGATTCTTGTCCTTCGTCCAATCCAACCAAACATTTTTTATGCCATATCGTAAGTATAAAAAAGTAAAAAGTCGATCAATAGCTGTTCAAGATGAAGTTAATAATAATTGTGACCTATAATATAATTTCTATTTGAAATAAAATTCCTGTAAACCAAGGCAACAATGTCTGTTGAATGGACGAGATTTGGAAAGGAATTCCAGAAAAGTCCTTGCAATGTCTTATTCCTTAAATGATCAAACCTTGGTTTAATTCAATTCTTACTAAAATGTTACGTTATTAAATTTTATTCTTCAATTTTTGTTGAACATTTAAGGTTATTTCGATAGTTATTTATTAATGAAATTAAATACTCATTTTAAAATAACAAAATTCAACTAAGATCAATAGGTTTAAAACTTATTAACAAAAATAACACTACATAGAAATAACAATGGACCTTTTTAAACTTCATATAAAATACATTCCTCGTCATTTACCGTCAAATTATCTTGCATTTTAGTGAATACAAGTCACAATAAACAAAAATCGGATAAACGATTCCAAATTAAATGACAATAATTTCTTTCTATTACGTAGTGGTCAGTTCGCTTTTGTTAGGGAAGGCGTAATGGTTCATGTGGTTCATTTACACTAACAGCACTTAAGATCAATTTCTCGATTATGTTCACTTTTGCAATTGTTTACATTGTTCCTGCATTCGCGTATCTGCTTGTCATGGTTTAACATTAACAAGTTTTAGAAGGTATTTGAATGTATTTTCAGGTATGGGTATAAATTGAATAATTAGCTTACTTTCGATTTTCTTCCAGCCCATATTTACATATTCACAGGCCGGTTAGCCTACTAATTGATTCATCTCTTCGCACATAATTATCGTCTTTTTATCCAACAGTGTCTTGGTGATAGCTATCTCTCATCAACCTCATCCATTGGATTTGTTTACATAAACTTTTCATTTACTATATATGATTTGTCAATCGAAATCACAGGACTCTGAGTCTATTTTAGATTAAACGAAACTCTCTTTTTATTTCAGTCATTGATTAAAATAAACATACTTCCAAAATATGCTTTGAAATATTTACTTTCTGCTGATTTCTGCCTCAAAACTATTTTTATAATTCCACATCTTTTTTTTTTTGAAATAATATAACGAATTGAATAGAAAAAGATTATACAAGCAGCCCTTTTGATAGTCAGCTTATATTACAAATTAATTTCACTGTGGATTATATTTTGGACATCACAGAAATTTTAGAGGATTGTAATATAATAGGAATAATTATTTTATATTAAACTGCTCAAATTAAAAAAATGTATTTATATGGATTTTGTTACAGGTTGGCGTTGTTTCCTTCGGCATTTCTCTGGGTTGTGAAATCGGTTGGCCATCTGCCTTCACTCGCACCACATCCTACTTGGACTGGATCGCAAGTCACACAGATGTCACCATCCACTAATAATGTGGCATAACTTTAAGAACTAAAGTAAAACTCATTAAATCAATACACTCGCTTTTATTTTCATAACAAATTGCAATAAAACCACCAAAAAGCGATAGGTGCTCGGATCATCCAAAGATGATTACGATTTAAAATATTAATGTATTCACGAAACAATCACAAAGTTAATCTTTTTCATTTGCTGATGCTAGGAGGCTGTTGATCGCCATTTGAAGCGCGCCCTTTTCGGTTTTATTGCCACCGATAAAACCCGAAGCGTGACAAAATACAGATCCCTCGATACCGGAGATGTCGACCAGTTTGTCATCTCTGACGCCCCTCCAGTCCTTGTGCAGGAAGACCCTAAATCAAATTTATGTGTAATCAATAATATAACTGTATATGTTTGGACGAACAAACAATAGATTATTAAAAATTATCACAAAGTTTGTGGTGCAAAGGACTTAAAACGGATAAGATAGGTTGTCTACATTTTCCAGATTCTGAATTGTTTCACCAACACATTAATAAATTCAATTCACAATGAATATGTGTAATTTTACTCAAGCGCAACCTCTGGACGTTACATGAGTTTCAAACTGTGTGACGATGCAGCATTCGTACGTTAAATTTCTGATTTCCCAGCCTCGAACTTCAAAGCATCGTTTTTCACAATAATTTATAATAATGCTTCAGTTACATTCAGTGCGTTGGTTCAAACAATATCGAGAAAATAGCTATATCTTTGTAACACGGTTTTATGATTACCTGCACACAAAACTGTCTGGCTGAACTGGCATTGCCTGTACCCTCCATGTATCAGTTGGGTCGTGAAAAATTATAAACTTAATCTCCCCAGCAATCTCTAACTCCTCTTCCAACAAAAACAGGTGGTCTTTCCACGGACATCTCTCATCCAATTTGATAATTTCTCCCGTCGGGAAGAATTTTTTTCTTGACATAATTGCATCTCTGACAATCTCCCTTGCTGGCCACCAAATGGTCACTGCCTAAACGTACAAATTTAGACACATTCCGCATTAATTAGAAGAACATACCTCCACCACTTTATCTGTAAATTCAGAACCTACGAGATTCATGGCACTGGCGAACAAAACATCCAGTGGCTTGTGATTGGACGAGTTCCATTCGGGGTTCAGTCGGTGAACTCTGGCGCTCAGGTGGGTGTTTATTCGATATCTTGGTTGACTATCGGCATACATCGGGATGCCATTGTCTATGGCATCCAATTCCTCGATGAAGCTGTCGTACACGGCCAAGAAGACTCCTTTTAAGCAATCGGTTGTCATTGTGTGATTTCTCTTTTTTAGTAATTCGGATATCACTTCCATGCCATAATGGGCATAAACTAACCCGGCGGAACTTAACCTTAAGGCAATACAAATAGAACGAAAATCAGTGACGTCACTTACACCTACTTGATGTGCTTATTCTTCGCTATGTGTGGTACGATCGTCGACAGAGTCTGGTCGAAATCTCGCTGATGATGATCATATCGATTATTCTTGTGATTATAAACACCTCCAACGTCCACGACTATGTCACACGTTTCCAACACCTGCAAAGTTGATTTGATGCCAATGAGGTATTATTATTAAATTTCCCATTTATGATATAGTAATAAATGAAATAAACTGTGTGTGTGAACCTATGTATATCTCTGATAGCATTTAGTGGCTATAATAAACCCTTTTGCCTAAATGAAGCAGTTCTTCTTGAAACTCCACTCCGAAAACAAAGCTAACACTACAGTTCAATTGGTATCAGTTACAGGTTGACTTGAATTATAATTTCAACTTTAAATTAAGTTTGTACTTACGTTGGAATCTCTCGTTCGCACGATTTCGGCGTCCTCGTATTCGGGCAGCTGCTTCAGCATGAAGCATGCCAGTGCCTCGTCGCAGTGGAACACGCCGCTGTGCGTTCCGATCCTCTTCAAAACTCGGGGTACTTTAATATCTGTTGCCATCGTTTTAAATCTAATGAAATGAATTGTAAAGGTACTGTACAATAATATTGGGGACGTTGCTTATGTTTAACGAACGATCACTATCGTTTATTGCTCACCCTTTCCACACCGCCTGCACCGCTTCGAATGGCATATTAAATACTTCCGCGGCAAAAGCATTCATTGGTATCAGAATCGATAACCTCAAATTTTGAATTTGACGTTTGTAATAACTTAATTGAAGTTTGCCAAAAGGGTTGCCATCCAGGGTTTTGAAAAGTCGTGAACGTAATAACGTATATGTGAATATATTTCATTCCCATATTTCCTTTTCACAATACGCTGTGATATATTTTTTTGTTATATTGCAAGAATTGATAGAAGTCAAATTCTAACAGAAGTACCAGTGGCGGTTGGAGTGGGAAGGATACACGGCAATTGCCGTCCCAAACAAATAGGTATTGAAATAAATTTATTATTTTTGTAAATTCTACATGTACAGCTCGCCTTAGCAAACATGAGAGCCAAGGCGGCGTGGCAAGAGCGGCACTGCTTTTAACGTACATTCAGGTTAAAAACTATTTCGGCGGCAAATTTAAAAGGCAGTGTTGCAATAAAGTTTTGTCACAATTTAAAGTTTAATAACGAAATGAAAAAATTGACTATGCTATTATAAAATAAGCATATAAAAAATACATAACATAAAATCTGTCAACTACTGTCTAGTGCAGATTTTATTACCTTTACGTCTGATTCAGAATGTACCAAACCAGTATACTTGAGTGTGATTGGTTGAATATTTTCCCGCTTAAAATATTTAAATAAAATTTTTGTTCGCTTATTTTTCCGGGGAGCTGTATTTGCCAACAGTTCAGTGTTTGAATGCGTGTGTGCCTCGTGGCTTGTTTTGACCATAACAATTATGACTCTAGATGGGTACTTTCTTATTTCTTCTTGGCAGCTAAATTTTTGTAAATCACAAATTCTATAGTGTGGAGCCCCCCTCTACCTGTCATTGATTCATTCCATGAGACCATTGTTGGTGTACTATTGTTAGTAATATGAATCTGGAAGTTGTAGCAAACCATTACTGAATGCGCCAGTATGATACAACTAACTTTTCCAAATCCATAGATAAGATCATAGTATTTGTACTGGGTTGTTGCGATTCAACACTATCCTCTTGCATGCCCTTTCTGGCACTTTCTGCTTTCTGGCAAATTGAATTTACGCCTGCCAAATCTTAATTGGGGATTAATTTTGAAATACGTTAGCATAAAATCAGTAGTTTACCCGGTTGTCCCTTCTGAAAAGCTGGTAATTACCTCGCGAGTTCTAAAGCTTCTTGTGTTGTCTGCGTTTCTGATCGCTGTTGTTTTCCAAGATACTGGCTACATTTATTTTTGCCTTGTTTTTTTCTTTTCAGGCTTTAAGGGGAGAGTGCAGATGGTAAATAAAACTTAATTTTTTTGATTTAATTTATTTGAAATTTATATTACAAAAGAGACAGCATGACAGGCAGTGAAAAAAAACTTAAAAACGTCCCAAAGCCCACAAAAAAAAACTACGAGAGCTAAAACAAACACTACAAATTCTAAAAAGCTCAGAAAACAGCTGAAATCACTTAAAACGCTATATACAAATAAATAACTATCTACAGGTGGTCTAAATCGAAAATTTACACAATTATCTACTCGTGATATCAAAATACTTCCTTACGAAAACTGAAGCCATACAGGTCGCACTTGACGCGCAGGATCCTCGCCAACTGCGGTGGCCCACAGTAGAAGACCGTTACTTTACCTTTCCTCTGGTCCAAGATCTGCTTAAACACTTTGTCCCAGTTCGGCCGCCCGGCGTTCGTCCTCGTTTTTAATCCGGTTATCAGATCCCGCTTTTCCTGCAATGACTCGTTAAAAATTGCAAGAAAATTTTTGTTAACTAACTAACTTTTTCGTGCAATAAATCCAACGCCAGTTGCAAACCGACGGCTTTCATGTCCGTTTTTTGAAGTGCGCTCGTAATGTACATGTGCATCTCGAGGAAGCGCTCCATGGCGCCTCCGAGCTCCGCCTGTTCAATTTCAAGCTGCGACAGCAAATTCACGAACCACTCGAACGAACGCTGATCCCGATTGATCCAAAAGAAGTCCACCTGAAAGATATGACGTGGTCATACTAGGCGTTGAGCTGGAGTGTGGGTCATACCTTTTGTAAGTTCATGACGGTTGGTGGTATCTCACTGGCCCATGAAAATTTACATTTGGGACATGAATGTCTCGCTTTCCAGTATCGATGCATTATCGACTGCAAAATCGACGCGAAGGGCGTCACACCGATTCCAGTCGCAATGAGAACGGCGTGTTGGGCTCGGAATATGTGACTCGATGGCGCACCGTAAGGACCATCTAAGTATATCTGAAATTTAGTTTATTTAAGGAGCTTGTTTTTTTTATATTTTTTTACAATAAACACGTTTTTGCAAAAAGCGTCATGCACACATTTATTTATGGTATCAGCTGGCTGTTATGTCACATTTAGTTACATCAACAGTCACCTCGGTGCCGCTTCCAAGCGGCAATTCTGTGAGCAATTCTTCCAAACTTAATAAATCTTCATCACTTTCGTTCGGTGTTGGTCTTTCACTGATAGGCTAAGTAAGACAATTTGTAATAGTGCAAATAATATTTTTGGGTATTACATAATTTTTTGTAATGTAGAAAAATATAAATATAGTTTACCTCCAATGGTTTTCCAACGGGGTAGTTCATGGGCTTTAAGGGAACGTTACTTGGGGAAATATCCGTGAATGATAATAACCTCCCTTCTTCTACTTGCCGTTCGGGGGACGCAACGTAAGGTACGACGGCCATCGGCCGACCTAAAAAAATTAGGCTATAATGTCTCATTCCAGCCATCTGTGGACTATATGCATAAAGAGAGTATTTATGGTGGGTAAAATCTATTGCAATATATTCATCTTGCCATCATTAGAGTTTTGTAATGTAATGTTTACCAGTTGATCCCAGTGACGTGCTTGACTCCCGACTGTCGCAGTTTTCGAGGCTCGGCGTCTTAAACGCGATGATGGTCGGCTTGTTTCGCATGTAGCGGAAACTCTGCGCCAGCGACTTGTTCTGCGGACTCAGATAGGCTAGCCCTAGAGATTTGAGTCGCGCCCTTCTTATCTGGCACTCATCGAAGCTCTTCTCCGATTCGGAACGCATGTACTCACGTAAACTGGAATTTTGTGCATAAAATCGCAAACGCAAAATTACCAAGGTAACTTACACCAACAGGCGTTCACGCTTTTTGGCTTTTGTCTGTATGTCGGGCATAGAAAGGGATTTTTCGAGAGGAGCCTTGCTGGCCGTGAATAGGAGCCTATGCAATCGTTTCTCAGGGGTTAATTTTCTCGGACGCCCGGGATAATTAAATAACTCTGAAAAAACAATTATAAATTTGAATTAGTTGTTAATAAAATATAGTCACAGTAAAATACAATTCACCCCATTATCCCATTATCACATCCACCTCAGTGGGTGCGCGAATATTACTAAAACTTTATTTTGTCGACTTTCATGGGAGGTGATGTTATGTTAAATCTGTTTATTCATTGATTGTGTGAGAATGATATGCCTAAGTTTTACCTGTACTGCAAGATGCCCTATTATTAAGGTCCCCTTCCGATGCCGACACCTTGTTCCTGTCCTCATTCTGCAGATTTCCATGATTAAACCCAACCAATTGGACAGGTTTCCTAGTTGGATCGCGGTTCGAAAATGTGCGTGTGATGGTGGCCTGGATCTTCTTAATGGGGCTCTGGAAATTGGTTTCTAGACTGCCGTTCGAAGCTGCCTCTTTTACGGTAGCACCGCCGCTCATTGGGCATATCTCTCCATTATGCAATTTTTCTTGTTCCTTTTCGAAGTATTCATAGAGACGGTTAGTCCACTCGCCGACGGCACGAATGTGCAACCACATGTAATCTAAAACGCATAAATAACTAAGCGAATAATCAATAAATAATGCCCACCTTCTTGTTCTGGCGCGCTGCTGATCGTAAACGGATGCCATTCGTATTTGGCAATCGTCGGTATGTTGACGAAGACGTAGTCGCCGGGATGGAAATCAAAGTGCAGCGGTCGCTTGATTACCAAATGGGTGACTTTTGAGGGCAACAGCAGACCCGAGCTGATGTAGGTTTTGCCTCTTTCGCTTTTCATCCAAGCTAGGCGAACAATGCGCTCCAACACCGCGACCACACCTGGAACTATGAACCACTTCCAGTAGTTGGGACCGTGCAGAACGAGCAAAATCCAAAACGGTATGTACAGCAGATGCGTCCAGTAGAAAATCTAAGGCGTGGACAATAAAAAAAAGTTTATTTATAGCTGCACTTACTTCAAAACTACCGCCACGTCGGACGAAGGCTTGAGAACACACGAACATCACTACGAGTATAATGAAGAGAACGACGCCAGTTGGGTTTGCGAGTCCGGGCACCAAACCGAATCTTTCCGGTTTGCTCGTGAACAGCCACTCGCCGATCGTCCAATTGTTATTCGTGGTGCCGTTGCACACGCCTGGTATATCGGTACCGATGTTGCATAAGGGCGCCACAACGATACCTAAATTATACAAAAAAATTGCATGTTCGCATTACGAAGAACATACTACTTACTGAAGTTAAAAATGTGCATCAAGGAGTGGACGAAACTGTACACGAAAATTAACCATCCAGTGAGTTTGTGGAAGTAGATGTGTTGGTCCAAGGGTAAAAACGCGCTGAATCCGCGCGTTCTAAGGAACGTTATACACTGTCTCAGCATCAGCACCAGAATGAACATGCAGTTGAAATTCAAACACTGCCCTAAATGTAAATATTGCCATATACGTTTATGTACATACAACAGCCTATACAACCTACCACAGGCACGTGCCAAGATCGTAAATCCGTTCGAGTTCCTGTACTGATTGGCGCGGGAGATGAACAACGCCACGTTCACCAAAACGAACGCCCCCAAGAACACCAAATAGACGTAGTTATTCTTCACGTACGGTTTCGTCAGCTGGTACGGGTGGAGAGCTTTTATTTTCCCGAAGAACGTCGCAGGGGGATTTGGTTTAGGGGGTACCAACCATCGGTCGATACTACGCAAAAATCCATTGAAATAATAATCAATAAAAGCATCCAACCGACTCTATTACCTTATTGATAAATTTTCCAATAATCCACCGTGTTTTTCTAGCTGGTGTTTTAGTGCTTCGTACGTTATCGCCCCCCTGTTGTTCGTGTCCGCGTCCTCGAACATGGCGACGGTCAAGTCGTCTATTTGGTCTTCGCTGAACTGCATTCCGTTCTCCTCCATGCACGCTCGCATAACGTGCTGGAGTTCTTTATGCTGGATAAGACCGTCACCTGCGAACTTAACCGTGTTATAACGATCATGGCTTCTAATTGGCACACGTACCATCCAAATCGTACACTTTGAAGAGGAAACGGATTTTGTCATCCGGCGATTGGCCGGCGAACTGGTGCATGGCGTCCAAGAATTCCTGGAGGGAGATGGAGCCCGAGTTGTCCTTGTCGAAGATTTGGAACACTCTTTCGGTGAAGAAAGGCTGGAGTATTATAAAAAAATATATGAAGTTGAAAAATTAATTCCATCTGGTTACAAGCATTGTCGCTCACATTTTTCGATATGACAATTTTTTTGAAATCCTCTCTTCTTATTTCCTTCTCGTTGCCGACCGTCTGCCTGAATAACTTCTCCAACCATTCAAGGCTGCCCTTGTCGAAACCCGTTCGAGGTCTGAAATAATATAAAATAGACATTTAACATTGGTAGTAATGGGTCTCAAATTGTAATCATTTTTAGTTCCCTGCAGATATACGATAACTCGACAAGCATTCAAACCTCGTTAATTTCATAATCACAACGTTGACAACTCACTCAGGGTATAATTTTTGACATAGATTTTAACGAACATCCAGAAACGATTTTAATCCTAAATTGTAAGATATGGGTATCGAATTCAAAGCTTACAACATTATGGTAATTTTTTCATATCAAAATAGGCTTGAATAGAAGATTGCAATACAAAAAGTTATGAAACGTTTAAAGAAGCATCCGAAGAAATTTTAGATTAATTGCATCTAAGGTGACTGCAAGACAGAAATGATTGACATTAAAAAAGAGTAAAGATTTCCATAAATGAGACAATCAGGAGGAAAATCATTTTAAAACTTATTGACACAAAGAAGGAAAGAAAAGAGAAGGAGAACTTTTAGGAAGAATCAGGACATTAATATAGACGTGTCGGGGATGAAAGTCGAGAGGATGAAGTTAAAAAATCTCATGGAAACGTGCAGAAGGTTTAAAATTAACCGAGAAGTGGACAACAATACACATCACTCTTATTTACAAAAGTTACGAATGAATCCACGAGCTGCTGATGAATATTGGCGATTTGTACTATTTGAAGAATAGGTAAGAAAAACAGTTGTTAGAAAAAGAGATCGAACGTAAACAGCTAGAAGAATAGGCGGATTTTAGAACTGGACTCTCTATTACAAATAATATCTCTACTTATCAAAATATCCTGTAGAAAAAGTCTAGAAAGGTATACAGGACTACACTATACTATCTGATTAGAAAGCTTCAAGAAGAATACGAGGCTGTATGGCTCACAACTGAAATGGGGAAATTGTCTACAATAGTGAGAAACAACCCAAGAAGATCTTTTGTTGTACTATACGAGAAGTACGAAAGGAGTGCATGCATGTAAATATCTACATAAAAATTACTATATATGTATATCATGCAAGAAATATGAAAATATTAACTATTAATCAGATTGAATTTGTAAAGAGAATACAGGTTGTACATACAGCCATTTCGTTTTAGCAACGAACTAGCACAGCCACCAATCAATTACCGACGCAGGGTACCAACAACGGATATCAATGATTTGCTATACTAATTCCTTCTAGTTAATTCTATAAAAAAACGATATTGTGTTTAGTCGGTGTAAATGTATCTTCTTGATGAGTTCAGTGGAAATTCAGTATTCGAGGAAAATAAGCTGTGCACTATTTATAAATTCAACCTGTTTATTCTTTGCATGTTTTATGCATGATATACAATTGCATTATATTTGAGTACTCACTAGATTGAAAATATCAATAACTAATCCTCAATAAGCATAGTATACTGACGATGATATAAGAGAACGAATAAAGAGTGTCAAGAACGGGAAAATGGTGGAAACAGGAAAGTCAAGTGACCAAGTTGTCCATAACCAAAGAAGTTTAAAGCACAACATTCTGCAGGCAAGGTGAGGTTGACATTTTTCGTCGACGCTTGCTGATACAGTTGAAAGAACCGAGAATGCATATCAATGCAAACCTGTACAATGAAACTATGAACAAGCTGCATCAAGCAATAAGAAGAAAACGTCAAGGGAAGCCTTCACGTGGTGTTATTCTGCTTCACAACAATGGTCGGTGTCATGTCGCCGACGTAGTAAAACGAAATATTAAAATAAAATAAAATTGTAGAACATCCATCCTACAGCCGACATTTGTGCGATTTTCATATCTTTGGGGCACTGAAAAAGGTTTTCAGTCAGACGCAGAAGTACAAAACGCTGTGAGAGAATTCTTCGACCAGCAGTCAATAAAGTTTTTATGGACCAAAGATGCGTTTCAATTGAACAAGCCTCGTATATTGTTTGTTATAAGCTATGCCAATAAAGATTACTTACTACTACTACCACCGGACGCAAACCATGCAATAGGACAGCAGAAACCAACTCATGATTATGAAAATATATTAGTTCAACCGAAATTGCAGAGGAACCGGCTGGAAAAGAAAACTACAGAGATCTAGAAGCAGTTGGAGGGATGATATAGAACAGATCATTACATCAAGAGATTTAGAAGATGGCAAAATAGAAAATAGAAAAGATAAAGATCGATTTCCATTGACATACACTATGTTTTTCAGAGTTAGGAAGGTACTATTGAGATCAGATAAATGGGGAAAAAATCTGCAAATGTCGGTACAAGTTAAAAATATCGGCAAGGCAGTAAAGTTAAATAAGTTAGCATCGGTGTTCATGAGAACGTCGTCCCTAAAGGCACCATTGCAAAGAATAAAACAATGTTTGACCTTCGACTTTAAAAATTTGACCTATCCTACGTTATACGTTGTGCCGCTTTCATTTGTTCGTGCAGTTTAAATAAAAGTTGAATTTGCAATAGTAATTTCGATAAGTACCAAGAGACCAAGACCAACAACTGAAAAAATATGATACATTTTAATTTATATTTGATTTTCTTTCATGCTGTTTCTATCTATGTATGAGAAGTAAGAAGTAACTGAAATGCATTATAGTCAACCATTAAGTGGCAAAAGCAAACCTTAACGCCTAATTGAAACACACCATCAAGAAGCAATTGGGTCATTCATTGTTAACCAATAATGTCAACCAATATCGCGAAAATATTTATTCCGCTCGTAAACGAGCGTTATAGGACGTGCGTTGGAATTAGCTTGATTTATGTGAAGTGGCGTCGAAACATGCGCGATTTGCCGTACATGGTTGATGATATGCATGAGTGTCGGTATCTTGGACCGATAAGGGAAACACACGGCTTATAGTGCGTTGTTATAAGCACGAATACCGCCGTCTTCACAAAGAACAAGATCGACGCGATTATGTAAATTGTGAAGGCAAATATTTACCTGGAATTCGTTACACTGGCTAAGAAATCCATTATTTGCTCCGATGTTATGGTTCCTAAGTTTTCTTGGTCGATCAGTCGATAAATTTTGTCCACGATCTGAAAGATAATGTCTTTATTATTAACATATATCGAGACAACATATCGTCATTATAAGTGATGATATATTTATAATAATTATAATATAATAATTATGTAGGATATGGAAATGATATTTAAATCAAGCAATAACTCAATCAAGTAGTACACTTACACCTTTGGCGTGAAATATTTGATAAAATTGCTCAAGAGTGATTGGTCCATCTCCGCAGAGGCAATAAGCCACGCTCTCAACCTGCTCGACGAAATCGATCTGCTTTTCATCACTGTAAGAAAAGAAATGTTTAAATATCCGGGTGTGCATTTTCATTAGAAATTTATTAATTATGGGCAGTTGTTAATCTTTAAAAAAATAATTTTACTTCAAAACTTAAAAAGTATTTCAGCAGCAACCGTTATTCTTGTGATGAAGCACTCAATTGTGTTAAGAAATATTTTGAAAAGTTCCCCAAGGATATCCTATAATATTGAAAAAGTGTTGATGGGAATTTTATTGCAATAAAATACGAAATCACGTAACCAAAATGTCGTTAAAATTATGAATACTTACGTGAGACGAGCTTTTAAAAATTCTATCCAGTTTTCCTGCAGCAATCGTTGATCTCTGTCTTGATCAAACAGTTTAAATAACTGTTCTAGAAGGTCCTGCAACAAAAGAATCATCAGTCTATAGGGCTCGTGCTCATTAAATTCAGGCAGGCGATTATCTCAATACGTAAGTATCAAAGCAGGGTTTGCTTTTCGAGAGACGGAAGCTTAATTGTTTCGAATATTAGTTTAATCAATTAAAAGTAATTAAAAGCACGAGTGAAGGAAATTTATTTCTAACAATCAACATTGTTATATATTAGTATGTACTGTACGAATACCATCGAATATTTCTTAATGGTGATAGTGATAGTGATCAAATCATTACGACTCCATCAGTTCGCGATTTAATTTAACGATTGCACGGACGTAGATTACGGTTTGAGCTTCATGCAAAGCGACACCTGGAAGCAATAACTAGTACTCGGAAAAGGAG
Source organism: Geotrupes spiniger (assembly GCA_959613385.1). Taxonomy (NCBI): domain Eukaryota; kingdom Metazoa; phylum Arthropoda; class Insecta; order Coleoptera; family Geotrupidae; genus Geotrupes; species Geotrupes spiniger. The sequence continues at coordinate 43,712,078 of OY390731.1, read as the reverse complement.
TGCGGACGGGTGCGGTGACAATAAATTCGGACGGCGCATATTCCATTTGAGTAGCGGATAGAGATCTCCCTCGGGTCAGTCTTAATTGAGACCGGTCAAACAATACGCGTTGGTTCAACGGCCATCTGTCAGCGCGATTGTCATGCGCTACCGGACCAACTAAATCGCTACTTTGCGTTGGTAGTTTGAAACAGACGATTAGTCATTGTATCGAGCGAAGCGAATACAAATAAATTGAATAGAGAGAATGGCACAAGAACTGTGAATATAAATAAATTACAAAAATACTATCAGAGACATGGAAATTAAAATTAAAATGATTTTTTTCTTAAATGAAACCAGAAATGAGAAACAGAACACAATCACCACCAACAGTCATTCGGGAATCACTATATAACATAATACTGACTCATTTGTAAATAATATATAATTTGAAAGTTGTTTTAATAAAATTGAAAATTGTGATGCACCATACATTTTGTCAGCGCTCTAATGATGTGGTCTGGTGAGCTCAAATACAGCGCGAAACAACTGTCATCACTTGAAAAATGAAAAATGAAGTAAGTGCTTTCAGTACTAGCTTCGGTGAGATTTTGATATCCGCGATCATTTTTCTGGCTGAGAAGAACATAGGGCGAGCGTAGAACGATAGCTGAAGTGTATAAGGCTTTACAAATACAAGAATTTAAAAGAAGATACTGAGCCAAGAAATATCAAAACCGTATTGGAAAAAGTAAAAACGACACCGAAGTCAACCTGTGAGTTGTTGCCATTCCTCTAATAACAGTGATTCTTAGGAGTGGATAGTTTAACAACCATCCACTAACTAACGATAGTCTAGTTAATCTGAAAATGCATTTCTTAGAGGTCCATCTTGAAAATATGAAGCAATTTATTACATAAAGATGGGCAACTGTAGTGAATCGTGCAAAGATGAGTCACAGAAAACACAGTGTTACACTTTGTGTAAATAGCATTCAGTAAATTACAGCAAAACAAATAAAAATTCAGTTTAATTAAAGTGTACATCCAGTTGCATATTGTGATGGTAAGCTGTTATCAGATCTTTTTGGCAAGGAAGTAGTTGATCGTTTTAGTCGCCGGAAATGGAGTAGACAAATTCAGTGATTCAGAAATTACTGGGTTGGAAAGGGGTAATGCTGGTGAAACTTTGGAACTTGTGTGCGCGAAAAATACTGGTAAAATACTTTGAAATGCAGGCACCACATATTCGAGCTGGTATTGTCTGATGTTGTCTGATGTATAAAAAATACAAAATGCTCGATTAAGCACATATGTTGTCGTTTCAAAACCAAAAGAAAATAGTAGGCAGATTAAGTAATCTAACAACATCTGATAGAAATTATTGTTGTACATAATGTCATTCAAACATAATATTATTTGCAATTCACAATCGATTTCGAAATGGACGAACAAAATAATTCAGGACTTGACGAAAACGTAATGCTGGCGTACATTTTCATACGATTATTAAGTGTTTCTCAATAAGTTTTTATAAACTGGCATGATAACACATTTACCATAAATATTTACGTATAAGTCCCATCGGAGTAAAATGGTAAATGGTAAATGCACAATGCAACCGCTTGGTATCCACAGCTTCGCAAAAATGCATCAAAAGATTACTGAATACTTGAAACGACCTGATGCTTCCAATTATACTGGATATTGTTTGAGAAGAACCTCTGCGATCATCCTGCAGGACATAGAGGCACTCAAGATGCATGTAGATTGGCGTTCAATAATCTTGTATGAGAAATACTTTGCGGAAAACATTTCCAAAAAGGTGGAATGGTAAATCGGTACGATCGACATGAAAATAATTACGACTATTGGTAATACTTATTTGTGCATATGAGAATATCCAACAAAAAAGTTCCGTATCAAAATCATAAAGAATAGTTCGAGCGAAAAATTTTCTACCAATTGATTCCTATTCAGTTAAAGTTTGCGATATTCATTAATTAGTAGTTGACATTTTTCTAAAGTATTCGTTGGTGGCAACGTCATCAACGCCATCCAATAATTGTATTAGATATTGTAAAGAATGTATATAAATATGTATACAAACTTTCCCATTTGGGTATAGAATACCACGGGCAGCACTTCACAAAAAATCTGCAGAATACAAGGAAACATCCCGAACTAAAGGCATAATAAATGACAAATACCAGGAGCAAGAACAGCATTAAAAGGGATGACAAAAAGACACAGTGAACAAGTCGGGAGTCACACAGTCTTGCGCATTATGGTTTATGCACTTTAGCACTGGTGGCTAACTTGGTTCTTTGCTAATTTTCGTGCTACAGTGGATATTAAACATAATTTCTTTAATTTAAATAATAATTATTTTAGTCAACATTTGTAAACAACTATTTTTGTTAATTGTTAATTGTTAAGTTAAATTGTTTTAACTTCCAGCATTGCCTGAATACAGACGTAGACGTATACGAAAAGTAACGCAAAATTGGGCAATGAGCGGACGACGATTGAGATAGCGAGAATTAAACCAACGAGTTGACTGCACAGTAGAAAATGGCACATATCTTGCTAACAAAATTCAAGAATTTTACGATGCCAATGATGATTCTAGCTTCACTTTTTAAATATCAGTGAACGAGTTTTTTTTACAAATAATTTGATTGGGAATATCTATTTTTTCTATCTCTAATGCGAGATGAGCGTCAAATAGTTTCGATAAATATTTGATTTAAGGAGTCAACTTTATTGCTTTATGCTTTATTACTGTTGACTTTTATTTATCAATCGCCACATAAAAACACCACAACGATCGCACAGTTATTGAAAAACTATTACTCTTGCGACTTGGCTTGGCAGAAAAATATTTACAAATTGATTCTTGTAATTCAGGTGTTAAGCGCAATTTTTTAAGTCAACAACCCCAATGTTTCATATTTTCGTTGTCCATAATTTCTGGTAGTTTACCTGCCCTTACTTCGCTTTTTACTCCATTTATATTTCAGTTAATTCCAACAGTAAATAATTTCAGATATCACTCTACATTTTGAATCAATATATCCGATACGATACCGTTCTAAGAAATACTTCATAAAATTTCGCATTCCAGTTGTTATACATCTCGCAAGTGATCTTTTTGTTTCTGCTGCGATAACTGCGACGAAAAAAGCGCGCTTGTAAAATTATGCAAACATTTTTCGCTTATTAATCTTCTCGTGTACGCCTTTCAGTGAATCAATCGACCTTAAGCTCCGCATGCAATGCAATCGGCCAGCGGGGCGCTATCGTCTCCTCATCGGCGGAGCGAATAATTGAGACGGATGCTGTGAGGGTGGCAGCATCTTCATCATGCTCTTGACGGGACTGGATTGTCTCCACTGTTGATCTTTGTTCGGATGTCGAGTGCGTTCCAGAATCGCACCGTTAAATAGATTTACCAATCAATCTAATCTGCCATTTTTGGGAGCAGTATAATCGTTCAATTTTAATTTTTAATAAAAGGTGGCAATCAACTAGAGTTCGAACCATACAATCAAGGTGTGCATTCAATAATAAACGGAGGTTTTAATAAGTTTTTAATAAATTTTCATTGTAGCATTTTAACGAATTGCCTTCCATCTCGGCTGTGATGCGACCGTTATGTACGACTAATCGTCCAGTCCGATGGTTTCATTAACATACTTTTTGTACACACATTACCGATCAAAGCGTACGATAATGTTACTCCTTTTATGGAACGAATAGATGCGTATCGCCTCTAACAGCGCTCGCAGGAACACTAGAATATATTACAAGTTAATCAGCATAATGCGTGGCAATTTTTGTATCAATACGATTTCGTGCAATCAATCAAGTGCAGGGTTTATTTTTATAAATATCATTACCATATATTATACTGATTTTAATTAACCTTCAATTATTTTCTTTCCCAGTCATTAATATTTTACTCGTGTGTTGCACGTTCTCCTTAATTGTTGCTCTTGAATCCATTTTATTTTTTCTTTTGTGAATGCTCATCTTCAAGCATCGAGGAACTATTTATAAATATTTCGTTTCGGACATGCCGTATGTAGCAACGGAGGTGGCTGATTTTTATTCTTGATGGTAAAATACTTCAAACAAAATACATCAAACAAAACATAAATTGCCATCGCTAGTTTTCACGCATAATTTTCTCACACGCTATGTTTTACAGAACAGAGAAATAAAGCGGTTATCGTAGTTGATTATTCATTGAAATTAAATTTAGAATTGTAATTAGAAACTTATTTCTACAAATTCTCAACAATTGTTGGTAAATGTGTTCCATCGGAGCGTGTTTATCACTGGTAATTGTCGTGATGGAATTTTTATGACCATAATACAATAAAGGAGACGAATCAACTTTGACTCGACGTAGCCATCTTCTAACCTAACATATTCTTTGCAATAAAGTTTTAATACCAGCGCATGTAAGGTATATGCAGTTGGAATAAGTTATCATTCAGGGCTATTATACTAATAGAAGCGTATTCGATGGAGGTGTCCAGTTCGAAAAAAAATACAACAAAATTCACTTGCACTTGCAAACATCCCGAATAGCGTCCCGAAAACGAATATTTTTCACAAAAAATGCAAGAAAGTAATCGCACGGTTCACATCATCCCTTCGCGAAAACTGGTATGCTTTGTTATTTGTCATGCCATCGCTTCATCGTTATCGGAACGTCGATCCTTGTAATTATTATGTAATGCACATGGATATAACGTTCTGAATGTAAATAAGGACTTAAAGGCGCCGTAAACTAACGATCGTTGGCAAAAATCGACACGGGCCAAGGTCCATTTGTGCGATTTATCATCGTACTTTATACAAAACACCGGTAATGTTCAGTCGAAAATATTTTCCGACTCTCATTTTGCTAAGGGGAGTTGTATAATTCCTTATACATAAAATATAATTAAGGAAAAATTGATAATGTCTGATGTAATTATTCGGAAGTTAATATTTAGGAAATGGTTTTCTTGTTCGCGCATACTTAGATGGATAATGGCGTCTGGACCTAAACATGAACTACCGCTTTGAGTTGTCGGAAAAACAGCCTAAAAACGCAACACTAGCGGCATTACCAACTAGGGGATGATGAAAATGTACAATTTACAATTTATTGTTACGCTATTTGCAAATAAGGCACGCTTGCAGGAGCGTATTTAAACACAAATAATAATATATTGTTTTGTATGGGGTAATAGTTGTTTACGTAGCAAGTGAGTTAAATAATACTTTTTTCACGAGTAGAACGATTATTTACTCACAAGTTTCATACGGTTTTTTTCTACGTCTATTGTTTTAAATAAATTCGTTAAAATCCTTATTTTAATTTTTAAATGTTTAATAATAATATTAAAGGTACTCTTCCACAAGATTCAACTAATTCAACCACATTTGCTGGTATGCTGTTATTGCCACTGTTAATTACTAATGACTTATGATGTGGCCGACATAAAAGTGAAGCGTCCACAGCGGTCACACGTGGACCACACGTTGTTACTACGTCAACGAACAATTTAATTATAGTTTCATTCAAAAACGACGCTATGGCACTTGTTTTAAGCCATCGGAGTGCAAAAATGAACAGTTATGGCACTTTTTCTACAATTTTTGATCCAGTCAGAAGTCGCATATTTTATGAACTCAAATGAATGAAAAAATGTATGCGTTTTTTAACGGACGTAGAATGTATTAATCTGTAAGTTTGGCAAATGCAGATGAACCACAAAAATCGAAGAAGGATACAGCTTACGTCACGTTGTAAGACAATTTTATGTAAGCCTTTCTGTCCAGAGTTTGGAATCGGTACCTGGAAACAGGAAGTTATGGTAGAAGAGCTGGTCAGGGTCGAAAACGTGCGATAACAGCTCGGCAAGACAGATTTTTACGAAATTGTGCATTTAGACGACGCACATCTACTTCTAGAAACCTGCAAAATGATCTTAGGATTGCAACGGTAATCCAAGTTTGTACGAAAACTCTAAGAAAAACTGTTGCGAGAACATAACCTAAGGTCAAGGAGACTGGCGCTTGCTCAACAACATGCAGTTTGAGGGGTGGAGCAATAGTCATCAGTGCTTCTCAGCGATGAGTCAAGATTTCGGTTGACATTTTGTGATGGTCCTCTAGGAGTTTGGGAGTGTACATGAGAAAGCCATCGTGAAGGACTGGTTCAGGAAGTAGACAGGTTTGGGCTGGGACCCGACATGGTGTGGGCTGGAATCTCATTCCATACTCGTACTGATCTTGTTGCTGTAGCTCGTCGAATGATTGCTGCCCTATATATTGAAAACATTCTTACAAATCATGTGGTACCTGGAGCTCTTATAGGCCCTAGATTTCGGTTCCAGTATTATAACGCAAGACCACATGTAGCAGGTCAATTCTTGGAAGAACATCAAATGCCAGTTATGGACTGGCCACTGGCCAGCTCTGAGCCCAGATCTCAATTCGATCGAGTATTTGTGGGACGAGCTGGATCGGAAGCTCAGAAAGAGACCTGCGGCTCCAGAAACTCTTCAACAGCTTATGGTACCTGTTCAGGAAGAATGGGTCAACATAACGCAATAGGATATCCAGCGGTTGATTGAAAGTATGCTATGATGTCGAACCGTTATTCAGTCTTGTGGAGGACATACGTGTTATTAGATATCCTTTAAAGTGTATTTTTATCTGGTTGCTTAAGCCTAATTCGTTACGTGATGAAGTTGTATTTTTGCCGTGTTTAATTTTTTTGGATTGAAATGAGTGCATCTTACGAAAAATAAACGATAATAACCAGCTTACAATATTTCATTACTTTTATAAAACTAGAAAAGAAATTACAAATATTTTCCTAGTGTTCCTCTAATTTATTGGCGCATTACTTGTCAATAAATATCGTCATTTAGTACTAAAGAGTGCGTGAGAATTTTTTGACGAGGCCTCAGCCTAGTCAAAATATTGTTTTGAACGCACAAAAACATTTCATTCCAATAGTTTTTTTACAACTTTATTATTATACTAAAACGTTTTTAATGGTGTACTGTACGGGTTGGATTTACAAATTAAATCATCGCCAAAGAATCACTAAACTCGCGACACCTAACCCGAGCTATTAAACTAAGTACCAATAGCGATTTTATGTCTGAACAAAAATTCCGTAAATGTATCACAAAGCGCTTTATATATTTGTATGTTTTTCTTAGTTTCATGTTTATTTGCATTTATGTAATTTATTACATGTTTCATTCGAATTTCTTATTATAGTGGTAATAAATATTGGAATTGCTGTTAATTTCTTTTGCCGGTTCTTGTTTATTTGGTCAAGGACTACTACTGTTACTACTACTGGGTTGCTATAACTCGCGACATATTGAAATAGACATCCTATACACATATGTCGCACCCACATCTTGTCAATTTCATGAAATTAATGGCCAATTTATGAACCGACACCACATTGTGAAAAAGTTGTCTTGTGGATGTTGCAACGGAAACGTTAGATGTGTATGGAAACAAGTTAATTGTTGATTAACGTGAATAATAACGTCATTGATGAATGCCAGGTTCAATCCACATGTCACACAGCATATATGAGTTGACAATGATAAAAAATAAAAGTTTGAGCTTTGCTTTGACGAAATACCTAAATATTTGGAAACGGAGGAAGATATTGGATACTGAAAATATTTCACATTAAACGAAGTAATAATGAGGAGTTGTTTCAAAATGCGAAACAATTGCTTTTATCTATTATGTAGGAGTAACTATGTCAACAAAAATGAAGTGGACCTAAAAATATGTAAATAAATAAATATGTAAATAAATATATAAATATGTAAATAAAAATAAAACTGATCCAAGAACATAACGAGAACAAAACAAGAAAGGACTCTACGGATCTGCAATAATCACTGGTTTATTTGCTTTTGGCTTTTGCTTTCCATTCCGTTTAAAACCATGTCAATTAGTATTTAAATATGGAGAATGGTGACAAAGAGTTTGTGCGTCAATATTATCGGCATCGAGATGTTAATAACTCCGCACTCTTGCTGCTATGTAATTTCAGTGGTCTTTATCGACTGACCAAGCCGTTGGCACTAAATGTCAAATATAAAAGTTCGTACAGAAATATTAGCAAGGAAAAAGAAAAGTAAGGGTAATATCGAACAAAAAATAACAAAACACCATAACCATGGAGGGGAGAATCAATACTAATTTCACGTACAGTACCAATGAAAACATTTACGTACCTGTGAATAAGAATTAACGTTGGGAAAACAAACGAGGATGGCATAGGTAATAGAATATATGCGATATATCGCTTCGTATCGTAATGTTCAACATCGGGAACGTAAACACTATATTCAATCTAGAAATAAATAACAAAAAAAAAAAATTATTTGATGGAGATACAGGATTATGAATTACTTTTAAATGGTAACACATAAAATTAATTTACATAATCAATAACTTAATAAATGATCAATATTCCAAATCTAAAAATAGCAACCGAGCCCAACACAACTCAACAGAAATTTATTCAGAGTTATTAATAGCTAGGGATGCATTCAAACTCATCGACCCGTCTTCGCTGGTCTCGGTGGTAAAACATTACAAGATTTTACTTGCAGCATCTGAACCAGAATTATTATATATATTTGTATCCGAAAGTAAAGTTAATATAAAGTTGGTTTGATCGCGTTATAAAAATATATATAATTAAGCAACCTATAATGTTGTTGTAATCCTGAAAAGGTACCATAATAGCTTTACAAATGTTATTTCAAGTTTATTGTGAAAAAACGGTACTAAATGTTTTTTCATCATCAGAAAAATGTGCGGCAATACCTATCTATCTACTTCATTATAAAAAAGTATTATAATAATTAATTATATAGGTATTGACTCATAAAACATTCACGTCACATTCACAGTATTCCTTACATTATATTGCTTTAAAAACAATACGATAAAAACATATCTTTCTTATTTTTATTCTCTGCAAAATACTCGTGGTTTAACCCGAATCGAAAAATTTATATTTTGTTATTACCAAGTACATGTGCATATGTATTTACTATATATGCTATTTATATCCGAAATATGATTTTAGTGATTACATAAATATATTTGGTAAATTTATATAGTACGCATAAATATTTTTCCAGTTCATGAAATAGACCTATACACATTTTGAACGAAATTAATATTTTACGATCTGGTTTCGGAGCACCCATTTTATGAAGAAACATCCACTTATGCAATGTGGTTGCGACATGTATTTGATTAGCTCGTGCATACGAACACGAAATAGCGATTGAGTCATTGCCAATTATGATTTATTTTTAAAAGATGTTATAATTCGAATTATGTTATAGGTACAACTTATTTGATTACTAGAAAAATGATGATGTTAAGGACTAAGGATATTTCATAACGTTCGATTGCTATAAAAAGCATCGCACTGACACTGTACATATAGTTGTTGTAATTTTTCGTAAAAAATATATAATGTTTACGAGCCATATAGTTATACTTTTAACTATAAATATGATTCGCGTATTGCAAAACTCTGCATTGTAAATTATTATAATATACTGAGTGACAAAAGTTAAAGAACACCAAGAATAAATTATCATTTTCAACCAAATTTTGTATAAGAGTCGTGGGTGACCAAAATAAAGATTGATTAAAATTTTATCTCTATTTCCTCAGTAGTCCCAGCGATTTTTTTTTCCTTTTATGCCAAAGAAGAAGTTGTGGATATGTGTGGCGGTCAGTTGATGATTTATGTGACTTTGACGTTTTCGATGTATTGTTCATATGCCTAGAATTCGTCGGCGTCATAATTTTAGGCAATTTTTGGATCTGGTCGGGTTGGGTTGGTTTAGATTGTGTTGGATTGGTGTTTGGTGTTTTGTAAGTGATTTTAAGCGAGATCGAGTAGTGGGCCTTCGAAAAGGGGGTTTATCTTTTCGCCAAATTGCAGACCGATTAAACAGAACGGTGACAGCTGTGGCAAACAGTTATCATGTTTGACAAGAGCGTCGCTTAAGACTGCTGGCTGTGAGGGACCGGTTTTCGACCACACATTCGTTTGTGGACCAATGGTTTGGTGAAGAAGGCAGAAGGGTAATCACTAGAACCATCTACAGGCGAATAAGATCTTTTGGGCTCATGTCTTACAGGCTGCAATTTGCGTTACCGCTCGCCCGACCGTATATTTCCGGGGTTACTATGCCTTGTTTTGAAGAATCTTCCTTGGCCTCCAGATCTCCTGACCTATCGAACATGTTTGGGATATTATCGGCAGACGACTGAGAGAATTATTTCGTCCTCCACAGACTCTGGAAGAGCTCCGGCACCAAATACAGGTGGCATGGAATGAAATACCCCAGGATGAAATTGATAACCTCATCAACTCCATGCCACGACGTGCCACGGCCGCGCATTATTAATGTTAACTTTTGAATTGTTCTTATGTTTTGTTTAAAATGTTGACCGTTTACTTACATATAATATATTAAAATCAGCTCAATCGAATGTCTACTTCTTGGTGTTCATTTACTTTTGTCACTCGGTACATATAATTTCTACGTTTTGAAAAATTTACGCCAATCAACAGACATGGTATAAGCGGATTATTACATTAAACTCATAACTGTACGGCAAGGTGACAGGTATCTCATATTTATAGCATTAACATAATAATCGACAAGTTATTCGCAATGCCATCAATTATCGCCGTGTATACAAATCGATTCAAATCGTTGCTAATAATGAATTTATGCTCGCCGGATAATTATTGTCCACGATAAATTGCAATTAAATTACGCGATTAGGCGGCGACAATATATTAAAGTAATCGCCGCCATTAATTTGTTTATTCTCTTCGGGGGTCAGTCGCGCGTAATAAACGGGACATCTAGGTTAATGCACGAATTTAAATGACAAATCGCTCCAGATATCATTCTAATATCGCGCTCGGCATAATATACACATTACGTCTAATGCGGCCCGTTTGGATTTGCATAACGCGTTGGTGCCGTAATACGATGTTTGCAGTCGACTAACGTTACATTAATTCATCTGTAATTTTTCACGTCGATTGTCCGCGCGTACGTAAATTTACTATTTATGATTGGTGGTTTCGAGTTGCTCGGCATGCCGGCTTTCGCAACGCCGGTCATTAATTAACCTAAATACATGTATCTATCTAACGTCAGACTGGTCTCTCGATGGTGTTTGTTCGATCGGAGACGAACAGAAGTGAATATTCAAGTGGCCACCTGTTCGTCGTTTGCGTCACATTTACTCGACTCATGTCGTTGAAGCCATTAATTGTTCAAATATGGTCAATATGAAGACTGCAATGATCAATTATCTTCAAAGGATTGAGAAAACGATTGTTTTAAAAACAACGGAAGTTCAAAAGCTTGAAAACATATACAGGTGCATTTGAATGAGGTTACAGGGATGCATCTCTCTATACACACGAAGCAACACAACTATATATACATCTTGCTTCCATTTGAGCGGCATTTACAACTTTTGCGACACGTGTGGCCATAAATTGGTGTGCCTTTCAGTTTGACAGAGTATGTAGATAACAATACTGTAAAAGTTCAAAACTATTAGGTTATATCTCAGAGCAGGTCAACGAACATCTTAAAACTTTAATACAGTTTATTTACTGTCTCTGATGATTGTTTCTAGCATTGTGTTAAACAGCCCTATAGAGAGCTGATCACCTTGCCCCAATCCCATTGTAACTTCAATAGAATCTGAAACTACATTGTACTCTAAAGTAATTATGACTAAACATCTTAGCTTACTTGGGATTTGGATTTCCTGCATTGCCCGGTGACATTCCTTCCTCCTTACTAAATCGCAGGCTCGTCTAAATAAAACATATATGTGTAGTGACCATTACATATTGCTTAAAGTTCCTTTATTGTAAAAACTTGATCTATAACAGAACGATCTTCTCTGAAACCTCACTGATATTGGCCCACAACATTTTCTGCAAATACATACAATATAATATATATGTAGTCTATTATCGTTGCTAAATTCTATACGTTACCTCGAATAATATTCGTCTATAAATTTTATTGTCCTTTTTGTGCAATGGTATAATTACTGCTTCTCTCTATTTGTCTTGCATGTTCATGTGTAGTGTGTATAGCTCATATTAACCATAGTTAATTGATTCGGCTGCAATACCATTTTCAATTTTTTATACATGATATTTCACTGTATTTCATTTTCTGCTGGATGTGCTATATCAACTCCATCTTCTATACATTTTTTCAGGTATTTCTTCACCTAAAATTTGGTTCTGTTCGTCTGTATTATCTATAAAATTGTTTCTCCGTACATTTGTAACTTTTTTCTTCATCTCCCACTAAGTTCCTATCATTGCCTTTGCAGAATAAGGTTCTTGATTTTGGTCCTTGTCTATCAGTCTTAGTTTCCTGATAGATATTTTTAATGTCTTTTCTTTTGAAATTTTCTTCTACTTTTTTAGTTTAGCTTCGCAGTACACTTGGTTAGTTTTTCTGTATATATTTTTTGGGTGGCGGATTAATCTGTAACATCTTCTGTCCAGCTTCTTGTACTTTTTGCGTACGTTTCTTACAAACAATATTAAACCAACCTTCTTGTACATTGGGTTTCTTGTTGCCAACGATATTTACTGCCATTTTTAAGTCAGCTTTCTAAAATACTCATTTATAACTTTTCCTTGCCGCGTTATCTTACAGCTCTCGTCTATTCCCCTCTGGTACAATATTTTTAGCTCTTGCTTGTAAGTCTTTATGTTGATTGCTCTCCATATCTTCTGGATTTCCCTTGTACTTGTTTTAAAAACTTTTACCCTCATTATTATATGGCCCAAGCCCATTTCGGCTCCCCTATATGATATAAAATCTCGCAACGCTCTTTTAAATCTATCTTGCATCAACATGTGGCTAATTTGATTCATTGTCTTTCTGTCTGGTGATATTCATGTTGCATTGTAAATATCTCTGTGTTCAAAGTAAGTACTCGTTATTCTTACCATTATTATTAGAAATCTCATGTTTACTAAACCCTCCAAATATTGGTTTATAGAATTCTCCTCTACGTATTGTTGCATTAAATCCTCCCACAATGATATTCATATCATCATGTGAGAGTGTGTCATAAAGTACTTCAATCGTTTCATGAATGACGATATATTCCTCTTCATCTGCATCTTCAGCGGGTGCATGAACATTAATAAAGTTAATCTTCCTCTGCGTATCGACCAACCTTAAATGGCATAGTCTTTCAGTTATTGCCGTAAATTTCACAATAAGAGGTTTCAACATTTTCGAAAATAAAAACCACGGTCCAAGAAATCTATTTTTATTACCACCGGTATTGAAGAATATTTACTTTTCTGCCTGTATTACCACCACGCCGTTTTTTTTTTGTTTCTTGTATCGCCAGAATTTCTATTTTGTATTTCTCTGCTTCCATTTCTAGTTCCTCGAGTGGTCGAGCATAATAAGTCGCTCTTACATTTCAAGTTGATGTATATATGTCCGTACTGCAATTCCACTTCAACCTTAGTTGTTCTTCTTTTTGTTCGTTCCATTTCCACGGGCTTATTTTCATATTACTTCCTTTATCCTTTATCCGTCCAGCTACTTCGCCGTCGCCATAGATATTTATGAAAGCGTGGTACCAACTTTCCAATACCCTCGTCATAGAAGGCAGCAAAGAAATTAAAATCAGAATGAGTCAAGTTCGGCCGTATGGTGGGTGAATAAACACCCATCGAAAACGCTGTAGGAGTGTTTGTGTGTGCGCGCGCGGCCGAGCATTGTGAATGAAGAAGGACAATACTTCACTACAAGATTCGGTTTTGCTGTCTTGTCATACGTAGACGTTGAAGTAACACTCTGTATGAGACTGTAGTGATGATCGTGCCACGTGTCATGAATTTCAGCAACAAAACTCCTTTTCGGTCCCAGAACACAGTAGCCATGCATTTTCTGATGGACAAGGTTCGCTTGCACTTCTTTGGTTTACTCGGGGAATAAAATGCATATGTTTGGATTGCTCTCTTATTTCTCATTTCTCTCGAAATTGGCCCATGTATCGTCCCCTGGGATAATTTTATTCAGAAATCTTCTCCGCTAAAGAAACGTTAAGGCGGCTTCCATTGACAATCTTTTATGGTCGGATAGCATCTTGTGAACTCATCTCGCACAGAGTCTAAGGTACTGAAGTCTCACTCATAGAGAGTTGATTTAGGGAAACGAAGAACAACAAAGAAATTGTGACCGCCTGCATGATGAACAGTTGTACGTCCTGTAGATCCTGCACTCACCCATGAAAGATTCGTTGTACACTTTGCTCATTCGTTGATGAATTCGGCTGCATGCGACCTTCGGCATGAAGAAATTGAATGACAACACGAACTTCACACTTGGCGGGAACCCAACCCAACCCAACCCAAGGAATTATAATTTGTAATTATTGTTAACTTACAACCTTCGCAAATCAATTACATTGATTTTAGACACGCCTTTCCTCTAATTCATAAAGAAGTTTGCAACTCACTTTGGAAAAACAGCTTTTAAAGGAATCTAACCGAAGCTCATATCTATTATGATAAAAATTTTAGGGCATCGAATGGTTCAGAAGTCAAAGTAAAAATCGTTTTTATTATTACTCAGTGTCATTCACGTCTTCTTTTCACGTCCTCTTTAAATGGAGATATGAGCTACATCCAAACACTAGACGGTGCTAAAAGCAACATTTACGAGATTTCAAGGTAAAAGAAATAAACGTTCATGATTTGACTCATCAGTTGCTCGAGATAATTGCGATATCTCACGTTGCCCACGTTCCTTTAAGAGAACTTTGTGCGAAAATTCGCTGCAAAATAACCGACTTCTACGCACAGGGCGCCCACTTCGCGTAACAGATCGTGGTAATATATTCAGTTTTAATCTCGAATCATTAAGAGGTTGTTTGCGGAGGCATCGGAATTCACATATTACGCAGGTGTGTGGTCACATAGTGTAGAGCACGTGCTTTACCAGCCGCCCGACAGCCAACATATAAATCTACGTCTCCTTGGACTGACGCAATTTACAAATAGCGCTACGCCACACGACTTTAGTTTCTTCACGTTTGTAAAATTCTGTTTAAAATGCACTTAGATTTTATCTTTTCTATGATTTATTAATAGTTTGCATAGAATAAGGTCATCATTGCCGACTACAGTATCATGGGCTATATATCATACGATAAAAATGGTTGGAAGGAGGCCAGGTAGCGACGAGATATTGATTGAACATCATTTTATGCGCAGGTCCTTCTTAAATAATATATTCAATTATAAATACATTTATGTGTCATTAAAGCTATAAAATTTTAGTTAAAAATTATAATTGTATACATTAATATGTTAACTCAAATTATTTTGTAATTTTATACCTCAAACATTTATTTTCCTACTTGCTTAGATCCATGTCTTGCTTGCTTGTTTGTTTTTCAATATTTTCCTCCAAATTAACCTCAAGGAGATCCTGAACTACCTGTATTTAATGATAATGATCGATTAACAATCGATATTCATGAATCGCTTACATGATCGCAAATTGTGCCACTTACACGCATAACATTATCCATCGCTTTTGTACCAAAAATTGGAATTGCAAAAATTCGACTACTTAAAATTTCAATCAATTTATAAATTAATCCCTGCCAAAACAAGATTTCCAAATTATGCTGTTACATTTAACGGTCCAATAATCGCCCCGTCTGCCACTCCAATTAAACAATCAATGAACGGACGAATTCGAAAGGTGAAGTGTAATTATTTCGTCGGCAATGGAACAACACCAATTATCGTCCGTTCGAGCCAATGCGCGCGTCGAAAAAGAGACGAAAAAATCGTGCACCACAACAAACGGACGACGCGAGCTTTTAACAATTGCAATTAATTTTTTCCACGTCGAGTGGTTCGTCTTTCGTCAAGATCGTTATCGCCAGGAATTCGAGCGGATAGATAAGCTCGGTGGCGGTAGCTACCTGCTTTAAACGCTTCGTCTAGCTTCTAGCATTGATACGCATCTCCCATTCGGCTGTAATTAATAAAGAATGTTGTTGGTTAGGAAACTGTACCGCCGGCTCTTTCGAAATTACATACGTCCTCATTTATATAGAATGATTTATTTCAAATTTACTTTTGAGATTAATCCCAACGATGCTAATGAAAATCTCATGAAGACAAAGCCAAATATGATATTTCATAATAGTTTCTATATCGTTGTAAAATATACGTAAAACATAATCACATGTTACCTGACTTACACCTATAAATGTGTGCTGAAGTGTTATTCTGCAAATGAAACGAAGCCTACATGAATTTCTTAAAGTCGATATATATTGCAATTTATCACGTGGTGCTTTGATATATAATTTGTAGTGGAAATTTACGGATCTCCATATAGTATTAATTGTAACGTAATTTGTAAGTTTACGTTTAATACAACTAATAACTATATCCGTAGGATTTGACAGACGCTTTTCATTCGACTAACACGATTAACACATTATTATTCTCAGGTATCGGTGGTCGTGCACATACGTATCTTATGGGTCAAAGTCACTGGGTTAAAATTTAGAAAACAACTGCTGTTGATTAAGGATGTTCATTCTATTTAAAAACGTCGATATGGTGAACGGTTCCTTAAAATAAAGAGGACAAGAATACAAAAATAATTTAACGATTTCCTAAAAAAATATTATTAATTTATTAATTTATTTTTTCAGTGTGTTTCACTTCTGAAACATATTATTTAAAACATTTTTTAGTTCCAGTCAAGTTTAGTTCAAGTTCCAAGTCCTTCAAGCCCAAAATGTATGTTATTTGTGTGTTAAATACTAAAAATAGAACGCTTCCAATTAAATTAAGGGTGTAACACCCTCATATCTTTTTTATTTTTAGTCCAATTTTAGTATTTTTTTTTTCTCAAAAGTAGAATACCTATTGCTCTATTTACTCCCAAAAAACCAATTGTCTTCTTTAAATGCAAAGCAACCTGCGATGGCAAAATAAACGGCAAAAATCAAGAAATCACTTTAGGGATTTTTTATCGAAAAATTTTAATAGTAATAATTGATCAGAATTGCCCAAAAAAAGTTCGTAAAAGTTCGTAAATACTTATTATTAGCTGCGCCGAAAAAAGGATGCTGTGAAAATTTTGTTTGAAATAAACTCTGAACTGTCAAAGTTCTTTAAAGTTGTTGTTGTTTAGGCGCAGCCACCTGTGCAAATAACATTTACCGAATTGGAAACTACTTTTGAAGAAAATTTTCACATTTTTAATTTTCATGAAATTTTGGATTTAGGGTTTTTGGGCAATTCTGAACAATTATTACTAGTAAAATTTTTCGATAAAAAAATCCCTAAAGTGATTTCTTGATTTTTTCCATTTATTTTGCAATCGCAGGTTGCTTTGCATTTAAAGAAGACAATTGGTTTGTTGGGAGTAAATAGCGCAATACGTATTCTACGTTTGGGAAAAAAAATTACTAAAATTGAACTAAAAATAAAAAAGATATGATGGTGTTACACCCTTAAGTGAAACACACTGTATATGAAAAAATGTTAATGCATACGTGGCAGTAATTTAATTGGAAGCGTTCTATTTTTAGTATTTAACACACAAATAACATACATTTTGGGCTTGAAGGACTTGGAACTTGAACTAAACTTGACTTGAACTAAAAAAATGTTTTAAATAATATGTTTCAGATATGAGACTCATACAAACTATTGAATACACATTTGAAAAAGTATGCGATAGATATTTTAGTAACTTATAATGTAGATTTTGAGTACACAAGCGCAATAATTTCGCAACTGAAATGATAAAGGAATAATATATTATGCAATCAATATGATGCCTACTATTGAAGAGGATGAATATTATTA
Source organism: Geotrupes spiniger (assembly GCA_959613385.1). Lineage (NCBI taxonomy): Eukaryota > Metazoa > Arthropoda > Insecta > Coleoptera > Geotrupidae > Geotrupes > Geotrupes spiniger. The sequence continues at coordinate 43,694,083 of OY390731.1, read as the reverse complement.
GCAAATGCGTGTGTTGTAAATCATTCGAGTGAGAAATGGCCATTGCAGTGGGTAGAATACAGCACTCTTTCTGCGACTATTAAATTGGAATTTCCAATTGAATGTAGAATTCATAATTGTGAATTATGATTTTGACAAGTTAATTTGCAAGATCACTTGAATGATTGTCTAATGCTTGAAATGAACGTTTGTGATTGATTATCACTGTTGGAGTAATGAAAATTCTAGTTTGTGCTTGGTTGCACAGCTATAAATAATGATTCATATTACACATTAAAAATTGCATATTTATGTTATGTCACAGTCGCAGGAAAATATTTATATTTATCATTTTCAGAGTTGGACATAAACTTTATTAATTTCAAAAGTACGGGCAAATGTATAATTATATTTGATCTTGGACTATATTTGAAAGAGTAAACGGTGATTCTCTTCATCAAGCGAGTTACATTTTGCTTTTATAGGCGGGAATATTTACGATTTTCTATTCGGAATTTATGTTTGGTTTTCATTTATAAGTTTGCGTGTATATTGTCGTGGCAGCATTTTGCAATTAATTTTTCATCTTTAATTTTTGTTCATTTTTAGATAAGAATCTGGTTAAATTCTCAATTTAACGACTTTATGTGAAATCGTTGCCTCACTGTGTTGCTTCTTGTCACCGTTCCATTCGTTTGCCATTGTTTTGTAGACATCATTTGTCTAGGACATAGATCGGTAGGCCAGTAGCAGTTAAGCTAGACCAGTAATTCTATGGTCCAAGGTTCAAAGATGAGATCATTGGAATTTTATCTCAGCGACTAATTATTTTTCTCCGTTACAATGAATTCCAAATTAAGTTTTGTCAATCGTTTAAACGAACAAGTTTTTGAAAACTATGTTTTATTAAAAAGTATATGATTTATTTATTGCGTACAAATTTTTTTTACACACTAGCTTGATATCGCTCGTCAAGTTGTCCATCCCTTAAGGAAGTTTTATAAGGGACGAACAGAACTGGATTTTCTGGTTTCCTCTTGCATGGAAGATACCAATGAAATTTGTAATATATCGTCAGAAGTGAAATTGTTATGACAATGAATATCGGTGTTGTCCAAAAATGAGTTCTGTCGATGATTAGCTCGTAATTTATTAGCAACCACTAATAACAATTTCACCTCTGATGATATATTACAAATTTCATTGCTATTTTCCATGCAAGGGAAAACCAGGAACTCCATTTCTGTTCGTCCTTTATAAAATTTCCTTCATGGAGAACTTACTCGTTCTTTACTGTGCTTTTTGCAGTTCGTCTAGGGGAATTTTCTTGAGATGAGGTCTGTCTCCAATTGGTTTAACCATGATTGTCTTTACTCTAGGTAGCGCCAACTGCTCTTCGTTGACCAGATCTTTTATGTTGATATACTTCTTCGAACGTTTTGAACTCGCATGCCGAAGGTAATTCGATTACGAAGATTTTTTGAAGGACGAGGATCCCAGATTTATAACATCATGTCGCTATATTCGTTGGCTTCAAGAAGATGCCAATGCAATGGTCTTCAGTCAGTTCTTCAATTAATTCATTGCCAGATAGGGCGCAAGCGTAATCATGGTCGTAAGATTATTTGTAAGGATTAGTATAAATGTTTTGGAAATAAAAGAAGGAAGTGCAAAATAAAAACCATCACGTAATTTGAACAATTACATTGAACAATTAATTTGACGGTTATGATGTAATTTTCTAAGAATTTTTCGTCGTCAACGTAGTGGCGCCTTCACATTATGTGAACTATTAAGTTTAGTTCACTAATCTTTATGATGATATTATACAATGTGTTAATTCTTGCATAGCGATAGCATTTTCAAGATCTGTGATTATTTGTAACGTAATTGGTAATAATAAGGTTAATTGGTCCAATATATTGTGTTTGCATATAGTGGTTGAAATCAAAAACAAATTTAATTTAATTATTTCGGAACTAATAATATAGATTGCTCGTGCAATTGGATTCTTGATTTTGTGTAATCAAACTAATTGTTTTATTGAAGTTTCAATTAACTTGATTGTTATTGACATGTGACGGTTTGATTGTTGAATAATGTTGCCTTGATCTTGCTGATTAGACTGACAAAAATGTGTTAATTAAACCCCCTTTTTCTCTATGTGTTGTTTGAAACTTGGGTATAAACTTCAATACAAGAATGAAGTTGAATGAAGGCTGTCAAAATAGGGGTGACTCAATCCTTTGGCAATTGTCGACGTTATTGACGTCTTGTAATACTTTACTGCATTTGACTAGATCAAAAGCTGTGTTTTGAAACTTTCTCTGAAAAGATTACACGTGAACTGATATTCGCTCTCTTTTTTTGAAATGCAGTGCTTATTTAATTTTTGGTTGTACGTATTCTCTAAAGCACGTGATTAAATTGTGATTAACAAAAGTGTTGGCTGTAATAATTTAATATGTTTTACGATATTGGTATACATAATATTGGATCTGGAGTGTACTGGAAGTGTACAGTTTCGTTAGTTTGCTCTTCTTGAGGCAGTTGGTTACGTCCAGTTGCTAAACTTTCATTGGCTACACTTTCAGTTGTGTTATTGTACATTGCTTCGTTATCGTTTTCATTAGACAACGACATTTTCTTGTTGAAGTCTTCCATATAGTCTTCTGTACTGAATGTTTATTTCATTTTGAGCTCCATTATAGAAAGTGCGTATGCATTAGTATTAGATTTGTCCTTCTTAAAGATGATTTCATAGTCAAATTCTGCGAGCTTCAACCACTATCTGACCAATTTGGAGTTTGCGCTTTTCACTGAGAAAAACCACTGCAGAAGACGATGATCGGAGATAATTTTAAACTTTCTTCCTAATAGTATGGCGTAGAATATTTTGGAAAACAGACGATGGCTAGTATTTTCGTTTCGATAGTTGAGTAGTTTTGCTCAGATTTGTTTAGCATCCTGGATGTATATGCGATTGGTAAGTCTTTGCTTATCGATTTGTTAAGTTGAATGGTTTCGTAAGGTCCGAGTACTGGAGCTATGGTTCGATTAACAGAAAAAAAGTACGAATAATTTTTGTATCCTTTTTTTAGATATATAGTCAAGAGTTTTTTGATCTTCGCGAAGTCTTTTATGAATTTTCATAGTAGTCCCAGAAATCCTTTGATATCTTTTGTTGTTCGTGGAACTGGATAATCGATAATAGCTTTAATTTTCGAAGGATTAGACTTGATGCCTTCTGGTGTAATTATGTATCCTAGGGAAGCTATTTCCGTATGTAATAACTTGGTTTACTCTAGCAAAATTTTTGCATTTGTCTTTGTAACACTTTTGTGATGTTGATCATGAGTTCTTGAAGCGATGTGGAGAAGATGATAATATCGTCCGTGTATACGAGATATATGATTCCTTGGAGGCCTTTTAGTACGTTGTGCATGACTCTTTGGAATGCCATCGGAGCATTTTTCAGTCCGAACGGCATTCTCACATGCTCGTAATGGCCATTCTCAACGTTAAACGCCATCTTTAATATGTCTTCTGCCGCTTTTGGCATCTGCCCAGTTTGTCGAAGACATCTGAAACGTTCGGAAGCGGTTATCTGTCGTTTATTGTTTTTTTATTGACTTTCCGGTAGTCGACGACAATATGACTTGATTTTACCAGAAGCGTCTGCTTTTTGGGCACAATCCGCATTCTTGATGACCCAGGATGAATCGCTGTGTCTTATAATACCTTGTTCTAACATTGTTATTTGTTTCTCCACTTCTGGTTTATGCACGTGGGGTATCTGTGGGGTATATGACTTGGTGTATACTCGAACTTCATATTTAGTTTTGATTCGATGCTTCATTTGGTTGATGAAAGTTAGAGGCGTGTCTGGTCCGAAAACATGTTGAATAATTTTAGTACGTGCCCCTTTTTTCAGAGTTCGTGTGTTTGATTCTTATTAAATTTTTAATGTTACCGAGGTTACTGAGACTTAATTTACCGGTTTATGTTCCGTCAATGCTACTTGAAGTACGTGATGGCCATTACTGATGAATTATACCCAGTCTAGTTGATTGCAGGCTATTGTATCTCGAAGGATGTCTCCTTGTATTTTTTGATCAGATATAATAATTATCGCAATAAAGGATCCCTATTACGAGTTATTGAAATGCCCCCCTTTGGCTTGGTGTCTACTGTGGTTGCTAATTTGGTTTGTAACTTTGGAACGGTTGAAAAGCTATCTCTGAAAGTACTGCTGCGTTGGAGGTTTTCTAATCGGAACAGTAATTTGTGGTCCATGGTTCCTCGGAAGATATCTTATATTGTTTTCCTTTTGATTTTATTGCCTCGTGACTGCTAGGGAATTAGGTCTCATTGCCTTTATCGTCGAACCAAGACGTTCTTTCAAGCTTCCCAAATACGCTGTCAATGTTTGTGCTTGAAAAAATCCTTCCTACTTTGTTTTATAACGTTGTTAGTTTGAAGTTCTATGTAATTGCCGATTGTATTTTTTTCCATTTTTCAAAAAATTGCAATATGATTTCAAGCTGTTGTAGTTGCATTAAATTAACTAGGTCACGTGTAAGAGAATTTTCACGTCGATGCCCAACTTTTGTATAAGTGTGTTTTTTGTCATCCTAGTTGGAAACAACTTCTTTTGCACTTCCTGTTATTTTGTTAATTGTGCCCTGGAATAATACTACGTTTTGAATACACCAGGAGTTGTATCGAAATAGTGGTTTAATGGGGTGGTAGATACCCTGATGAAATCATAAAGTTCACTTAGATTTCGATCAAAATTCGGTGAAACGTGGTCTTGCCATTTTTATTTTTTCTATTTGAAAAATTCACTTAAATTATAGTCTATATTTTACTGTGCACTAGAGTCGCTTGAAGGATTAGAAACAGAGGAGTCTGACATGAAAAAGAAAAACGCATTTATACAATAACGATGATGGGCAGAAGCATCTCGTGTGTTGCTGTATTCCTTCTTTGTAGATTAAGTGGTTTTCACAAAACTTTTCTACGACTTGGTGATTTGTCATTCCCGGTGAAGAGCTGTCGATTCTACCGAAGGAAACATTCGAAAATGAATCGATCGTAAGCAAATGTTCAAATGTTCAAACCACAATTTGAGACTAACGAATCAGAGCATAGTGATTTATTTATTCATGAAAATGTGTTGTGATTGAGCCACTTGTAAGGATTCTAAGAATTACTACCTGATATGATTTTTACCATACACGAAGGAGGTAACACTCAACCAAGTTCATGGTAGATTTCCGATAACATAACCCCTGCTTAGTTTGATACTTTTTATGTTTGCGATTTCCATCGTTCATAGAAAAATTAGCGAAAATTACCACGCGCTGCATATTCTATTAGCGACCAAATATACTTAATAACTGTCGTCAGTCACCGTACAAGGCGAAGCCCCAATAAATTCTGCATGCAATTTACGATATACGACTCATTAACTCAACGTTAACAAGTTTAATAACCGCCGCATAAAAGTTATTACCGCGGCGAATGCTAATCAAGGATAAGATGCTGAAAGATAAGACGCCGAAGGAAAACATAAATAACACAAACACGATCCGCGTTATAATTCTACTCGAAACGTAAGAACCGACGCACGGAAAATTACCTACCATTTGAAATTTTAATTACCGCATCATAATTTATAACGTCCGTGCAATCATAAGTAATTTAAGCGAATGCTGATACATAAAATGCAATTGCGACAGACTAAATCGTATTTGCATTTACCAGCGCAAAGGGTTTTGTTGCGTATGTTGCGATCGGTGTTCATGCGTCGCATTGCATTGCACTTGGTTGGCTGAAAATGCTTTCGGTGGGTGCGGGTTATGCTACCGCTGCCTAGCCGACGTAACCCACGTAAATTAAATTATCGAATACAAACATCTGATTCATTGCATAAAATCGTGCTATGTTTAGGTCAAGATTTTTTCAATTTAAATTGTATGTGCCTTGATGATTGATGTATATTGTGTGTAAACGTTTGTGAAAATTCTATGTCGTCGCAAGATATTACAATGTTCCAAGATATTTCACCTATCAAACCCTGACTCGTTTTGACTACTTTTGAAAAATATAGATTAAAGAGGTCGTGTGAATCGCCGCACTTTCAACAAATTGGAGTGCATTCGTCAACAATGAGACATATGGCATGCGGTCGGACTTTCACCCGCTTCATTGGTCGCCCTCCTTTAATTGGCACCGAGTGGTTAACACCCGCGAATGACCTTATTGTCCGACACGACCAGTGATACCGTGCGGTGCACCACCACGACGCTCTGCTTCTACTTTTCGAAAGTGTCCCTGTACCGCACCCAATAGGTTCGGTTGTTCTTGGCGATCGCGATCGTTCCAATTATTCGTCGTTGTGCACGGAATTAAGTAATTAACATTCTTATACTAATCCCAGATGGTTGTTCCATTCGTTTTCGAGCCACCTTCGACGTTATCTTAATTTGTTAATTTATCTGGGGTGTTCTATTTGAATTAAAAGAGATACGGATCGCTGTATAAAATTGACGTAAATATTCAAACGTGATCAATAACGGTCTAGGACATTTCAAATGGCCCCCGAAGGCTGTTAGGTAGAGAAAATTGAAAATACGTAATCTTTTAATTAATTTTTACTATGAATAAACAATATTAAATTATATATTAACTTTTATGTGAAGGAAAAAATATAAAGTTAGTAATAAAAAAACGTATAATTAATCGACCAATTTAAACTCGACCTACTCTAATCGATGGTTTTTTATTACTCTCAAATAATTTAAGGAAACAATAACAGTAAATTACTTAAAACAAACAGACCAATTCTTCAACGTAATATATATTTTTTTTTTAGTTATTGTAAAAATTGTCGACTAATCATTTAGAAAGATCCTATCTTGTGTTGTGAGCTTGGAAAAATGAATGTCGATATATTTTTAATAATTCAAAAATAATTAATAATTAAATAGATGTAGTTACGTTCAGCCACCTCCAACACATACGGATTAGTTATGGCATTTGCGAGTATTTCATGGAATTATTTTAATTAATGATATATTACGCTACGAGTAAAATATTTCGTCGCATAACTAGATAGATGTGTCAGCGAAGATGTTTGAGTCTTTCGTAATTTTTCAATATAACCTCCTTGTTTACATTTAGCAATTAACGAAAATAAACCATAAAACATTTTTTTCTTGCTCTGCAAAAAAATTTTCAAGTCTTCGTCATTTAGAAATGTTCGTCTCCTGCTTTATCAAATTATTGAACAGAAAAAATTCAGGGCTGTCGGGTGAATGATTTAATTCTGTGAAATCTAAATCCTCCAGAGCATCCTGGACAACAGCAGTTTTGTCATTGAAAACCAGAATTCCATTTTTGAATTTTTCTTTGTGTTTCTCCATTATGACCTATTGCAATTTGCATAAAATATCAGCATAATAGTCACCCTTTACCGTGGGCGTATGCGGATATTATTTTTCCAAATTCCGAATTCCTCCAGAGACGCAAAAAAAATAGTGGCCATAACCTTACCAGCCGAATGTATAACCTTAAACTTCTTTCGCGGTAACGAGTCCTTGTACTTGCCATCAATGCACTGCTGCTTTCTTTCAGGATCATAGTGATGAACCCATGTTTCATCGCCAGTTAAAATTTTCTCAATAATGTCTTCCTCTTGTCCTTCACAAATCCAAAAAATCGTTGAGAAGTTTCAACTCGACGCTGTTTATCGAATGGCGGCGACATTCTCGGTACCCATCTGGCACTCATCTTAGACATTTGAATTATCATGGATGATGGTCCAAACACGTTCCCTACTAATCTGCAAACCTTCAGCTATCATATAGATTTTAATCTCTTGATCTTCGAGAGTAAACATTTCTAATTTTCGAACGTTTTCTTTGGTAATGGCTGGATTTGTCGACCATTTCGAGGATCGTTTTCGAATAAATTCCCGCGTCAATTTAAATTGCTTGGATCAAAATTTTATTATTTTATAAGAAAAAAGTTTAGCGTAAACTGCAGATATGAGATTTTTATTTCTTTTATTGGATTATTTTCACGGTGTTCATTTTTTTTAATTATTAGGAAAGCCACAACACGTCACTAGAAAAAAAATCTACATAAGGCGACAAACATATTCAACATCGACTATTCTGTGAAAATATTCTGACAGTTTAAGGAAAATAATAATTTAATACAAATGATTTTTCACACCCTCATTCATAGTTACAATATTTACTAAAGTGAATTACGAGTTATCGTTCGCTGATGTATATATAGGAAATAGTAGTGTACAGTGGCGCAGTTAATATCTGTGATGTTAAACGGTGGCGTAGGGTGGTAGATTTGCAAGTCTGAATCGAATAGCATAATATTATTCCTGGTGGATCAATAGCAATTATTGGCCTATCCCTGAGACGGTGAAAGTGATATTCAAATTTGCCGAGTGAGCTTCAGGTACATTAGTAAACGAAGGGATCTCGTAAATAGTAAAGATGTACAACATTTATAACATAACAAATAAATAGGAATTTGCTGCAAGTGAATGGTTGTAGGAACGCGTCTCTAGCACTTCATTTCAATTTTTACAATTTCAGAAATTTTTACCTTTGTACAATTTTGACTTTTATTACAAGAAATTAGAATTAATTAAGTGGAATCTTCCATTATTAGAAGTCAATAATTTTCTTTATTGTTTAGTTGTAAATTCGTGAATAGTGTGTTAAAATAAAGCGCCCAAGGAAAATCGAACAGAGGCGATTTAAACCCTCTTACCTAATTTGGGATCAGAGAGAGAGAGAGAGAGAGAGAGAGAGAGAGAGAGGATCACACGGACGATATTTTCATTTATAATAATATTGTGGCTATGTCGGTTCTATACGATTCATTACCTTTTGTTTGATAAATTATAATTAACAAGAAATATACGTTTTTAAAAAATGATGATGATCAAGTGCAGTTTCCTTTTTTCTTCTTCCCTGTTTAGTTTTGTGGTTAAAAGTGTAATTTCTAATAAAGACGATTTAAAATTTCGCAGTTCGTTTTGTAATAAGTTTAATTTTATAATAAACTAAAATAAAACTTTAAAAAAGGCCGTTTACAAATGTCGTCAGGGCTAAATTTTATAATTTGATTTTGAGCTGGTGGCATTCTAATCAAATATAAATTTTTGCTTAGAAATAAACGTTGAGAGTTTTGAGTTCTTGATTAACAGAGAAAAAGAAACAAAACATAGAAATCGGCTATGCTACCCCACTGAAAAATGATTCCTACGTCTTTGAAAAGATTACCATCTAATGACTGTGTTGCTGGAAATTTCCTCGGTTTTTCGTATTTGTTTAATTTACGCGGATAGTGCCTGCCCTGATTTGAGATGAATCCCAGGCTTGTGGAAGACGATGAGTTAACAGTTAATTAATAATGTAATACAAAAGTTTCATTAAATGCATTTCTTTCTACAAAAAAAAAAAAAAAATTAGCCAAAACTTATGGTTGTTAGTACGTCAGCTAAGGAACGTACGTAAGTCATAATCGATATTCACAGACTTGTATATAACCTATTATTCAAAATCATGTCGTTGTTGGCGGTTATTTGTTTTAGGAGTATGACCGAAATTTTCTTACAATATTACGAATAAAACACGCTCGGTTTTTATTAAACTTCTCATAATTCATTTGCTGGTCGCGCCTTTATAGTAACTTTTATCGTCATTGATTTTTTTTTATAATTGTACCAAGTTGTAGTGAATTGGTTTATAATATTCCAAAATGTTACTCCTGTACTTGTCGTATATTTTTCGAAATAATAGCTACCAGAAATAATGAACTAATTATGCCAAAGACATATACATTTAAGAAATTTAAAAAAAACGGTTATTTTAATCTATATTTGCGTCATAATTCTACTATCTATAAACATTGAAGTCAACCGTCTTGAATCTACAAAGTAGACACTCCGCTAATACTAGTAGTGTCTGTGGTTAGAACAACCGTTTCGAAATGTCTGTTTAAGTTTGACTCTCAAATATCTTTCCGGTACTGTCTTCAGCCAGCAAATGTTACGCATCGCTCTATAATTGTCGCTGGTTCTTATTAGATGAAATAAAGTACATTCGGATTTACAGATTTTAGTGTGATGTAGTTTTACTAATAATAAGGGTGTTGAATTTATATTAAAGATTTCTTGAATGCTCTGAATATAATTTGTGCTGGAAAATAGATTTTTTTTATTATTTTGGAAAATTGTAGAACAAACTTTTAACAATTTTTATATTCATTTTTTGTCAACTTAAATAAATTTTGTTTAAACATTTTCTGTTTGGGCTGAAAGTTAATTTAAAAGATTTATTTCCATCATGCGTTCATATTTGTTGGGACACTTGTTGGTGAATAACTGCACGAATAACTTAGATTCGGCCGTTTTTGGCACACTTGTCACAAATTGCCTAATTTAATTCGTCAAAATTTAATTTTAAGTCAACGATTGAACGAGATCCGACTTCGCAAATTGCGATACGCTCCGATTGGCGAAAGACAATTTCCGGACCGGTTCGCAGAGTCCGCCGACCGACTCGTGCATTTCAATATCGCGAGAAATGAATGATGAACGCAGCAAATTACTTTTAAAGGGCCCGTTGTTTTAAATGAATTTTTTGCGATAATTAATTTAGGCCGCGCGATTCCTTTGTGCGCCCGAGCGTCACAATCATCAATTCTGCAGCACATCGTTTATTATCGGCGCGCAGGAGATATGTCTGTGTAATTACGTGGAAAATTCTTCGGAGTAAAAAGCGCATTGAAATGCGAGTAAAAAATCGATTCACTTTCTGGTGCCCGGCGATTTCGCGAGGGCCCCGTCGCGTCGGCTCGCAATTAGGATAAGAATTAGCCGTTATGCGTGCAACTGAAACGCCCACAACGAACGTGTTGTTCGGTTAATTACGTGTTGATTGTGATAGAGGCAACTTTTCTTAGTGCACACGAAAAGATAAAACATTTGATGACTTTCACAATCTAATGGTACAGAGAACGTCGCCGACGGCCACGAATTCCATTCGACGCAATGACACCGCAATTAAAACGTGAAAAAGCCACAATGACCGATAATTACCGTACAATGAGCGGGAAAGTGGTCGATTTTCGAAAAATCGCCGCGAAATGCGCGAGCGTTGAAACCGGACGGGAACGGAGCGACTATTTGCTAGCTAATAAATCGGCGGTTGATTTACGCTCACAACATTGAACCGACATGAGACACCGATTCGATAGCTAAACGATACCGCAATTATCGTATGATTAATAGTGCTAATTCGCCTGAGTGCAGTGGTCGTAGTAAACGACACGGCGATTCATAAATCAATGTTTATGCGGTTGGTGTAACCGTTATCCGTATCATTGGCATGATAGATGTATTGTTGCTGTTGAACGTATAAGGACGTGGGTGGCCAGTGTACTCCACATATAATCTCTCCACTATTTATTGTTTCACTTGTTGTAGACCGAACGTGGAGGAGGTATTTTGGTAAAATCAATCCTCTGTTTTTAAGCAAAATACGGCATTTCTAATTTTGAATATTATTTAGTTTAGCATACTCAAAATTAGCTCAGAATGTTGATGAATTTACACATTTCATCAAATTTGCTCTTTCAGTTTTGTTTGATTTTTTTTGTACCCTCACAGTATGAATATTCTTCACGCATATTTTCCATTCGGACGATATATGGATTTGAAACTAATATGTACAATAAATTTTTACATACACTCTTACAGGTAGTTCATAAACAATTAACATGGCACAGAAACGTTACATTGGTTTTGTTGACTTGTTTATAATTAGTGAATAGTAAAACTTACAAACGTAGACCAAAGAAAATATCTGTGTTCAAATATTCTTCAATAGTTAATGGATATGTGTATGTGTATATTCAAAACATACGAACAATAACAATACTTGGCACAGAAGTGGAAAGGAGGTTATTTTTTATTGATTTGGCAGATAATGCCTTGAAGAAATAAATTATTCACTAACAACATTTAAATTACGTTAAAAGGAAAACACATGGACGTTTTTGAATCTAAATTATACCACGCAAATGCACTATAAATTGGAAAGTAGAGATGATTAATAGGAAGACACCTGTTTGGTATAGTTCAAGCTCTTTGGATCCAGATGCCACTTGTGGGTGAAGTAACTGCGGATAGCGATATTAGTATGGACACGATCACCAATTTAAATAATCATAATTATATTTATTTATATATTCACAAGTTATTTTAGACCCACATGGGTGTATAATTTTTTTTACTTACAGTTATTTTGTTTTATATATTCGTCTCCATTTCTCCCTGTCCTTTGTTACTTTTTTGTTCTATTCCACTGGATTCCCTTTTTCCCCACTTCCCCTCATTCCCCAACATTATCGTTCCATGTTTTTTCTGGTCTCCGATGGTAGTTTCTTTCTGCAGCTTTTGTTTCATATGGCTTTTTTGTCAACCTGTCTTCATTCATTCGGCATATATCCGTAACTTTTTCTATTATTGGTTCAATATTTTGTTTTTGTCGATATACTTTATTCCGTATCCCGCCCCTCTTGATTCTATTCTCTGTTTTTCTTAGAAATCTAATTTCTGTCGCGTTCATTCTTGTCTTTTGTTTATTTGCCATTGTCCATGTTTCGCAACCATATACAATGGTGGGTCTTACGTCAGTATATCCGCTCGTATCTCGTATCTTTGATATTTCCTTGTTTCCACAAAAAGCTGTTCTTCATTATGTTAAATAATTTCCCAGTCTTTCCTATCCTCTATTCTATAATTTATTTCTTTATCTAGCCTTCCATTAAATTCTATTATTGATCCCAAATATTTGAAGTTTTGATGTTTGATTTCCTTCCCCTGGATTGTTATTCGATGCTTTCTATCCCCCTAGCTATCATTATTTTCATTTTTTTATATCTTTTTTCATATTCGTTTTCTTTAGTTTTTTGAGTTTTATATCTATATTATGTTGTAGGTCCGCTTCCAACTCAGTTAAAATGCCATATCGTCTGCGAACTTTACTTTTCCTATCTGGATCTGCTCTATTTTCCAGTATCCTAGTTTTAATGTTTTCATTTTCTTTTTCGCCGGTTTTACTGCTTCATCTAAGCATAATAGTAAATTGAATAAGAATGGGCTAGGTATGCATCCCTGTTTAACTCCTATTTCAGTCTTGAATTCTTTGGATTCTTTGTTATTTGTTCTAACAATATTCTTATTGCTTGTCTACATAGCTTTTATTAATTCAATTGTTTTCTTATTTGTTTTTAGTTTTCTCAATATATCCAAAATTTGCTTTTTCATGATCCTACCAACAATAATCATAATAATCTTTATTTTTTTTCCCACTTACAAATAATAAAAGTAAGTAATTACTAAAAGTACACGATAAATAAGAGAAAGATAACCATAAGCAAGGCATAATTTTTCTACTATCTAAATTTTAATTAATTGAAATATTAAAACTAAATACATCTAAACATACGGTATTCAGATATTCAGGTTCTTGAACTATATAACAAAAATGTTCAATGTGTAGGGTAACGAAGAAAAATTAAAGAGTTAGAATACATCATAAAACCAATGCAACATGAACCACCCTTCGAACAAAACTCACTGAACCCGAAGTAACATATTTATTGGTCTTTACAGTATATAAGTGAAGAGTGGACGGCAGACTATTGCACATTTTTACCACTTGAAAAGAAAATGTAGTTATGTGAAACGATGGCGTTAAAAGGGCAATGAATTGAGCTAAATGATATATACTGAATGACACAAGGAAAATAAAAACAAGAAGGAAATTTATTTATTAATCAAACTTAGTGTTGTCTAAATAATACATTAGAATTTCAACCATACGTTCATAAAAATCCTATTTTGCACTTCCATTCGCATATGTAGTTTAAATAAAATTGAAATAAATATAAAAATAAAATAAATAGGTTTCAATTTAATTATTTCTTGATACAAGCACATTTATGTAGTTTCACTGCATGTTGCCTATCGAGCCAGTTCGTATTATTAATATTAAGTTGTATTAATTTAAGAGATTTATTTTTTATTCATCTAAACCTTAATATACATTGGGTGTTAAGTTGAAAAATTTACATACGCACCAGTCTTCCCCTCGCTCCATAACAACCCCCTTTCTCTTAGATTTTCTGCAACTGTTTTATACCATATTTTTTGCCTAGCCTTTGCTCTACACTTGTGGGATTTTTGTTATCCATTCGTCTTTTATCCTCACAATGTGACCAAACGATTTTAGTTGTTGTCTCTTGATACTTTTCAGGATATGTTCCACTTACAGTTCTTCTCTTGCTAAGTGGTTCCACATAAATATTTCATTTCCATTGCTTGAATTTTATTTTCTATTTGCCTAGATTGGGTTTTAAAATTTTGAATACTATGAGTTTTGAATTTCTCGATATTTCCCATATCCTTATAAACGTGTTACTTAATGATTTGTGTAACTTATATTCTGGTTGTATTGCAAGTCTTGCAAAATTTTCGCAAATATTACCAGATCCTTAATAAATATACTTTCTGATATTTCTACCATTAGACATATTTGCAAAAAGGCGAGGAAGGCGGAAGCGAGTTTAAGAAACGTCCTATGGGGTAAGAGAAATGGGGGATTTGAGGAGACGAAGAAGATATGGGATGTATGTGTGAAAAGCATATTGATGTATGGGGTAGAAGTATGGGGAGGCAAGGAGCACAAGAGCATGGAGAGGGCACACTTAGGGCAGATTAAAAGGTCACTACGTCTGGAAAGATCGACGCCCGACTATATAATAAGACAGGAGACGGGGTGCGAGAGATTAGCAGTAGAGATGGGGAGGAGAATGCTGAGGTATGAGTTAGAATTGAGAGAGGGGAGTGAGGAGAGACTGGGGAGAAAGGTATTGGAGGAATTAGACAAGAGGGAGAGGACGGGAGGAAAGTTATCAGGGTGGGAAGTAGCGAGGATAAGGCTTTATGAGAAGGCGGGGCTGTCGACAGTAGAGGTGGAAAGGAGGAGAAGAGAGGGGAGACGGGTGGAAAAGGAGGTGGTAGAGAGGTGGAAGCAGGCGGAAGCGCAGGAAAGAGAAGGGAAGATACGGGATGCAAGGTACAATGGGAGGTACAGAGCAATACAGACATTTGGGAGGAGGCCAAGGTATTTGGGTGGATGTAAAACGGCGGACGAAGAGAAGCTAATAGCAAGGTATAGATGCGGGAACGAAGAGAAGGCAAATAAATATTGGATGGGAGAAGAATACAGAAGATGTGAAGCATGCGGGAAGGGAAGAGATGAATGGAAGCATTGGTGGGAGGAGTGTGAAGAAATGGGGTGGAGCAAGGAGGAGGAGCGGGAGGGCAGAGATTGGAGGAAGGCATTGGGAGAGAATGGGGAAGGGATACAGATATTAGGGGAATTAAAAAGGAGGAGGGCTGAGGGTAGGAAAAGGAGGGTAATTGAGAGAGAAAATTGACATGTTACAGGAAAGGTGAGCAGTCGAGGGCTGGAGAGGGAGGTAGCGGACGAAACGAAGAGAAGGTGGAAGAGATGGAGTGAACTGGAGAGAACGAGGTGGACGAATAAAAGAAATAAAAAGGCACAATGTAACATGAATTAACTAGAAATGCCAAATAAAGGTTGTTTTTTTTTTTTTTTTTTTTTTTTTTTTTTTTTTTTTTTTTTTTTTTTTATTTCTACCATTCTTATATTCCATGTTTAATGTCCTTACTTTACTCTTTACTTCATTTATTATATCATATACCTTGAGTAAAGCTGGGCTGATGATACCTGGATGTCTTAGTTATGAATTACTCCGGTTGTAGGTTTCCTGTTCTCACATAATTGTTCGTTTTCTCATAAATACTCTCTATTCATCGCTGTAATTTTCCATTCACTCTTATTTTTTTTAAACTGTTCCACACTATTTTCATTGGCACACTGTCGAATGCTTTTTCAAGGTCTACGAATGCCACGAATATCTCGTCATTGATTTTTCCATTATCCTTTTTCCCATTCTGTTGGTACATTCGTGCATTCCCTTCTGTCCTCTTTATTGTAGAGTGGTATTACTAATCCTAGCTCCAAATATTTTAGTATCTCTTCTTCATTCCGTGCTGTATGAAACAATCCAATTAATATTTCCAGACCCTTGGCTCACAAAATGAAATAGCGGTACTTCTTGTAGTTTTCTTTCATGTTGTTCTTGGTCTACTTAATTATTTTCTACGTTTCTTTCTTCGCATTTTCTACTATTATTTGTCGAGCTCGCTTTGTCGTTAATATTTCGCTATGTATTCTTCGTCTCCCAGTACTTTTCCAGCATTGGCTTTTATATATTTAACCTTGTGGTGGTCCTTTCTGAAGTCTATTAATGGCTTTATGGAATAGCTTTTGGTTTATAAAACGGTTTCTCGCCATATTTTCTCCAAATTCTTCCCATGATTTTTGTTCAGCTTGTCGCACTATTTCGTTGACTTTGTTTCTCTGTTCTTTGTACTGTTTTTTAATTTTTACTTCTATCTTTAATTCATCATTCCGCCAATTCGCTGGCTTCTTAAATCCTTAGTGTTACTGGTTCCACACGCTTCTGTTGCTATTCCTATTAGCGTGTATATTTATTCAAGCGTTAAATTATATGTATTTATTAAGTTTATGGCTGTCTTGCTCCTCTTCTTCTAATGTATATATTTTGATTTTTTCTTCGGCTGTGTTTCGCGTTTTCCCAGTCTTATTTGGTTGCTTAAATATTTCCGATTGTAACTGGATTTTTTACCACCCTAAGTAATGATCTGAGTATAATTCTGGACCTCTTTTCACCCTTGTATCCTTTTCTCGTTTCTAAACTTTATTATTATATACTCTATTATTGAGCCTCCCCCTACTCGACTATTTACTTTGCTAGTATATTTATGTATATTTATTGTGGGATATGCAAAAATTGATCAGTCTTGTTGCATTGCTATTTCTATTGTCTTCCCCATTGCTTCTCATATTTCCTAATCTTTTGGCCAACTCATCCCTGTCCTCATCCAAGTCCTCCATTATTATTAGTCTGCCTAATCTCTTCTATTGTTTCCACTAGTTGCCAGAATTTAAGCGATATATGCTTAAATTTTCTAATTTCAAAAAATGAATATCACACATGCATTCTGAACTTTCTGTATTCTATTCACCGAGGTCAACCAATCAAGAGCAGCGTGATATACTGGCGAACAAAATGTAAAAGTTGGATTAAACTAGGACATCACATAATATTTTCTTTGTTTTTATATTTAATGAGGTTAAAGGACACAAAACGTATACCAAGGTTATTCAATCCAAGTACTAATTAACTAATTAATTGAAGTTATATTTAAATCCAGGTTAACTTTAAAATAATAAATAAATACATATTTGGTTTAATCTTTTAGAAATATCTAGCGAATTTCGTAAATGTATGGAGACGTTAACGGTAATATCGTGGACCAGAGCACCACAATCACCACTTACGAGGATGTAAATAAAATTGGCACCAACGTTATCGAATCCAAGTAAAAGTATTTACATTGTAATTAAATTAAATGCACGTCTTGATCCATCGGCAGCACTAAACCGTTGTGCTGGTAGTAAAGCTATCGGTAACGTAAAACTATAATATCATTGCCAACGTCTACCAACGCTTTAAATGACGTTGAATCAAATAAAACTGACACCAAGTAAAGCTAATTGAACTGTTCCTAAATTCAATGCATATTGACCTTTAAAGGACAACCACACATTTTAAATTAATTTAACAAACACGTATCTGCTGCAATCCAACTGCAGCTTTTGGATCGCGATTCTCGTGAAGAGTCAGGCCGCTATTTTTGAAACAATGATTCCAGATCACTACTATTTAAGTGATATTAAAGGAAATAAAACTCGTATCAATCTTGTTGAAAAGTAAAACTAATTAAGTAGAAGTCACATTTAAATGCGCCATAGTCTTAAAGAAAAACAAAATAGTGAACTTAAAGAATAGCGATCTTATTCATATAGTTTGACGATCCGCATGTTTTGAAAGTGAAGCGGCCGGCAATGTCGTGGTTTACGTTACGAGTCGATTGCTGACTTAAATATGAGTAGTTGTTAAACACTGATGGAAGAACGATGGACATATTCATATGATTGTAATCAGTCGGTTAAATATATGTTGAATAATTAAAACAAATTATGATTTCGCAGATATAAATGGGACGCATGAAGTGAGAATACAGTTCGATTTTGTGCTAGAATGCAACGACGAGAATCATCTTTCTACAAGAACAAAACGGTCTCAAACAGAATATTTTAAAGTCAAGGTGTTCCGTACAGCGAACCTGTTCGCTTTATTTTGTACGTATAAATACGAAATAATTTAACGCACTCTTGGTTGCGATGCAAGGTATTTTGATAACGTCAAATGCAGACGTTCTCAGAGTTTCAATTTTTACAAGAGGTTGCATCACGTTAAAAATAATTCACTTTAACTAAAGTAATTGATGATGACAGAACCTTGAATTAATTTCAGTTCAATGTTTCAATTTTATAAACAGTCTAATGCCCGGTTTCACAAACGCGAATCGGCCGTTAACAACTTGTTAACGAATCGTCAAAAGTTTGAGGATTCGTTATTGAGTCTTTAATCAATTGTCAAATATTTGACGATTGATTACGTTGACGAACCGTTAAAAGAAAAATTACCATTGTTTTGGATTTCACTAGCAATAACGAGTTGTTAAAGGCTTGTTAACTAATTCAGCATTTGACAATCGTTTGTGAAACCGGGCATAAATCTTTTTTTAATGTACTTTTAAAATACGACCAATTTTATTTTGACAAACTTTGAACGACTTCGTTGTGTAAATTAATTAATAATGCACATTTCTTAAGTTGTATCATATATGACCGGATGTGAAACCAAACCAAGAAAAGTTGCCCACAAAAATTGCTATAAAACTAAAACAGATTTGGTTAGTAAAATGTCGCAGTAGATTAAAAAAAGGCAACGTTGATTATTGCTTCTGTTTCAGAAATTTGTCGTTGCATCCCTTATTGGCGTATTTAATGTAAAATTAACATTTTATATAAATTATGCCGTACAACAACAAAATGTCCCGTCCGGTTTTGATATAATTTCTAGTGGTTCGGGACGGCTGATCACGAATATGTACTCAGTTTTTTCAGGTCAATTCAAAGTTCTAAGTTTAGACGCATGTGATGTGACAGTGTTTTTTAATACTATTTTTTTGTGTTATAATTACTATAAGGAAAACCAGATGGATAATGCATAATATTGCTAAACCCAATTCAGCCCAGCCCAACCCAATCCATCTCACCAAACTCAATCCAACCCAACCCAACCCATTGCATTCTAACCAAATGCAACCCAACCCAACCAACTTGACTCCATCACACAAATCACAAAGTCATCTTTAAAGTTGTAATTTAAAGTTATATTTCGATAATAATTGTGCACAAATAAAATTACAGTCTACTATTTAGTAATTAATCTAAATAAATGACCATTTTACGACCAACTCATCAAATTAGAACAAACTGAGTTAAGTGTTAAAAATTGTGATTCATACACTATTGCGTTTGTTGCTGTTCAATTGTAGCCAATTTAAAGTCGATCAATGTTAAATATTATTAACTTCTATTTTTACAACTAATTGCAAAACGACTCGACGGCGCGGGGCGCCTCGATAAACAATATTCGAACCTGGTGTTAAAAAGCAGTATTTTGATAGGGCCCTCCGAATTTATCCATTTTTGAGCCAACAAATTAAAAAAAAATTAGATTTTTAGAAGTTTTATTTCAAATAGCTATTAATAAAACTAGTTGCAAAATAAACTCGAACACAAAACTCGGCTCGGCTGGCGTCTCAAAAAGACTACGATTTGGACGTTATTCAGGGATGGCTGGAAGCTCCTCCATTCTGCATCTTTGTCGATTTCAACTTGTATTCTTTTCGTTAAGAACAGTCATACTAGTAGCATCATAGATAAGCATCACCATCCCATCGTTTGAGATTTTCAGTTTTTCATATATTTGGCAAAAAATTTCCGTATATCCTCGGGTGTATATGTATAAGTGTTTTAGGAATCCCCCAGAACCTAGAGGTCCATCATTATCATGCTTCGTGACGTGCCATGTTCTGGTCTTCTATTTTATCGTAGTATATAATATTTTCTCATTTTGCTTCCCAAAAATTTCCCATTGATAGTTTTTTATAATTTTTTTCCTACAGTATCGATATTTGATATAATTTTTGTATTTTTTTTGTGCGTGATTCTGGATCATTTGCATCAATCCATTTTTTCCCGCGGCCATTTTTGCTGTATTAGGTATGAGCTTCGCTACTCAATTCCCTTCATGTTTTATACAGAAGTTGATTTAGCTCTATTTAGTTTTGTCTGTTCTATATGTTTCCAACTCTTGTTTATTTTAGTTTACAAAATGGCCTGCTTTATTATGAAATCTACTATAGATCGCTGATTCATTCCAGGTGTGCAAACAGGATTTTTTCTACTGATGGGTAGTAAATCCATCGTCTCAATACAAGTTTATATGTATATATTTAATGGAAGAGAATAATGTCGTTTTGTGGCAAAGGAAACGTGGAAACTTTCGATGGAAAAATGTGAGGGATACTTTCAGATAAGGATATGTAAAAAATGAAACAGTGGGTTCGAGTGGGGGGTTGGATTCGTTGAAGAAGATGAATTGCAACCACAGAGGAAGATGATGACGTGGAATAGCACTAATAAAGAAGTGAAAAGACCCACAGGGTTTCCATGCCAATACATTGGCTTAAGTTGACTATTTAATCTTTGGTCAAATGAAACATTTCTTCTGGTTAATTTTTAATATGATCTATTTTTTTAATTGTTTGTTTTTTCAAGACTGGATAGATCAGGAGAATAAATATGTGTTTTGTGGAGAAGGGATGAATATATGGACGATAGATAATTTTGAATTTTGGTAGAAAAGGGACTGGGGAAAATGTTCGACAAGAGTTTGGATTAATTGTAGAGACAAATGTTCAATAGAGAAACGTGATAAGGAGGTACAAAACCTGAAAGATTTACATGCAAATAAATCGGGGTACGTTGAATACTAGTTAGGAATTGGTTACGTTAATTTAACTATCTCTGTATCTTCGTACACAATTCACTTCAATTGATTTCATAAATTTTAATGTGGTGTTTTAGAAAGCACATAACAGATATAAAGACTAATAGCAAACATTTCGCGTTTTCGTTGCAATTAAATGTTCTCATTTCGTGATTGAGTCACAAAATATGAGGTGTTGTAATGATTGATGACACTTGTGTTAACATTGTGTTACTTCTTATCGCTAGATACGAAATAAACAAAATTTATTAAATAACGTTCGTATATCTATCAAAAATTGGATTGGACTTGAAAGCTGGGTTTTCGTGGTGTTTCCAAGGCTTCATTGCAAATAGAAGTTATTTAGCTCTTTAATATCAACATAATTGTTGTAGTGCTCTAGATCACCAGCTGTTAATGCTAGGGTTGCGGGTTCACATTCCATTTTATTTCTGTAAACGCAATGCTTTTCCACATATCCTTACTTTTACAACGATTGAGAGAGTTGTTTCTAATAATTCTATTTAAATTCGACCGATGGATGTGTTTAGCTTCAATTGGAATTGGACCATCCGGACTGTTATAAATCGTTTGATACGGCTCCGACGAAAACAGCTCTTGTCAGACTTGATGCGTATGTTGACGGTAGCGGTTCTCGCATAAGTGGAAAAAATACAAAGAAACGCGCCTTCTTCGAAACCTCCTCTTGCTGTTTCGCACTCGACGTATTTGCTTGGAGTGAAAAAGAGCCTTCACGGGTGAGCGATGGCGAAGACCGAAACCGGTAATGAATTCGCTTTATCTATGGTCGTCGTCGAGCCAAGGTAAATTTCAATAGCCGCGCCGCCGGTCCTTTTGAGATACTTACGAGCGCGTTATATGGGGCGAGGTGTACGAGAATTGTCGTCTCACCACCGACGCTATCCATCAATGTCACGAAGCCCCCGCCCCCGCGCTTCTAATCGGTTGTGTTCACTTCGTTCGCGGAAATTTACCGACGTTTGGTGTACTTAAATAATCGAAGTGAATGGGCGTGTGCGGCGTGCGAGCATAGGAATAATTTATATTATGAGTATTGTGGTTCATGTCGTGGTGATTTATCGTGCAGCGATTGTCTTATCCAATACGTTTGCGATTTCGTTTTTGGGTTTAGTGTTTTGTTTGCTTGATTTATTTTATTTGTTCGTTTATGTTTACTGCCGCTCATGTATTTTCAAATGGTGATTTCTTCAACGCATAACAGATCGGATTTGGTGCTCGGTAACTCGCCATTTTCTGCTCGTTTAATTCTTTAATAACTATTATAATATATTATTATGTTGGGTAATGTACCATGACTTTTTTGGGGTGGGTGGTTTCTTTTGCCTGTAGGAAAACCGAATTCAATATTATGTGTAATTTGCTGACTCATGAAATGTAAGCATACGTTTTGAATTGACTCACTAATAATTTGCGTTGAAAAATCCCAAGAAATAATAAAGAAGATGAAACTTCGCAAACAATTTCAAAGTTGGTTAGAACTGCTGCAAGGTATCAAATGCGATAAAACGCAAAGCTTGTCTAAAATGAAAAACCTGAAAAATTTAACAAAACGTTTAAAACTGAAAAATTTAAATATACTTAACTTAAATATTATATCTACAAGTTAAAATATATAAACTTCCCGAAAGCTCTGAATGTGTCAAAATTTTAAAACCTGAAAAATTACCGAATTGTGAAAAATTATAAATGCAAACATTTCAAGATGATAGAAATGGACTGAAGTTGCCTTATTTGCAAATTCATCAACTGAACGAAACAAATAACTATTATATCTGTTTTTCACCTATCGAGAATTTCTCGCATCTTCATCAAACGTTTGATTTGATGCCCATTCATTTGCTGGATTTTAACATAAACCTTTGTATCGGTTAAATTCACGTTACATGTATGCACGCCTGGTGCATCTCCGGGTGTTTCGGATCGTAACCGATAGGAGAAAATAGAATGATCTAATGAAACTTTGATATGCGAACAATGAACAGAAACTCTGATCAATAATGCATTAACGTTTTGATTAAATACTGTCATCCCCATACTATTTTAACAAATCTTTATATTGGATTTGGATTTATCGTTTAGTATAAAAATGTAAATGGAAATGAAAAATGATGTGATAAAAATTATTTTGCAAATCAATGGAGTTAAATCTAGACCAAAGTAACAAGTTTAATAAAATGGTCAAAGTTTAGAAATGAAAAATGGACTAATGTAACAAAAATACTAACACCTGGCAAAAAATTGAACATGTAGATCAAAACAAGGAATCGACACCATACTGAGATCTATTGAAGAACTGAAAATAGAGCTTAAGATAAATAAGGAGGAAGGCAGATAGAAGAATGAACTAGGAAAGAGAGACGAAAAATGAAGAAATGAAAGGAGAATGGAAGAAAGGAAACCATCAGAAAGATTTGTGAGCTTTAGGAAAGCAGAAATGAAAGAGAGGAGGGAGAGGAGAAATAATATTGTTAGAAATTTGTTACATTCCATTGCAGTCTCAATAAAAATGAAAGAAAATTTCATAAAGGACAACTGGGGGTATCAATAAATGCAACGGATGCATGCAACATGGAAAGACAGATTATAGTGACAATTATTGCAGACTGGGAACAGAAAAATTAAGAGATGGAAAGCAAAAACAGGTCGACAGGAATAGAAACATATATAGAAAATGATATAACAGAACAAGAAAGGGCGGTAGAACAGACTGTAAGAAAAACAGCTAAGGGCGAGAAAGATGAAGGAAGTATTGAAATTGGGTACCAGAAATTAACATATAAATGGGACATAAATAGGAAAGAACTGAAGATAGCAAACTACTAATAAATGAGGACCACGGAACGGCCAAATGACAGCAGGAAGAATTAAAGTAAGGCATACGAATGATAAATGGGAAAACAACAAAATGTTAGAGAGACGAGGAAAAAGAAGGAAAAACTGTGTTAGAATTACTGGGCCCTTACGAAGATGTCGAACCAAGTATATGTGGAGTGATGTGGACCTAGCAGCGATACATGAGATGGAGTGGACAGAAGCAAATTAGACAGGACTCCAGTCTATTTTACAGAGTAGAAAAGACACAGGGTCGGAATGGTGTAGGTTTTGTAGTTAGAGGTAGTATGAGAGACAAGGTGACCTAAGAACGGAAGAATATCATGTATTAGACTGAAAACGAAACTAGCGAATATATATAGGAGATTTATGACAAATTACAAGAAATATTCGAGCAGGCAATTAAACAGAATAATTAAGCGAGAAAATAAAGAAGATGAGAAGATAGCATTCAGGGAAAGTATGCAGAGAAAGAAGAAAGGAGGCTGAGAGAATATGTCGAAAAAATGTGCAATGGATTGATAGTATGACGAAAAACATGGACAACGATAGCAAACAGAATAATACAAGACTATTTTAAGAAAATATGAGAAATAGAAGAAAATGTGGAAAAGAATAACAGTAAGAGATAAAGATGGAAGGTCAGAATGTGAAGAGGAAAGGATACGAGCTGTCTGGGGTACATATTTTGAAAGAATATCAAATGTGGATAGTGCAGAGCAATATGGATGTATAGAAACAGCAGAGGATGGTATAGTAATTCCAATACCAACATGTAAAGAATACCTGAAGATTGTGAAGGATTTAAAAAAATCCATAACACCATGGAAAAACACTATATGCATAGAGATGATTAAGATGGGTGGGGTAAAATTTTTAGAAAAAACTGTACATATTATATGCATGACATGGGAAGAGAGACGATTCTTACAGAACAGGAAACATTGACGAACCAACTACAGAGGAATCAGCTTATTGAATGTAATACTTGCAATAATAGTGCAGAATAAACTTGCAGAATACACCAACCAAATAATAGGGGAACACCAATTTAGATTTCGAACGCACCCTTGACTCTGTGCATAGAACTTTGCTATGTAAAACGATGCAGGAACCCAAAATACAAAATGACAAAGGGGGAATCAATGGGATTGGCTAGAATATGTGAGGGAGACAGTGAACGTTTCATATGTGTCAGTGGAGTTAAGCAAAGAGATGTACTGGCAGCGACACTGTTTAATATCGCAATGGAAAGAGTAGTAAGAGGAACGATTCTCCAAGGGACAGTAAAAAATAGATAGACATAAATGATAGCAAATGCACACGATATTGTGATAATTGGAAGAAGAAAAAATGCAGTAATCAATCAATTTGAGAAAATCAAAACTCGAACACATGAAATTGGACTTCACTTGGGAAAAATACTTAGAAAATATACAGAAATGCAAAATGAAACAATGAAATAGCTCTGGCAGGGAATAGTTTTGAAGAAATTGATAGTTTAAAAAAAAACCTAGGAGGGTACATAAACAGCAATGACTCCAGAGAAGAAAATATAAACCAACACGTCATGGAGGTATTCTTTGACAAGAGAATACAGGTGAATAATTTTTTTGTAAACAACGAAATATACAGAACGCTTATAAAACCGGATTGCAAACTATGTCAATGAGTAATTCAGACGAAAGTGTAAAGTGGAAATGACAATTATGCGACCAGTACATGTGGGCAATATAAGAATAAAAATGAACAATGAAATAGGGTGGGAAATGGAGAGGAATAACAGAAGTTATGTTTATTAAAAGTTCAAGAATAAGATGGATGGGACAAACGAAGTAATGGAACGGATACCAGTGGCTGGAAATCCCAGAGGAAGACCAAGCAATGTATGGATGCAAGATGGATTTGCGGATATAAGAGCGATGGATGTGAGTGATTGAAGAAGAAATGTGGCTGTGCGACAAGAATGGACTTTCAATTTCGGGGTTGCGACTGTGATATTAACGATAGATAAAGCACGTACAATCGATGAAATAATTCAAATTAGGTACATTTATGACAGTGTAAATTACACTGTGTACAAGTATAATATTATCATGGTAATTATAATGAGGGAATATAAAAAGTTACTCTATAAATGAATGAATTGCTTGTATCAAGAAGTAATCGGTAGTAAAATGCATATAAGAACTATTTTTAGTATTATATTTTAAATAAAACATAGTACGGTTGGTTAATGCTGCTTGTTTCTATTAAATTGTAAATTATGGAAATACAAAACTAATACATTTTTCTGAATTTTGTAGTTTAGCGTCCACCTAATATATGTTAATATTTAAAATGTGTGTAATTTTGTTAATTTTAATATTATTTCTGAAATGATACAATTTTGCGAATGCGTTTTTTACTACAATACAATTTGTTATTCTTGCATTAAACAATAATAAACAAATAATGCGTCCAGACCTACGTAAGCTTATGCTAAAATTTTCAAATGCGCCATTTCTACACTGAAAATTTGGGTAGGCTTAGACAAAGTAGGTGTCAACTTATCTACCCATCCAGACGGTAATTTATCTTTAAGACTCAAGTAGTAATATTACATAATTATCACGATAACAATTAGTATAAGGTTATTCACGGCTCTATTTCGAAGCAATGGTAGGACAATGGTACTGTAACGTCATCATCTCAACCAATACGAGTTATTTCTGCCGTACGCCAACCGCGAAAATTTTACAAATTACATTCGCGAAGTTATCTAAGCTATGCGGAGTATGTGCTCTAGTGAGCTATTTCATTTCGACGAGCGAGAATGGGAAATAACGTGGAGAGAAGTGCAAAATTTGCAAATACGTGGCGTGTTGATTAGCTCCAAGTGTCACGTCACCGAACAATCAAGTCCCAATCACTTACCTCGAGCTTCGCGGATCGAGATATAAATTTCGACGGTGTATCTGCGCTGCCCTGCACAAGAAAAAAACCTCAGTATGTTCACATACGAACGCGAGCGGCCGGCAAAAAGAGCGCGCAAACGCGGACATCGACGTGATTGAGTGGACCGCGATCACCGCGACGCAATCGGTGCTCCTTTTATAGGAAAACCAGGTAAAGGACCGATGTTTAATTGCGAATGAAACTCGGAATAATGTTGCCGTTTGTATGCAGTCGCCCGTTCGTCACCGGAGAGAGCATGAAAACTGAAGCGAATAACTGTCGGCGTCACCGGCCCGAGCACCAAAGAAACGAGCAGAAAAAGGTCCAGTTTCAATGGATGCTATGCGCTTTTTGCCCAAGAAAAAATATTTGCGGTGTCCGAGTCGCTTATTTGAAAATTTATAATAAATATAATAAAAAAGTTCGATTGTATGAGGATTTCAATTGGATACTTATAATGCAAGTGCGTGAAATAGTGAGGTGAAGTTTGATCCCACGAGTCTTGTACGAATGTTAGAATTGGCAAATTGATAGAATACTTTTGTCTGCTCAAATTTAGTACCAAAATAGATATGCACGTTGAAATTCTACATAATTTTATATTTTATAATTTCAACATTTTCAACAAATATGTCAATGACAATATGTCGTACAAGGTAATACAGTGAAACATCTGAAAATTGTGTATTAGTAACGTGGAATGATGCGTTTAGAATATCATGTGGCAGTGCTGCATATGATGGATACTCATCAAGTGAAATTTCAATTAGGAAACGAAGTCCCGTTCCGTCAGGTAGGAGAAACTGCAACTTTGGATCTGCTGCCTAGGATAATAGCAAATTGACGTCCCACGGTAATTTCAGTGAAAATATATTACATGACTTAAAAATTATTGGATTTCTTCGTGTCTATTTTTTATGATAAAAAAACTATTTGCATATCAAGAACTTAAGCAAATATTGTACTTTTGAAACGAAAAATCGAAGAATATAATCAGGGAACAAATCCATAGATGCAAGAATTAAGATACATATATATTCAATTGACAATTTGACATTGATATTGAAGAATAACAAGACTAATTAATTGTTAATACATATTCATGTATTAAAAGTAAATTTCTAGTTGAAAGGGAAAACTACGCAATTACGCAAGTCTCGAAAATCATTTTGTGCAAACATGTGCCCATATTTCCTGTCCCAGGAAATGACAATGATAAATGACAACCTGCATCATTATCGTTTTAATTTTCACGTTTTCCCTTTTTCTTCTTAGATTTCGTGTTACTCAAGTTTCATTTTGGAGCAGGAATTTGTTTCTTTTCTACCCATTTAATTAAGTCATTGCTTCATATGCATTAAACTTCTTCACTAAACATTTGCATCTAATAAGAATTTTCCGAAGGTAATTATTAAACAATTCTGGATTTCTTTTCCTAAAAGATTTCTTTCACCCGTCATGAAAGTAAGTAGTTGTTGGTACATTTTGCCATAATCATGGACATTGTTTCGACATTTTCTCTACGAATTGTAAATTGTCGAAAAGTTTTAACTTTGGATGACATTTCTGGGTTGGGTTCTGGGTTCTCCGAAACCCCAGCTGATTTAAATTTTTTTCAAAATTGTTACAATGTTCGTAATACTTAAATAGACATATTTTTACGTTCATATTGACACTAATAGTTCGTCATGGATTTCCACATAAATTGACAGCTCTTTTATCAGAGATTAATTAAAACATTCTTTGGACACTTTTCATAATATCAGAAGGCCCAATAGCATGTTTTATGTATGTTTAAGTTGTAGGCATATCTAAAAAAAATTTTTGTAATTGTTGTCGTTCGTCCTAAGAATATATTTCATTGTAGCACCCTTTTCCCAATTGCGCTGTTGTACATTTCACTTTATTATTTGCCATCTTACATCCTCTATTGATCCATATGTAGCTACAATTGTTCAGTTTTCATTTCTTTATTTAATAATTAATTATTTAATACTTCTTTTTTTATTTTTTTATGTATTATAAATTTACATCCTTTGTCTTTCTTTAATTTTAATGAATGTAATTATACGTTCATTGTCAACACTTTGTACGACTTGTTCCAACAATATTCATCCGCAAATGAAACTTTACACTCAAGAATGAAATACATATCGATGAGAAGTATTATCAATATCGCAAAAATTGCGACACTAACGTCACAGTGGAATATTCAGGAACGATATTGTTTTGTGAATCAAGATTAACAACGTGTCTGCAATACCAACCTACTGTATCCTGCTGAAGAATCTCGATTACTTCCGCTGACGAGAAAATTTTATTGAAGAATTATTAATTGTCGACTGATTGTTTGCTTGACGTTCTCTCCTGGGCGGTCTACTCTACACCCCCTCATATGATTTCCTTTCTACCTCACACATCTCCTTACCCATCCCGATCTTTCCAACCTGGACAACTGTACCAATGTCCCCACCACTATATACCCTATACTCCAGTAGCATTTTTTGTTCAACTTTTTCTTCGCAATCCTTGTTCTGAATTTCTTTTAGCATTCCCGATACCACCTCATTCGTTTTTAGTACACTTCACAATATTTCCTTTCTGCAAATAATGCTTTTCACAGGATGTGACATACTATGTTACCAACAATATCTTCGTTAATGTACTTTTGCTCGAAAAGCTTATTGGGAAAGTATACTCATAAATTCAATTACAACTATGAAAGTATTTCCATTTACATTGTATCTCCTAGATTTATCTTCCCTTTCAATACACCTAACAACTTATGATATTTTTCGTAAAAATACTTGGTGGAACA
The DNA here is from genome assembly GCA_959613385.1 of Geotrupes spiniger. Classification (NCBI taxonomy): domain Eukaryota; kingdom Metazoa; phylum Arthropoda; class Insecta; order Coleoptera; family Geotrupidae; genus Geotrupes; species Geotrupes spiniger. Next base: position 43,664,283 of record OY390731.1, on the reverse strand, counting down.
TCTATATTTTATGAATTTAGGGCTCTATTTCTTATATGCTAGGCACAACGTCGATCTTATCAAATTTTTATATTATTGCTTCAGCCTCTTCTGCTCTTTCCTTATCCGGTGTTAAGTAGATTTATATTTTCTGTTGCATTCGTAAACAAGCTTTTAAAGATGATCAGTCGAACGAGATATAATTTTAAGTACTGAAGTTTTCGGTGAATTCATATTAAAATTTCTAATGTAATAAGCCAACATTTCCGCAAATGTTTTAGGACCACAAGAGTCAATATGAAATGCTCACACCCTCAATATCCAGTAACCAAAATCTAATGGCATCGCATGAAATCAAAATTACGACTGGCGCCCATTGGATAAGACATAATCCTGTCTGTGAGCATAAATCGTGTCCAAAATATGGCAGTCATTATGAAGACAAGTAAATCAGATGATGTAAAAATTGGGTGCAAGAAATCGTCCAAAATAACGAAGCCTTAGGCTTACTACGTATTTCAATATAATCACTCATTTCACTCCATCCAACCAATATTTATGATAAAATATCATGACTTCAAGCCCAAGCTTCTACAGCGCTCTCTTCACTAGCCTATGCACCTCCCATATTGGGTTCACATATTTACTTGTCTTGTTTTTTTCCAACATTGATGAATGTGTTTTCTTTCACCCTTTTCATCGCCATAGAACCTTCCCTCTCGCCAATCTTTCGCTCTAATATCTTACTACCTATCACTGCGACGAGAGATATCTCTTCCAGAATAACGCACGCACAAGCCTTCTCGTGAGCTTTTCTTTCTCTTTCAAATTATTTATATTTTCTTCTCCATAAATCCTTGCCTTGTACAATCACTCCCATATAACATTCTCTATTGGAAATTACTTTTGCTTATTACTTTGCGTTTCTTTCAGCACATCTATTAGAACAACCATAGTTATTTTTCATACCCTGGTCTTGAAATCGATGGCACTACAGTGGCTGCCTACCTTTAATTGAGTTCAAAGACTTTTTTTTTTTTCTGGAGGTGTGATAAATTATTTTTACTTTCATCAATTGATTCAATTAATGTTCCTAGCATTTGAGGTAATTTCTATGCTTACCACTATAGCTGCATGGTCTGGTACGATTCTCTATTTATATTTATTTGTCATGTTTCGCATGTTTCTAAAAAGAAATTATTTAAACTTTTACCTGAAATAAACGAATGTTGTATAACCCATGTGCCAAATGTGTTTATCATCACTGGACGAATATTCACGTCTCTTGATAAAATGTGGTATGTTTTCCAATTTGTGTTCTAAATAGCTATTATTCACAATTACTGTAGTATTATATCGATTCTTAATCTTCTCTAGGTTGGGAAATACATCATCCCTAACCGCTTTGAAAATCACATGGACAGGAAGTAAACAGGGCTGCAAAATTTAAGGATCTTTATAGAGCGTAGGAATGCAATGGAATGTAATTGATTTGAACAGATAGGGTAACATTTAGACTTCATTTGTCTATCTGGACATTCAACCATAAATTCTCACTTCTATGCTTCTCAATTATTCAAAAAAATATGGTTAATTTGGAAATGCCGGATTAAGTGAATAAATGACAAATTAATTTAATCGTATTTTTATGGGCTACTACATCAACTTACTATATTGGAAAACATCGTGATTGCGAATAAAATATTACGCAATCCCCGGTGGATAGTTTCATTACGTGCCGCATGTAGCTAATCTCCCAGCCACTTTATCCCTCGGCTGTAACGAAATTATAAAATTCAAGTATTTTTTAATAAAAATGTAAATTTTAATACCAGTCGTACAAAATCAATATTAATTGTGACGTCTTTGATTTTTAAAGTAAACATGATTATTTTTCAAAATTATCTCTGCGGTAACGGGAGGGGGCACTGGTACACGACAAAGTTTAACAAGACGTAAGTTGCACGATCTGTCGCCTCGGAAACCGATAAACATTTTAATTTACGGTTATTGCGAATCATTACGATTATATAACATGTCGCGTCCGTTTGATTAATTTATCTATTGGTTTAATTTATGGTCGAATTTACATTGGCGTAAACGAAACGTCAAATTCTGCTAGTAATTAATTTTATTCGCTTCCTTGTGATTGTCGGTATTATTAAATTTAATTTTTTTCTAAATATGTTTTAAAAACTTACTTCTATATGACAAAACAAAAAATAAATATTTCCAAGCACTCCATTATTAGAATTAATTTTTTTCCAGATTGTTATTAGGTTATTTCAATGTTTTGAATAATGTTCCAAAAATGTAACTCATACCGTTAAGAAAATACAAAACAATTTTTTCTCAACACATTTAAGGATAAAAGGTACTGGGGCAACATAACAGAAATTTAATGAATTGTGGATTAATGTGTGTAATGTCGAAGAAACTTTGTGTTGAACTTTAGCAAATCACAAACTCGGTTGTTAACAAAACTGCATACGTCCGTTTCTCCCATCTCATCAAAATTATTTGAGAGGATGTCAGGGATCAAGTATTTCTAAAAAGAATTTGAAATCGAGTTTTTATTTGGTGAGTGATACTAAACGGAATAAAATTACTAAAATATTAGTGAATTGACGTCGCAATTTAATGGTCATATAAACACAAATAACCACAGCAAATATGAGTTTTCCGTTTTCAAGCATTTTTACAAATAATCCATTTTCAGAAAATAATGTTTTACCATACTCATTATATATGCAACTACATATTCTAGACAGCTTGTCTAGAATATGAAAACTCAATTCAAAGCGACTAGACTTACCCATAGTACCTGTGGACGCACTGTGTGTGATAATCAGTACTAGTGCATTGAATTGACAATTTATAAGCCGGGTGCGTAGTGATATGGTTCTGGAGGCACTCGTTACCATTAATGGGCATTGCTGGTAATAATTATTAAGACATCGTACTCGACACATCCATATCGAACACATCCCACACATACATGCTTTTATCGTTTTAACAGAAACATTCAAAACTGTTTTATGTCACCTTATAGTTTAATTTATAATTATTACGTTATTTCGTTCAATGTATGTAGGATTATGTTCGTTCTCATTAAGTGGCGAGTTTGTAACCCGACACGGTACAGAGCCATAATCAAGCATGCACTGAACTCGCAGTAATGGGCGACAACCGCGTTAATACTGATATTAGCATTGAAATAAGATCTTGTTCATCTCAGAAGTGTAGAATTTCAGCAGTCGGGTTCGAAACGACGTCGATTGAAACTTTACTCAAATTACTTTTGAAAACCGAAAAAGTGGCAAATTTTATTTGAAATTACAATTTTATCGAAGTGGTGAACTTAGCTTAGCTACCAAGTATAACATTTTTCTTTCATTGAAGACATGATTTAATTGCTGAAATACGTGTCTAAGATTTCTTAAAATTAGGTGTGGCAAGAGATTTTAACTCTAATTTTTACTAATTAAACGACAGTAGTGGTCGTAATATAGATGTCGTAGGACTTCTTATTTCATACGCTGTAGCAGATCTTGACCATATCTTCTGTATGGAGTCGAGCATTATCATGCAGAAGAACTTTTATTCTTGATACGTAACCGTTTCAAATACAGTTCAGCGTTAATGTTGACACTAGGTTCTTTTAAATCTAAGAGCAGCACAGCCATTGCACTGATGCTATTTTTCAACTCAGTCACAATACCTAGAAAAGAGCACACTGCAAATATTTTTGATAGATGTGTTACTGATTAAATAAACAATAAACGCAAATGAGTTCCACTCCCATGGCGACGAAGTTTTGGCTACTCAGATCAAACATGTTTCTATTGGACACGCCACGTATATACTGATGCAATTTTGTTACACATAAATGTAGTTAGATGTAAATGATGGTTAATAAACATAAGCTAAATCTTGGCACATATAGGTAAATCGTGTAAGAGTAGGAGTCATTGTTTATAATATAAAGTCGTTTCAAAGTTTTAACTGTTAAATCAAAATAAACGCAATGTTGCAAAATCCCTTCATCTAGCCTTATAATAAAATTGAGAACGCTTAATCCACTTGTCAAAAAGATGACTTTAAATTTCAAATATACCATTCCTTCAAAACTTTTACACGTGAATTACACGAATTTAAATATATATAATAGGCAATTTCATCAATCCATTGCTGAAGAATATTCGTGAAATCAATTATATTAATTTCAACCTGAGTGCAAGTTGAACAGATGCAATAGTTATATTTTATACAGCTGGACTTTATTTTAAATCGAAAATTCACTTATTCTTAAATTATTCATTCATGTAGGCAATGATGACTTTCGCTTCGAAATTAAACTCTTTATGTTGGTCCCATATAAATATAATCTGGTCGTCGCGGGACAGAGACTTCATTGCATTCGGAAAGTTTCGCGTATCTCTCAGGTCGTATATCAGGCGTGTTTGATTATGAGTTTTGGTTGCCAATTTGATTTCGAAAATGTTGTAATTCCTGAGTTACACAATAGAGTAGAAGTATTTACGAATTTATTTTAAAATTTTGTTAAGGCAGTGATTACGTCAGATGTCCATTTACATATTTCAGTAGCGTTGGTCCCATTCACTAGAGGGCGTTATATACTTATTGCAGTCTTCCAAGTTCTCCCACTCTTCTTTAGTATGAATAAAATTCATACGAATATATGCAGTTATGGGTGACCATCGTGTAAGGGTTAATAGCAAGGGGCGTGTAAATTATAAAAATAGGACGCAAAGGCAGAGACGCGCATTAGTTTTATGCAGTTGTTAATGGCACGTGAAAATAACTAGTCGGTGTACTTGTAGTAAATAGTGGAGAGTACTTTGTGGACCTCTAACAAGGTGAGTTATCGGCATGTCTCGACCTGTTGTCGATGGTTACCCCCTGAACACTGATTCTGGGATTACATGTCCAGAAGGCAGGGTATGCTAATGTCCAACTCTTCCTGCATCAGGAGGGGGGGGTCTCATCTAACTCAACAGGAGAGGGCCTAGTACGGCAAGTACACAATTTCACGTGTATTAGAGTGCGAAAATATCTGGAAATGATAAAGGTGCGCAAAGCTGATAAAACGACAGATTCAAGGATAGTTATAGGCAACGTGGAATGCAGTAGGTCCCTGATATGGGTTCGTGTAAGTAAACTCTTTGTGTCGTACTGGTGTATTGTAAAAAGTACTATTTGTACTTTCTTGTGGAGCTGCCATGACTGCCATGATGTGAATATTGTGATTGCTTTTGTAGTTTGATGCTATTAATGTTTGCTGGAATGCTCCTCTAGCGCCTTATTTGATTGGATGTTATCAATTTGACGATAAACAGTGAGTTGACACTTATTGTGTTTCAATCCTTTGATTATTAATATTAATTAAGTAATCGAAATAAACGCTTGCCTAACACTGCCACACATGAATTAGTGTTACAGTTGTGTATGACATTTAGGTATATTGTTCTATATCAAAAGTTACATATTTAGCGCGCAACAGTGACTAATATTGATTGATTGATTGATTGATTGAGTGATTAGTGTATTAATGATAACTGTTAGAGATGCGCGAGTGATTGTTGGGAAGACCGAATGTAGAGGCGTTGCTGTTGTTCTTGTTGTCGTTGTTACGGCACTGTTGTTGCTAGATGCAACTTGGTTCCCGTTGATTAAAAGTTCGTGACATAGACATATGACCTGTGTCATGGACATTGACACAATTCGATGAATTTTTGGTACGGGAGCTGTCTGCTGACGGCTCGTGTGCACAGGCATGTAATGCAACGAATCTAGCGATATTGCAACGCTCATGGCCGTGACGTGATCGCTTGACCTGGACAGGTGGGTACAGAGGTCCATTATATGTAGACATGTAATGGTGCATCGTACGCAACTTGACTATCTGGATTTGGCAATATCCATTGACTCTTTTCTAATTGACGTTACGGACTGACGTTTATGAGGAGCAATGGAAAGAAAAAAAAAAATTAATAATAAAGAAGATGTAGGTACGATTCGAAGAGTTCTCAAGCTAGGGTGCTGGAACACCCGGTATGTTAACAATAATTATGGCCGGTATTCATAGTCACTAATTACTGTTTGTCTATCATGTTGCTTATTGTATAATTTGATTACCCAAATGTACGCCTATGTGAGAGCATTATCTATCAGTCGCGGGCATTCTTCGAAAGAATTTGGTAACAAATACTTGAGTAGCCTTGGCCTGTGTGAGAGGGAAAGCAATTATTAATCGGCACAATTTATTAAGGGTGTAATAGTATGATCGACTGATGTTTCCTAGTATTCTAGTTATAATGTGCATCTTACATTCCACACAATTAATATGCAATTTCATGCATCGCTCCTATTCATCGATTTACCTATTTATTTATTTACCTATCTATCTACTACTACTACGCTTAACATTAGTTTAAATTGATTTTAAATTGATTTAATACAATGGTATGTAACATGCGAGTATTTCTTCCTGTGAATCGTATCCTATCCAACACCTAGCTCTTTGCATGTACGTATGTTTTCTAAAAATTTCTGACTAGAAATAAAGTGTAGACGTGAATTTTTTTATAATTCAACAGCAATCTATATTCGCGCGAAGATATTTTCGCACGTTTGGATCATCGTACATACGTTATATCAACGTATTATTGTGTTAAACAAACTAATGGACTAGCCGAGGCACAAACGACTCGCCAAGCATCAAATACTTCCATATTTGGCCCTTCGCGCGTTTAGCCTTACCGAACCGAGGAGGTTTAATAAATTTTGTTTACAGAGATGCCGTCTTTGAGCGGCGAACCGAAACCGTTAAAATATCGTAAATAAACTCCGTTCAAACGGACCGACTGCAAATTAAAGATACGGGCGGGCAGGCACCTCAATTCATTCCGGTTATCGCCGCTGATCAAGCCAGTGCAATCGCAATAAATATTGAGCGAGAGCGGATTTAAAATAATAGACCGAAAGCTGCCCACGTAACGCGCAGCCAAAACGAAATTTAATGGGCTAGTAATCCAGCGGTTCCATCGCCCGGATTACGCAAGTAAGCCAGCAAATTCATTGTAGTTGAGATGACTGATACACGCTAATTTAGGTACATTACTCGTTGCCTAATAAAGCTTCCGGTCATCAAATTGTCGAAGGCTCTATAACGCCGCTATTTTTACAGAAATACATATTTTCAGTTTTTATTTGCATTTCTTAAAATGAAATAAAATAATTTATATCGTTAAAAAGGAAAGAAGGGCAGAGATGCACACCGGGAGTGCAGTAGCTACGAAAAGGTGCATTATGAAAAAAAAATATGAATATAGATTAATGTAATGTATGTGTCCTTGCACATGTTAGAGAACGGGAGCTTTGGCAAGACGGAGTTGTCTATATTTTATTTATGTATTATGGGGTACTTATTGTATTGTACTATATGTTTTTTGCCAACGAGTGGCTCGTTGACTGGTCCCGTTAGATAGAATCGAATAGCATGATATTCTTATGTATCCGATAACAAGCGTTGTTATCGGGGAGCCCCGACCTGTCCCAGGAAGAATGGGGAAGATAACCTGTGCCTGCTAAGCAATGCGTACTTACAATTCCTGGGCACGGCATGGTGCTGATGCCATGGGTTCTCATGTGACTTCACAGGACTACGATTAATGAATGGGTACAGGACTGCCGTGCGGCTATGGTACTTCGAGGATGATATTATACAATTATTAATATTAGCTAAGTAATCGAACTAAACGCCTACCGTTAGTAAGTGTTAAGTTCCTTATTGTTTTAAGGGAACAAAAATAACATCGTGAATAAAACATTTCATAATGTATGCCCTTCTTTCTGTAATTAACACGTCTAAGCCAATGCCGAAGTGGTACATTGACATATTCGCCGCAATACGTCAGTTTCGAACATAATATCTTATCGTGACGTAACAATTCTATACACTATCGATGTAATCGGACGTGTAATAGAAATCAATAAAATTGCATTTTTTCACGTTATAATTGATGATCATTAAGTATACTATGTTTGGTTACGGTGAGTACGCGATTAATCGTTGCCTTAAGAAACAGCGATACGTACAAATGCGGATGGTTGAAACTGGCTATTTTACAGCCAGCTTGGTAGTACTGGTTTTTGTCATAAGGTAGAGATTCTGCTTTGCGCGTCATTTGCTCATGGAAATCCGAAATATTAAATTGATGGCTACTTAAATAGATACATAACTATCGCGGAATAAAGAAAACGAAAAAACAACGTAGAGGTGGATTAAAAAATGCTTTATCGGTTAACTGAAAGGAAAATAGTTTGCATTGAGTCATTTTGGATACACTGTTACGACGAATTGAACTCAAGTAGTCCGGGAAGGAGTTAATTTATTTTTGGCTGAAAATTACGAACCGGATGAGATGTATGAGCACATGTTATCATTAAACGAATTAAATGAAAATTTGGATACTTAGAGATTTTCAAAAGCTCATAAAAGGAACGTTTCGACAAGTTGAGAGGGCTTCGCTTTGAAGAGGTCATTTTAATTGAGAATATTGTATGTAAATAATAACATATTTAATGACCAACAAATTTATAATAGGACAAATCATAGGACAAACAGAAACTAAGAAATAAATTGAAAAGGTAGCAATATGGCGTCGAAAATGTATTACAATGCCTTACTGTTTCACTATCGTTAAGATTTAAAATGCCCTGCCCTGACTTTGTCATTAAGAGTTACAACATATAAGTAACCATTCATAGACTAGTGTTCGTCATTCCTAATTCAGAACTTGTGTAAACATACCTAAATTTGAACCATTCAACAATGGACGCCAGTGTATTCGACGCAGCTTCGCTAACATCGTAGATAAAAATGACCAGAAATAATATTATCGTCCTTAATTTTGCTCTGTACGTAGACATAATCATTACAGGAATTGAGGAGTTGACTTTTATCATTTTGTGTGTATTTATATATTAGAGATGATTTGTATAATTATATATTTTTAATTTTTAACTTCTTAATTGGGATTGTTTTATTAATTGAGATGAGAAAATTATAGTTTAGACTTATCGCAAATCACTTATTTAAATTAAAAAAAAACGTTCAAAGTATAATTAAAAATGCATTAATTTCAAAACGAATAATGTTAAAATCTGAAATATATAGCTCATCTTTGAATTTAAGAGCAAGTCGAAGTAAATTCACAAGTTACATATTAAGTTCCTCGAAATTTGCAAGATTGGAATAACTATTACTGAGTTGACATGACATTTACCATTATAGACGTTGGAGTGATAAACATTTGGAGCATTAAAATCGCCATGACGATTATATATTTAGCAAGTATTCAAAGTTTGTTTAAGAACAGAAATATATCTCAAAATCGATGTGATATGAGTTTATGTTGAATTAGTGAGAATTATGTGACCTACAATATCAACAAGTCGTACAGAATTAGGTATGTACGTGGTGCAAGTACCATACAGTGAGGCAAATAATACATTATTTGTTTTTGTGATCAAATCCATTGATTTTGCTAATTCATTATTACATCTATGTTAGACAGATTCACTTTAAACGCACGATATCTGTTATCCTGTGTCAATGGGATATATGCCGCACGATGGGCGCCTTAAAATTATGCTGCGTATCCCACTTTATAATTTAAGCACTACCTTGGGCGCGATATATAATTATAGGATGTTGCCCCAGTTTTGAATTTCACAAATTAAAAAATTAGAATATTTTAAATTATGAACTTGAAATTGTCTTTGCTCTTATCCTGCAATTTGACCACCGCAGATTGGCTGCGATAAGAACGGATACATATTTTTATGATAGCTTATGAATTGACGTTAAGTGTTCACTAATAAAATAAATAATCGTAAATGTTCAAAGACATTTGGAATACTATTTAAATTCTAAATCGTGTCTAAATCGTGTACCATTGTGTTGTCTCGGTGTGAGAAAAACCTTTTCAACGCAACAACATTTTTATTACACAAGAACAACAATGAGCGATCGGTTTGATTGGCTGCCTCAAATTAACATAACATTGCTTTTCTTAGTTTAAATGTCTAATTTTTTTTATAAATGTTTATAAAACTTTAATAAATTAATAAACTTTGTTTATTTTGATTTATTAACAACTGATTATTTTTGTCAACTCGTTATAATATTAATATAATATTAATATAATAGGCAAGAATCCCTAATTTATAAGATTTTTAATACATTTATTTCTTATTGCTAAATTCCTCTCCTTAATCACAAACTTCTTGTTTAATGTCCTATTTGATCAAAAAATAAAGCCAAATCTTATTTAATATCCATATTTTCTTAATTTATTTATTTTAAATATGTTAAATATTAATTATAAAAATAAGTAATAAGTTGTATTTTATTTACGACATTTAAGTATATTATTCTATATCAAATATAACGTATTTAGCGTGTCTTATATCAGAGTTGAGTTTAGAAAACGTTGTACTGATTTCCTTAGTGCCCGCTGTGATTATGTTGTTAACGAAAACAGTTTACAACGAAACACACAGAGCGACGGTCGTGAGCGAAGATTGTTACTCACACAGTAGCGTGCCAGTTTGTTCGGCAAGGGGCGAACGTTTGTCACAGTAGTGTGCACTTATTGTGATATCTGGATTATGTTCATTGGTGACTGGTATTATTGAGATATGTATTACTGATAACTGCTTTGAGTCCGTCACAGGTGAACGAGTAATTACCAGTAGGTCACTACCTACAGTTGGCCTTTTCATGATTGCCAGCACAATATGCTATTATTTTCAAAATGACCGCCCAGCACTTAAACTTGTTAAAATAAATCATTAAGAGGATAAGAGTGATAAAATAAGTGGTCTAGAATATAATATCCAGTTCGAATTTAGACCAAAGATCCCAAATTAATTGAAACAAGCCTTTCATTTGTACATGAGGAAGAAAATTTTTATATTTTTGGATCTAGACAAATTCAGAATTTTAATAATTCAAACCTTCAACAACCTCACACCTGGAATGTTGTTAAACGAGTTGGACCATTTCAAAATTCAAATCCACAATTCTCAAAATAAATTTGTTTCAGTTACAAAATCGATTGTATTCGTCAGTCACTAATCAAAGCCAATGAAACCCAAATTGCGTTGGATTGTGTAAGAAGGAAGGGAATTATTATCATGCGCATTAAGGATGCAATAGTTTGGTCGATGACATTTTCGATTATTCGAAATACACTCTGTAATATACAATTTACCTGTATTTTAAATTCATTTGTTTTGTTCGTCTGTTTCGCACTCCTTTACTACGTATTTCGATAAAACGCTTGTAGTCCATGCGATGAAAATAACGCTTCTTCCTTTCCATTACTATATGCTACTAACATAGTATGACTTGAAGTCAAGCATCAGCAAAACTTGTTCGTGTGCATAAGTTCTCCGACCATTTCGAAAATATATTCCAATACTATTGCACATTTTCGCGAGGAAAGTTTCTGTGTCTATGCAGTGTTTACATTATATCATACTGTGCACATATTTTTTTTACATTTCATTTCATTTATTTTCGTATCTGCTTTTCATGGATTTGTATTGAAACACAAAAATATATAAAAACAATTAGTACATTCGTTTCATTCGCTTCGCTTTAGGCTAAACTATACGTATGAAATAGCGCAGTGGGTCCTAAACCACCTTCAGTAGTTATGCACCTACATTTGCTGCATGTTTTGCGCCAGCTAAAAATAGTCGATTACAAGATAGCAATCAGAATATTTGTAGGTGGTCTTTATCGCTACCTACATCGCCAGGTGCTCGTAATCTATCGTGTGTTGTGCTTTTTTCGATTATGTACGTACTAGTGCTTAATGATGGTGCAATTACCTTTTTTTAAGTGCCCGCATTGGAGACATGGGTGGTCCGCCGCTCGAAAATTTAGCATAATCGATACGATTATTAAAGTTTCCGACTGAAGTAGCCCGAATAATAATTTCGGATTAATGTTTTGCGAGGTTAACCGTACTACACGTTTTTATTCAGGCCGAATTAAAAACGTAGTAATTTTGAGAGTTTATCGTGCTGTGCGGTCGCAGAGTCGCATAAAATTCACCAAATTAAACGCCAGTTTGTTTCGGATTCATTTTCTACCATTAACAAACACCGAATTATCCAATCCATAAAAATGATTAAGGGAACGTAACGCGAAGTCCAAAAAAGGACTGCGAGGTGTAAATGGTCGTAAATCAATCGGCGGCGTTTAGAACGTGGGTGGATACAGATATTTATTGGATAAGTTGAAACGTTATAATTATCTTTGTCCTAGTTCGAAATGCTTTATTCTCCGGCCGTGAAATTACTGGCTTTCTAATCGGCTTATCGAAATATGAGAGTCGGGGCGGGCGAATGCAATACGATAAAAATTTCGGCCTTACATGTTCTGTCGATCATGCACGTGGTTTCACACGTCCGGTTTCACGTATGTACCATAATGCAAACGCCTACATGACATAATTTGAAAAATGTCTTTAAGTGCATCTTTAAGTACTCGTTACAACATCGTGGGCATCTTAATAATTCTTTCATTACGTAAATTTTTCTATAGTGCGTAAAGTTTTTATATTTTATTGGCCAGATTTGATTAATTTTTTTTCAATCTGCCGCATATTCTTGTTGAATTTGCTAATATTGTTGTTTAGTTTAGTCAGTGGACTACCTCAACGTTACTCTGTTTAGTTACGATGACACTGACAATCTCCTCGACTAGACATAATTGTCTCACTATATTTAGTGCCAAATATTTTTATACGGTTCTTATGCGATGTGGTGAGTCGTTAGTGCAACAACGATAAGATCATTGCATCTTACTGTACGTGTACTAATTAATAATTTCCTATTTCGTAACCCTTTATAAATATGATGTCCTACAATGATTTCTAAACAACTACAAATCGATAGTGGAAGCCAACGAAATATTAGCCAATCCCAGCCCGTTACGAAGAAATAAAATATGAAAAAGTACAGAGACAGATACTGCTCTTAATACCGTACGATGTTTCGTCTTAGCTACGAATCACATTAATCGTTTATTATCTTTAGTTCGTTCGATATAATTTTATGACAATTATATGTTTCAGACAATAACTACTTACTTGCTCTATATATCAGTAAGTTTCGGGGCTCAAACATTTCTCTTGTATCCAAATGGGGTCACTTACCATAAAAGCTCATACGGTTTGTGTCGCAATAGATTCGTTTTAAGTAATAAAACATACTGAAAAGAATTGCACCCTTAATTATATTTTATGACCATAGCGATTAAAGTTTGCGGGAAGACAATGTAGAGAACGTCACAGTTAATTTCTTAACGTAAAATGGTGTGACTAGAAATTTTATATTTGAAGAAAATTAATAACATTCTTAACCTGAACTCCCTAGTTGAGAAGAGTTGATGTATTGACTTGATTCGATTCAATTGTGATTAATATAAAATTCAATCATTCATCTGGATGTTCGTGTTAGGTTGTATAATGAAACTGCTGCTGTATGCTGTATGGATCCAATCGATCATAAACTCAATGTTACTTAGTTGAGTCGCAATGACACTGACATTGAGCATGACTAGTTACGTAGGTGATTATGGGGTGTAAGTTTTTGATCATGATTGCCAATACAAATATTTTCGATCCATACTCAAGACATAAATTTACTGAATCGGACCAATACAAAATAATTTATTTGATGATCGAAAATTGTTGCTGCATTGGAAATAATGTATCACCAGTAAAAAATTAAAAGGCAGCACCATCCTTTTGTTGAGCCAAGACCAATTTACGAGGGATAGAAAAGTGACAAGAAGCAATGAGAAGAAATGATAAAAAATCACTCAGCGCTAGATGGATGTGGTTTCTAAAACCAAACTTGTATAGAAAATTTTAAGATAGTGGGTGTATTGCATACTCAAGGAAATGCACATATTATGAAAGAGGAGGTTGGCAAAATCTTGCAAGGCTCTATATTTGAATATTGTGATAAATACAGAATCGCGCCGGTTGAGAAAACGATTCGTTGGATTTAAATTTAATGCATAATAATCCGGCAAGATGCATTCAAATATCTATGTTTAGGTTTATTTTAACGAGCTGTCCTTGCGAACGAACTTTTGTAATTTATCAGGGTATTAGGGCACTCCTTTCCCACCGAAAAGGAGAACACCATTGTAAAGACAAAAAAACCAATGTCATCGTTTCGAAAATATTTGATGGATTTTTTAATTTGGGAGAAAACAGGAATCTATAAATCGATAAGTTCAAAGAGATCCAAGCACGGAAGGCTATAAAAGAAACGTCAGAAAGCGATAAGAGTAGTACAAATTTGACTGTTATAGTGAATATAAAAGGGAGGGAAGTGTCGTTGACAAAACTAAAGTGATAAAATTCAACAAGATAATAAAGAAAAAGTGATTTGCGAAATTCACATAACACCAGGAATACAACTGTAAGTGTTACATCAAGTTGATACTCTGTCCATCTGTAAATTCAATCTAAAATAAATTTCAATAACGAAATCCGAAGAACAATATTTTAAGTTAAATTATATCATTAACCACACGAATCCATGCAGGTTATTTTATAAATAATTATAATATTTAAAAGGAAACCTGAAATATATCAATTTTGTTTAAGTAATTTTTGTTGTTAAGTGTTCGCGTAATTGTTTTTGAATATTAAAAAATATATAATTTGAGTTTTGGTGTTTAAAATTTTCCATTCGATGAGTTGATTAATTAAGGCAATTAAAAACACATTTTTAATAATAAATTAAATTACATGACATAAATTTATTTATGGCACGAGAATGTTTGTTATTAATTGTTATACAGTGACAACAAAACTACAAACCCAAATAATTACAACAAAAAATAATTATGAAGTAAACTGATAATTTCGCAATACGCTAAAATTAACACAGTGTATTTGATGACCTCTCACTGACGCATTGATTGAATAATCAGATGTATACTTGCAATCGGCCGCCTTAGGTAACTGTTTAAGTTACATGATTGTAGAAACTTTATATGTTGTATGTAAATAAACTACTATTTACTTTCCAGATTGGACATGAAAACAAATGTCTGGCAATCATAATTAAATTGCTGCATCACCATACGTTTTTTCCAAGTCTTCTGCACCGAAAACTTGACCCAAAACGTACGAAATTACGTTCTGATTACAACAAGCTTTTGGTAAATTTAAATGAAATATCACCGGACGTGCCGAGGAGAGAATTCCCAACGTGAAATTCGGACGGTAAAAACTATTCCACGGTCCGATTGATTGCCATTAAGATTTCAGCGGCCACTCGAGTTTAACGAACAAATATTGCCCAGATAATGCCTAATTATGCCCAACTGAAAAACCTGTTTCTTTAAATACGTGTTGTTCTTGTGACATTTTCTGCTCGCTGTTTCGCAACTTCGATACAGTTTATCGAAAATTTCGACATCGAGCGAATTAAAAATTACGACACCATAATATTTATTTAATTGGATGCCGACGCCGATTATCTTTTGTGCATCTGACCAGAAGGCCATAAATTAAAATCCGTTTCGATCTGTATTTCGTCTCCACTTAGAGCGAGCTGGTGGTTGGAGCTGCGAGCGTACACGTAATTTGCTCGTTTACACCGACGGACAATGCAAATTAATACAAAGTGCTCCACCAAGTCGTCGTAGTCGTACATGAGCCGATAATGTTTGCAATGTATCAGCCGTAGCGTAGGTGCAAATGGCATGACGCTTAGAAACTAATAGCCCAGTTAAGCCGCTACGGGCAAGAACGACTTCCAATTAAATTCGTTATCGGAATTGCGGGAGCCCATTCCGAGAACGTTTACTTCGCGCTAATTGATGTTTCTCTTCAGCGGAATCGACGTTCGCATCGACTAGCCAATTAAGTTGCAACCGCACGAAACAATGCCTCTGTTATTGTTCAGGAATAATGGGCTTTAGCGACATGTGACAAAGATAATTTACTACAACGCATTTAAATACCAAATCGAATTACAAGTACATTAATAGCTGTCTGATAGCGACGACGTTGTAAATAAAGCTATTAAGGGTTTGATAGCGAGCGCATTATGTACGATTAGAAAGTGAACTTACGGCTGCAGGACCTGTCGAAGTCAGCAGCCAATAGCATAATTTAAAGTAATTACCAATTGTAGGGATATATAACTCTGCGAAAGCTCACCCGACTGCTTATTTCAGTTTCGTAAAGTGTTTGACAATGTTTAATTTTATAATTTTTTAAATCTATGAAATGTTGGACTATTGGAAATGAATTATGAACCCGATAATTCTTTGGAAAGCCATTGTTGCAGAAAATTTGCTTCGATCGATTTAACACCAATCATGTGCATGCTAATTAAACGGGTTTTAAAATATGCCGTTAATAAAAAAGTTTAATTTAAACTAATTTAGGAGATTCGGGAGTTTTACTCAAAATTATGGTTAACGCTCATAATATAACGAGCATAAATTTTGAATCTTTGGATCGTTGGACCAATTGCAGAAACTGCGTAATGAAGGTTTCAAGTTTTCAATAATTTAACAGAATTTTCTAAATTCTACAAATGATTAAATAGACGAGCATTAAACAGAATTATAAATTTGCTCTACGCAGAATATATTATTTTAAATTTTGAGAATTGTTAGTGTTCAATTAAAGCTCAATGAGTAATACATACAAGCCACGATACCCTCGCTTTTTTAGTTTCATAAATTGTTTCTCATGGTTATCACAATGGTCAGAAGAAAATATTGAACACATACCACATACCGTAGAAAATTGTTTTGATCGGTTAAACATGTTCATCAATCGTCTTGTTGGTGCAGCTTTTAATACAAACAATGTTTAATTTTAAACAAATTGGTAAGCTGAGGAGCTTTACGTAGACTTACCGCTAACACGCAAGACAACAATCTTTCAAGTCTTCAATAATATAGCAGAAAGTTAAATTCTATATTAAGCTTTTGATTATATCGAAGGCCATACAGAATTACAAACGTGTAAATAGTGCTTTGCGCAGAAGGTAATGTAATTTTCACCACTGTTAAGCTTTTTAATTAACGTTTGATAAATAATACATACGAGCCCCGTTGCCGTTTTAAAAACAGTTGCTGAGTATATGCAACAATACAGCTTTTGAACTTGCAGTTGTTAATTTTCAAAAGTTATAAACTTTTGAAGAGCACGCAGAACGTCAATTTTTACTATACATAAAATCAGCCATTGCTTCCTAATTTAGTAGTTTGTTCACTTGTAGAGAAATTTACTATGTTTAAGCTAGAACTTTGCAACGAAACGAGTTCTTATCGGACGTAAGAACGCTGTGGAAATACCCCCCCCCCCCCCCCCCTAGTGCCATTGGGGTTATCAAAAATATTGCTACTCACTTTGTACTTTGTGTAGCGCGGATATTTATACATATTATCAATATTTAAGTATGCACCCTAAACATTTCTATAAATATACACAAGTTTTGTGTGATCTATCGTCTAAGGGTTGAGTGGAGGGGCCCCGAATTAGAAACCGACGTGGTCTCTTGACCTGAACCGGTGGGCAGTGTTACCAGATATACCGATTTTGCCAATGTCCTACCGATATATTAATTTCAGATACGATTCTACCGAAACGAGCACATTTTTTGTTAATATTGAGAGTTTTATGTGTAAGACAATTACAGGAACTAGCTTTTCTTTTAGGAGCAGAATATATATAATTTTTTTAATATTTTTTTATGAAATTGTGTTTTGTTGAACAAGAAAATCTTAAAATACTTATTCCGGTGAAATACGACTATGTGGTTTTGTGGCAGAACACAATATTCCTTTTTCTGCCATGGACCACCCACTTGGTGAAAGTAGTCGAGAGGATCCAATATTGTAAAATTACTGGCTTTCGGAAGAACAAAATGTACTGTGATCGTTAAAATTTTTTATGCGAACGCAGTTTCGACACCTTCTGCAGCAAGCTTCGTTACAAGCAATTCTTGTTGCTAGTGGATGAACCAACGGATAGGCATACCGAAAAAACATCTGCGTTTAGTTTTAAGATATTTAGACAACAATTATACAGTCAAAGATGATTTTCTAGGTTTAATTAAACTGATTTCATATAATCACATAAAAAATAGCGACAGTCCTTATAAATTTAAGTTATTAGGGTTATCGTCTGATGGGGCGAATGTTATCTTGCGTCAACTTTCTTCAATGAATTTCTTTAAAACAATGATTTATTCATTATAAAGTGCATATGTCACTCATTTCATTTCTATGCTTCTTACGCTTACCTCAAATTGCCAAGATTCGTATAAGATTTAACACGAGATGTACAAAATTATTTTAGTTCGAGTACCAAGAAAATTGTGGAATTTAGTGAATTTCATTTTAGTCCACAACATTTTGCATCCATCGCAAATGCGTTGCCTGTCTGTTCAATTCGTTGTTTTGAGGATTTAGAGCAATCTGGTCCTGTACAATTATATTTTACATTGGCTATTGCTAACGGTGATGTCATAGCAACAGAAACTATTTTAATCAAATTAAAGATCCGATTTCCAAATTGTTTTTATAATTTTTAGATTTTGCTTTGCCATTTTTCAGAAATTTGAACAAATCCTTGCAGGTAGAATAACGGAAGCTCCTCTCACTATACCGAGATATTTGTAATAATTTGTAATAATGTTCGATTGTTTTATTAAAGGCGAGTATTTAGAGAATACCCCAATTAAACAAATTGAATTTAAAAAGCCTCAAATATATGTCGAAGAGGTGGGTTTTGGAGGAAATATTTATAGAGCAGTATCTGAAGCAAGACTAAATTCAGAGCAATTACTTGTGTTCAGAACCCGAGCTTTACACTTTAAACTTATGTCGAGGCCTGCTCGCAAATAATACAGACATGTCTTCTCAGTGACAATCCACTCAATTTATTAAAATTCATTGATCCGGCTATAGTCAAATCAGGATCGTTACTGTCACTACCAACTTAAATTTCCAAATTTTATTGAAGTATCAAATTTACAGCTACTACATAATGAGTGGAGTTTGATGAGAAATACCGAAGGGAGTATAAGTGATGATGTATGCATTTTTTGGCAAGAAGTCGCAAATCTAAAGTCATGATATGATGCTCTGTTGTTTCGAATTATTGCCTTCCACATTCATCCGCCACTGTGGAAAGTTTTTTCCCAGATCCTCACGCAAACGAAAACTAAAACAAGAAATAAATTATAAAGCGAAACAATAACAGCTCCATTTCTTACTAACAAATTAAGAACAGCGAGCACCGAAAATGATTGTTTTAATTTTTTGCAAATTGCAAAAACATTAATAAATAATATGACTGGCAATATATTATATATTTTATAAGCACATCAAACCTCTAAAAGTTGTACGTTATATCTAGTGGTAGGTATCGATTTTATACTTTTGGTGTGTTTTTTTTTTATTGTCCAAACAATAACCGTTTATGTTCTTTTTGCCTTATTTTCAATAAAATAAAAAAATATACATTTATTGTTTAATTTGAATCTACCCAATTTCTCCCTAACCTACCAAAAAGTCACCATCCGATCTCCCGAAAAAACATTAATCCGATCTACAACAACACTACTGGTGGGGCCAGTGGTCCATTGTATCTCTTCTAGACAGCTAATGGGCGCGAGCACACAAGTGCATCGGACGAGGCTATATCGCTGGGCTTTGCTTATTGACGATACGTACTGACGTTTAGGTATATACAAAGACCACAGATGGAGAGCCGCATAAAGAAAGTACCGGTACAATCCGAAGAGGGCTCAAGCAAGCGTACTGGACCGCCCGGTATGTTAATACTACGTATGTTCCGTATTCATAATCACTTATTACTATTTGCCTGTATACGTTGCTTGAGACAGGAGTTTGGTGACGTAAACAAATACTTGACATCTGCGGAGCTACGTGAACAATTATAATTAGGCGCCACTTATTAAGGGCGGACTATTTTATATCGACTGGAGTTTTCCATTATTCTACCTGTATTGCGCGTTTTGCACTACTTACTTTATTTGCAGTTTTATGTGTCGCTCTCAATTATCAATTTACTTAATTTATGTACTTTTTCCGTTACATAATAATACACACAAAAAATGTATTGTCCACTATCATTGAATTTTTCTGATTGATGGGCACGTCGTTTTCCTTGCAATGATCGTCCCACGCACCTTAAACAACATGTCCACATCACCGCCATGCACCAAAATTACGTTCATTCATCACCGAGGTTATTGAGACATAAACATTGCTAGGAATTTTCGACCGGGCATAAGAAGCCTCCGTACGTCTGAAAAAAGCATGTAACGTCCGACCAAAGCCCGTATTAAATTGTCGCGGCTTCATTTCGCAACAGGGTAATTTATGTTCCTCGGGTTAACCTGTTCATTATGCATCATTAACTTAACAGTACCGCCAATTTGCTTTCGTAATTATTTGTACGAGTTTTTTTTTTCGAAAAAGTTTCCGACATTGTAATCGCCAAGGCACAGCAAAAATTCGAATCAATCACATTTGAATAAAGTAAAAAATCGTCGGCAATAAGAAAATAGTCATTCGCAACAGTCGTACAGTTTCTAAGCAAACCATACCATCCGACAAGTCATCGGGAAAAACCTTGTGACATAATAAAAATCGTGTCATGTATTCACATAATCCTAATTAGCTCGCCGCATCTTTGCTACTCGTCACTTTCTCTAAACGGGCCGCGTGTTTCCACACATAAATAGAGGTCACATCAAACACGGTTTCCTTCGCTAATAGAACATAATTATAAAGCCAGTAGATGCGCGTGTAATCGTCGTACTTCACTTTTGATCTTCAGCGTCGACATTAGCACAAACGAGCTATAATAATAAAATGTTCGCCGATGGGATGTTAAAACGCCTCGTTTTGTTAGCTTGGATTCGTTTATTGCAGTTTTATAAACAAACATGACTAGCGTTTCAGTGCTCGCGAAACGAACCCTGCAGTTAAAAACATTCGTAAATCGTGCAGATGTTTGTATACAACATTCGTTGAAAAATCGAAGCGTTGCACCATAGCTTAATTATTGCGCTATTATATTCAGTATAATGTTGCACGTTTATGAGTTGCACGAAATTTTAACGTGTAGCTGCAAATTTTACAACAGCGTATTTATTGATCAGCACGATATTTATTAATGCAGGTCTCAATCGATGTGGCCTTGCATTGAGACCCAAAATACCCCGTGGGTATTCACTGTGAGATTGGTGAACCTGGACGATACTTGAATTCGTATTTGCCCAATATCGGTTTTCATTTTAACAATTGTAGACATGTGTATTAATTAAAATATTCATATCGCAAATAGTATAATATAAATTTACGTAACCAATTTTATAAACGCACCAAGTATCTCCGTCGTGAATCACGTCGCCGTACACCGTACGGAACTTACAATTAATCACACATACATATGTGTAACAATATCTCCCAGTTGTTAGGGCAGCGATGGTTTTCATTTTAGTTTAACAGCTAGCTTAATTATTTAATTAATATTTGTTAAATAGATATTGAATTAATTCTTAAAACATTAGAAAATCAGAAATTTGGCAGTGTTTGCGTTGGTGACGATGCTATGGAAGTAACTAGGGTTTGTTTTCTGGCGGTCTCTCTGACAAGTTGGTTCAACGAAACGATTTTGAGTGTTGAAGAGTTGAAAGATGAATAGTTTTTTACAAATCAAAGCTGTTCAATGAAAATACCAATAAGGGCATAAGGGCAAATAAGAGGATAGTAATAAAATATGCCAGAGTGAGAAGAAGGCATGTATACATAAAAGTGATTTTTTCCACAACAGCGAAAGTAAAAAATACGGATACCAATGAACTAAAATATTCAGGCTCAAGTAATACCATAACTGGCGATGCTGCAAATGTATGAGAACGGTAGTTGTATACAAATAATTGCAAATAATATGCTGTGACACTACAGCCTCTAACACTGGCCGTTTTAATAGAGCATGCGATCTGTTAGAACAAAAGCTGAAAATGCAGATATATATTATTGTTCTCTCTCGTGTTGAAAACTGTATTTGAAGCAACCATCATATTCAGATGAGGTAAATTTTTCTTATTTTGAAATACTTTGGGGCATCGTTCGCGCGGGTTAGATGCAATTTCGTATCTGAGTAGGCTGTTGTAGTTATAAAAAAATTAGGGGTATGTATTAGCAAATTAAAAAAAAATCGTGTCGTATAAGGCATTAGGGTGCTCACACAGAAGAAAGAGCAATAACTATCGAGTAATATATTAGCGATGAAAGACTATGATCAGACCATAGATAAATTAATAAGACCAAGATTGTCACAAAGTGATTTTTGAGAGGATAGAATTCAAGATGTAACACACTGGAGATATTTTAACAAAAATTCAATTGTTACGGAGAAAATTATTCAAATGATTATGAGATCATGAAAGATAACGAAATAATAATTTAAAACAACTCATAAGTTCTTTTAAATTATTATTAGGTCTATGTTTCAAGAAAGATTTAAATCATCGCCGTGACATTTGTTGACGCAGCATTAGCGATATTTTTGCTCTATGGTGAATTTAAACTAAAAAGTTTGAATGTAATTAGAAAATGGTGAACATGACCTGCGCAATCTATTAATTCTCAGTTTAAAATCAACATGTTGATGTCAAACGCTGTTTTCTGAGATATAACAGCTAGTATTTGCATTTGATTGCAAATTCAAGATTCGCATATTCAAAATTCAAGCTATAGAGATATTTCCAGTTCATTTTTAAAGCTTATAGTAGTAAATTAGAATTATTTTGCACAAAAATAAATGAATTTATGATAATTATATAATAAGTACCCGGCGTAATAGCATTATTTAGAACAAATATTTTTTTTACAATTAGCACTTTTATGACTCGTATATACGTTCTCAGAACTTCTGTGAAAATCACAGCCATACCAGCAATCCAAAGCAACATAATAGAAGCTGAAAATAAAATTGACATAAAGAGAACTAGCAGAGAACTAACTAGTATAGAAGAAGTGGAAAGAGAAACAGAAGAACGAAGAACATATGAACTCCATCATGATGAGGAACTGGAAATTAAGTAAGTGAAGAAAGAGGAAATGCGATCAGAACAAAAAGAAGCGGCTTTATTTATGAAATTGATAGAGAATATGGTGCGAAATTTTATGACAGAAACTAGAAAGAATTATGAGGGTACAAAACATATGAAACGCCGAGGGAAGAAACCAAGTTTCTGGAGTAGTAAAAACAAGAAATGGAAGAAACGATACAGTACGATAATACGATAACTATTAAGAAAACAACTTTAGTCATGCATAAATTGAGGGGAAAAGATTAATACAAAGAGGAATTCGTCATTGAAAAATGACACAAACAAGGCGAGATCAAGCCCAAAGTCATGGACCACATGGAAACTAGAATGAACCAAATAAATATTCTCGTAGAAACCAGCGCAATGATAAATATCGCATTGATCAAGAAAGATGTGTCCTAAACAAATCAAGCCCACAAAAATGTTGTAAGGAGCATAATAAAAAAATTAAATTGGTTTACTGCAGTGGAACGAAAATGTGAGTTCGTCGACGATTTCGAAAATGAGTTCCTCATGAAGAGAACAAGATCTAGGACAATCTTTAATAAGAAGTACTCGCTTGACAAGAAATTAAACCGAAGCATGTACTCTGTTAAACAACTCCAAACCCACACAACTTGGAGCTTTCAACGTCAAGTTACATCTATTACATAAAAATTATTTTTTTCGAAACTGTATCAAGTAAGAGATTATCCTTTAAAGTATCCCTTATCGAACGATACTAAAGAAGTCGAAAACGGTGCCAATATTTAAACATAAAGGTAGCAGAAAAATATCGCGAAGTACAAATCTATTTCATACAAAACTATGTATCAAAAATATTTGAGTGGTGCTTCTAGAAACGATTATACTCTTTCCTCGAAAATTTGAGGAAAATAAATGACAGGTCAACCACTTCAGCAGTTGAGTCTGTAATCAAAACTATTTTTTTATGATCTGGAAAGAAAGGAGAAAATATTAGTACTATTTTTTGATATGATCGATTGTTACTAAATAAATTAGCTCCGAAAGATATAATTGGAATAACAAGCGGATGGGTTTGCTCGTATTCGAGCAATAGAACGGGGGGTACTGCAGGGCTCTATAGTCGGGCCTCTATTATTTCTGATTATAATTAACGATCTCCCGGAGAAATGTTCAGCACCATCAATGATCAGCAGATGACATAAATATGTTAATTGTTCAACGCCCCTTAACAGACGGCTCAAACATCAATAATTGAGTTACTTATGGTACAGATGGTTTGATTATATCCAATCAAGGAAAACAATGACAAAAATACACTGTGCATCAGTTTCGCTGACCGCATTAAAGAATACGTACTTCGGGCTAGTACATACAGTTGGTCATCGCACACGGACTTATTTTTTGGGGCTGCTCACGATATACATGTAACGTACTGAAAAAACAAAACAAGATCCTGCGAGAAGATGCACCGCCAAGAACTAGTTGTGAAGGACTTTTCGAAAAATGCGAAATTATGACAGTTTATTCATTATATTCTTATGCTCTATTACTTTGAAAAAAGTGCTGAAAGAAAGAAACTAATACACATTTGTGGAACTAGAGGTCGCGTGCAACCAGATTTTTGCAGGTTGTCAGTTTCACGCAGTGGGGTATATGAGGGCCAAATTCTTTAATAACTTGCCACTTCAATAAGCCGTGAAGCAAACTTTCGACAATTTAAGAAACTTTGCTCTCAATTTTTTACCCATAATGCATATTATTCAATTAACGATTATTTGGATGTTAAATTTAATTTATTGTTCTACGTAAGTTTATCCATATAAATTAAGAGCATTTTATGTTCGTAAGCTTATCCTGACATATCTTACAATGATGAATATTTATTTCATTTGTATTTGAAGATAAGTAAACTATCTATCTATCTATCATAGCAATTGGCGCGCAATGTATTAGGATAGTTTTATACCAATTAGCATGTAACTTCTAGATTTTGTTCATCAAACAGCTTATAATGCTGGATGGTACCGTTTCACTCTTTCTTGGATATCATCTTGAAGCTTTTCCCTTTAAGAATATTAACTTAATTCGTATGGCTTGATGCGGCAATTACATCAGATTTGCGGCGACTGCTGATTTTACATTGCATCAAATAATACATATATTAATTTAATGCACTCGTTTGCACAAAATGAACGTTATTTGTTCGCGGTGTCGATAGTTGTTTTTAACGAGTCGACCCTGGCGTAATTTCGTATTCACGACTGGCATAGACGAGCCGGCAATTTTCGAACTGGAACACCGCGAAGGGCACCTGCAGTAGAATGTCGATGGACCAATTAGGGAGCAGTACGAGCCACCAATCGCGTGACGCAACCGTTACGCAATTTCGCTACACATTCGAGCGTTAATTATACACAAAGTTGATTTTTCCGGATGGTTATTGTACTTCATTCGGTGGCGATTTGTGAGTGCTTCAGAAAATCGATTCATAACTCTGCGGCTTTTACCCTATAAATATTATCGCTCGTTCCTATCGAGTTGCATAAAAATGTTCGTTACTTGTTTCGTAATTATACCCTGCGATCGGAATATGTTTATGGACATGTTTTATTTATGACATATAATTTAAAACGAATCAATTAGATACATCCGCAAGTGCGGCTTATGTAGAACCGACGCGTTTTATAACGACTCGAAAAACAAATTTCCTGCCGCCAGTCGTTTAATAATTAAATTAATTGCGGTGTCAATAACACTTTACGAGTAGCCTTATCGTTGCGCAGGCATTAATTCGGTCTTCCTTAAATAACAGGACCACTTAATATGTATTATATTTTGTAACTTGTTGCTGCTATATATAGCAATTATTAATTTGTCATGAGTAATCAGATCTAGTATACAAATGGGGACGCAGTGATGTAGCAAATTGATATTTGTAGATTTATAATTGGGAATATGTGTAATAATCCAGGATTAATAAGATTACGTCGATTGAGCGGTTGTTTGATTCGGACGGTTGCATCGTAAAAAGAAATTAGGGACACGTAATAATGCAGGATTAATAAGACTGCAGGTCGTCGATTGAGCGATTGTTTGATTCGGACGGTTGTATCCTAAAAAGAAATTAGGGACACAACCTGTACACCCGCAGCATTACTCATATCTGAGTAACTGAGTTACTTAAAAACAACCCCCCAACGTTAACATTTATGGTACTTCGTCGTCGATTTAAATCACTCTGACTATTTTCAAAAATTGATTATTTTGTTTAATCGACTGTAATAAGGTCAAATCTCTCAATCCAATCAAACAATTCTCTAAAATTATTTAATTTTATCCATTCAGTAACTTCCACTTCTTGAATATTTGATTTGTTAAAATGCAGTTCTTTAACAAATGCTTTATGAATATATGGGATTCATTTTAACAATGCTTTTTACTATGAATTTCAATTGTATTGATTGATGCCATAACTAGTTTCTTTATTGTTGTTTCGTAGTTCATGCAGTAATAAATATGCTGGGGTATATAGAAAGACGGCATTGCATTTAACAAATTATAAAAATTGTCGAAAATTGTTTAAAATCAATTGCAACTGATTTCAGTGATTTTTTTACATGACAACGATAAATTAAATAATTTGATTACCCGATACATACAAAAGTACTGATCACTCACCTTTCACTCGTTTAGATCCAAATTTTGACAACTTTTGGAAGTTTACGTGCTAGCATGCCATTGCAATATTTAGACGATTACATGTTTATAGATATTTCAGCTAATACTTGATTAAATAAATGACAGAACTTATGGGATGGCTAATTTGGAAACATGTGCTCTAGTTTCTGAGTGAATTTTTAGTGAAAATAATGTCGAATGTCATTTATTGTGGACTTATAGCATTTCAGAACTTAAAAATTTAGCATTTAGTATAAACTCAAATGCTTATGAATGATGTGAAATATCTCGTTTGAAAATCAAAGTTAAGCCAGAAAGATTGGACCCAAAACAGCAAGTTGGTTGGACATAAATGCTAGGTCTGAAATAACATGTGGAAAGAAAAATTAAGGGAAACAATGTAGGGGATGTAATATTAATAGTAAATGACGCAGCCATAGGACTGGCTCAGATAAAACCATAAATATTTCCATTGTAGTCACATTGCGTCACAAGTTTGAAAGTCAAGTTCGTCGTTTGTGAAATTCAATTAAAAACATGCTAGGTTTGTGTTTATTTTGATTACTTAATTAATATGAATAATCAAAGGTTGCAGCAGAATAATTGTCAACTCACCATTCAGCGCCAAACTGATATAAGCTCGTCAAATAAATTGCTAAAGTGGTTTTCCTATATCCCTTCAGTGTGAGCAATGGTAACAATGGCACCACATGAAAATGTAATAGGACATTTTACAATGCAGCTAATACGATACGTATCGTATCGAGTTATCTACGACCTTTCGATCCGTCAGATCGCACTTTGCCTCCAGTAGTAGTTGCCTCCTTGATTGTTACTAGCTTTGGACATATTTATAATTTAAATATCGTCGTATTCTAGTCTATCTAAAATATGGCATTCATCGTGCTCGCTGCTCTCTGGTGAAGTCATGGGAAAACCAGTGGGAGTCCGCGCACTCGACAGGCATGCCTTACCTTCTCAATATACTGTATCAGAATCACTATGCAACCCACAACTTCAGGGACACCGATAACTCACCGATAACCGCAATTGATATCGGTCCACCAAAAACAATACCCTGCTATTCGATTCTGGCCGACACCAAAGCGACAATGGAGTTCATCAGTACCCAACTCTCCAGAGATACCACAAATGTATCTCTGCCTTACAACAATACATATATCAATAGAATAGGTTCCACATTCACGATTTTTCAGAGTAAAAAACAATTGTGACACTACATGTTATAAACATCAATTTTAAGCCTTATGTTTTCACAACATATTTAAAATAAACCAATTTAAATTAAATTTAAATTTAAACCAATAAAAAATAAATCAAAAACCACCCTTATTCAAAAGCGTCAAAATTACATGCTCTGTTCATGCTGTACATTATAACCTTTATTGGCATACCCATGATACATTTAAATCTATTTACATCTATTTACATGTATACAATAAATCCCCTTCATTGCTCCGTGGTGCGTGCGGCCCGCCTTCATACTCGACCTCCGCCCGTGTCCGTCCTCTCCACACCTCCATTCTTCTTCCCTCTTTACAATTGCCCCCTTCTACCTCCTTGCCTGAAACATACTAACTTTTATTTTCCCCTTCCCTCCTTTTCCAAGCCTCTTCTCTCTTCCCCTTTAACTTCCCTAGCCACTCTAGTCCCTTCCCCTTCTCTCCCAGTACCTTTCTCCAATCCCTCCCATTTTCTCTCTCTTCCCTGCTCCACCTCAATTCCTCACACGTGTCCCACCAGTGACTCCAATCCTCCCTTTCTTTTCCGCATGCCGTACACCTTTGATACTCCTCCCCCATCCAATACATATTTGCTTTTTCTTCATTGCCGCATCTAAACCTCGCTATGCACCTCTCTTCCTCCGCCGTTAGTCGTCCATCCAAGTACTTAGGTTTCCTTCCGTACACCTGTATGCTCTTGTATTTTGCATTATATCTTGCCTTTTTTATTTTCTCTCCCCTTTCTTGGGCTTCCACTTGTTTCCACCTCTCTACTATTTCTCTCTCCACCTTCTTCCCCTCCATTCTTCTTCTTTCCACTTCCCGTCCTGACATACCTGCTCTTTCATACATCCTTATTCTTCCTTCTTCCCATTCAGATCTCACCCTGCCCTCCCTTTCCCTCTTCTCTACTTCCTCCATCGCCCTATATGCCAAACTTCCTTGTCCTCTCCCTTTCGTCGTCACCTCATATCTCGCTACCCTCTTCCCCGCCTCTAACCACAGCCTCTCTCTTCCTGTCTCTTGCCTTACCACATAGTCCGGTGTTGATTTTTCTAGACGTAACGCCCTTTTCATCTGCCCTATGTAGGTCCTCTCTAGCATTTTCTGTTCTTTTGCTCCCCATATTTCCGCTCCATACAGCATTATACTTCTTACGCACGTGTCCCATATTCTCATTGACTCCTCGAAACTCCCTTCTCTCTTTCCCCACAGGACCCTCCTCAACCCTTCTTCAGCCTTCCTCGCTTTCTTGCACATATGCCTCATATGCCCTTCTTTACTATTGTTGTCCCTCATCACGTATCCTAGGTACATCCATTCCCTCACCTGCTCTATTTCTTCTCCTTCCCACATCATCTTTATCTCCCTTCTTTTTCCTCCTCCTTTCCCGAATACCATTACCTTCGTCTTTTTCGTGTTGAGCTCTAGCCCTCTCCTTCCCAGAAAACTTCCTAACCTTCTTGCCATCCCCTTCAAACCTCCCTCCGTTTCCGCCATTATTACCAAGTCATCCGCGAAAGCCAAAGACCATATCCTTTCCTTATCTAGCTTCACTCCCCCGTCTTGCCCTTTCTTTAGGACTTCCTCTAACTTGGCAATGTAGGTGTTAAATAATATAGGGCTCAGTGGGCACCCCTGCCTTAATCCCCTTGTGGTCCTAAAGCCTTTTGTCGTTTCCTTCTTCCCTCGCACTCTGCTCCACGTCTCTTCATAAATTTGTCTTATCCTTTCCACACTATTCCCTTCCAGTCCCATCTCTACTAATATCTTCATCAATTTATCCCTATCAACGCTGTCGAACGCCGCCCTCAAGTCCACAAACATTACAAATACCTTTCCCCCCTTTCTTGCCATCTCTCTCTCCACGATAAAATTTAAAACATATAGATTGTCCCTTGTACCTCTTCCCTCCCTAAATCCCGCTTGCCCTTCCGGCAGTATTCCCCTTTCTTCCACTTCCGCCACCACCCGCGCCCCTATCAGGCTTGCATACATCTTATACCCAATATCTAGCAGCGATATCCCCCTGTAGTTTTCCACCCTTTCCCTATCTCCTTTCTTCCATATAGGGCATATTTCCGCCATCCTCCACCTATCGGGTAGCTTCCTCCTCCCTGACCAGATGTCATTCAACCATCTTAATGTCTCTCGCCATAGCTCTTCTGGAGCGTTTAGCCACCCCTCCGTATCTATCCCATCCTCCCCCGCTGCCTTCCCTTTTTTCATTTTACTCTTTACCTTCATCAACTCTTCCCATGTGAATTCTGCTATTTGCTCCACGCTCGCCCTCTCTCCCCTACTCTCTTCTCCTCTTCCCTCCACCCCTCCCAGCAATTGCATGAAATAATTCCTCCACTCCGTGTCCCCAATGTTCTCCTCTTT
Source organism: Geotrupes spiniger (assembly GCA_959613385.1). Taxonomy (NCBI): domain Eukaryota; kingdom Metazoa; phylum Arthropoda; class Insecta; order Coleoptera; family Geotrupidae; genus Geotrupes; species Geotrupes spiniger. Next base: position 43,633,786 of record OY390731.1, on the reverse strand, counting down.
CTGCCTTCTTCTCTTCCTCCTCTTCAGATACTCCCAAATCTCCTTCTCCCCTTTTAGGCCACTTATTTCCTCCTCTTCTCTTTTCTGCTGTTCCTTCTTTTTCCTCTCCCACATCTCCTTCTGCCTTTCTTTTTCTTCCATGTACTCTTCCCATGTTCTCTGCCCTTGTCTTGCCCCATTCAGTAACTTCCTCAGTTCTCTTTTCCCCCTCCTGCACTCTTCGTCAAACCAAGTTCTTTCCCCCTCCCCCTTCCTCCTGTATCTTTTTACTATTGCCTTATTCATCTCCCTTGTGGCTTCTTCTATACTCTGCACCCGTCCCCACACCACCCTTCTTAACTTGCTTCTGTACTCCCTTTTCGTTGCTTCATTCCATATATTTTTCAAACTCATCTCTCCGTCCAGCTCCTTTTCCTTCTTTGTTTGCTCTCCCCTAATCGTCACCTCTATCGGTAGATGGTCTGATTCGGCCCTGTTTCCTACCTGAAAGCTTTTCACCTCGCTCCTCACCTCCTCACTTGTGAGCACGTAGTCTATCACCGATCTTCCACTCGCCCCTACATACGTGTACTCGCCCTCCATGTCTCCTTTCACTCTCCTGTTCATGCTGTATGTTCATGGGTGTGTCTGTGGTCTGACTTCTCGTTATGAATTTATTGATTCTCAGTGGGTCGTGATTGTTTCTTTTGTTCTACTATAGGCTTGTGATATTTCCGGCAACCAAGTACTGGTCTACGTCTTCCTTGTTCCTCTTGTTCCTCGATTTCAATAGCTTTTCGTGTTATGTGCGTTACAACAATTTATGTTGTCTGTTAATTCCTTCATATATGGTAAGAAGGCTGTACGTTGTAGGCTTTCTGTCTTCCGTTTTCCACATTTTGTGTATTTTGCCTTTTAAGCAGCCATTCGCTTGTTGTATGAGTTGTTCTCCATTTCTAAAGCTTTGTCTTCCTTTCTAATCTCGTAACGATAGTCTTTATTTCGGTATGCAGTATGAGGCGATGATATCCTGTCTTCGTTTTTAGGATGTCTAGGAACTGTTCTTCCACCATTGTGAATTTGATTTGATGGTGTTCCTCATTCAGATATTTGAGGAAAGTTGCATGTTATTTTATTACACGTGATCATATTACGAATGTGTCACAAACATCGTATAAATTGATCAGTATCCCTGCTGTGATTTCTAGATGGTCCATAAATAAATTTTCCATTACAGGTCATAGCGGTGATTTCAGTGATGCCTGATCTGCTTGTAACATTGATCATCATACTTGAAATAAATAAGTGTAATCCATACAATTTCGGACATCCTCATGACCTTTCTTTATGTAGTTGCTTGCTTGCTCTTTGGATGGATGGGTGATGCTTGAATTGTTTTTTTTTTCTAAATACTTCGTAGCATCTATTTGTATGTAACATTTTTAATACATATGACTTCATTTTCATTTCGTCCTCGTCGGTAGCATAATTTAGTCCACATTTAGAATACAATCAGGGAAGAGCAATATTTGAGAAAGACGAATAATAAATTGGTCTGGTTCGTTATATTATTTCTTTTTATTTATTTATAGAATTGCCTTAGATCGTAAAGGCTTTATATATATATTATATCTGCAATGTTTATAATGGTATACTGGTGGGTATTTTTTAATGACAAAAAGCAAAATAATAATAATTATAATAGTTATGATAAGTTGATCGGTATTTCAAAATTCAATTTTCGTTTGCACATTTTTCATGTACCGACCCTGAAATACGAGAAATTTAATGTTCGATATTATGACATCGCAGATCTATATACTTGAATCTAAGGTATTTTTTCTGGTCAGGAGCTTTCAGGAGTTAACAACCTTGTGCGTTTACATTTATTATTGGACCCATTACGTATGTTTGAATAAGCATGCTCACCTAATTTATCATCAAGATAAATCACATGAAATGGGGTTCTATGAAGCTAAAATGTGACACCTGCATTATCATTTAAAACGTATGCTAGTAATACACTTACTTAATACTGCTATTCAATTAAGTGTTAAATAGTGCAAAAACTATTCACATGCGCTTCTTGAGTAAGAATTAATGACACGTCGAAAGCCTTGTAAATTTGATCTGTAAACTGAGGTTTACAGCTACTGATATTAATCGCAGGCTTCCGGATACTCAGCGCATTATGAAACCCGCCACCTAGGAATGCGAGCATATGAGCATTTATTAAGACTACATATCTCTAGGGATATGTAGTGCAACCAACGTGTTGCAAATACTAACAAGTATTAATATTTTCACTTATCGTGTGGTCCACGAGGACTAACAATTATTAATCGTGGAGGGAGATTCTACATCCGCGCCGATAAATCATCATTACATTCGGTAATCGTACGACGCACAATACGCGCGTAATTAATCGAAACGCAACGACACCGAACGTAAATATCGATCAACTCCGAAAGGCACATGAAGCGTATCTGATCGTCGCTCATTATATTTCATTAATTTAATGGCACTGACTAATAAAGACATTAAACTATCGGATGCAGCCTCCCAAAGCCATAAATAAACGCGCATTCGCGATAGAAAACGTGCACGCGTATTAATAAGGAAGGCTCCACCGTTTCAAACTCGTTTCGCGAATCGACTTATTAAATATTCATGGGAGCGGATCGTTCGTTTGTTTATTTGTTTGCTTCTTGATAAGTAACGAGTTTTTCGCGCGACGTAACACCGCGCGGTGCATTTATTAAATGCTGGAAAAACCTTCCTTTCGCGAAATGTTTACGCGCCGGAGACGCTGTAAATACGAAATTTTTCCGATTTCTCGCGGCGATACACCAAACCTGTTTGTTCGTGAGTAGATTTCGCCGTTAGATGTGAAAATAAAGCGACGTAATTTATGCGAGTGTTTGTGCACTAAACGAGACGATTATTGCTAACGGCAAGATTTCAAAACGACTATTAAATGTGTTAAAACGAAAGAAAGCACACTAAAATAATAGAAAGCATATGAGACATAATGTGATTTGTCCAGATTATGACAAACATTTTTTTTTAAATTATAAAATACTTTTATAAGACGTAGACGTATACAAATATATCATGTATTATATATCAGTAATAAATTGCCCTAAAAGATATGTCCTTGTATGAATGAAAATCCTGAGTATTTGGCGATAAATGACATTACAGATATATTTTAAAATATTTATTTGACAATCATTGGACAAAGTCTTCATCAAATACAATTTTATTGTACACCAATATGGTGCTTTGATTGGAGCTTCGATGTCCCATCTGCCATCTACAGGCTGCTCTTCTTGCTTTCACTGACTTAGGAGAGCAGAGTAATACTGCAGATATTAACATAACATATATTTTGACGTATAAGTGTTAACTCACCTTCAATTTTTAGATTGTTAACATATTCTAAAAGTCGAAGCTGGTGTAAACCGAACTATCAAAAATTATGAGTGGACTATGTGGTTTGAAAAATTAAAATAAATAAATTAATATATTTGGTACTACAATATCCGTACAATTAACTATTATACGAATACTAATTAAAAAATGTTGTGGTATAGCATCGGGTTTATGTTCGTTACTACCATTTTATTTCTTTTGACCCACTATTGTTTTCATTGCAGCGCAGGCCGATACATCATTAATTGAGGTTCCGGATGCAATAACGCGCGAAGCTGGAAATAAGTATTGTCCAACCGATCGATATTTTGGGAAAATTTTTTTTCGGAAAATGGATGAAACAAAAATACTATCTTGTGTAACTTTCCGCATATTTTACTCGAACTATTTTTTGATCCGTCAATTAATTTGTCCAGAAAAAAATAAAATAGTGAAATTTTTTCGTTCGACAATTCAATTAATTTCAATGCTTTTTAAAACTCGAATAGCGAAATCTCGGGAACTATTCGACCAAACTAGTTGAATTTTTTAATGGAACACTGTGACACTTCACTGTCGCGAATAAAGTTATTGCAATCGTCGAAATAATCATTTGTTGGATAATATTCAATAAATAATCAGTTGCGCTATGAAACCATGTTCTTTTTTTCGACTAGCGAGGAAGTTTTTCGCTATTAGTCTTGCGGCATTCTCTTTACGATATCATTGTTCCTTAGACTGTAACGTAAATGTTAATGTATGACTTGGCGTGATAAGTTTAAAACCTGGAAAGTTGTTGCTTTGTAAACAAAAGGTTCGTTTACCGCGTCCGACGCGTCAAGCGCTTCCGATCCATTCGCGCTACTTTACTGCGTTTTATTCTTGCAAGCATAGGTTAATGCCCAAATTACTTAAGTGTTTATGTGATAATCGTGATTGAAGCATACAGTTATTCTTCTATGCAAGTACGCAATCAAACATACAGCGCATATGAATGAAAAAATTCCAATAGGATTACCGGCTGTAAACAAAAGATTATTTTGGTCACACTCGCGATCGTATAAGGAAAACTAGAATAATAATTATTGTTTTTAGAGACATTTTTTCTAACAACGAAAGAAATACAATGAATAGTATTAACTTGTAATTATTACATCACTAAAATATTAAAAACATCTATCATTTGGGATGTACGGGTGGAAAAAAAATTGCTCGAGCACACTGAAACTGAAAGAGATTATACAGATTTGGTACAAAGTGCTCGAAATCCTCCATTTACTACTGTAGACAGAAAGACTGCACGGTGAAAGATTTTGAATCTTTAATTTTAAAAAAATACAAAGACTTAAGAACAGTAAAGCAGTTAAAATTCAGTATTTTGCTAATGGTCAAATTAGTGTTTCCTACGATTATGATGGCGAACCAATTACCTATAAAATAGAGACGACAGTGTCATTTGACGATATTGTAAATGCTGCAGAAGCTAAACAAAATAGGGATTTCACAAGAAAAAAAGATTTAAATGCACTGCTATGATATTTGACTCCAGGAGGTAGAAATTATTTTACATTATATTTAGATGATATGCGTGTTAGAGTAAAGACGGCGACCAAAACTAGTGAAGGTAAAAAATCTAACAAGCAGGATTGAAAGTAGAAGAAACAAAAGAATCTGCTCCCTAATGATAGATGTTTTTAATATTTTAGTGATGTAATAATTACAAGTTAATACTATTCATTGTATTTCTCTCATTGTTAGAAAAAGTGTCTATAAAAACAATAATAATTATTCGACTTTTCCTTATACGATCGCTAGTGTGACCAAAATAATCTTTTGTTTACAGCCGGTAATCGTATTGCAATTTTTTCATTCACATGCGCTGTATGTTTGATTGCTTACTTGCATAGAAGAATAACTGTATGCTTCAATGAGGATTATCACATAAACACTTAAGAAATTTGGGCATAAATCTATGCTTGCAAGAATAAAGTAGCGCGAATGGATCGGAAGCGGTTGACGCGTCGTGCGCGGTAAACGAACATGTTGTTACAAAGCAACAACTTTCCAGGTTTTAAACTTATCACGCCAAGTGATACATCAAAATTTACGTTACAGTCTAAGGAACAATGATATAACAAAGAAAATGCCGTAAGACCAATAGCGAAAAATTTCCTAGCTAGTTGAAGAAAAAGAACATGATTTCATAGCACAACTGATTATTTATTGAATATTATCCAACAAATGATTATTTCGACGATTGCAATAACTTTATTCGCGACAATGAAGTGCCACAGTGTTCGATTAAAAATTTCAACTAGTTTGGTCGAATAGTTCCCGAGATTTCGCGATTCGAGTTTTAAAAAGCATTGAAATTAATTGAATTGTCGAACGAAAAAATTTCACTATTTTATTTTTTTCTGGACAAATTAATTAACGGATCAAAAAATAGTTCGGGTAAAAAAGATGCGGAAAGTTACACAAGATAGTATTTTTGTTAAATCCATTTTCCGAAAAAAAAATTTCCCCAAAATATCGATCGGTTGGACAATACTTATTTCCAGCTTCGCGCGCTCCTCGCGTTATTGCATCCGGGACCTCAATTGGCATCAATAAGAAAATGAGTCACAACAAGTGGTCATTTGGCATTTAACGCATTTGGCTTAAAAATTTATAGCAATCATACGAAGATGGTAATAAAACTTGAACTAGCACTTAAACACAGTATAGGAATGTCAGATTATTAATAGGAACGCCAGATTATTACATCTACGAACGTTCTATACTACTAGGAGCTACAATATAGACCCAGCTTAACATGTGAAGATTTGTTAGCTAAAACCGAATCAATTTGTCACGCACTGCAGTCACATTGCAGCAAAAGATCTAACCACGTTTCACGCCGTCGCATTATAAAGTCAAGGGCGCGACGGATGAATAGAAACGCGCCGCATCAACGCCGCCAGATTAACATAATTCACACGGATAATTAGCACGACCGCATCGGCGGGATTAGATCCGAACGCTAATCGTAAACGCGTAAATTACACCAAGCGCTGCGCGCCGATTAGCATTAATTTAATATTCATGAACGTTGTGAAAATTCATAAGCAACGATAATGCTGAAAGTAATTTATGAAAGGTGTGTGGAACGTGTCCTCATGTGGATGTAGTCGATAAATTTACTGCACGAGTGGGAAGATCGTGCGCAATGAAGACAATTTGAATGGCTTATTTAAAGCCGGAATCCGGGACTTGCAAACGTTTACTCGAAGGCGACGGATTTAAATAAAAATTTTCTACCCATGCACGTCAATTGCTATTTGTGATTATTTCAGCGTTAAATTTCAATTGTGTAAGTAGAACAAGGATAAAATAGACGACGCGGTCTACAAGAAAGCTAATTTCGAGCCATGGAGATACACACAAATGTGTACGTTGAAACACCGCGGGTGACGAATGTCGTTCGTATGGGCCTAGAACAAGGAGGACGGTGACGTACATTTATATGTTTCGGAAGAATGTATGCAATATTATATTAGTAGGGTTGGCCAATGATCATAAATGCAATGAACACGGTATGTAACTTTATGTAGGAAGTAGTTTGAGAAGTAAGAGACAACGTTAACAATTTTGAGAACGAACATACTCGCATACTGTCTATCTTGGGTTGGGTGCCCAATTAATGTGATATAAAATGCTTTAGTGTAGTAATATGAAAGCTCTTGTTTGTCGTATAAATTTATTGAAGTGCGAGAATGAATGTATTGTTTTGATTCTGGTAACGAAAGATTTGAGTATGCAACATCATTAGTAGACTATGAAAATCATTTTTCCACTTTATTGACGTTTGATTATTTTCACTATTGTTGTTAAGGTTGCGCTGTGATAGTTCGAACAATACAGCAATAAAATGATTGGTCGGAATTTACATTTATCTTTTTTCTGCATAGTAACTGGCAATTGCTTATTTTATATAATTTTATGTAAATATGTTAATAGTATGTATTTAAGCCTTTAAGGGGGGATCCTGCTTTAGAAGGTTCAAAAATTCGATTTTTTTTATTGCTCAAATCTATGCCTAATATATCTAAGAATATGTATAAAAAATTATAGCGGCTAATTCGCAATAGTTTGAAAGATACAGCACTACACAGTGAGGTGTCGAGCAAAAAATATACGAACGCACGAACGCTCGGATAAACGAAGCGCGCGCCCCTCCCCGCAGTCACATAACACCGAACTATGTACTGAAAAAAGTTCAATCGATCGTTCGAAACAAAAATATTTTGAATTCGTAAGAGCTATAGTAGGATTATAACGAGATATTCCGTAAGTAATCGAAAATTACCATTTTTCCTGATCGTAAACTTTAGAGCGAGTTTTCTCGAGTTTTCGTTTTTACGATTTTTCTAAACTGGTGGGCGTGATTGCGAGAAAACTAGACAAGCAATCAAAACGAAACAAAACTTTTGTTAGCTTCAGTAGCATTCTATTTGATTTGAACTAAAAAGATTAATGAAAAAAATCTAAACAACTTTTTTAGCAAGTTGAAATGATTTTCTCTTCCTGAAAAGAGCACGTTTATTTTCAAACGGGAGAAAAATCTTGAATTTAAAAATTTTGGTTTTTTTGTAGTTCACCTAGAAGAAAATATATGAGAATTACAATTTTCTTTGTTTTTTTTTGTTTTAGACAAAAATTACGAGCTACATCTTTCCCACCGATTGTAGACTGCAATTGAAAGGTGTTGCACAAATGTCCATAAAAATCGGTCCCGTTTAAATATTTTTCTCTTGAAATATATTTTTTTAATGCTCAAATATGAAATAAATCCTCTAAAAAGTTCATTAGACTTGCTCATTTTTTTCTGTCCTAAAAAAATTCCCCCAACAACGCTATTTTAAGGCCTCCTAAAGCAGGATCCCCCTTAAGGTATTAAAAGTTGTCCATTGATAATATATTTTTTAAATGACTAGTGACGCAAATTTAGAAGAACTGCAGTATTGATTATTTGGTGCACCAAAAAATACTTTTTCGTCCTCGTTTGCTTTCCGACCTCGGCTCCGCCTCGGTCGTAAAGAAAACTCGGCTGAAAAAACAGTACTTTTTGGCCTTGGTACACAAAATACTATTTACATTCGCAACCAATTAGCACTGTTATTTACTACAAATATATGATGTTTTGAAGATAACATCTCCAATGGTTTTATTAATTTAAACAATTTCGTATTTTCAATTACGAAATCTAACAGTTTTAATGCAGCACTGCGTGTATGTGCAATATGTTCAACGAATGTAAGGTTGCTATCAAACAACAAATCTGTCACTACAAATTTGACATTATTATTACTTTTTGTATATGATGAGCATTTTGAGATGTTTATCTTCATATTATTGATGCAACACCATGCAATTATACTATTCAGGTCGTGTTGTAATAATTTACAGTAGTTTACGATCGTAATACCCCAATATAATTCTTCTGCGAAGTTTTACAATATCTTGTCAAATTGTTCATTCATGAAATGACCAATTAAATGCAACCTAAAATTACAATATTTAGGTTGCATTTAATTGGTCAGTTAATAAAATAAAGAACAAATTCAGCGCAACGCAATCCAACTCAACATGTCCTTCATGTTACAGTCAAACCCAACCCAACATAGTTGTAACTTGTGGGTTCAATGCACCCCAATACAAGCGTCTCTAGTAATCCATTTGGTCTCATATCTTTCGTTAATTCATCACAACCTAATCGAATTCTTCAGAGACTTGATACTAGACTATTTGACTATTTGGGACGTAACGTGGTAATGTCTGTATGGCTGTATACCAGTCTATCTGTACTGTCGTTAGCACAACAATGTGGTGCTGTAGCTATGTTGCTGTTGGGGTCATATCATGTCTGTAGCAACAAAATGTACAATTATGTTGATCTACCTGTTAATGATTTTTTTTAAATATATGAGTATTTCAACATACACACATTTTCTGGTTGTATGCTTGGAATTCGTGGGAATAAATCTGGCCTAAAAATTGCAATGTATCCGTAAAACCGCCAATTGTTTAGAATTAAGTCTAATCCTAATACAATTAGAACTAGTTTTAAAACAGATGATCCGCGACAACGAAAGAGGACGTCAAAATTAACAAAAAAGCCGAGGGCGCCTTTAAGACGCATAGAGAAAAGAACCGGATATGATGAAATAAATAAAATTGGATGAATTACAACGAGCTAAGAGATGAAAATGTATACGAAAGAGAATCTAAGCGTGTTAAAAAAGATTAATTAATCTTGGACAACAACGGTCCAAGATTACTTCCTTGAAGTACTCCTGATACATTAGTAAGAAGTTATTTATGGAGACAAAACGTTGTCTGTCTTGCAAATAATTAAAAATTAAGCGAAGCAGTGTATTTTAATCTCCGCAGGAATCCATTTTTTTTTAATAACTAGTCTATGGTTAATTCTATCAAATGCCTTTCCTATGATCGCCTAAAATATATCTACTTGTAAATACTGATCTAATATCAGAGAAAATAAATGAATGTAGTATATGTTCAAATATTTTAGAAGGGTAGATTTGAAATCGCTCGGTAATTTGTGATATCAGTTTTGTTACCACTCTTAAATATGGGAAGATAATCTTCGCTAGTTTCCACAACGATGGACATTCACCCCCTTGAAGTGTCATATTAAACGTATTATGCAGCGGAGTAATTATAATTAAAGAGTCAATGCATGCTCTAAAGATATACTCAGGTATACTATCCGGCTCTATGGAGTTATTTTTTATTTGTCCGGTTCTTTGGATTATTTCGGTATTGTTATGTTGTCAATATTTACGCTAACAAAGGGCGGGGAAGACGTAGTAATTATCAAAATATTTCCAAATTAACCTCTTTATTATAAACTGAGCCAAAATATTTTGCAAAATCTTTGTCTACTACATCTTTGTCATTTTTGAGGCATTCTCCATTATACGAGTATTATATTGCTAGGCCCTGGCCAAAATGTTTTTGAATTTGTGCAAATTTTATTTTCTAAATGATCTACTTGCCTAAAATTAATGCATTCATTATATTTCTTTTTTCGGTATTTTTTGTAATATTATCAATTAGAAAATATAATATAATTACTTAGATATATTTAGAAGTTTACTTATATGCTAAGTAAAAAAATATATATAATTTATACATTATTTATATTATCCAATTTATGTATGAGTTAAATGACAAGAAAATTTATTATGTATTACTTAATAGTAACATATTTTCGTTTTTATTTCAGTTTTTCTTCACAAATATTGCACGTGTTAAAATTTTATAGATAACTTAAGATGTCTGTGCATGGCATCAATTAATGTGGGACGTTTTCCACAAAAAAAGTCTAATTTTTTAATTTACGAATAGATAATTAGAATAATGATTAGATATTAATTGGTTTAGTAATCATGAAATGAGTATAGTTTAGTTGTATTTATTAGAAAAAGTTATTTGAAATAAATATTTAGTTTTGTATGATTAGTGTTTCCATTTTGTTTTTAAAGCTTATTTATTATTTTAATTATTGGATTACTGTTGACTATTTCTAATGAAATATTCAATTAATTATAAATGGATCATTATTCCAAATGACAGTTATTATATATAAAACGAAGCACTTGATGAGCACTGCACTGGATGCATAACATGCATAACGTTGGTTGTTAGTATTTGTGGCACAACGAAATCTATATATTAAATAAAGTATTAAAAATAGGATTGCTTAACGATTTATCTAATTTTATAGTGCTATGAAAATATGAAGAATACAATTGAATCGGAGTTGTGAAAGTGTCTCCTGAAAATCACAGGCTATCGTAATATAATTTTCACATACCATACAGTCCTGTTGCAATAATATTAATCATCTGATTCTTTTATTTTGTAATGTTAGAAATTTTGTGTAGAAATTCTTAACCTCGGTTAAGAACCTTCCCTTACAACTACATATAGTTATGGGGTAGTTATTTCCATTTCGCTGATCCATATCCAATCTGACCCGAAAGCTTGTTATAAAAACTGAAGAAAACGTTTGTTTGTATCAAATTAGAGTATATTTATGACAAGAATTAGAGCTTAATTAAAAGCTCAGTTTTTTGTGATAATTCAACAAATCAACAAAAATGGTTACTACAGTATTGAACAAATAATACCATAACACTTTATTATGAAGGCTATTTGTGCATACATTACACCCGCAATGAAATTCAATTATTTTTTATGAGCGGCGTAAACATATTTTTGTTTAGGAGTTTCCATAAACGCTTACGGCGCTAAATGCATTTGAATAAATATAAAATAATGTCACCTTCGAGTTAAACAACAATCAATAAAATTTGAATAGATTGAAATTTTCGCTGCCCGTTGCATATGCGGTAATTCTGACAGTTTGCGCTGCCAATATATATTATTGTGTATTGAACGGTTAAGTGTGTTAGTTAGTTTTTAATCAGGTACACATGTAAGACCAAAGCTCAGTTTGCTGAACTTAAGCTTCTTATTTATAGTGTTAATAGGAATAAATCATTGGCTATTATCATCGCCAGGAAAATTGTACTAAGCAGAACGGTAACTATTACTAAACATAACCTCATATAAATTTCAATAGTAAGACTTGAAATTGAAATTTTGATAATGTTATGTGTGTATAGTTAGAATCAAAGCAGGTAGTAGTCGTCCGAGAAATTGGTCGCAAAGGTACATGAGATAGGTCGATTGCAAAGATTTAAAGAGCATTTTCCTCAAAAACCATATGGGTTTCATCGAATCCAGCGAATAACATAACTGCTCACCTTGCAGAGAAACATTTTCCTGAACGCCTCCTTCGTGTATCTCACTTCTGCGTACACAAATCCCGAACACAATTTCAGGTGGTTCCTGTGGAGCTTTTCCCGCAAGATTTCCACCTCCATCGCCGACATCGGCAGTCGCTGCCCGCCATTTCTCCTAGCCGAAACGTCGATCGATTCATCGTCACAATTCAAGTTATTTTTCGTGGTGTGGGATTCATCGCCAACGGCGACTTGGCTCGAATTCGCTTGGTCTTCCGGAGCCAAGGTTTGACTCTGCACCCCATTGTTTTGAACGCGGTCATCCGTAGAAGCCATGTCAACCACGCACTATGTCCCATAATACAACACTAGCATTTATTGATTCGTTTTTAGTGTCCCATCGAATTATCCCAGTCACTAATTACCCTTTAAGAATCGAGGAAATTCGGTGGATTGGTGAAACGTCGAGCCGTCTTTGGAGCGCGCGTTCGAAGGGAAAACGCGTGCGCGAAGTAACAGGTTCGGAAGAAATTAGATCCTCAACCTCGTGTCACACTTGGTCTTCAAGATAGACTGCAGAGATGCCGAGGTGCCGCAATAGGTTGGCTCTCGCCGCGACCGCTCACTCTCGATGGGGTGGGATTGTGAGCGTTTGAGTCTTGAAACTGGTACGTCCACCGGCGATTTTTTAACGTTTTTCGCTGTGACATTGGAGCTAGGAAAATTTGAAGCGATGTGTGACATCGGCCGGGCTCAAGACATATTCGTAGTGGCAACTAAACCGTCTTTCATTGAAATACATTTTTAATTGTCTCGTCATATTTTATTCCTTTAAGGACTCGTCCACGAGATGATTAATACGCGAATGCCATGTACGGCAGGTGAGTTTGTTCAGTTGGTGTGCGTGTTTCAAAAGCAAATAGCTCGCGCTCCCGTTTCAAATTACAAACGTGACGATAAGCTCGGTTAATTAGAGGCACGAAAAGCCATTCTGACACGTGTGAAATCTCTATCTATTCTGCGCCTTTTAAGGCGGCGGGCCGTCATTATCCGCTTTCGAACGATATTTGTGATCTAATTGACATCGCATGCATTATTCATTTCGTCTTATACGGGTCGAAATCAATCAGTGGCTCGCTCGTTGATGAAATTGCCCATTCTCTGCATCGAATAGTCATTACGCTAGGCATTTGTCCCGTTTCTCGTAGCGCGATCGACGATGACCGAATTAATGTTTCTCCTTTCGAACTATGCGGTTGCAGCTAATGATTTCGCCAAAAATATGAACGCCGACGACAATTATATTACAACTATAAATCACAAAATTAATTTACAAATCATTTAAATAGGGGGGTAATGTTTATACACCCCATGCATTATTTGTAATTCAGAAAATTATTATTGTACAACTATTTAATTAATTTTCCTAATAAGTCGATTCTCATTATATATATATTGTATAAGTTGATTACTATCAGTATACTGCATCCAATGTTATACAAATAAGTATTCAAAGGACTGCAGGAGAATGCATTGTTAATGCAAAGTATTGTCATTTATTTGAAATCATTTTGGCAAACAAGCGAAAATACGGGCACAACAGCAGCTAATATAAACGAGAGGTACCAATAATTGGTTGTTTAAACTGAACCTGCCGAACAATGTACCATCAAGCGAGGCTTGAGTGTTAAAACAAACATGTTTTATTCTAATATTTTTGACTTCATTTGCCTAACGGAGTGAACTATTTCCGCCGGATTATAGTGTCGTGCGTCGAGATATGAGCTTTAATGAAATCGCATTCTCCTATTCGTGTTATCGATGTTAGCTCAACACTCAACTATGTGCCACATGTGGATATTGTTGGCTGTACACTGATCATAAACTCAACGAAAACCCATATTTATGTTCCATGTGTGCTTCCAGATATCTGAATGTTATCGGCGATTTCAATGCATCCAATTTTAATCGTGCCATATTTAATGACGGTAAATGTCAATCAATTAATAATTTTATAAAATTGATCGGCCTCAAACAACTTAATGCTATATATTAGTCACTAACTATCCCTACTATTAACCCATTAGGATGTTTATTAGTTGTGCTCAGTCTATACCCTTACCAGGTAATGATCTTCACAAGGTTTGTAACTACAAGAAGGCTAGTTACGCGACAATTCTTTTCTGGAAATTGGCTGGTCTTTCTTGAGTAGTTACAAAGATATTAATGACGCTTACCCTGAATTTTAAATTAAGGTTCATGACAAATTGGATACGTACATGCCTTTAAAAAAATATTCGCCAAGCGACACACCTAAGTTGATTCTCCGAAGGGGCACATTAATAATTTCAAATTTAAGCGCAAGCATCGCTTAAAGTTTAGAAAATATAATTATCCCTATTATCATCATCAATATAAACACTTACGTAAAATTGTCAAAATCAACCACTCAATACTCCCCTTTTATGATTTTCAGCCGTTTTTGTTGGTCGTTATCTATTTTGTTGCTTTCGCTTTAGTCTATATGTTGTGTTTCTTATTTGATCCATTCGTGTTTATTATCATTTTTATTGTGCACTTCGTTTCTTCGACTTTCACACAGCAACGTTTTTTGAAATTTAAATATAGATTATTATTGATTCCATGAACTGTATTGAAAATCACATATGCATTACGAATATCAGTTTATATTTGCCGATGTTCTACTTTCATGTAAGTGCCACATTATTATCCAAGGGCATTTACTAGAGTATAATAAAACATATAAAATATTACGACAGGGTGACAATTAGTACTGTTTTTTATTATTGACACAAATAATAAAGTGCTGCATTAAAAACATTATTGTAAATGTCAAAATGCCATTTTACCTTAAGCGTAATATACAATATTTATATTATAATGATGTATCAACTGATGTTGATGTCTTCTGCTCGTCGTTATATATCCGTTTTTCTTCATTGATCCATGTCCGTTATCGTCTGCTGATCAGTGTCCGATGCTCCTCCTGGATTCCTCCTTGATGGTCCTGGCTGCGTCTTTGGTGGTCCTTGCTTCTCGTTGTCCTTTAGTGCTAACTTCTAAACCTTACTTAGTCTAAATCCATCTTATCGGTTGAAATTATTAGAGTTCTTCATTATTTTCAAGGATTCTCTCCGTGGATAGTAGTGATGGTTTCTGGCGAGTATCTTCACTTCCTCGTAGTCGATTATGTGACTTCTTCCCGTGTGGTAGTGTTCACCTCGAATAATTTCAATCGAGAACATGGATGTAGACTAAGTAAGGTTTGGAAGTTAGCCCTAAAGGACACCGAGAAGCAAGGGCCATCAAAGACTCAGCCAGGACCATCAAGGACGAATCCAGGAGGAGAAGAAATAATACTTAGAATAAATATATATTTTTTTTAATGTCAAAAGTTGCTACCACATTTAAGGTGGCGGGTGACAGTAAAATATTAGTTGCTATTCAGCTGTAAACGATAAATTAGAAACGAGAATGGAAAATTGTGCTGCTCTGCTTCCTTCCAAGTCTAAAGAGTGTTGTGAAGCTGAATATAATATTTTTGAGGCCTGGATTTGGGAGAAAAAAGTCAATGAGACCAACAAAACTGTTTTGGTAGAGTATTTTGGCGAAAATGTATTAGCCGCATTTTTTCAAAATACGAATATCTTAATTTGCAGCCCAGTTCTCTTTGGTCGAAATATTCCATCATCAAAATGTCTTTGTTAGTCAGAAAATATATTGACATTACCAAGTGTCATAAATTGACATCGTTTTTGAAGAATAACAGTGTTGGACGTGAGCCAAAAAAGCCATGGTGTTGACTAAAGGAAATGTTGCTAAAGGAAATGTTGCAGAAGCTCCCAACGAAGTGTATCTGATGATTGTGGCATGCTAGTAGTTACTTAATGTGCGCATTATGTTTAAAAATATTTTGAAAATATGTGACTCTCGTATTTGGAATCTATGGATATTGTGGAGAAGAATTTGCTAATATGTCAATATCTGATGTGGATGATAGAGGATCTGTAATTGTTGTAGCCATCCAGAAAACGAGAACAAAGAAGTGTTCACTGTTGTTAATCATAATGTGTTATGTGGATTGCGTCCAGGAAACCTGCCTCATCGCTGCTTGTTGTTGAAAAAAAAGTTCATGTACAATACAAGTTGTAGGAAAGAATACACTTGGAGGCATTCCCAGAACAACAATTCAAAAATTTCTTCAACTTCCTGATGCAGGGAAATACATCGGACACACCTTTTATAGAACATGCGCCGCTTTGTTAGCATATAGTTGAGTTGACATTACAAACATCAAAATGCATGGAGGATGGAAAAGTTCTTCGGTTGCAGCAGGTTAACTTGATGAAAAATATAAGAAAGCCCGGTTGATTTTTGGAGCCGAAGAAATTGTCTCTTCTGGTGCTGCTTTTAAAATTGTACCTCAGATATCAGCATCGATGCAAGAAGCTCTGCAAGGACGTACATTGGCAGGATGATGTTTAATAATCTGCATAATTGTACGTTTTATATTCAAAAATAAATTTATTATTAGTATTTACAGCTCGCTTAATGGTTACCAAGACATAAGGGAACAATATTGATGCAGTTTTGCGTAAAAATAAAACTGTCAACATGATGTATATTTTGTGATGTAATTTTTATTATTACATAATAGTTTGGCTGAATTAATAAGATTAAGATTAAACGAGCATTAATTTCATTGTGACTAATTAATACTAGACGTATTTTTTCCACGCATTACATAAACTGCGGTTCACAATTTTATTTATTTCTCATGCCTGAGAAATTGTATGGTTATGCAACGATCCAAAGTCCAACGATCATTATTTCCTGTACGTTTAAATCTACTCAAAACATCATTTATTAGTGTATCATAAATTCTACGTTATCGTTTATCTAAGTAGTAAATTATGCTGTTTTCCACGATGCAAGTGTTAAATTAATGGATCAGATTAGTATTCAAGAATTGTAACTTTTGATCCATATCGTTAATAGGTAATAGACTGAACAAAGATGTGACATTAATTCTGATTAATTATGATGCTAAATACATGTACAGTTACTGGAGACAAATCACTGTGAACTTTTCGATGAGTATTTTCCTACTATTTTGAGGTTGGGCGGTTGGGAATACTGTACTCACCGTTTCAAGATTTGTAATATTGTTGTATAGTAAACTAGATGATAAATAGTTAATTAAACCTGTTTCGTTATACTATGTTATATTATATTAAGTATATCGCAGCCTAAGGAAACTGTAGACAATTTATCGTATCACTACATACATGTACTTCATTTAATTCGTCCGAAACGTAGTCAGTTTTAATAATAATTATCAGTTTAGAAATTTAAATAAATGTCATTTTCAAACTTTCAATAGTTGCAGAAAAAAAAATATTTAGGTGCCTTAATGTTTACAATTACTGACCAATGTCATTTTTAGACGGGCATTATTAAAAATAATTGTATCCAATAAAATCTATGCGAATACCTTAAGAAGTACGCAAATAAACTTTTTTTAACACAAATATCCAACAAGATATAACGAAAATATAACAGTGTAAAGTGGCTATAAATCGCGGGGTAAAAGCTATCGACGGTTCTACGCGCACAGTCCGTTAGCCGTGTCGAAATATTGACGATCGTATCGGCTCCGACGAAACGAACGATTCAATATGTTGCAAGTCATAATGCACATTAAATAATATCTAAGCCTTATCGGCGGTGATCCGCCGCCGCGTCGTTCAGGTCGTTATGTTGGTTTTACACGGTTTCCCGTACGGATAATAATGGGTATCATGTTAACCTCCTTAACGTGCGCGTCACGATGTGCCCGTATATCTCTCCCCGTGTTATTTATTGGATCGTGTCGCGTACGGTCGTGTAGATTTAATGCGGCCTCGTAAAATTTACAACGGCGAATGTTATTGTAATGCGGATGTGTCGCGGAATTAAAGGCAGACGTAGCAGGCAACTGACTAGACTTTTTATTTGGAGAATATTGCCCTCAAGTGGGGGCTCCGAGCAAAATCCGAGTAAAAGATCCTCATTAAAAGCGACTTAAAAGCAATTCCCCTCGTTTGTAGCATTAAATGCGCCGGCCTGTCGACTATGATAGGTTTACGTCAATTGTGGATGCAAGTCAATGTAAATTTGTTAACATTTTATCAGGATGCGGCTTGTTGATAATGATGATGGAAACAATCAATATTGTGATATTGAAATTTAGAGGTATTAATGCAGAAATGTTTTTATATATGTATATGCCCTACAGGTCGTGAAATCCTTGGGCTTGTTGAACAATTTGTCCCATTCTTTTCTCTTTCTCGTTATTATCTTTAGGACGCCTTCCTGGTTTTTAAAAAGCTATTCCTGTTAAAGTAACTTTTTTCTGTCTTTTATTTCTCTGTAAAATGCTCGAATTTCCTTATGATAAATTTCTCCATGGTTATGAGTTTTTCTCATGTACAATCGTTTTTCTTCATATACATGATCTTCCATTATATTCTTTTGTTCTTTCATTTGTCTCTGCATTTTCCAGTTGTTTTGCAATGAAGTGTATTCAGTTAATTATAATATATTTTGTTCAAAAGAGTATACCATTAGCTCATATTTGAATATCAATTACTATTGTGTTGCTGTTACTTTGTTTGCATCCTTCTTCCTCGATGTTTATCAAATAATTCGACCTTCAACGTTTTTAACGTGATTCTAAGTGTGAATATATTGAAATTTATGTAAATCGAATTTGTAAAATTTGCTAGTTCGAGTGATATACTCGAACCAGCAAATCTACTGATATATCATTAAGAGCAATGGCGCAGTTGCTGAATTGTTGTAGGGAAGTAAATTGGATGTTTAAATCGCAAGTATTTTTTTCGTTTTCTCAGAGTTTGACGTTTCCTTGTCGACCTCGAGTGTATTCACATTAAAATTGCAACCTATGTTTGGTTGTTATTAACTATCTGCAACCTGCATTCTTTTTATTATACTTACAGCGACTGTATACTGTCTGCTAATTCTATGCAGTGTTGGTATTTTTTTAATTGCAGCGTCCGGTTAATAATCCGGTAGGGGTTTTTATGTTATCAGATTGATCACTGTTGCGTACATTTTGTTTGAGGTGGATCGAAAGCTCTGAAATATTTCATCCCTATTTGTTTTCCCCCCACTTTATATGGTGTACTTTATGTTGGCCACCCGAGTGGTGTTTCGTATGCACTTCTTGCCAGCAGATCAGATTTTAATTTGTCGTTCAATCACAGTCATAGTTGCAGCAACAGTTTATTTTTTTTTATTGCACTCTAACTCTTTGTTAGATTTGAATGTAAGGCCGCTTGGTTATCTTTGGAAATCCAGATGGCAAAAGCCTAGTTTATAGTTTTGTAGTATGCTTACTGCTCATGTTGAAATAGTAATGTTTTCAGCTTGAAATGGTCCCATATTAACCGAAAAGCAATCGAATACACCATCTTGTCTTCCTGCTCCTGTGCATGTCTTTTAGAACCATCCATGTACCACTGTAGGTCTCCCCGTCTTCCTCCCTGTTCTGTATTACTTTGTGGGTCTTCTAGCACTCGATATTCAGTGTTATGCGGTCATATTTCGCCGCTAGTACAAAAGTCACTTTCAGTCCTCTAAACATTAATGTCCCCAGCTTTGTCTGAGTATCACCCGCATTCACTGGATTTAAGTCTACAGTCTACAGCCCCAACATAGCACCGTAACTGCCACACATACCTTTTTTGCCTCAGTTAGTATATTTATCGCCGTCTTGGTTCTGGCTTTGTGCTACCTCGTCATGGAGGCATAAGTTATCACTGGGATAACAATTTTAGTAAACGTCTAGTAAATCATCCTGGGTAGTAGATCCCAGGTTTCGACAAACATTCGCATGCAAGTGCTCTTTGCCTTAATGGTAACGGTCTCAATGTATGTCTTGAAAGCCACTCTAGTGTCAAAAGTGATTCCAAGATATTTACCTTTTTGCTACAGACATTTCATTTCGGTGTAAATGGGACCATCATGGTTTTTGGTCGGATTGATAGACATTGATACCTTTCGGCATCACGGTACACTGGGCAAAATCCTTTAATTTCCAGGCCGTCCGAAGTTCAACGGACAACCACTCACACAACCAGCCATCTACGCCCTGACATTTAATTGAATACATGCTGTTTAGATTATAAACCTTTAGTATGTGTACGTTTTGTTTTATTACATTGTAAAATCTGTGTGTATTGTTATTATTATTATTATTGACGGCTACAATATTATACCGAAGTGTAGAGTGGGAAGAAGAGGTGGAGCCATCTACGCCCTGACATTTAATTGAATACATGGTGTTTAGATTATAAACCTTTAGTATGTGTACGTTTTGTTTTATTACATTGTAAAATCTGTGTGTATTGTTATTATTATTATTATTGACGGCTACAATATTATACCGAAGTGTAGAGTGGGAAGAAGAGGTGGAGGGATTTTAATATATGTTAGAGACTCATATAATGCAACTATCTGTAATGTATACAAATTCAATGTTCGATGTTCAATGTACAAATGTTTGTCTGTTGCCTATATATAGGTGACATGAACAAAGACATAAAAAATGAATCTCACATATCGAATTTATATGAAAATGTTTTGGTCAGCAATGGCTTTCAACGAAAGGTAAAAGATTTCACACGGGAAGCACTTCGAAATGACGTCTTATCTCAGACCCTGAGAAGGAGAAGCAACAAAGCGCAGGACGACACACTATTAAAGGCAATGAATAAAGATGAAACCGAAATCGCTAATACTTTTGCAAAATGCTTTAAACATTTAAATATTTTGTCATACGCTATAAAGAGCTTAATAAACTTATCAATCGATCAAGGAAGAGACTGAAAAAAGCAGTGGTCACGCCAATATATAAGAAAGGATCGCACAAGTGCTACACCAATCACAGATATATTATAGATGCCCACCAGTATGGCTTCGAAATGGAAAAGAGTACAGTGTCTCAGTTGAAGAATTTCCCAGACATTATAAACACAAATCTAGACAACAGTATGCATGTAGTATTGTATTTGTTGATTTATTTAAAAAAAATAATCTTCCTGTTCATTTAGTTGATTTCAAATGCAATTGAAACTTTCAAATTTTTGCATAACATATTTTTCTATAAACTTACCATCTCCTGTTGAAACTTGCAAATTTGTCAATAAACATGCTTAAACTAGCACATTTTGCTTTAACTTAGATTAATTAACTTTAAATGAAATTACTTATTGTATCCGCGAAGTATCGGCCTGCGATTACGATCCAGATGTATCAGTCGCATTTTTGCGAAATTTCCAACAATGCACCGATCATCGGTAGAGTAGAAGCACGCGTTAATACTGCTTCTTGCGCGGAAGCACTCGATACCCTAGGATTGGAAAAACATTTTCAAATAATGTACATCCGGGTCTAATTAACGTGATCGGTAAGTGTCGGAAAAACTCACAAAAATCGACGAATACTTAAATCGTTCTGGAATCTCAGAATTAAAATTGATTATGGAAGCGCCTTCTGAAATAATTTAAAGGTTGCACAGAATTTTGCGTAAATTAAAAAATAATAAATAAAAAATCAAAGCAGCGGTCACAATTAACAAGTATTGAATTCAATTCTTATTTCAACGTATATACAACATATTTGTAGATGTTAATTTTCTAAGTTTAATTGTACATATTGCAAAAATCAGAAGAACCAACTACCTTCACCAAGTTACCGACGTTATATTCATCGATTACCGCAACAGGTATTCGAAACGATAATTTACGTTAAAGCGTTTTTACTAAATGAACAAATTGTCTTTATCCTTGAAATACCATCAAATTGCATATTATTACCGATCCTTTACGAAATGTAAATAAATACCAAAGACTACTCTCACATAATACATACAAACCGTAACATATAAATATCGACAACAAAATTAACATTGTTTCGTTTCATAACGTTTCAATTCGAATTTATAAGAAAGTTTTCACTTTGCTTCATGGAGATCTTAAAAGTTGAGAAATTTCGAAATATATGTACAGATATTTCGTTTTTCGATGTCATGATATAGCGCGTAACACATAATATTTTATAATTTTATAATGATTCATTGAAATACACCTCTATCTACCTACGAGCTAATGAGTAGCCACGCGCAGTCGGAGGCCACCAGGATACATTTTTAAGTAGACCAAGGCGACGAAGTGCGCTTATAAAATAAATCCGAGATCGCGTGATAACGGCTGATCATGACCAGTAGTAGCGGCTCGATGTGACAGATTTGTTATCTGTGCGTTGAAAGCCATTTTGTGAAAGCTCTCGCGGACAATTAAAAGCTCAACATCGAACGCTCGCTCCGTGGGAGTTGAACAATTAAATTCTGGTCCGATGGCCACGTGCTCTTGATGTAACGATCGGAGAGTGGAATGAACGAATGATCGTTTAAGTTAGGTCTCGTTGATTATAACAACACAACCACACAAAATAGACAACCGCAAATGTAGACCAGTTCCACAGTGTCGGCACAAAATGGATTGCCCGGCTGACACGTACAAAGGCAATTGTCGGATACATATTATAGTGTTCAAATTAACAATTAGCATAAATCCAATTGACTCAAGTATTAATTAGATGAAGAAACGCGATGCGTTTGGATATGACCACATTGGAGTCAAACGACTTTATAAACAACACACATTATGTATGCGTACCCAATGTTAAGTTATTATGGGCGTCGAAGAAAATTATAACCGAGAATTAGTGTTCTCGCAATAATTTAAAATTTACACGATATTTTCCTGATTTGAATTGATTGTGTTAATATTTTTCACTAATTACGTTCTGATTATGGTCAATTTGATGTCCTATGCAAATTTTATTATTAAATTTTTAAAATAAATTCTTTTCTACATCTTCAACAATTAAAAGCATTATTGGTTGTGGTTCGTAAGAGTGTCGGAAATACTCGTCGTAAAAATCGTCGAACACTTAAATCGTTGTGGAGTGTATTTATGTATATCCGTAAGAATGCCTACAAGTGCTTGTCGATACCTAAACATACTATTCAGAATGTACTCACACGGTACTTCAAATTCAAATTATTCTATTTAGAATTTCATAGCGTATTACGAATCAAACGTCCACGAATAGTAGCGAACGCCGGGAAATCGATAGAAATCCACGTCAACGCGTGACTTTTCCACATTCGGCGTCTCAATCAATTAACACGCCGGTTTTCAGCGAAACGAGGCCAAAAAACCCATAGCATTGTTGCGTCTCGATTCCGTCGAGACGCATTAACGAGGTCCGAATGTTGATTAATTGGACACGCTCTTCCGATACAACTGAAACGCGTGCTTGCGCGCACAATGCCGCGATAACGCCATTATTAAGAGAGCCCCGGAATTCCAGGCTGTGTGCAAACTGCTATAAAATTGTCTCGAAAGGAAAAATGAAAATAAAAATATCAACATGATGATTTGAGGTCAAGGAGTGTGACAACGTAGGAAACACACTCGTACATTTTATCGGTGAATATATCTGGGCCGTTTCAGATCAACCGATATGAAATGTAGGAAATTGATGATTCGAACAAGCTGGGACGCAATATGGTCCTGTCTTGCATGTTTACGCAATTGTAGGAGAACCGGTTGAATGAAATAGTAGGCATGTTGCCGTACGATATGGAATTGAAATAAAACATGTAAATAATTATAAGCAATATATATAAAATTGTGAACATATTATGACGATGTTGATAATGTAGACTTCGCTTTTAACGAAACGAATACACATTTAAAAAAAATGTTAGACAATTATTAAAAACCGACGCTTGCGTTAAGCAATTAAACGATTAGTATTAAAGGACGATTCTGAAAAGTTGTGCTCAAATTTGACATTTGGAAATAAATCAAGTGAAATTCATTATGCCGTAAAACGAAATTAGGGCCCTCATCTATCCTTCCGTATGTTTTCCATCACACCCAAACTTGTTCAGAACATTTTTGAAATATCATCATGATTGCTAATTGAAGCAAAATTTTAATGGACTTTCACGCCCACTCATGTGCCCAAGCACTTTCGTATGAAGATGCCATAGAAACGGAGGCCATCGGCTCTTCAGTTTTGAGTACGTTTGAGAGGCCCCCAAGCCATCGCTCTGCAATAACTAATTATTCTAAATTAAAATAGCAAATCTCATCTGTATATATATATATATATATATATATATATATATATATATATATATATATATATATATATATATATATATATATATATATATATATATATATATATATATATATATATATATATATATATATATTAGGGCGGGTTAATTTTTTTTTTGATGAAGCGTATAGCAAAAACGTAATCTATAGGTGATTCTGAGAAATTTTGCTCAAGAGACCATAGCTCTAAGTCGGATTTGGAGCCCCCCAAAATTTCAAAATATATATTTTTCCATATATACATAGAATAATTTAATTAAATTCGTCATAAAATCGGATAGCATTAGAGTAGATTTCTCAATATGGGCTTGTTTGAAAGGTATTTTTATCACCTTTCAGAATCTGTATTGATACCAATATATATTTTTTATTTTTAGTAGAGATATTAGGAATTTTTTGTCGAAAAATAGCCTAAAATGAACTTTTAACTAATAAATTCTGAATTTTCTTCGATTTTTTTCGAGTCCAACATATAAATTTTAATAAAAGTGCACTGCCGTACACAACAGAGTTATAAAACTCCGCATTGAAGTACATTGGCACATAAACTGTAATAATATAAACTGCCAAAATTTTTAAATTGGTCGATGGTGTATTAGTTGTTACATATAATCGTAGTAATCTACTTGCTTTGGTTAACCAACGAGAATGTGTAATTGGTCCTGGTTTAATGTTAACTAAATCAACTGGAACAATACCATTCGAAATTGCTTTAGCTATTTGATATAAATATTTAACATTTGTTGAAAGTTCGAGCTCATGTTCATGATCCATCATTGCAGGCATATTCTCCAGTGGTATTGGATCAAAATCAGCTACTACCTGAAAAATGAAATGCTTAGATGAATTAAAAGGCAATTATTTTATTTTAACTTTATCCCAATCGAAAAAGTAAAATAATGACAATAAATAATGATAATAAATGATGATATTAAATAAAATAAAGTGTTACATACCTGCAATTTCTCACATTCTTGAATAGCTTTGAATAACTTTCCACTTGCTGCTCGTGGTCTACTGGTGACTGTTTTGTCCAATGCTTCATATAAATGACGAAATGGCAGTTCATTGAAATGAAGCAGACATATAAACCAGTGAATTGGTCTATTTAACTGTTTTTCAAATAATCGTAAAACACCATTTTCTGTTCCAGTATTTGCTGGCTCACCATCACTGCATATGCCAGTTAATTGATCAACTGTTAATGTTTTATTGTTGAAAAATTCATTCAGTTTTCTGTGTTTGGTTTTTGCATCTTCTTGACTACCCAAATTTACATATCCAAGTAACTCATTATAGGGCTCTTTCAGAACAACTAAATGCGGTTCTTTTACCATAGTGGTATGAAATTTGTCATTAATTTTCTCTGTAGTCATGAGTCATTTTTTCTACCATCTAAAGAGAATGCAGTTATGGAAGAATTTGTATGTCGTTTACGAAGCACTGCATCTCTAGATTTAACTTTTTCTCTAGCCACTTTTGATTTATGCATAATAACAAGATTACCATGAATATCTCTAAAATTTATATCTTCGAATAAAGCTGTAGCTAAACATGAAGCGACTCTATATGAAACACCGAATCTATCACACATCATAGCAAAATTTAAGGCATCGCACCTTTGAGTATAATGACGTCGTCTCATTTGAACAGTTGCTTCTGGAACTTCTGTTGTTGCTTCATTTTCATCTTCATCCATGTGTAATTCAGGTGTTTCGTAACTTGGATCATCGGTACCAGTTGTAAGTGTTTGGTATTGTTGTAGCTACTTCTTCAACGTCTTCCGTATATTCAGGTATTGTGAATTTTCTATCATTATGCTGGTCCATCATAAATTCTTTTAGATGTTCTGGAATCAATCAACACGAGCATTCTGTTGTTTTTAATTTGCAATTACATTTGCCAATATAAAATAATTCGTTTATTGAATCAACAAATGCTTTAAATTCATCTCTTTTGTTTCTATGTTGTACATGTTTCTGGTATTCATCAAGCCAACCAGTTAATTTTTTTAAAACCTTCTTTCTATTAATGATTTCAATATTTAATTTACACCAAATTTGGATCAATTTATCTGTTACGTGACCAGTAAAAGTTTTATACGAGAACATTTTGTTTTCAAATTTAGCACGATAAATAAAAATAATATTTTAAAATGTCACATTTAGAAGGCAAACTAAGATCATTTAAATCACTTGATAAACCAAAAACAACAATATCTTGATGAGGCATGTTAGTCAATCTAGAGTCAAAACTTGTTGATGTTGTTGCTTCCATTTGCGAAGACACAGCAGACGATGTTGATGGTTCTTGATTATCCATAATAACTTTGATATTATCACTGCACTCTTTGATTGTGTCACACTAAATCTTAAAATAAAAAAAATATTGGTATTGTGATAACCGAGTTTTTATTTAAGTATTTTGGAAAACTGCGTGCGCATTGCACGATGAACGATTAAGGAAGAAGGAAAAGCAAGCTTGGCAACGTTTAGTGTTGGTAAACGTCATTATTTTGTAACGTCATTATTCAGTGTTACAAAGTTGTTCAATTGAACAATGCTGCCATTGACGACTTATTCTACAGGTATCAATACAGCTTCTGAAAGGTGATAAAAATACCTTTCAAACAAGCCCAGATTCAGAAATCTACTATAATTCTATCCGATTTTTTGACGAATTTAATTAAATTGTTCTATATATATATGGAAAAATTTCTATTTTGAAATTTTGGGGGGCTCCAAATCCGACTTAGAGCTATGGTCTCTTGAGCAAAATTTCTCAGAACCACCTATAGATTACGTTTTTGCTATACGCTTCATCAAAAAAAATCGTTCCATACAATTTGACCCGCCCTAATATATATATATATATATATATATATATATATATATATATATATATATATATATATATATATATATCAGAGCAAATATGCGAATATTTGGTAAAGCCGGTATCGCGACATAAATTAAAATCTTTAGGTGGGATAATAAAGTTTAATTTTTAAATTAATTATACAAAAATATTTTATGGTATTATTGAATCTTTATAAAATCAAACTCGTTGCATAACAACAATTTTGGAAAAAATCCGCAAGTAATAAAATTATCCAGTAAACTGATCAAGAGAAATATGGGTAGCTGTTTAATTACATTAATAGATTATATTATTATTAATATTGACCATGAACATAAAAATAGCGGGCAAATAATTTCAACTATGGGTTAAGGTATTTTGTTGAATAAAATTTAGTTCACAAATCATTGAAAATAACTACGACATAAAAGGACTACTCATTCAAACTTAATTCACCTAGTGTACTTCTATATATACTTATCAAAGCGTATGCCCATTAGATTGGTCGAGGCGTGAACTAAGCCCGTCGCGAAATTTCTTCGATATGCTGCGCAAACAATGAGAGTTACGATAAAATACTATATAAATAAATTTTTAGCGAATTGAATTTTACAAAATAAAGTCCAGGCAGCATATCCTATCTATTATAGTTTAGAAATGAGACGCGTTTGAATTCCCAACTGTCGGTTTCGCAAACATTTTCTGACTTTGGGAAACTACTGTGATAAATATGTATGCCGATGGGTTGGGTTGGGTTGCGTTGGGTTGGGTTGGGTTTGGTCAGGTTGGTTTAGGTTGGGTTGGGTACAATTTTGTTCATTTTATTTTTTCATATATCGTTATGTCAGTTGGTTTTTAAGTACGAATTGAATCATAGTGATTACATTAAAAAGAAAGCACTACAAAACGAAGAAATCTAGGCCAGTTATAAATTTTAGTTAGGTTAAGTCACCCTCTGTTGTTTGGCATAATTATATAGCATATAATCTAAATATGTCAATAAGATATTTTTGCCATGTACTGATTGTTAAATATTTCCTCCGCAATTCCGAAATTGAAAATCTTCAAAATGTTGCGCTGATGTTAAAAAAAATTCACTGCAACATTAGTAGATGTAATGTTATCTGGTACCTTGTACTGATTAACATTTTGAATACTCGATTAATTAAGGTTTCTTTTTTTATTCGGTTTATATTATTAACTTTTACTTTGGTACATTGTTATTAATGATAATAGAACAGATCCAACACAACTTGATATTTTTCTGAATAATTTTTACCTCCATTTTTCTTAAAAAATTAAATATTTGCAACCATACACCAGTTAGATATGGTAAAGCTCCGCACTTTTCCGACCTGTAAAATAAACAAAGAGAACGAATGATTAAAGCTAATTCCGGTAAAGTTAAGTAGGCTTAATATTTCTATTTCATGAATAAAAATTACAGTAGTATTGAGGTACAAGCGAATAATTCATGGCACCAGTTGTTCCAAACTTATAGCTAGACGTGGCAAATAAAAAAAACGATCTTATACTTACCAAATCTTTGTGTGATTTGATTTCGGCAAGCATGGTAAAATATTATCAAAATATTCACAGAAATATAAAATATAATACTCAGCAATCTTAGCAACGATAAAAAACGATATATCGTACGAAGTAACTTTCCCCGCATGGAACTATACATGGTTAACATAGTCTAACAATATATTTCGCCAGTTCGCCCATTTTGGGAAGAACATTGTATTTGAAATCTTGACAACAAAGTTCACACTATCGGACCACTATAGATTTTTTAAACTAGCACACTGTAATGTTATTACATTGTAAAAGTGCAACAGCTCGCTCTTTTCAATATTTTTTTTGATAGATGACATTATCAATTATGCAATTGAAATATATTTTCCACAAAAATCTTGGTTTTTCGTTGTTTATCTTCAACATGTTTTATCCGCCACTAAATTTTAGTTGTTTTTTTGAACTTTTAATCACACTCCGAAGTTTCAAATAGCACATTTAATCGAGACAGATGCAGAGGAAAATATAGTAATATCCATATCTCGATGAGATATATACAACTACCGACGCTAATAAAGCGCCACTCTATTTCGGCGATCAAGTTGTATATTCTACGAACAAAACTTTTTAAGCTCGACTCCTCATAACTAACCAAATATTTCAACTTGTGCGTATTGTTTATGTTATACCGGAAGCGATCGAATAAAAAAATTATATACTAGCTCTATACACTAAATGTAACAATACGTATGTGTATTGGCAATTATTTCGTCGAGCAGAGGCGGGGAGCGACGTGATAGACATTTAGAATTCTAATTGTGTCCCGTACACAGAAGGGCAGCCCACTCGAGATTTCGTAGAATCTCGTTTCTTTATTAGTATAACAAGCAGAGATTCTTTGGACACCTACTCTCCGAACAGGTTATCGAAACTATAAATATTCAAACGTGTCGCTGCAACAGCCGTGCGTGATATTACATGAAATTTTACGGCTGCAACATAGTGTGCGTATGTGTGAAACAAGAGCAAATACAAGTTCGCCGTGAAAATGTATTGGTCCATTAGCGAAAGCGCTAATCAATGAAATTACAATATAGAGCTGAGTATGCTTCGTTTGTATAATTAATAAATGTTTGATAGCGCAAGATAGATGCATATGTTGAGGTACTGTATGATACTGTATAATATCAACATAATTTTCAATCCCTCGTAATGATTGTCGTTATTTTAAAAATAAATTTATTTAACCCTAGGATCCACATAATGGACCTCGGAAGCCAGGCGGTCATAAAACTGCAAACAATTAGTGTATTAAACCTCTATTCAAATTCCTTCCTAGGGCTACCTTACTGTCAAACATATTTTTGGCGTGAACTCTTTACAGTTGTTGATTTTATGGTGATATGATATGATAGATGATTTTTATTATTAGTTGACCAATTTGTAAGAGGAAATTGGACAACGGTTAGGAAATATAGCAATCCCCTATAAAAATTAAACATACTTTGCCTGACCCTAATATAATAAAAGGAGGAGACAGAATTTGTAGTTTTTTCATTATGAAAGCTGCCACTGCATCAGGCTATTTATTGAACTCTTATGTGTTGCGCAAAGCACAATTCACAATCAACAAATTCTGGAGCAAGTGGAATTACCATATAATTACCAAAAATTTTTAATCACGATGAAAATATATAAATGCAGAACCATAAAAGGATATTTCCAGAAATCTGTGAAAATGCCGGTGTTATGTACAACGAAATTGTCTATTGTGCTAATAGGGAAGATGAGATTCAAAACAATAAGGAAATTGAAAATGCAGATGACCACGACAATATGGGTGATGAAATTGCCAACGAAGGATAGAGAAAGGGCCAAAATTAAACTATTACTCACAGATAAGGCACAGTTGAGTATACAAACGATGTATTATTACATTAGTTACATTTTAACTTATAAGAAGAGCCTTAATTTCGTAAGCCATAGTTCAGATGTGTACCTCGTTTCGCAACCAGCCTACGTATTCACTTTTTTCCATCCAATCGTTTAAAAACGTTACTTTGCTGTCCTACTTCACCTCAAAGAAAAGGCGAAACTAAATTATTGAATTATTAAGCTTGTTCACCTATGCCTCTCTTCCTGGGTAAAGTTAAGCACAAAAAGTTTTCATAACGACCATAGCACCCTGGTCCTCAGCGGAGCTTGCTTTGATAAACACTGCTTTAACATTTTGCGTGTTACAATTTTTTATAGTTTAAATTTCATCAGCATTAGAAAAACTTTAAAAAATAATTAATGTAATCATGTTTTTAGTTATGTTTGCTGTCTGTTTAGCTTGTAGAAAATATTATTACAAACACGACTGCAAAATATGAATAGAGTGTGATAGCTATATGATGAAATATAAAATCTAATAATGAAAAAGACACCAAGAAGGATCCAAATGGGACAACTGAACTAGCAAGTTCGAGTTAACACAAGTAGTAACATAATACTTCGCCTATAATGTTGTGCTGTAAGTTTTTGACAATCACAGAAAGTACCCCCAAGAACAATTCCAACATTATGCAATGCAGGTAGCACCTAGGAATTGATGGAAAATGTCCGTATCACACCAAGAAATAGTTAGCAAAAATCAAGCTGTGTAGCTAGTGCGAAAAATTAAAAATTATTAAATATATGAGAGGCAATTTGGATAACCTATATGTCCGTTTGTGTTTAATTCTCTCAATTTTTGAGAGGATACTAGTCCTAAATGTTATTACAGACCTTAAGTAGAACTCGCCGGGTAGAGGTAATCACTTATGGAACTAAAGTGTTGAGACAAAATGTTTTCGAGAACACGCGACGTATAATTGCCCATGCGTGAAACAGGGAAACTCGAAGTTGATTCCGCAAAATTTCAACGACTGGCCTTGCAATTTATTTATGGTCATCGCAAAGGCCAGCCGCGTGGGAAATAGTTCAATACGTTATCCTGGTCTGTAACTGTGTCAACTGATTTGTAAGAAAACAACTCTCCTGGAAGAAAATTCTGAATGGTCGCATTGAGATCATCGACATCTTTGTTTTTGGCCGCTAATATTGCTCGTTCACTCAGCCAATTATGGTTTCTGAACTGTTGTTCTATGTCCGTAAAAACACGCTGAATAAGCTCCTCTTTTGAGTCGACGAAGTGACAAAAATCCGTGGATAGTGTAATTAATCCGACCGAGGTGTCAACTGCGACCTTACCATTTCCAATATCTAATAACTGCTTCGAAAACATAATCGCAGTTTGATCTTGTTGCAAAACACTCGCATGTTAGTTGTTAATTGAAGTATCTTTACATGCCGCCACAAATTAGATGATTTTAAGCATGCGTTTAGTACGTCAGCAACAGTTAATCGGGGAATATTTGGAAGAGTCTGACGAAAATCACCCGACAACAGAATCATGGCTTCACAAAAAATGTTTTGGTTGCCACGAAGATCTTTCAACGCTCTGTCCAGTGCCTCCAGTGACCTATTGTGGGCCATCGTACATTCATCCTAAACGATCAATTTGCATATCTGTAGAATCTTCGCCATTGCGTTGTTTTTGGCGATGATGCAAACTGGTGGTTCGTTGATTTGCATGTTTAATGGTAATTTTAAGGCAGAATGTGCAGTTCGTCTACTTTCTAACAATATTGCAGCTATTCCAGATGAAACCTACGGTAGGGCTACTTCATTTTGCGATCTGATATTTGCCTCCAACAATGAAATTAGGAACGTGTTTCCAGTCCCCACGAAAACATCAACGAAGTAAATTCCACCAGATCCACTGTTCACAGCTTCCATCAGAGTGTCGTACGCAATTCTTTATTGTTTATTCAATTGCGGAACATATGAGCGAACTGTTTCGGTCAATACTTCAGTATCGTATTGTTGTTTTCTTTGCAACTCATGGTTAAATGTATCGCGCATAGGACGATTGGGTGCTGTCATGCCCAAACACAACAATACTTTATTTACCATCAATAAACAGATATATTCTATCATGATCAACATCTCTTTGTAAATTTCTGCAGTAATTTGTAATGTAGGATTTAAAATTTAACATCCTCAGACATGTCATCCCTATATTTCATCCACAAATCTTCCGGATTCGAGGGAAAATATGTCGATATTATAATTGCAAAGAATGGGCGAATTTGATGTGACGATGATATGACGGAATCCTTAAGCGTATTATCCCAATGTGAATCGTTCTCGAGCAACTGTAGTAGTTGACACGCCTCACGGTAAGTCGCATACAAATATCCATCAGCTGTTCTCAGTTGTCGAAACGATGTTGGACTATGAACATTCACCAACAATCGAAGATAATAACATTCATCGTTATTTGAATGTACTGTGTAGATGCGACTTAGAGCCTCTGAGGCAAATACATTTGGGTGTCGTTCAACTGGTGTTCCTTGTTTCCGACGCTGAAACGATTGCGATGATGCGTTCCACGTGTAATAGCATGGCATATCAACATACAGCAAAGTACGAGCAAAAACACCTGTTTGGCAAATTGAGAAGAAACTTGTTAATGTGGTCGATGGTGGACGTGGCGCTCTATCCGCCACGTTCTCTTGAAACATACAACTTTCTGAACGCACCTATAAATATTTGACAACCATGTCACAATTTTTTATTTTTAAAATGGCATCAAGACATCAAATGTTTCACAACTAGGAACATTTTGTATTGGAAAATTAAATTGTCGTTTTTAGTATTTTCCGTTACTTATTATTTATGTTTGAACCTTCCCTGAACTTTCACAAATATTTCAAGATCAAAATTAGCCAAATCGGTCTAGCCATTCTCGAGTTTTAGTTAAACAAACGAACAGCAATTGATTTTTATAGATATAGATAAGAAAACAATGGCATAGTTATCTGTGAATAAAATATTTAGCCCAAAAATTTTTCTCAAAACTTTAGTTCCATACGTTATTAGATTACGACTTGTGGAAATGTGTTGTTCGTCTTTGTTGCCAAAACTAGTGCATCATTAACACGTGACTAGTGAATTGTGTATTTCTAAAGACCTGGAAGGATGAGCGGGTAGTCCCAATGCCGAAAATTAGAAAAACTGGTAATTTCAATTACTTCGGTCTATTAGCATTCTGCCTGTTTTGTCAAAGGTATTGGAGAAGGTTATTGTATTTCAGTTAAGCGCCTTTTTGGCAGAACATTCGTTGTTACCACCTCTGCAATGGGAGTTTCGGCCTAGCTATGGCTGCACTACAGAATAAAACTAACGATAACGTGTCAACATTGCTTATGTTGACATGTTGACATTGAATTACATTAGATTAAGTAACAATGCAGTGAATTTAATTTTCAATTACTTGAAGTGTCAAAAACAGAGTGTATGCTTGGGTGAACACAGAACAAGCATCGCAAAGCTTCAATCTGGAGTTCCCCAGGGATCAATTCCCTTACTGTTCTGCATACATACATAACATTTCTTTACTTCCTGAAATTAAAGTATCAACAGCATATGTATGTCGATAATACTCAACTGTATATATCTTCCATAATTATTTGGGAAGCATGGCTGACTTTCTTTAAAACATACGCTTAAACTTAATGCAGACAAATGTTTTTATATGTTGCTTGGTAGCGAGAGGGCATGTGTTCCTGTATTGCCAATTAGTATTACGTTGAATGGTATATCATTACAACATAGAATGAATGAAAGAATCTGGGTTACATATTGATACAAGTTTACGATTCGAAACTCATGTACAACATAATTGTTTTAAGAAAACTTTTTCTACTTTGAAACTTTTGTATCCTCATAGACAATCGTTAAGTGTGTAAACAAAAAGTTTTCACGTTATCTTATCACGCCTTAACTTCTGCCACATTGACTATGGCCCTGCCTTGACGCTGCTGATACTCGTCGGGATAAGGAAATACGACCGCATTTCCCATAAAATATGAGCCATCCAAATGGATGGCTGAACGTGGAAAGACGTAAACTTTTGCATCTAATATGTTTCTGTTATAGAACTACGTGCTCTAAGACGCCACCATATTTGTTACTGATAATCAAATTTCGTACAGACATTCACAAGGTTAGTACATGTCAATTAAGGGGGGATCCTGCTTTAGAAGGCTCAAAAAATCGATTTTTTTTATTGCTCAAATCTATGCCTAATATATCTAAGAATATGTTTAAAAATATAGCGTCTAATTCGCAATATTTTGAAAAATGCAGCACTAAACACAGTGAGGTGTCGAGCAAAAAATATACGAACACACGAACGCTTGGACAAACCAAGCGCGCGCCCCTCCCCGCAGAACAACACCGAACTATGTACTTAAAAAAGTTCAATCGGTCGTTCGAAACAACAATATTTTGAATTCGTAAAAGCTATAGTAGGTTTATAACGAGATATTCCGTAAGTGATCGAAAATTAACATTTTTGCTGATCGTAAACTTTAGAGCGCGTTTTCTCGAGTTTTCGTTTTTACGATTTTTCTAAACTGGTGGGCGTGATTGCGAGAAAACTAGACAAGCAATCAAAACGAAACAAAACTTTTGTTGGCTTCAGTAGCATTCTCTTCTATTTGAACTAAAAAGATTAATGAAAAAAAATTCTAAACAACTTTTTTAGCAAGTTTAAATGATTTTCTCTCTTCCTGCAAAGAGCACATTTATTTTCAAACCTGAGAAAAATTTTGAATTTCAAAATTTTAGTTTTTTTTTTAGTTCACATAGAAGAAAATATATGAGAATTACCATTTTCTTTGTTTTTTTTTGTTTCAGACAAAAATTACGGGCTACATCTTTCCCACCGATTGTAAATTGCAATTGAAAGGTGTTGCACAAATGTGCATAAAAATCGGTCCCGTTTAAATATTTTTCTCTCGAAATATTTTTTTTTAATGCTCAAATATGCAATAAGATGATCTAAAAAGTTCACCAGACTTGCAAATTTTTTTCTGTCCTAAAAAAATTCCGCCAAAAACACTATTTTAAGGCCTCCTAAAGCACGATCCCCCCTTAATTGACATCAATAACTTTACTAGAAATGAAGAAATTTACAGCCTGTACGACTTTTGTTAAAATATAATATATCATAACAATCATTGCACAATGTAAGCAACCCTTGCATATAAGTACAGCATATATTTTACCAGAGCTATCTAGATCGCGATGCGCGTTAAGCGTTTAAAGTCTGCGTTCCTTCGTTGCGACCGCCGTATCTGTCGTCGAACTTCAAAGTCGGTCGGACCCGAGTCATATCTTGTTGAGTAGGAATGCTTTTGTGCTAGCGCCGAAAATTCCCTTCTCAATTCTCAAATTATTGCGGAATGGTCGCTATTTATTTCTTACTTATTGAGCAATTACACTACGTAGCATGTGAGTATGACTTAATAATAATAATAATAATAATAATAACAAACGAGGTCTGTATCTAAAGCAATTTGTGTGAACCTTTTAAGAAGTAAGTACATAGATATGTATTTTGGGCAAAATCGCGCTCCTTAAAAACAGCACAAAGGCACGCGGACTTGTCTTGGTAATATAAAAATAATATTAATGAGAAAAAAATTAAACCCGATTTACACAAAATGTAATTATTAATTTAATAAGTATGGCACCATAAATTGTCTACTATATATAATAAATTTTACGCTGCCATCGCGCGTACGCATTAAGTCCATGTTAAGTACCCAATGCATTTCTACGAAAGCTATTTTTATTGTTGTATATTGAGTCATATTACTATTAAATTAACAGTTAATTCTATCTATAAAACGGACGTTATTTATACGAATATACTACAAAACATGCTAGTTGTGAAATATTAAATATAAAGATGCGTCTGTACGTTGCTTTTAAGGTGTGACTATTTCGTTGCACCTATAATCGATGGGAGCGCCCAGTGCGTTTATACAAAACATTTCACTGCTTACCTTTCGTTGAATATTGCTTCAGGACCCACTACAGACCCTCCAAACTAAATTATTCAAATTCGACAAAACCATGTTTTATTTGCGCTCTCGCCTTCTTTTCATCTACGCAAACAAAAACAAATCAAAATCAACCTATTCAAAGACGCTACAGCTTTGAAATGTTCATAGTGTTTATGTTCCATGAGACGTCGCGTTTCCACAAGTAATTTACTGCCTTTTGTGCGCAGTTACAACACACATCATATTCTAGTGTATTCTTATGACATTACGCGGCAATGTTATCTTTGCCGTAAAAGGGGACGTGTGCATTCTTGTACAACATCGCGTATTTCATTTTTTCAGCAATATCTCGATTCGTTGTGACGCTTGATATCTGTATTTGTGCTCGACGTATGTGGAAATTCAACCGTAAACTGCAACTTTCTAAAATGATCATTATTTGCAATTATAAATGCTTTGTTGGGATTATTTATTGGTAAAAAGTCGTATTTTATATGAACGAACTTATTGCAGATGGATAAATAAAATTCAAATGAGCGTTTCTGATTTACAATCGCTCAACCCTTTGCATAACCGAATTCTTTATATCGGCTGCGTGCTTAGGACTTTTTTCGTTACTAATTCCAACTTATTTAACCATAGTCCAATAAATCTATGAATTTACATATCCCGTACCTGAGCACGCACACATGTGGTTGCTTATTTTACGAGCATTTCATGTATTTATGATTAATATTTTTAATATTCAAATAATAATACATTATGTTATGTTTGCAGACGAAATTTTATTTCGAAATCACTGACAAACACAAATTTTCAGGCTATGCTCGTTACAAATATTAACCTTACAATTAATACAGTTTTCTTCTCCCGAACGTGTTTACTCGATGGCATAGGTATAAAAAACAAAACCTTTTCTGATTAATTTTGTTATAAAAAAATGTCATAGGCCATTGGTAAATTTTACAGTAGTTACGTTTTCTTTTATTCGAATATTATTTCTGGTTCTGGTTTGTTATGTGCTGAGCAATATTAAATACTCCTATTTGTTTTTCTTTATTTGGGGGATCACTAGAGGCTCTACAATCTCGTCACTATAATTTCGAGCTGTTAGTCCACCATTGCGAATAACAAGATCGGAGCGAGTGTTTATTTGGCCTCCTCCAGCCTCTTGCACGTCCATCATTATCTGACAGAACAAACTTGAACTCATCGCTAAACGTAACAGGAAACCAATAACGAAGTTGCCAATGTAAGTGTTTTCTTCCAAATCAATTCTTTTTCGACGATGTGCTCTGGTCAATTTAGGCTCTTTTGCAGGACGTCTCGCTCTCAAATCAGCCTCTCTTAGCCTACTGCGAACAGTTTAATCTCTAATTCTTGTTTCTCTCTAGATCTTCTTGCAGATCCCGCGCAGTTTGTGTCCGATTTCGAAGGGCTCTCCCGAGCTGTACCTGCTCGACCTGTTACTGTTACCTGTTTCTCGATATCGTTTCCAAAGCTTTCACACAATTCCCTGCACAACCCCAAGACAATTTCTGCCGAGGTGAGACTGACTTTAATATGAAGGTAAGCTGGTTGTAGACTGGGTACTGCTTCAAACAGTGCTATAAGTTTCAAGTTTTTGAAATATTCTGAAAAACTAAAAATTAAGTTTTCAATGCTAAATAACTAATGACAGGAGAAAAGTTAAACTGGGTTTTGATCGTGGAATTCGATAAGCCTGTCAAGAATTTCATACCTCACTTAAAACCAAGTGAGGTATGAAATAAATTAAACCTGATTATTTTAAAATGGAAAGCATTGTTGGCAAAAGATTAGTCTTTTATAGATAGTCTTCTAATTTCACCGTAAAAACGTTTGTATGTTTATCTTTTTAGTTAAGCCAAAAACGCAAAACTAATATAATTTATTAACAAAATACAAATTAATTAAGTATTACTTATCAATAAGCAAAAAGTAAATTCTAATAGTTATTTTATTTATTTTTTCAGGTACCTCGCAATATCTGAGCTTGAGTTACAGAATAGCTCCTTCAACAGCACAGTATATTATTGTATCCACTTGTGACGTAATATGGAAAAGTCTATCTAGAACTATAATTCCTCAACCAACAAAAGAAAGATGGAAAAAAGTAGCAGATGATTTTTGGGCATTATGGGAGTTTCGCAATAGTATTGGAGCAAATGACGGAAAGCACATCTAAATACCATTGAATTGAATACACGTTGAAGCAGTATTTTTACCTGTCTGTTGTGGGCAATTAACGTTTAATTTTTGTACATTTCTAGTTGACATTTGTTTTTGACGGAACAATTAATTAATACTTGTCTTGTCGCAAACTATAAACGCACATTTTTATTTTGTTGATTCTATCTTGGCTCTTGTATAGTCAGCTCGGATAAATTGTTTTAAGTTATCGCAAGGCGATTGTCCATTTTCATTTAAGACTAATGTTAAATTACTTTGTTTATTTCATTACTTCGTCGTTTAGACCTTCGACGATTAGCTAATCATCGAGGTTACCGGACTAGACGAGTTTATTTACTTAATTATTTTTATTTTGGTGCAACATCAATTTCATTTGGCTCGAGTTCTTAAATCATTTGTTTATTTTGTATTTAATAATAATAAGGTACTGAAATTCTAGGTGTGTATCCACAAAGAACCTGATATGTGGACATGCATTGGATATCTGAAACGAATTTAAGATAAGATAACAGGCTCTAAAATCGTTTGGATTGTTCTGGATAAACGACAAAGGTAAGCAGCTACAATGGTAAATTGCCACCCACACTGTTCTAGTGGTTTATTTAGTTTTATTAGTCCGGAATGGCGCCTTTGGGCGCCGTCTAAATTCTGTGTTGCCCTGTGTGATTTGTAACTAAAACGATTTGACTGAAATCATCCTCACACTGTAATCTTTCAGCGTATATTTTTATTGTGGCTTTAACGATCGCTATTAGCCGATTAGTTAAAATATCGATAAGATGAGACACGAAGGTAGCCATATAAATTGATATACGTTGTGCAGGGGCATTCAGATTCAGAGATCCGAACCAATCCACTCAAGCTGATCGGATTTCCAAAGGTTTACAGCAAAACATTAAGATGTATTTCACAGTTGGTTAGCTCTACCTCATAGTAGTCTCGCTGCACCCCACCTTTTTGCAATTTCCTGAACATTCTGGCTTTGTGCAAACCAGCATAATTAGTTAAAATAAACGTTCTGTAGTGAAACAGTCTTAATTTCAAGTTGAAGCTAACTTCGAATATTTGCTTGTCTCGAAAGAAGCAAGTTGGACACAATTTGCTTAATAAAAGGAAAATCTGTTCTAGTGTTTTATTTATAACATTTACATATATTATTCTATAGCAAATATTACATATTTACTTATATCAAGGTTAATTCAGTAAATAGTTATGAAAACGTTGTATTGGTCCAGGGCTTTCCAGTTCACATAAGGGGGTACGAAGACAGTTTGGAACGAACAATCTCAAACGATTGTCAAGTGCATACATAGATAGTGGCGAGCGTTTGTCGGAGGAGTTGTGTGGCTTATGTACTTATAGCACATATTATAGTCATTGGTGTGAACAGTGACTAGTATTACTGGGTGAGGTATAAATAATTTACATTAATTTTTATATATAAAAAAAATTGGACTATAATTTCTTACCTAATGAAAAATATTGATTATTACTTTTTCATTTAATAGATTGTATTTTTGTAACAAATCCAACAACGACGACATAATATTAACAACTTTAAATTATTTTAAAAATAGAATAGATTGTAATATAGTTGACCAAAGTGCTGAATCGAGTCGTGTAATCGCAACACAACCGTTATTTTATCATATTTTTTCCCTGCGTTTAGTTCCTTATAAATTAGTTTTTTAATGAAATTATAAATTAACTTATGAATAAAAATTTACAAATGTAACGAATCCTATCACACTTTAATCACAAAGCTATATACGTATTTCGGCAACACAGTGGCGATCTTCAGTAGAAACTTAAAACCTAAAAAACCTAAACAAAGAAAGAAAAGAAGTGTTAAACTTAGCATTTCTAGCTAAGGTGTTACCGTTGCAGATATTGTCTTCACTAGATTACCTGTGTCATAACACTTATTTTTCGGCTATCATTTTTAATATTAATAGAATTTTCGGTAGTATTAATATAAAGCTCTTCCAGTATCAACCGTTTGCCTAAATCATTTTTAAAGTTTAAGATAGTAGGTTCTTCAATGTCAAAGCTATGGTCTAAATTGAAATTGTGGTTAGTTTAGGACGTTTTTTCTTTTTTCGTCCTATATTTTTCTCCAAAGTCCTGTCCATAGTTTTAGAAGTGTCTTTTGAAGTAATCCTTTGTCTGGCCCGTATAACAAAAATTGCAAGCTAAACAATCCAGTGTGTAGATTACCTTTTACATATGGAAGTAACAAGTGCGTTATTAACTATTTGTAAAATTCGTATTATAACGCATGTCGTAATCTATATCTGTGACAATTTTCTTTAAGGGTCAGATTAATTACCCACTTTTCAAGTATATCAATTGATTCATTATTGTATAACTCAACCGCAAGTGATGGTTTAGTCTTACTACCGTTTCCCTTATCTCTAAAACAGTACGCGTTATCGAGCCTAGTCCATGTTTGATTCTTTATTAAAAATATAAATATTAATGTGGAATAGTTAATTTTTTAAATACTTCAAATACAGTTATAAAGAGAACTTTTATGAAAATAAAATTATCGATAATGCTCAGAAAAAGTTATCAATAATTTATATTAAAATAAATGTTAATATATACATAACCATTACTAAACACAGATCACCGATAAAAATTGTACACAAGGAATATTTGGAGAGAAAACTCCGATAGAGACAACGATATTTAATGTTATTATCAAACTTAGAGCAGTGTTGGAGGCAGGTGAGTGTTTTAGGCGATTAATAGAAATGTCGCGCGAGAAAATGCTGAACAAAGGTAAATCATTGAAAATGAAAATGAAAATGAATGGTGAGATGCTATTGGATTTGAGTTTTAAATACTTTTTAGTTCACCAAGAATCCAGCGAAGGCGAAGTATGTACGTAATATAGTAATTGGTTGCATGGATAACACAATTTGAAATGCAAGATGGTTCATGTCTGCGGGAAAACGAAAGCTATATGAATTTAATATTATATGATTATGTTTGGTTAAACGTTTGTTAACCTGAGGGAATTAAAACTTTCAAATAAATACCTATTCAATTTACTTTGCTTTTCTTCTACGACTGTCGGTT
The DNA here is from genome assembly GCA_959613385.1 of Geotrupes spiniger. NCBI lineage: Eukaryota > Metazoa > Arthropoda > Insecta > Coleoptera > Geotrupidae > Geotrupes > Geotrupes spiniger. Next base: position 43,591,678 of record OY390731.1, on the reverse strand, counting down.
TTGTTTCCTTTTTCACTCGCGTGCTCATCGGAATTTGACAAATATTGTGGAACTGAACTCAAAATTCAATTACTTCCTTTATTTGCCAAATTTGTGCAGCATTTCAAAATTCGACGTGGTGTGTCAACTGAAAATAATTCTTTCCTACAATGTTGGGCTTTTCCCTTCACGATTTAAATTTGGGATTAGTATTGATTGGGATCATTGACATCATGTCAATTTTCGTTGTTTCAAATTTGTTAACATTTCGTACATTATTAGGAAATTTTTATGGCCACTGAGTTCACCTTCGTTAATATTTAAATCGATCATAATTAATTTCTTTAATGAAATTCTATGTATAGAAATCCACATTGTTAATTTCAAGTTATTAAGGTTTAATCTAGAACGGGGATTAATTCGGACTGGTGTTAATTGGACGGGCTATCCAATTATAGGATTCCAGGAATTGGTGCAATCTCGTCCGTCTTGTTTTAACATAAATGAAAAATTTAGTTCAGATCAGGCGAATTATTGCGTCGACGGATATATTCGATCTAATTTTTGAGGTGATTGAGAAGATCAATTCCCATATTTAATTACACGTGAAGTTCGACTAAAAAAAAAAACCAAACAAACAGAGGTTGGAAATCGTGACCGATTGTTTGTATAGATGAGGTTCCCTGTATTTTGTACAATAATCATAGTTTGTATTCTGTTTGATTAATGTTAGAACGACATTTCCAAATTGAATATTAATTAAATTGCAGTGCTAACAGTTTTATATAATGTCTTAACTATGAACCACCATGAATTACAATTGTAAAATCTAATTTACATTTTAACCAAAAATTTCAATAAAACAACCTGTTCGACGACTTGGAAAAGTTACTTGAAGAAATAAACACGAAAAAGTAGAGATTTTTTCCAGCACATGATTAATAACGCTGCGCCGATCTCGAAAAAATTAAATTCAAAGATCAATCGCGCTTTAATTGAATTTACCGAGTTTTTTGCGTTACGTAGCCATCGGCGGCAAGCCGCGCTGAAAACAAAGCCGCGCATGGTTACAAGTCACCTGTCCACTCTGATTCTAAATTTTAGCCATCTGATGAAACCTAATTGGAAAATTTAAAATTTACGCCCAGTACGATTAAAATTTAGTGGAAGTATTTAATGAACGCGGAAATTGACCAATATATTTGAACAAGAAATAACTTGCTTGCGCACCGAAGAGCAGATCGTCGGTAAAAAATCTACGAAAGTGTGTACGTACTGTCATAAGTGCGGCACTACCACCCGAAAAAATGAATCTTATTTGGGTAATATAAATAAACAACGCTCCTTTTTTTATAAATATTTTTTTTTTCATTTTATACCAAATGATGGCCGAAGCGAATAACGCTACAATCGAAACAGATAATTGAGACAGACATGCTAATGGATAGAACGTACAGCACAGCATAATATTCTGGTCCATACTAATAAACGAAGCGACTTAATTCATAGTCGCTGATGCGAGGGAGAGTTAGGAACCATATCTATTTCTTTACTTCAACCCACAACTGCTGATAGGGGGCACTTTCATACATCTAACCTATTATAATATAGTAATTAAATAGTATGAAAATTTTAATTATAGTTCCATATCACGTTAACAAAATATACGACCAAATAGATTGCATTATCAATTTCGTAAGGCGTGTAAAAATGTCCAAGCTGATCGATTCTGGGTTACAAATTATCTTCGCCGAAATCTCCATCGCAAATATGAAATCGAGCAATTATCCGCTCGAAATTGGATACGGGTATTTATCGAGGAGAACGTGCAATAAATCAACAAACTGCAGATATCCATCGGTCAATTAATTATACGGCATAGACCGAGTTAATTACCCGTAATTACACGGAGCGTACATGCTCTACAACTTGTAGAAAACATAAAATCCAGCGCTCGACGCGAAAAAACTCATAACATTTTTATTGCCGCCGTAAGATTTAATCGGCGGTGGCAACGCGAACGGCCTCTGCAAGAATCCTATAATGGGGCCTCGTTACTACCTTTGATTTTAGGCATTAACATTTTATACGACATACACAATGTGCCATCAGTTCACTGATGTGGAAAATTTTAAAGTTATTATGGTGATGGACATGGACAATGAAATTATATTTTCAGAATAAAGTATGAAATATCTAACCAATTGAAGTTGTGTGTACTCGATTTTTCCAGTAAATAGCACATAAAATAGATATTTATGCGTAAGCTAAAAATGAAAGGACACCTTGTTCTTAATATACGTCATTGTAATAAAATACAACGCGCACACACATCAACGTTCTTGTGTAGAATGCAAAGTTGCACGAGTTGGATTATTTTAACCGCCTGAATTATTAATATTAGGAACGGGGCGTGGCGCACGTTTAATTATTTATTTGGTTATCAATTTAATGCGTAGATTTTAAATTAGTGATCGAGCGCGTTGTTGAGGCAATTACAGATATCGCAGATTGTCCATCTATAGTCCGTCAATAATTTATGGTTCGTACTAGGAACGTTTCCAATTAGTTGCAGCGGTAATGACGGTTTAAACTTGAGTCGTAAGAAAATAAATTAATCAAATCGTGGACCACCTACTGACGCGCGATTAGGAGAGTTTTAAACCTGCGACAGATAATTAGACGAACTTGTCTAGTCTATAAATTTTCGGGCGAAACGGACGCGCCTGTCTAATGGTTTTTTGTGGGCTCGACACGACTCGGCTTGAATCAATTCCGATGAAAATGAAAATGTTGGGTTAATTGAAAATTGACGCCATACAAAGGTACAAAATTAATCGCCTCTTCCAAATCATTCGGTGCTGTAAATTACTTGCAACCATTCTGGTTCACAAAGTGAATATAAGAACAAGCAGCAGGTACCCTATGAACACAATGAAATGTGCTCAGAATTGGTAACAATAGCGATCGAGGACAGAGGGCAAAATATGAGTAATTTGATGGATATAAATGTAAGAGAAAAAAAAAAATAGGAAAATAAAATTTGTAATACAACAAAAAGGGCAAAGAGTAAGAACGTTACGTTGAGAGTAAGTGGACATGTATGGGGTAAATTAATAACGAATCATAAAATTTCTGTAAAGGATTGTAAAACGTACAGCGAAGGAGATAGAAAATGGCAGAAGGTAAAGATAGAGTTCCAGAAGTTAATAATAGGAGATATGGACTGGAAGTTGGATAAAAAAAAATATGAAAGTTTTCAGTTACCGAAACAAAAATTAAAGAAAAAATGACAGGCGATAATAAATCATAGGAAAATTATGCGAGAAGAGTGAGCAGGCTGTGTTGGAGGAAGACGAGAAGTGAGTTGTGCGAACGGGAATTTAGAAATGTGGTCTGTTGTAGGCACTGAGAGCAGGAGTGACGATAATATTATATCGAGGAATAAATTAAATATGCAAACAATTAAAAAAATTGTGAATGAAAGAATGTTTACTGCAAAAAATAGATAATAAGAATAATAGGGGAATATTGAATGTTCGTCAGTTTCCATTTCCAACAGAAGCAAATACACAAGAGAGGTAATGAGAGGTAATTGATTGACTATTTTTTGTACGTAAGGAGAGAGAGGAAATAAAAGTTAAAATAAACAAAGTTGGTAGAAATGTATATGCGCATAAGAAGCAAAGAACTATGAAATTGTAAGAAGAAAAAAGAGTTAAAAGTTAAAAGAGATATACATGGATCATAAATATGAAGAAAAGTCACAAATAAAGTCAAAAACATTTCTGTGGGCTCATAAGATATTCAAGACGAGACGAGAAATTAAAATATTATTAACTATATAAACACTGAGGAGTAGTGAAAAAGGGACATGCGTACATAGTATTTCTAAAAGCTGTTACCAGGAACATAGATGTCACCAATAGAAATGAGTGAACATAAAGCACTAAGATATGAACAGTAATCAAGAACACCAACAAACGAAATGTACAACAACAACAGCGTTACAGGAGAACATTGGTGGATTAAAGATTGGTAAAACACCAGGGTTTGACAAAGTAACCGTGATATGATATAATAAAAGGAGAACATTCTAAAGCAAGAGAAAGATAAAAGGGAGAGATAGAATTAATACTTCAATGAACTAACGGTACTAGAACAGGAAGATAAAGTGCAAGAAAGAGGCGAGGGTCAGAACATCCTACAGCTAATAACTATTACGATACGAAGATAAAACTAGGCCAGAGTAGGCTCCGACCTGATGAATGAGATTTTAATAGCAAAGCGAAGACTAAAACATAGGAATTATAATACCACTGGGGCCACAAAAGATGCACTAATTACAGAGGGATTACGTTAACAAGTATACCCATAGATTAAGAGAAAAACTAGAATTAACAATAAAAGTCACAACATCGCTTCAGAACAAGTAGAAGTGCCCAAGATTTTATATTCATCCCAACACAACTGGGAGATAAACTAATAAGAAATCCACATATGCTACATAGATCTTAAAAATCCGTCAGTCAGGCTAAAGAGAAAAGATGTATGGAAAAGTTTGGAAAGGAGGCATCATTGAAATGGTAAAAGCTCTTTACAAAAATAACAGTAATACAATAAGAACCCACAACGACGAATCCGCAGAATTTCCAACTAAGGTGGGTCTAAAACAAAGATGTGTACTGAGCCCTCTGTTGTTTTCAAAAATTCTAAACGATGCTATAAAGAGAATTAAACAGAAATCCAAATAAATGCAAATAGGATAATGGAGAATGAAAATGATAACAATAACTGATATAAGATTCCAAGGAAAAACTGCATCTCACAATTTATCAAAAAACAACTCAGAGAAATAAATGTGCAAATAGTAATATAAGTTAAAAACATATAGAAAAATCAAAGTCAATGATAATAGAAACAAACGAAAGGTAGCACGTAATTGAAATTGGGGGCAAAGCACTAGAACAGTTGACCAGAAGATGATGAAACCCTCACATATATTTGTAACAGTGAATCATGGACAGAAACCAACAGAAATAAAAGCAGGTTGACAGATAGAAGATGCGATTTTTAAAGAAAATCAAAGGGGACACTCGAAGTGACAGGGTGAGGAACATGACAATGAAAGAAGAACTAAACATAAAACATAAACATAAAACCGATTGAAAGACTAATAGAAGAAAGTAACCTGAGCTAGCTGGGGCACATACTTAGAATGAAGGAAGAGAGTCAGAAGAAATTCGAAATAAGAATAGCGGTGACACATAGACTCGGCGATCAATAATGAGATGGGACACGGCGGCTCTCGCAACTTTTCGCCACAGTGTTAGATAATGGACTTAAGGAGGCCAAAAGTATAAAATGCGTCACACATAATTTCGTAACCTGTATATGAGAAAAATATGGCGCTGATGGCTAAAGACAAAAAATCCTAATTGAGAGTCTAAGCTTCTATAACCAAAGGCAATACAATAAACAATAGAGGAAGGGCAATTACTATGATTTAGGTGCGTAATGACTATATGAGTATAGAACCGGATAAAATGGTAAGACGAGTCTATGAAGCAAGGTGGGGAAAAATAAAAAGAGAGAGACCTAGAAAAGCATGGAGCGAAGAACTGAAGAAAACTGCCGAATAGGGCAGGTATTAAGTACAGGGAAATAAGGCAGACGACACAGGAGAGAACAGAATGGAAAGGAGAAGAAAGTGAAACAACATTGGCCAACCTTACACTCGTAGAAAGGCAATAATGATTATGTAAAATAAGTATATTCTCTACACCAGAAATGCAATTTGTTTGATTTTCCATATAACTACCACACGTTAAATACAATTATAATTAAATAATGATCAACTGCATCTGCGAACAACGTAGCAAATTTCTGTACGAACGGTTAATTTACTTTTATGAATGAATCTATAAGAAAAATTATATAGATTCCGTGTTTATGGAAATACTTCATTTGTGTATGTAATCAATTAAGATCCTACTTTAAATTTCAAAAGCAAATTGATGTAAGAACACACGAAGGTCGATTTGCGCGTTTGTTGAATATTCACATTTAGCTGCCAACAATGTCGGTGAATTTACTCACAGGCATTCGGCGCGTTTACATTTTCTCTTAATATTTATTTAGGGATCCCTGAGACATTAGTAGGTGCTAGGTTTTAAACGATCAGGTGATGAAATGTGCAAATTATGTTACGTTTCCGAGGATATTGTTTTATTCGATTTTTCGCAATAAGATATTTATAAAAAATTTACACACCGTGTTTTAAATAGAGTAATGGTTTTTTGCGTCAATTAAATATTCGTAAGGAAATTGTGTAATGCGGATTTGTATATAGAAATGCATATTGTGAATATTTAATTACAACTATATTAGATATAAATAAGTGATACGAGTGGCCGGGTTGGGTTGCATTAGCACGATGTGACCGTCTTATTGCTCTCTCAACGTAGAATACTGTACAGTGCAGAATTTGAGGATCGAAGTGGACGAGCAAGGGAACGCTGTGTATTATATGGGCTGTATTGTGAAACGTGCTACCTATCTATATTTTTGCCTGGTGTTATGACCGTTGTCAACCAACCAAGTTTTCGATGAAAATTATTTTGATTACATTATCGATTTCAACGACTTTACTTTAAAAATAATATCCCAAAGCAAGAATTCCAACCGCAACACCGTACCATCAGTTCGGTTTAATTAACAGGAAATAAAAACCATAAAAACGCCAATCGAACGAACGAGTAATATCTTCGTACGCTTTCCTAGAATGAATAAAAACATTAAGCGCATCCGCACTCGATTTAATTGCATGCGTTCGATCGACGTGTTAACATCGCCCAATGTAAAACTGCAATTGCGATGGCTCAATAATTCAGTCCAATTATTTGCTTTTCGATAAATGCTCATCGATAGGATATTTCCCCTCAAAATAACTTCATCTCACACACACGTTATTTACGTGTAATGCATTGGAGCGAATTATGCACGAATTATGTGATGTTACGCATTATTTTGAACATTTTTTGTTTTTGTCCAATTAAATTTCAATACAATCCCACTGTACGATGGACCGATTTCAAACCAGTTTAGTTTTTATTCCCACAGCGAATTAATTTATAACGAGTTAGTACCAGAATGTTAGTTTTTTTTTATACAGCGACGAAACGATGATTCCCACGTCGAAGAAGTTTGTAATTTTCGTAAAATTTATTTCAAAGAGACATTTAGTCACGGTCACAGAATAATTTTTACCTAGAATTCCAGAATAGTTCCCGTACAGTTTCTGGGGAGAGAGAGAGAGTGTTGAGCGACATTTGTAGAAAATTTAACCATGAGAAATAGAATTTAAAACAACCGGACAACGAATTCGCCAGCAGCATTAAGATTAAATGAAAAGGGATATAGTAGAATGCTATTTAAGTCTCATTGTTAAGGTTCAGTTTTGACTGCATGTCACTGAACTAAGAACGCGGCGAAACATAATTGCATTAGCGACCCTATAGCCTGTGGCTGTGAGCTTGACGAATATACAGAAATGAAAGAGATTAGTGAGAGGAGAATGCATACAAGGTGGAGAACAACATGGACAGACAGATTATAGTGACGAAGATTGCGGATTGTGAACAGAAAAATTAAGAAATGAAAACAAAAAACAGGTTGAAAGGAACGAAAATAGATAAAGAGAATGATATGACAAAACAAAGGATAAAAACTGCTAAGGAGGAGAGAGATAAAGGAAGGAGTAATAAAATTGGGCACCAGAAATTAACAGTCGACCATTAACATATAAATGGGACAAAAATAAAAAGAACTTAAGATATCAAAAATCTAATAAATGAGGAAAGGCATACGAATAATATATGGGAAAACAACAAGATGTTGGGAAGACGAGGAAAATGAAGAAAAACATTAATGCGGCCTGGAAAAATTACGAAGATGGCGAACCAACTGAGAGTATATGATGTGGACTTAGCAGCGATACACGAGATGGAGTTGACAAGGGGCGATTTGAAAGGACATCAGCTTGATTTACGCAGGAGAAAATGGTATTGATTTGTAGTTAGAGGTAGTCTGGGAGACAAGGTGGTAGAATCTAAGCTTAAAATGGAAAAATAGCGTATATTAGGCTGAAAACCAAACCAGAGAATATATTTATAATTAATGTCTACGCACACATAAACAAATAAAGGAACTCAAGTCGTTCATGTACTGATATCTAAACATACGTAACGAGCAATAGAACATATAGTAATTGCAAAAGTTAGGTATAAATTGATGAAAAGAAAAATTAAAATAAAATGTAAAAAGGTTAATGTAAACTTAGCACATCGATATGAGGAGGAAGTGGACAAACAACATAAAGGTGAAAATGAACATGAAGTCAAGGTCTAAGACATAGGAAACAAATCGAGAAAAATCCAGCAATCAATATCTGATGTAGCACGAAAGGCGATGGGCGATAGGAAGCGAGAGATAAGAAAAAGTGGTTTGATGACATATTGGAGGAGATAATTAAAGATTAGAATGAACCAAGATTAAAATGGATAAGAACAAACAGCGAAGATGACAAGAGTATACAGAGAAAGAAGGAAGAAGAAAACATGAACAATGATAGCAAACAGAATATCACAAGAGCATTTTATGAAAAGATGAAAAATAGAAGAAAATGTGGAAACAGACGGACAGTAAGAGATAAAATAGGAAGGTCATGATATGAAGAGGAGAGGAAATGAGCAGTCGGGGGCACACATTTTTGAAAGAATATTAAATGTGTATAATGATAGCAATATGGATGGCAATACATCATAGCTTATCCTCTGTGTTGCATTTTTAACCTCTCTGTTAGTACTGCTAGCTTCCCTTTTCGAGAAGTGTGCAAGAAATGATATCTCAAACTATCGACCAATCATGTATATGTAATTTAATGTAAGTTTTCGAAATGTGCCTTTTTGAGTAATTCGATCCCTCGTTAGCGGCCTGTTATCTGATGCGCACCATGGTTCAAGGAATTTTAGATCAATCTCCTCTAACCTGTTCTGCGTCACTAAATTTATAGCACAGGCTATTGACGAGGGTTTTTATTTATACCGACTTTTCGAAAGCGTTTAACGGATCACAATTTATTATTAAGCAAGCTTTCAGATATTCGCCCTTCGTATCCACTTCTAAAATTTCTTGAATTTTACCTTTGCCTCAGAAAGTATTTTGTTGTTCACAAGCGATTTGCATCTATATCATTTGTTGCTACTTCTAATCTGCTGGCATCGCACTTACTCTATGCTGATGATACAAACATTTACCGCAGAATAAAATGTATTGCTGACTGTGTTGCGCTTCAGACTGACTTGAACAAAATCTCTCATTGTTGCAATAAAAATAAGCTTACCCTGAATACTTCAAAGTGCATGGTTATTTCCTACACCACGACATCAAACGCTATCGTGTATCCCTATGGCCTGGACAATAACACATTTGTGAGGCCTATTACCTTTTGCGATTTTGGTGTTATCTTTGATAGAAACTCTCTTTTGCTGCACGTATAGATAGTACTGCATCTGAAGCCACCAGAACACTTGGTTTCATCATTCGGAATAGTAGCACCTTTGTGTTTTGTTCGTTCTAAACAGATATATGCCTCGTGTATCTAGTATCCTACGTATAATGGTGGTATTTGTTTCATTGAGAGAGTTCAACGGCGCTTTCTTAAATACCTGTATTTCAAATCCAACGGTCACTATCCGCAGTTTGGCTATCCTTACGATTCCCTCTTTTCGCTCGATACACTTGCACTAGCATAGACGTATCACTTCCTCGCTGAGACTTTGACATCTACTCATGTAGTTGTAATATTATTAAAGGAATTAAATAAATAAAAATAAATATTAGGGAATAAGGCGTTGGTATGCATTCGTTATAATTTAAATATATTTTTCTAATAAGATATACAGGGTGTTAAAAAAGTGTCACAAACTTTGAGCGCTGATAGTATGGCCCAAAATATGCCGAAAATGGGTCCGCAAATGGACGGCTTCGGAGATACGATATGAAAAAGGTCTCATAAAGTCAATAATGGAGTGGATACCAGTGGCTGGAAGACCCAGAGAAGGCCCAAGAGGACGATGAAGAAGACGGTGGTTTTAAATTTTAACACTGGAATACAGGAACTAATACACCCTATGCAATGGATTAAAGAATTCTGAACAGGAGTATATTACTTTTTGGTGTTGGCATTTATTCACAATTTGTTTGAACTTGTGGTAAGTTACATTTTTGAAGTCTATGAAGAGAAAAAATGAAGTTTGTGTATTTCAATTGAAGTTAGTCCGGCTAGTTATTTGAAGCAAGCAACTCATAAACAATATTTATTTTAATATTACCAACCAATCTAGCAATAAATTGTTGGTGGCACAGCTTAGCAAAAATGTAACATTTCTAACATTCGGAATGTTTCTAAAATCATTTTCATGTATCACTACATCTTAAATTAATTACATTAATTCAACTCACATTATATACATGATAAGCATACACAAAATGCTCCAGGGAATTAAAACCTTGTTATTTCGTGTCGAACTCGTTAATTAATAGCATTTAATGCAAGCCAGAGGTGGTTATTAACGTCTGATATATTAAACGAAGGGTTTTTGGCTCATATAAAATATAGTAGAATTTTATTTAAGTAAATTTTGTTATTATAATGTTTAATTTGACAATGATACAGCGATAAATTTCGAATTTTCGAATCCACGAGCTTGCGATTTAACAGCGGACGTTGAACGTAAGTGCTATTTGCACGCCAACGAAATTACACGGTGTCACTTTGTCTTAGCGTTCGTATTTCGCTGGCTAATTATGGGCTTCAAGCTGTGTGAGTGGTGGATATTTTGCACGCAGAGTCGACATTTAAACTACCGCTTACTCATGTACAACTCCATAAAAGCACGAAGAGCGATAGCAAACAAATAAAATAACATTAATATGTATAATAATCAAATAAAACAATATTACTATAGAATGGACATTATTATTGATTACTGCTGGTCTTTTTATTTCATTTGAATTGCAGCATTTTCTTGTTTACTTTTTGTCTGCTTAATTTGGTTTTAAATTCTTCTTTTTCATAGTTTTATGTTACTTATTTTTTTAATCACCGTTCCACTAAAACAAGTGCATTGTTAATTCCGATCTATGATAATAGATAAATACGCCAACTTATTTCTTTCGTAACATTCCTCCCGTGATATTATGCACAGATATGCCCCGACGTGTCGTATGTACGTGCAATGAAAAAACTAGCATTAAGAACTGGTTATGGTGTCGTGTGATTGGAAAATTAATGCTGAATTTAAAATCACAAACACATAAAATATCATTTCAGGAGTTTCGTTGTTCATGTTACACTCGTAAGTATTTTCACCGTCTATATAATTTTATTGGTGCATGCCGTTAAAAACTTTATATGTAAATTTCTGCTTATTAAGTAAACTATGGAACAATATCCCCTGTCAATTTGTAAGTTTTATTCGATCATATTATGACGCCTGACGTGTTCATTATATATGCTAATGACCACGCTTTAGGCAGTTTAAGTTTCTGCTGTAATCAGACTCGATGATTGCGCCCACATTAAAAAAATAGATATATTGTCAAATTACTGTATTGAGAACCAGTTGTTTTTAATTATTAAAAAAATAATATTTAACTATAACTTGTTTTCAGTAATTTCAAAATCAAAAAATTTGTAATTCTTGAAAGAATTGTTTTTTAAAAGGTCTCTGGCAAGAATCTAATGAACCGGTTGTTTTGAAATGATTCTTTGATTAGTAGATTATTCGGTTTTTGTAAGAGTGGCTTGGTTTGATGATTCGCATCATATTCTTTTCGTTGTTACCTATTACCTACTAGGTCAATGATACGCTGGGATCTTAATTGCTTCTGTACGTGTTGGGAAGTAACCGGTACATTAATATAAATTAAAGTCTGTATTTATTTTACTAATAAATGTGCACCTTTCCATGTCGTTTATGATTATATAGTTAATCCACAGCATACCTTAAATCTGATAATTGTTTGGCGGGTTACAGAAATACCACGCAGAAAAAAATATTTAGTAGCGTGATCAAATCTTGATACATACGACACAGAGTGAGAATATGCATTAAATAAATAAATAATTTGAATATTTGATATTTTTCGGCATCGTCACATCATTCGTCCTCCGTTTGTGTTTTCGAGCGAAAGACAATTTCATAACAAGGCTTCGCAAAGTGAACACTTGCAAGCACACACAAAACCTGACTAAACTAGTTTCTTCTTATAAATACCGCTCTATTTACATTATAGCATGTGGTGCTATTTCATCTTAATAAAAACAAAGATTTCTAATTATAGATTCTCGTTGTCGGTCGCGTTACCCCGGCAAGTTTAATTCTTTTGTGCGATACATCGACATTTCAAAACGAAACTGTTAGCTCACGCGAATTAAAACGCAATCTTAATGGTCATCAAATTGAAATGCTAATTCGCGCCGATTACATCAAACGAGCGTGCACTTAAATAAGAAGGTTTCGAATTGCACGCGAAACGACGACCTTGCCTGCGCCGAGTATTTCATGCGTTTTTCTACTCGCGAGATGAACATTCTAAACGCTGTCCATCTTGTCGTGGTCTCGACGACGTACGACCTACGGATGCGGGCACCTGATCGCGACAGATTTGCTGGAACCGAGTGCTGTAAAAGATAGGCATCGGGAGAATCTCGAGCAGTGGCGACAGAGATTTGAACTCGCGCGACGCGTTACGAAACTGACTCACGGCGAACGACCTTCGAAGATGATATCGAAGAAAGCGCAGAAGAAAATGACACCAATTGATTTGTTTACGTTGAGATGCAACCGTCGAGATCTCGCATATGAGTATAAAAGACGAAGAAATCCTGTAAAAAATCCGTTTGAATGTTTGCAAACATCCTTCCTTCTTCCCTTCTCCTCTCCTTCTTCCTCCTTATGATATTCCAATTAAAAAATTGCAAAAATTGTTTGCAAGTAAAAACTTAAAGATGTTGAAATTTTAAACAACTTTCATTGGATTCTTGTTTTCGAAAAATGGAGTATAACTAAGTATAAGAAAATTCAGTGCAGGCCACTGCAGATTTCATATAAATTATAAGAAAGTAAGAACACTTGAAACTGCACCCGAGCCAGTTTCTATCATTTTTTCTGTAAAAATATTTTTTAGCCAGGATCAATCGTCACATGGTACAAGTTGGATTGAGTTTACATTTCAAAACTGATCATGCAATTGTCCATCTTGATTGTGAAAGATTTTTCACCCAGGTTCTAGACTTTTCATCTTACAGGTCGAATGTAAATTATATTCGCATCTTAAGGTAACTGAAATTAAATCCATGACTTTCCAAGATGTTCTGTAATTAATAATCCAACCAGGTTACAAAAAATCGTATTGTAACGTAAATTGGATTACATTGGTTAAGTTGGGATGATGATTACTTCAAGATAGTTGAAAGGATTTGATTGAACTCAATCCAAGTTCTAGATTTTTAGTTTCTTTAGATTTTACAAATTAAATCAGCATAACAACGTGATTTATGTTGGACTAAGTTGGCGCTTTCTATTTTGAGACAGTTTACAATTTTTTTAACTGAAGTCTAGGCTGTGTTTGGCATCGTCCAGTATATCTGTTTATCTGTTGCAAACTTGTTCGGGTGCTCTCTAGTACCAGACAGTTTCTTATACTTTTCAACATTTCTAAAAAAAAGGAGACTTTGCCTGTTACAGGTAATTCAGATTTAGTCGTGTTGGGTTCGAAGCTTCGTTGATCAAGATTTGGAAATTGCTGCAATCGAGCAGGTTCTGGGTTTTCTCTGTAAGAAATTGGCTACGAATAACTTTACACCTCATGTGGTTTAAGCTGGATTGGGTTACGTCGGGATGTTCTTCATTTCAAAACAGTTTCTACCATTTTCCAGTTGTAAAAGATTTTCTCACCAGATTTTAGTTTTTGCTGGTTAATTTGGTCACAAATTAAATACGCATATTAAAGAATATAGCTTGGATTAGTTTGCGCTTACATGCTTTTTAATTGTAGTCAATGACATTTTTCACCCAGGTTCTAGACTTCTCCTATTACAAATTGGTTTCTTTTAAACCTGCACTGTAACGAGATTTAACTTGAAATTTGACAATTTTCACAAATTTAAAAAAATTTCATTTTAACAATTTTTGCAAATTAGATTTTCTAATTTTGATATTTTTTTTGAAATTTTGCTATTGCGGCAATTTCAGAATATTTGAATCTTGACATATTTTAATTTCAGACAATTTTTACACTTTTACTTTCTTACACTTTATGTATGAGAATTCCTCATACATAGTAATGTTGAAAATTTTCCACCCCGAGTGTATACACTTTTTGTTATCCCTTGAATTGATTCTAATCATATTGGGTTGGGTTGTGTTGGGTTGGGTTGGGTTGAGTTGGGTTGCATGGCCAAGCAAAACCGAGACTCGTCTCTAAAGACGACACTATTCTATTCGACATTCCACAGTCGTCGTTCAAGGCAAGGCAAGGGTCAGAAGACGAAGAGGAGAAAGTCGCAATCTGGAGTTTGCGATAGAACGGCATGTGCATCGCACTGATGGGGTAATGATATGGAGTGGAAGCAGGTCACCTCTGGTCTTTGTTAGAGGCAATATGAATGCTCAGCGCTACATTGTAGAGCGCCGTCTGCTACCCTATCTTGCAACCATGCCAAATCCCATATTCCAGCAAGATAACGCCCGTCCTCACGTAGCTCGCGTCAGTCTAGACTTCTTTCAAGTTTCGGCATTTATGCTAATTTTAAAATGTCGTAATTGCTACATTTTCGATAATTTCAACATGTTTTATTACGTTTTAGGCAAAAATGTATAAATTGCCCATACATTTGGATCTTTTGATATTTTTGTATTTTTGTGATCTTTAATTTTTAACTTTTAATTTTGTTACTATTTTGGGCACTTCAATATTTTATTGGAATTGTCAACAAAATCAATTTGTTATTAATGTCTCCTTGTTGATTTTGCTACATTTTGCTATCTTTAGCGTTGACATTATATAGAACGTTATTATTATTTGACAATTAAACATTTTTGTTAAATTTTAATAATTCTGAAAATTATCATTTCTGTATTTTTGAAAATTTGGCAATTAAAACGTTTTTTTCTGATTGGCTGGCGTGTATCAATTAAATATTTGAATTTCTAACAATTTTAGATTTGGATAACTTTGACTTTTTTGAAATTTTGTAGATCGAAACGGATTTTGGGATGGCTTGACTTAAATCTAATACGATGGAAAACGATTGTGCATCTACGTAATTCTTGTCTATTTTGATATTTTTTTAAATTTGTTTTTAATTTTGTCAGATTATTTAAAATTTACGGGAATTATTGTTTGAGTCCCGTTGATGTCGATGTATTTTGAATTAGACATTAAAACTTTAACATTCATGATAATCTTGGATAATTTTGACTGAGTTTTTGGAAAATTTGTAGTTTCTACGTTGTCGATAATTTCAGCATTATCATCGTTTTGTTATTTTGAACGATTTTACACTTTTCCCAGTTTTTATATTTTTAGTGTTTTTATAATTTTTAATATTTTTGGTTTCGTGGCTACATTTGGCAATTTTTACGTTTTTGGGAATTATCAAAAGTTTCAATATTTTGTCAATGTCAATGCTTTTTCGAAAAGTTTTCATTGTGATAAATTTAACACAATGGTGTTATCGGCAATTTTTTATAACGATTTTAAAATTTTGTTTATTTAAATATTTTTAATATTTTCGGTCTTTCACGTGCATTTTTACAATGGCAATTGTGACTTGTTTTGCATTGTTTATTTTTTATTACTTTGAAATTTTGTATAATTGGAATTAAACCCAAAAATATAACATGTGCATTACTTTCAAAAATTCTAGCGACTAATGCCAACGTTTACTAAAAATGTAAACGTTGGCATTAGTCGCTAGCTGTGAAACGGTTTTCTCAAAACATTATTTACAACAGCAGTAACTTTTGGCCACTCAAGAGTCGGAAAATTATGTTCTAATTATCTGTCACAAATGATCTAATGCCTTAAAACAATATTGTGCTCAACACCATAAGCCACAGTTGTTTTAACTTTATTTTTGAAAGCAGTGTTTTGAAAAAAAAACGATAGCTTAAGAACTGTTGTTTTTGAAGTGAATTAATTAAATGCAGGTACTGTTTACCGCGAGAATCTTTAATAATTTTAGATTCATCACAAACAACTTTCTTGCCCGCCTTGCAGTGAAAATATGTTCTTTCTTGCTGCTTTGAAGCAAGCGTATTAATTTCGGATTGTTTCTTCCACAGTTGATTGTATTTTTTGGTGTACACTTTGACATTTTGCCTTTAGTGGCTGCACCACAGCTTTATTCCGAAAATTTCAAAATGTGTGTAGCAGTTGAAGGACGAGGATCGGTAGTCATCTTGTCTTGCCATACAAAGAATTACAAAAGTCAACAAGCATTTGACGTGAAAAAAGGCAAAAAATAAATATTAATATCGATATGATTGAATACCTACATGTTTCTTCTAAATATTTGTTTTAATATAAATATTAATGTATACTTACTTGCAACAACGAAAAAAATACTTATTTGATGATGTATTAAAGCAACTGAAATATATTTACTGTATAAGTAGATTATTCAAAGCAAACAGTATTTTTTTATTAATATGCTGAATAAGTTACTTATCATAATTTTTTTTATTCTTCCCTAGACTTTAATGAAAATTCATTTTTTCCCTAAGACACACCAACATTTCTATTGATCTAAGAAAAAATTCCTAAGTCTAGCACCACTGGCTGAAATGTTTGTACGCACGTTTAAAGAAGCAATGGAAAAAGTGGGGATAAGGCAGGAAAAAGGTCGTACGCCAGAATTTGTTGATCACCTACCCGATGCCCAAACACCAAACGACAATCGTCAGCACTGTTATTACACCGAAGACATCCACGCACACTTGCAAAAGTCAGCTTTGAAGAATAATGAACAGTCAAACATTGAGCAGAGTTGTATCGAATTTTAAAGCTCCCCGATCCTCGCGTTAGACGAAACGCGTTGATCGATTTTCCTCCTGTGACAATAAAAGCGAGAACAAAGTTATGTTATTGTATCATTTTATTTTCATATCCATTGGTTGTATTGACCTTTTACTCTCATAATTAAAAGTTTATATTTAAGGAAGATAAGAGAAAAGCAAGATATACTAAATATCTAACTGAAATAAAAAGTAAAGTATCTTCGACTAAAAATACAAAATTAATTCTTTGTGTATAAAGACATAAATGTCAATTGCACAACGCCCACCTAAACCCTTCCACTTTATATTCGGTAGGTGACAGCCGCTTGACATTTAATTAATTATGATTGCTTCGTAAAGAATGCGATCCTCTACGTTCTTTATGAATCTTCAAGCTTCGCTTGCGCGCGGCGTTCGAATGGGACTTGCTCGTTCATGTCGAACTAATTAACAGCAATTTTTTGACAAATTCCGACGCTGTGTGTTGCGTCACTTACGAACCCTGGACGACCACCAGCGGCGATTCCCGCCTTCGCGAGCCGCTGCTTCACAGCGAACAACATTCCGAAAAAAAGACTTGCTCCAGTGGAGCGTTACTAAGACGAACGGACGGGAAATTTCGGCGCAAAATCAATAAATTTCGCAGTTCAAACAACGAGCCGACCTCTCGCCGATTAAGGCGTGCGCCCAGTTCAACTTTTTTCGCCGTGGTGCGAAGCGAATACACTGCATGCGAAAGCTCTTCCAAATTGATCAAAAAATATAAATTTTCAATTAGAAACTTGATATAACTTAAATCGATACAAAACTAATAACTAATATTAATAACTAAAATTGAATTTCGTTTTCTTGAGATTGCCGATAGCTCGTGCTACTGACAGTTCATCAAAGAGCCAACAAGCAACGCGAACCAAT
The DNA here is from genome assembly GCA_959613385.1 of Geotrupes spiniger. NCBI lineage: Eukaryota > Metazoa > Arthropoda > Insecta > Coleoptera > Geotrupidae > Geotrupes > Geotrupes spiniger. The sequence continues at coordinate 43,573,655 of OY390731.1, read as the reverse complement.
TCCCGGGAAGCCAAAATGTCAAATTTCGGTCACGAAAACCTCCAAGACTCTTATTACATTATTAAATTTTCAAACCAAGTTTTGGCTTTGGTTAGTCAGCGACGATTTATCAATTTATCCCCATTTATTTTATCTCTTCACCGCTAGCGCATATTTAACGTTCATGACCAGACGAGTTGCATGTTCGATGGTACTACATCACGAAAAATTCCCCGTGGCTAACAGGAACATTGGTAGCAACAGCGACACGCGAGTGGGCGTGTACTCACAAGTAAAGCGATAAATACACGCACGTACTTTTAAATGCGTCTTCCGGTGAACAACGGACTCGTAAATACTGGACCACTTATGGGAGCTTTTTAAGAGACCGCTGCCTGAAATTCCTGTATCTCTTCGCGAAATCGTTTTGGAGGAGACATCGTAAATTTTCGTATGCAAGCGCTTCGTTAAAAAGTAACGGGTCCAATTAGACGTGAATATGAACGGAAACGTAGGCTAACAAAAAGAGGATGTGAATTTCAAACTTTTTTGATGGGTCCGCTTTAAGTTTTATAGTTCTCTAGGAACCCATTTTCCCCTGCATTTTTCTCGGTGTTACCGCAAAAGTTCTAACGATTATTTCTAAATGAAATGAAAAAAATGAGAAACAAAATCATTATGGCGCTTTTTTGATTTTCTCACAGATATTCGTCAAAAATGTGTTACCTATTTAGTTATTACACTAGTAATGAAAGCTCTAGTTGGAATTCTAGGTAGAATCTTAAGACTATTCTAATTATTCTTCAAATAGGTCAATGAGTTCGACGTATTCATGTAGAGACTAAATAAAAAATTAACTCTAGGTTCTGCTGAAGAGTTAAAAGTATAAAATGGCGCTACTAGCCATGAAACATTGCACTATAAAGTTACGTAACAATATCAAATATTTAACTAACCACAGGGACATGAACACACATACATTTCAGACACTAACGCGATATCTTGAAAATATTCAATATGACTAATATATTACTGGGGATGACGTATCACAAAGTACTTTATCGTCAGCCAGTAGTAGTTATGCTAATAATAATGAATTTAAATCTTGCGCTGGCATATAAAAATATTCGAAGAGTTGTTTGTATGGTATACTATGGAAGCACTTCTATAAATTCTATAGAACTCTTTGAAAATCAGTGTCTCGAAAGAAATTGGAATGGTTCAACAACTTCACAGACCCCAATAGTAAGGAACGCCCACGACCGGAAAATTATGGAATAAATAATCACGTTAATATCTCCGCCGTTCGTACCAATTACGTCCACGTCCTTTGAAATAGTTAATAATGGTCGTAACGATGTGTCCGAGATGTGTGTCAGGGTCGACGCAGGTGGCGCAAGTTGGAACGTAAAAAAGCGATCCGATCGCGCTCTCGATTGAACGGCGAATAATGGGCCGAATGGATTATTTTTCTAGGCGGACCCATTCTCGAATGACACAGTCGATTATCGAAGCCGGCGATTAACAATGAGTTTTTTTCAGTGCCACGAACGGACACATGTCTCGGTATGTTTTCATTTGCATACAATCGTACAATGGACATTATTAAATATGACGTTCGTGTATCGCTTAATTCCTCTTGGACGCGTGACGGACTTCGCGAGAGCGAACGTCGAATTCGGCACGGACTCGTCGTCGGTGGTTGGGAACGTAATTGACGTTTTGTGCGTCCGATGGAAATTTTAACGAATTAGTCAAACATGGTTCGGTCATTGTTGAAAGAAATGCGTTTTTTTAGTGGAATTTTTCGGGCTTTCATGACTTCGATCACTCACAATGGTACATATAGAAAAGGAATGTTGCCCAAGTGACTGCTGTAATAAGAGTGTTTGCTGTACACGTCACCCACGTACACAGCAAAAATGTCCCACATTGCTGAAGAGCTTTGCGATGGTCATTTTTGATCCAACCCATTTTAGCTTATGTTAATTCCATTTAATCCATTTAATTTATTTAATGCATATATCTTGACCGTAACTTCAACTTAGTAAATCAATAAGAAAATAGATAATAATGAATTTAAAGAAAATATTGTCTGCCTCCTATAAACAATTTTTGGTGCAACCGTTCTGTGTAGCAAGTGGATAGGCGATTCGAAAGCGAGCTTCCACATTGCAATTGTAGCGCAGATATTTTTATAGAAATGCATATTTCCAATATTTAATTATATTCCCTAAAATGCATATGAATACACACCGTTTTGTGTGTATTATTGATTAAGGGTTGAGTGGAGGGGTCGTCTGAGCGATAAGAAATATATTGCACGAGATCTAGAGAGGGGTCTTAGTTTTAGGACAGTTGCTAATGGCATGCGGACTTAACTAGTCGATGCAAGTGTAGACAATGGTAGTCTAGAATGCAGTGGCGTAGTTAGTGAGTGCGAAGTGATGAGTTGTGCAAAACAGTAGCGAGAAAGACCTTGGCGAAGCTTATATATATATATAGGGCAAATGCAGCGTTGATAAAGTAGAGTTGTATACATCTGAATTTATTATGTGATACCCATTGTATTGTTATGGATATATATATATATATATATATATATATATATATATATATATATATATATATATATATATATGCATGTGGATATATATATTGTTGTGTTGCCAGTCACCTTTGTGGTGTCTGTGGAGAGTTGGGTATTGAGGGCCCCTCGCGTGGCGTGGGGGTTGACTGATCGTTTATCAGAATGGAATGACATGTCATTGCTCTTGGTGAACAGATAACAGGCGTGGTTATCGGCAAACCCCGACCTGTCCCCGAAGTACTGGGGACAGTGATTCTGGAACCGTATGTCCAGAAGGCAAGGTATGCTAATATCCAAAGTTACCTGTCGAGTAGGCCTATGCCATTCCTTGGGTGCGACATGGGGGCTGACGCCCATTGGTTCTCCTGTAACTCTACAGGAGAGCGACGAGCACGTCAAGTGCATCTTTCAGGTACACTAGCATGCGAAGATATCCGGAAAATGGTAAACGTGTCCAAAGCTGATAACATGACCGATTCGAGGATAGCTACTAGAGGCAACGTGGGACCGGGCGGGCCCCCGAAAGGGACCCTGTAAGTAACTCTATGTATCGTAACCGCTGTATTGTAAAGGGTGCTATTTATATTTTCATGTGGTGCCATTGTTGCCATTGCTTTTGCCATGATGTGTGTATTGCTTTTGGAGTGTGCTGCCGCTGAATGGATGTAAGAACGCCTCTCTAGCACTTTATATGACGAGATGGTATCAGTTTGGCGATAAACGGTGAGTTGACAATTATTCTGCTGGATCCATTTGATTATTAATAATAATCGAGTAATAGAATTAAACGCCTATCTAACACAATTTTCATCGCCAGAGTAAACATGAACATGAAGCCCGTTTATATTAATAGAAATAACTTCATAAATCTGTGTGATAGTCCTGTGATAACATTCGAAAGTAGAGTAGATCTTAGTAAGTCACTAGAGGATGGCTCACCCATTGTGGATACTGAGATTAATCATTTTAGCAGTGGAAAATGATTTCGAACGCAGTCCATTGTTGGTAATGCAGAATCAAATATTTCATCTAAACATTCATAGCTTATAACTCCCCACAATAGACATTCAAGTTGGCCGTTGCTACAAATATAACTGTTGCGGGAGTTAGTGGTTGCTGCGAAACGTATGGATCATTCAGCACTTGCTACCCGCCATATGTCATTTTTATTACAAGCAATGCAACATTAATTACTAATGATCAACGTGAATTATAAGCTGGAGGTATCTCCACATTGTTTTATGTAAATTTTCAAATCACTTGAAAATAGATTTCCAGAATTGTGCTAGCATTTTCATTAGCTCCTGGATAATGGCATTGTGATACCACCTGCGAATTAAAAAAAACATTCCTTTTTGTGTCGGTTTCACCCTGGACTATCTAAAACAACACTGGCAACCATAAAAGGTGCAAATATTGAAGGAAGACTGTGGAAGATTCCTGATTACACTGATAAATTTTGGCAGTCTAGAAAATAACAAACCACAAAGTAAAATGGGTACGTGTGAGACCTATCAATACATATAATTGTGTTCATTACCCCTCCCTGTGGTTATGTTGATGTTTCTTCGAAGAACCGTTTGATGCTATTAGACCTGGTATGTGGGAGTGTGTATGTAAACTTTCCAAGACATTCTTAATGTAACCAACGATAGTTATCGCATTTACGTTTGTGACGGACAATAACTTGCAGCGTCGTGGAATCTTTGATATCCGATCATAGGTACCAACTGTTGTTAATATATAATATCGAGAGTGGTGGTCGTAAATATAATCAGGGGCCTAAATTTATGGACAGAAGAGTATTTAATGATCGGAACACTTCTCTGTTCGTCGCCATGTTGGGTAAAGAAACCTGGGACGATGTAGTTATAGGTGACGGTCCTAATGCGGCATTTGAATAGTTCTGCAATATTTTTCAGCATTACTTCAACATTTGTTTTCTGTTAATTAAGTGTCATATGTACACGAATGAGAATATTCCATGGTATAACGAAACCGTAGGTCACGTGCTTCTCATAAGAAATACATACAACTTTTATAAACGAAGTAAGAATCCAACTATATCAATGTCATAAAATCTCTGGTTTTGCAATTAAAAAATTCGCATGATAATAAAATTACGTTCACTCAGACCCAATCGAAAACCTCGTGGGACATAGTAATCCTTGAAATTTATTCTAAAACACGCCGTATGATAGAAATTATTACTGAGTCTGATATTTTTTAATAACCATTTATGTGGCTTATATTCAATTACGAGTGAAACGAACCAAGCTTGCAACTATCATAAAAATAGTGACTAAGCAGTCCGTAGGACTCGATCAAATCCCCTGCTCCTTATCGCAACATGCATGTTCATCTTAGACCCCTAGTACTTATTTTTAGTTTATGTATGACTCATGGAGCCTTTTCCAAAAAGCTGACTAACGAAGGCAATACCGTTCTATAAAAAAGGCAACCGCTCTAATATTGAGAACTATAGGCCAGTATCAGTACGTCCTACATCCAGTAACATTTTGGAAAAATAGCTTAACATTCGACTATTTTCATTTATTTCAACACAATATATTAAACGAAAGCTGTTTCGGTTTCATATCGGAAAAATCCACAAAGGATGGCTGATACAGAGCCCTTCATTAAATTGTTGTAAACATGGATAGAAAGAAACTTGTGGCCAAACTAAGGCATTTGACCTTCTTAATCACGATGATTTATTGATCAAATTAGAATCAATCGGTATTAGAGGCAACGTTTTCGATGTTTTGAAGTCTTATGTCGTACACAGACGACAGTTAAGCTAACGGGCACGCGAGGTGAGTTAATTATAAACAATTACTGAGCAAACTTTTCGATTAACTACAGTGTTCCACAAGGTTCAATTTTTGGACCAACATTATTTCTAATTTACGTGAACGTTATACCACTTGCAACACAGTCTCGCTTAATTTCGCAATACGCGAACAATTGATTAATTGTATCGTTGCTGGGGAAACTGTTAAGAATTATACGAGGAGATGTACTACTAACTTCAATAAAACCGGACGAATATATTTTAACTCCAGACATTACGATAGTTCTTTATATATCGAGTTGAACTGTATGTCAATCCCTGACACCCTTTACACAACTAATGTAAAATTAATATATCCATCAGAAATGACAACAAGAATAAACCTCCTGCGATAAAAAAAACATTTCAAATCCCATGATTAACAGTGATTTATTATACATACAGACAAATTTACAAATTTAAAGGACCACACGTCAAAATTGTAATTTGAAAATAACAAAACTATACAATTAATTGAAGAAATAGCCGCATTATATATTAAAATTCTATTAGATCGTGTAAATAAATAATTTAATCTAGATATAAAATGATATGCTGTGAGATCGATTTAATAAATAAGGTTCGAAGACTAAAGGACCAAAGAACCAAACTGTAACAGGAACAAATTTGCTACGGGCAAAGTCATTACCCATATTGCCCCAATAAATTGCACATTTACCTCCGAAATAAAGATGATACAGCAAGCATCACATCAAACAATTTCGGCAACGTAAACAAACACATAGGAATGCTCGGCACATTCCAAGATTTGTTCCAATTTGTCAGTTTACGGTTAAGTACTCGTTTAAAATTTACATTTTTATTAACTATATACATAATCACGTCTGACTACTTTTCGCGCAAGGTTTTACCTGCTCACCCTTTGAACATACCATATCTATTATGTAAAGTATGTTGAATTAAAAATACGTCAAGTCGGCCATGAAATTTTTAGCAACGCGTATCTTTGATCGCATGTTACGTTCAGCACTTTATTTAGCAATTCATGAAACGGAAAAATCAACGAGCAACAAGATGTAAAATGTAAACATGACAGTAAAAGTTGACATTTGATATGCTTGTAAATTTAAACCGACCTACGCACATCGCTTAAAAATTATTCATAGTCTACCTGAGATTTTTCTTATTGAATATACGTTATGGGGGCAGCGCGGACAATTTTTATTGGCTGTAATAGTCGTCGTTTTAATTTTTCGTGGAAAATATGAATTATGATGTACAAAAAAACGAATGTTGGAAAAACATCGCAATATCCCAACGGTAGGCATTCAATTGCCATTCAACTTACTTTTGGCATATTTTTGTCATAAAATATGCCTGGAATTGTCAACGTTTATTTTGCTAATCCCCGGTTCTAGTTTCGTATCAGAAGAATCTGAGCCTCACTTACGATTACAATAAAGCGTGATTGATGGCCGCTAATTCCGGCGGCGCGTTAATTGAAACGGATGAATTCGCCGTCGATAAATCAACGTAACAACGTCCCCGACTTTACCAGCGTTTGCCGTTATTACCTGTTGCATGATACCACGCGTAAAACGGCGGGTGGTCCTCGAAGCACGTCGATCGTAATGAGACTAGACGCTCGCTTTCTTCATTGTTCGGGAAGATTGAATTTAGCGGTCGCGTTGTCTTATGTGGTGGCTTGCGGCTGCCTTTCTCGACCGACGCCCCCTGACCGGTTGGAAAGATGAAATTCGTTCAAGAGTCATGAGCCATTTTATTTGTACTTGTGCGCATAAAACTCCCAACAACAGAATCGTAAATTTCGCCGTCGAATAAGAGTGTATCTTAATGTACAATTACTGAAGGCGATTAAGATTATAAACGGCGATAAATGAAGCCGTTAAATAAACAGAGCGCACTTTATTTTACATGCAACTATAAAATAAATTGCAAGCAGGTGGCACGAAGGTCAGTAGGTGATTTTTACGTGAAGAGGGCCCTTGATGATCATTTTGAAGTATGACGAAATGAAAAAGTTAAACGTAATAAACCTACGAATTTATTTTAGCGTCAAACAGTAGTGTTTTTTTTTCGTGAAGAAAAAACATAACATTTTGCATATATACATCATATACGTTTATGATCCGTCAAGTTTTTGATGAATGAAAGCCACGTAGAAATTAAATATAATTTTTTATAATCGAAATTATACTTTATTATAACTGTTATTCTTATAATGCAAAATATGCAGATTCGAATTCGTGATCGGGTTGATCAAGTTGGAGTATTATATGTCAGTTATATAGGAATGCCTGAACTTTCATAACCTATTGGAAAACAACTTTGCCACTAGGTATTATACCAATTGTCTCTTTTTTGAAACACTAATTAGTACAAAAAGGACATAAGAGCTATGAGATATGTATGCGCAGTTTAAGTGGGGAGTTCAACTTATCATTCTGCAAAAGATTCGTAGTGTTCTAGGCAGTAAAGGCAGTTTGCACTTTTCATATACAATGTAACAAGGCTAATATTTTACCAGCCTGAATATGCACAACAATAACGAGACTGTGTAGATGATGAAGAAACAAATATTGTATTGCTGTAATCTCTTTAGCATTAAATATAAATATGGAAGTGCAATTAGTAACATCTACGAAGAAACAACGAAGTGTCCTGACGATAGCAAAATCATGTGTTTGAAATTTTACGTTTTTATAGCTTTTTTCGGTCAAAAATTCCGAATAATCAATTCTATGTGTTGTTGTTATCATAGAAAGTCCTGACAAATCGGACATGAGCTTCTGTTGAGGAAACAAGAACATGCAGGAGAAATGTAAATCTACGTTAGGTCTTTTAGTTGATCATCTAAAAGCCTGGTTATGGCTACGTGCTTTTCGAGTTTCTCGTATTGCTGTGATTGGTACTATGTTGGCAGCTTTTTTAGCCCGATTCAATAGAAACTGAAACATAGGTCGATTGGTGATTACCAACCCTTAATGTTCCTTAGCTCAAGAACAATTTCAACAATATATGTGACCGTTTGTCGAAATTTATTCTGGGGTGGGATCAACTCGTACAAACATGAATGTCAAATATAGGAATAAATTTGGCATCTATTTAATTAAAGAAATAGTATGTATCCATAGATGATGATAAAGGATGCTCACTATAATGTAATGTCTACACGCTTCACAGATCGCTTGTATTCCAAGATGAACAGTTAGCGATATGATAAGAAGACACTGGAGAAAACAGACTGACCTATCAGAAGAAAAGTTTATAGGAGGTAATTCAGAAAATCGGCGAATAATACTTTGAAGATTCGGGATATTGGAACCATAAAGTACTCAGGATACCTACTTCCATAGTTTATTTACAATAGTGTAAGATTAAAACCGAAATATATAGTTGGGTGGGGCCAAGAGCACTTTTTTACCAGCCATTTGTTGTCAGTTCGTATCTAATCACATACGAACTGACTGGCAAATGGCTGGTAAGAAAGTGCTGGAAGAGTTAAAATCAAGAGAGGCTACGCGAAGCGAATTATAGGGATGGGTCCACAGGATTGCTATGTATGGAAAAGCAGGTATGTCGGTAGTTGAGGCCGAGAGACGAAGGGAGGGATGGACAGGAGGTGGTGGAAGGGTAGAAACAGGTAGAGGCGCAGGAATGGGTAGGTAAACTGAGGGACGCAAGATACAACGCAAGGTACAGGCGGTTGCAAAACTTTCGCTTACATCTTCAAAATCAAGTCAAGTCAACAGTTTTACTATTTTTTAGCTGTGTGACCTGACTTTGAATTTAGATATAGACGACACTGGCAGAATTGTAATTTGTCACTGCCAAGTAAATCAAATTCTCATCCTTTCCCCATCATACTATCTACTTACACACACTCTTCCAATATCAACCAATGAAAGCAAAAAGACCGGTAATAAACTTAAAACGTATTTATTAAAAAAACTCAAATATAAAGGCTAATCATGGACCTATTAGCCTCCAACTCTTGACTGAACGTCTGTACATAGATCTAATAAAATGTTGACAATATTGTCTAGGTCTAAAATTTATTTGTAATTTTTTTACCATTAAACCCCGTATGATTTCAAGATTATGGTCTATTGTGTTATTATCCTTTCAGTATGGATGGGGCAATTATCCTGTTAGAATATAAATATATTATTTGGAAAATTTTCTGCACATAAGGAAGCATATTTTTGCACATGGTTTCAATGTGGTTTGTGAAAGTAAGTTGGGAATCAAACAGGAATCCCAGGTTCAAGTTCGATCTACTCCATTGCAGATTATGTAGAAGGTATTTTGACACGAACTGGTTTACCATTCGACTGAAGCTAACAACGCAGCAGTTTTTAATATTTAGCTTTAGCGACGAAAAACGAAACACTCATCTTAGAACTTTTTCCTTCGCAAAGTTTGAGAGTATTGCAATGGGTCTGTAATTATTAACTATGCTAATATAACATCTTTTGTGCGCCGACGTGATTATAGCGAGATTGATAATCACTGTTGATGGCTCTGCAGTAGCAAATCTAGCGTCCTTCACAATAAACATAGGAACAGGGTTTGCTCATTCCGTATGGTACCCGTTATCCGTATTAATTCATTTTCCGTGACTGATAACATCCTGAAGGATAATCTGTCTGTGTGAATCTCACAAGTCGAGACGGTATGTCTGAGACGTACATGTCGTACGTCTCAGAGGATACATCAGCGAATGCATTCACAATGGCCTACGGAGTATCGAAACAAGTTTTATTTCTAAATAGCTTGCCAGGAATTCACGTTGTCCTTTGTTTCGTGTGGCTAAATGTTCATAGATACTTAGAATGATATGAATCTTTAGAAACAAAAGGATGGTCATCGCGCAACAATATAACAACGAATGTCTATAAGCACCAAATCCAAAATCATGTTGTTTAAATTCAGTACGATGTTATATTGTTTCAGATTCTGCAGTTTACAGGAAGTTCGAAAGAAGGATATTGAAATCGCCCCTAAGTAAGACTGGCATGTTTAGAAGCTACTCCCTAGCACGTTAAAAAAATATCTCTCGATCATGTATAGGAACTCCCGAGGGAATATATACAAGTGCTATGTAGAAAATAATAATTACGATATATGTCGATAGAATAGTTAATACGGAACTATTCCTATCGACATATAGCTGATGGCTATATAAACCAAGTTTTTGATATTAAAACAATATCATATGAAAGATCGTAAACTAGTATAGAATGTGTCCGTCTTTGAACATAGACCACGAGTAGTTTTCCATGGATGAAGTAATGTCTGTAATTCCATCTTTAAATTTTATTCGCAAGTTTCATTCTGTATTTGACTTTCTTGCTTGATAATTCTGTATGTTTTCTCTTGCATGGGTGTGACTGTGACGAGATTGATTGCCAGTCCATTGTGCACATGTTTTAAGTTTCTAAGAGATACGTAGAGCCAACACGAGATTCATAGGATAAACTTATCTTGACAGAGCGACAGCGATTGGAGCTAGTTGCATCAAATCTACCCAGACGTATAGATTTTAATTTTGCTTCAGTAATTCCCACATAAGATAAAATGTTCCCCGCTACAGCAGTATCTAAATCAATTTGCTCCTTATTAGATTGACAATTGGATTTTTCGTTGCGTTTTATTTGGAGGGAACTCCACAATTTCCTGAATAATTATTTCCGTCACCAGAGAAGAAATTTTAGTAGGAGGTGCATGCGTAAAATGTAAGCAATTTAATCTCATCCTGTAGGACAACTATAGCTGTTTTGAAACTATTTAAATCGTTACCCAATTTAGAAAAATTAGAACACGTCCAAGTGAGGCCTGTTTTATTATGAATTTTGCGGGCATCAGCGTTCGATATATCAACGTACGGTTTATTACAAAATGATCAATTAACGATTTTATTGAGCTCTGCGGATTTGCCGTAACATACACAAATGGTACTCATTATTAACTAAAGTAAAAAGGGAAGAGACATGGTCAGACGTATCAGTAATCAGATAACATAAGGGACAATTCAAAATGCAGTGCAAATTTTTTTAGAAGCAATGGGATTGTAGGTTACAAATAAAATAAGAGAAACACTAATATCACAAGCCATGTATCCTCAAGGATTATGCATCATGTATAATATTCATTATCTATCCAAGCAAGTTTAATAGTTTCATAGAAGGTTTAAAGAATGTTAACAGCAATTGCGGAAAAATATGACTAAACATCAAATGTGTGATTTCTACTGATGTAGTATTAAGAACAATTTATCGAGCGAAGGATCGTTATCGATATTTTGTTTTTCAGCAATAAATACACATACAGGTGTATAACACTAAGTAATTAATTTAATATAATTCATATTGTATTGTGTGCTCCAAATTATTCATTGACATTGACATTTTATATCTTTTACATTTTCAATATAAAAACATTTTCAGTCCAAACCCTATGTGCTATACCCAATTTTGAGTGTGTTTGAAGGAGCTCCTTCAATAATGCTTAATATTTTTTTACATTAAAAACAACGTATGTGTTTTTAATGCAAATCGAACTACCCTGAAAATCAGTGCGTACTTCAGTCAATACTGGGGTACGCACTGATTTTTAAACACATCCGACAGTAAATTGTTTATCCACACTTGTTATGACCTCCCCGAAAGATGAGAACAAATCCATTTGTTTGCATTTCCTCTTATTCCTTTCCTGAACAGCTCGTCTGCTAACAATTTAAGACCCACAGAATCAATCGCGGTTATCATACAGAAAAATAGACCAATTATCTTTTGCCCACTCTTCAAATCATCACAAATTGTCCTTAAAATTTGTTCGATAGAGTTATGGTCGATCTAGTTTTGCGATACCCGTGATCACGTTTGTTAACTTACCCAAAAATATACGATTTACTAAAGGACCAAGCGTAAATTATGCGAAAAAACTCAATGCTGTGTAGGAAAAAGTTGTGGTCCGAATAAAACCATTCTGCCGAGCCCGAGCTTTCGGAAAACAAAGCAGGAGATGCGAAAATTAAAAGACACGGTGAAGTACAATAAGAAAGTGATAATGATAGCTATAAGGATTATTTGAGTGTCCACTTGAAGTATATTTTTTCAGTCAAACTGGCCAAAAAATAATAAACAATTACGCCAACTATAATTGTCACTGGACTATACGTCGGACAAACAGGAAGATAGTTTGATGACCGCATGAAAGAACACGGAGTTTTCGTCTCAGAAATAATAATTCAACTTATGCTAACAACCATTTATTAGAAAACAATCACATTTTAACCATAATTTAAAAATGTTCAGACGAAAAGTACGAAACTTGATTTACTAGAATGTTTAGAAATCAATAAATACAATAAGCTAGGGTTTTTGCTAATTGATCATACAGAGGTTAATAACTGGCCATTATTAAATATTACGTTTCACAATAGCTACCGGATACCCCCGGCTAAGATTTGTGTTACTCTTGTATATATAGTGCTTTCTTCTTGCATCATTGTACTTACAGTCTACTACCTGATGAAGCCACTGTCTAGTAAAACAATTGTATTAGATATACGATAAATATAGTGTGACCGAACATTTTTGTTTTAATGTATGATTATGGAGTTACAATAAGTATAGCCGAAATCTATCCAAGGTTTAAGTAATATATAATTTATCTTTTCTCCCATCATTGAATAATGGAGTTTTTGATTAGTGATTATTCCCGAGTTTCACGATTCCCGTTCACGTAAAGATAATTAATTATACCGTACGCCGGTCGATTTGTTGGTTGTCTTCGCCGCGTATCTACGTGCGAGGGTTCCCTATGCATTATCGGCCGCGAATGTGGTCCACCGATTGCGCAGGCATTTTTATTGCGTTGGCTCGGTCTCGCCGAAAAACTTTATGTCTGCAGTTTCCGTCAATTAACCTTTGAGACGGACGATGTCTTACCGATAAATTCGCAGAAGGCGAAATCGGAATTGCTTACGCTGGATTCGTTAAGGTGTTAATTGCCGCAAATGAAGCGTAGCGATTCGAATGTCAACGGAATGTCGATGAAGTCAGTGGCAAATTAAACGAATGCCGTAAATATAAATGGTTTAAATCCCTTGAACCCGGTGCGATGGAAGACGTAATTCTTTATTGCAAAAGCGCTTGACCATTAACGGTAACGTAGACGGTCACTCAGCAACTCATTGAGAAACAAACTCCAATCAACTACAAAAATAATTTGTTTTAATTATTTTGCGCAAGAACCCAAATTGAATATTTATGAAATATACACGGATTGGGAGTTTTTAGCGGCAAATCGTGCGACCACGTTCACTAACCTTGTAAATTACAAAAAAAAACAATTTAATTAACTAAAGGATGCGTTACATTTGCTTATATTTTATTACCAAATAACCAGTTACGTTACGATTTGAAATGTTGTACACAGTTTACATGTGCACGTCCGATGCCACCAACGATTAATTTATCCGAAAGTACTTTCGACATACTGGATGTATGGCAGATGTTGCAAGGTGGAACGAGAATAGTAATGGTTTATTTTAAGACTTACGAGCATTGCGATTCTAATTCTAACAGAAATCGTAAAAAATGTGACGGTTTGACGCTTTTTTTCTCGCGAGCAAAATACGACACGATGTCGAGCAATGAAGGTCTAAGAAGCACTTGTCATTTCATCCCTATGATTTACGTATATGCTTCCGTTGTAACCGGAAACGCTAAATATGTGAAATATGCTCGAAATTTGAGGGACAAATTTCAACCACATTCAGCCGGTTATATTTTCGTGATTGCACTTAAAACCAGTTATATTTTAGTGGTGTTCTTCATATATTTAGTACATAATATGACAGCTACAGTTTAACCAGAAAGAACATACATGAAAAAATTGGCACACAATTAGATATATTGTTTATATATATATGGTTAAACCAGAAGAAAAATTATTTTGAAAGATTTTGGCAGTTTCTTCAACTTAGAGTGTTGGGATGGGTAGGATTGGGTTGGGTTGGGTTTGCCTTTAATTTTTGATGTTCAGTGTTGGGTGAATTAGGTTGGTCGTTTTATATTCAAAATTCTGAAGGCAGTAAAAGTAAAAAATATGATGTGTTGTATGTATTTTCAAGAATATTATTTATTTTAATTTCAAGTTCCTCTTACATCATTAATTTTGCTATTACACGATAAAAATTGTTTACATGTAACGATGAGGAACTTCATTAAAATTGTAAAACCAATGTAAAAAATCAATCATTTTTTCACAATTCATTTTTGTCATTTTTTAACAACTTGTGTTTTAGTGTTGGGATAGGTTGGCCTCGATTAGGTAAGGCATTGTTAAATGTTTGAGTGTTAGGTTCTGTTGGATTGGGCTTTCAAAAATTAAAACCCAACCCAACCCATCATTCGAAATTGTTGAAACTTTAAAATATTTCATAATATTGTTTCGCATTCTTGGTCAAAATTATTAAAGAAATAAAACTAGAAGACAGAAAATCTGGTGTGTTTTTTGGGTTGAATATTATTTGCTTTAATCTCAAGTGTTTCTTACACTATTAATTTTTTTGTTTGATCAAAATTATACAAAATGTAATTATGAAAAACAAAAAATTTGAACATGTCCTAAATGTTAAATTGCTGGCGAAATAAAAATCAACCCAATGCATCCAACACACAAAAATTCGAAAAATTATTTATTTATTTTATATCAATTTATTTTGTATTTTCAAGAACTTAGAATGTTGGGATGGGTTGGGCTGTCAAATATGAAAGCCCCACGAGACTTTTAATCTGGATGATTTAGGTCACAATTCTTAAAGCAGTAAAAGTAAAAGCTATGATGTGTTTTATGTATTTTCAAAAATACTATTTATTTTAGTTTTTTATGTTCATACAGTATTAATTTTGCTCTACTTTGTTAAAAATTGTCTACAATGTAACAACGAGGGAACAATTTAAAGAAGACAATAAGAAACAATGTAAAAAATCAAAAGAAAGCAATGCCTAAAATGTTAATTGGTTTTAGCACAAAAATGCCAACAAATATTTTGAGATTTTTGTCATTTTCAACAATTTAGAATGTTTTAGTATTGAGATAGGTTAGGTTGGATTAGGTCATGTATTTTTGACAAAGTGAAAACCAACCAAATCCATTCAACACACAAAAATTCCAAATATTATTTTCCACGACCTAGAATATTTGACAGTTGGGATGGGTTGAGTTGGGTTGGATTGGGTTGGACTTTCGCAAATTTTATGAGAATTTCGTCATCAAAGAACAAAATTGAAAAACAGTGTAACGGTGATCGTGGTTGATAAATGAGAGCATTGAAAATGAAGAAGATCGTGGCGTCTTACTTCTGAAAACAGAACTAACCACAACAATACTAGAGATTGCAGGAATGCTAGGCATTAGTCGTCTTATTAAAATTTAATATGTTCGACTAGTGGGTACCACAAACTCAACGAAAACTAGAATCAAGATCCTGCTTTAAGAGGCCTTAAAATAGCGTTTTTGGGGGAATTTTTTTAGGGCAGAAAAAAATGAGCAAGTTAGTGAACTTTTTAGGGCATTTTATTGCATATTTTAGCATTAAAAAAAATATGTCGAGAGAAAGATATTTGTGCAACACCTTTCAATTGCAATTTACAATCGGTGGGAAAGATGTAGCCAGTAATTTTTGTCTGAAACAAAAAAACCAAAGAAAATGGTAATTCCCATATATTTTCTTCTATGTGAACTAAAAAAAACCAAAAATTTTGAAATTCAAGATTTTTCTCAGGTTTGAAAATAAATGTGCTCTTTGCAGGAAGAGAAAATCATTTCAACTTGCTAAAAAAGTTGTTTAGAATTTTTTTTCATTAATCTTTTTAGTTCAAATAGAATAGAATGCTACTGAAGCCAAGAAAAGTTTTGTTGCGTTTTGATTGCTTGTCTAGTTTTCTCGCAATCACGCCCACCAGTTTAGAAAAATCGTAAAAACGAAAACTCGAGAAAACGCGCTCTAAAGTTTACGATCAGGAAAAATGTTAATTTTCGATTACTTACGGAATATCTCGTTATAATCCTACTATAGCTCTTACGAACTCAAAATATTATTGTTTCGAACGACCGATTGAACTTTTTTCAGTACATAGTTCGGTGGTATGTTACTGGGGGGAGGGGCGCGCGTTTCGTTTGTCCGAGCGTTCATGCGTTCCTATATTTTTTGCTCGACACCTCACTGTGTTTAGTGCTGTATCTTTCAAAATATTGCGAATTAGCCGCAATAACTTTTTATATATATTCTTAGATATATTAGGCATAGATTTGAGCAATAAAAAACAAATCGATTTTTTGAGCCTTCTAAAGCAGGATCCCCCTTAAGACGTTTTACTACACTTTCTCATTTCCAGTTGTGCGCTGTCTCATTCAGTATCTAATCGGGTATCTCGTCAACAGATTATATTATATATATTTTAAAATTTCAGCATCAAAATTCTACTCTAACAGAATCATTGAATTAAGAAAGTTTACAATGAGGTGTATATGTATTTAATTAAATAGCTGAAAGGGCAATTATTCTTTGCCAATATAATATTTTACTGTCTGCCACAATTTGTTGTGCGGTGTGTGGAGGTGTAATCCAGAACCTAATAGATATACGTTTCTTGAGCCACTGATTACGAATTTGATTATAGGCGAGACCAATTCGGAAACATCGAAAGGTCTATTGTGATTCTACAATGCAAATGTTAAACCTCCTTGTAGATTACATCTACATTCATTCATGAATATTGGGGACTGGCTCGCATTCGCCCTGCAGATTGCGCGGAGCAATTACACAAGTTAGGATTCAATAGCATAGCCAAGATATCTATGATAAATTGTAAATAGAAACTTTGTCAATCGTAACTGCAATATGTGACATGCAATAAAATGGTAATACGAAACAAATTCATTTGATTTTATTTCCTTGCAACATCATGTACGACATCGAAGTAATCGTCTATTTTCAATATAAATTAACTTCGAATGAAGTCCCGCATTAGTTAGATTATTCAAAAATAACCAATCACTAAGATTAATTACATTGTGACGGACAAGAATCGGCATATTTTTAACAGGATGAATCGACAGACGATAAATGTACCACGTCACATCGAACTTACCTTCGACTGGAACAGCTTCCGGAAGGACTCCTTCGCATATCTGATTTCATTGTAGACTATCGCCGAACACAGCCTCAATTGTGCGGTGTACGATCTTTCCTTTGAGTTCTCTTCCTCCATATTCACGGCGAAAGAAAAAAAGACGCGCGCGCGTTATTAAGACGTTCAGCGATGGAACATTTGTTGTTAACTGGCGCTCCGGCGTCTGTTTTTCTTCTTGGCTTATTTTAGATAATTTACAATCGTCATAGTTTATGTTCGCGTTGTTCGCCGTAATTTTTGTTTTTCACGCCCGAATTCTGGCCGATCGCGTGGTAATTTCGTGAATTATTCGCGGCGAATTATTTACGCAGGTAACCTAATAGTTATTTTCGTGTTAATACCCGCCTAATTAATATTTCTGGACGCGACACCATTGGAAGTTTATCAAGTAAGTTGTCGAATTATTTCCAACCCAGTTTCACTAGGATGCGCTGTGATTGACTTAAATGTAGTAGTAATTTCAGCAGAAGTTTTATATGTCATCTCCGAATGAATTTTTATAGCAGATTTGATATTTCTAATTGTATTATATTAAATTTTCAAACTTGGGATAAAACAACCGTAATCGAAGAGTAGTAATGGCGACATTGCATGTTAATTCGAATAAATGCAAGGCCCTCACATTACAAAAAAATCCTTGTATCAGCAGCGCAGCGCGCAAGAGAATAAAAGTACTCGTTCGAATTGTAATCGTGGTACAGATCTTCGTAATTTTATTAAAAGACGAAATCAACCGAGGTCATAAATTTCAATTAGTAACATCGTTCGGATGTACTCGTATTAATGTGTGTTTCATATCGTTGCCGGTGGGCATGCATTAAAAACGTCAGATGCACCATCTGTATTGAAATTACGAATGATATGTGGAAACCGTTCGTGTCGAGAAATTCCACGGACTCCAACGTCGGAGACAGGATATTTACTTGAGGTTAAAAAATGAACATCTTGTAAAAATTTCCTCTTGTACAGTACTTGTATTCTTTTCATTTTCACATAGCGTCTCAGTTAAATCTCTGAATACGTCCAAGTCGATGCGTCACTGAATAGGGCTTATACGAAATATTTTTCCAATATATGTTCCCATTCTTCTTGTTAAAACATCTAAACCGTGCAATCAAAATTTCTTCTCCTCCTGATCTGTGTGGATGTGCACTAGAAGCCATGAAGGCTTTGGGCTTATTGATTTTTGATCTTCATACTTTTTGGATCTTGCTCTACACATTCCATCCACCCCTTCCGTGGTCTATATTTTCTCCATTTTTCCTATGACGCTCTACCAAGGGCCATTTTTGGTAATCTATTTATGTCCATTCTTTCTAAATGCTCTATCGACTTTAGTCGGCGTGCTTTTATGACGGATGTTATCTTTGCTTCTTTGCACATAATTTGTCGTTTCCTACTTGTTCTTCTTCGCCAGCCGTCTTTTGTGTTTATCTAACCTCTTAGTATTTTCTTTCCCATCTATCAAGGCCATGCTCGTTTGCTTTCTTTAGTGACCATGCCAAGAGGTATATGTCACGGTTGGCCTTCTAACATTTTATAGATTCTTATCTTCCTATCGTATTCTTTGATTTCATTATTCTTTTCAGCATTCCGTACTTTTTGCTACTTTTCGTTATTCTGACTTTTATTTCCTGCTCCTCGTGGCCTTTTTGGCTGTTTTTCGTTTATCATGAATCCCATGCATAATTTTTTTTTTACTTTGCCAAACTCATTACCTTTCATCGTTCGTTGTTATTTGCAAATTTCCATCAGCTTACTATTCGGTTTCGCCCATTACCATGCATTTAATTTTGTTGTTTCATTTTTAGTACCAAAGTATTGCTTCTGTTTC
This sequence comes from Geotrupes spiniger, assembly GCA_959613385.1. Lineage (NCBI taxonomy): Eukaryota > Metazoa > Arthropoda > Insecta > Coleoptera > Geotrupidae > Geotrupes > Geotrupes spiniger. The sequence continues at coordinate 43,554,228 of OY390731.1, read as the reverse complement.
CATTTTTTTTTGTTATCCTCTTTAATTCCGCTTTCATTTTTGCTAGGAGTGTAAGATCGTCCGCATGTGCTGGAGATGAATACTCGTTGTTGCATATTGTTCCTTCTATTTTTAGTTTACTGCTTCTAATTATGCATCGTCCTTTTAGCAGTATCTTTAATGACTTATTTTGTTTGTTTGTGTGGTTTGGCACCAATTTTCCAGTTCTTTTGCAATTAGAAAGTAATATTTTGTTTTAACATCTCTCCACATCACATAGATTTTCATTTTTTTATGTTTTTGTGTTTGTTAGATCCACTTTTTGTAGCTTATCCTTATTAAGAAATGATCAGATCCTGTGTATGTTTCTCTCACATTTCTCACGCTATTAATCAAGTTCATATGTTTTCTTGCTGCGAGTACAGGATCAATTTGTTAGCATACCCTGCCATCTTGTGTTGACTTTGCCCCTTTATATATTTCTTTCAGTTTGAGTTGCGTACTCCTCACCACCAAGCTTTTTCTATTGCAAAATTAACAACTCTATGTTCATTATCATTAAACATTTCGTGTTTACTGTATACTCCTATTCTCCATTCCTTCTTTCCCAATATTTGTGTTGAAATCTCCAATAACTATTTTCATGTCATGTTTCGGTAATTTTTCATATTCTAGTTGTTCGTAAAATATGTCATTTTTCTTCTGAGGAGGAGACATTGATTATGTTCTTTTCTCTTCGCAAACATCACCTTATCTTTTTTGTAACCTCGAGCTTGTTCCTAGACTTCCGTTTTTTCCACCACTTTTATAATGTCATCTTCTACCTCTACAATATCAAGTTCTAAGTTTGAGTTTCCCTTAAAAATTCTTTCAAGCTGACTCCCAAAAGTACCCGTTACATTGCAGGTTCCACTAAAAAAATATATATATTTTACACCTTCTTTAATTATTGTGCTTTTTTTATTTAAAATTAATGCGTTTAGTTGTGTATATGTTTAATTACATATATCGAGTCAAAATTCGCTTGAATATAAATGGTACGAATTATCAGGTGCTGTCATCAATTAGATGAGATACTCAGTAAAGAAAACAGTGAAAAAACTTTATTATCAATGATAACGAGAAGCACAGCAAAAATTTTTCTGCTCGGACATGACGAAAGTCAAATTAGTATTGGTAACACATTACCATTTGATGGCAAGTTTAATGGTGTTATTTTTCAATATTGATAAAGTTAAGTTAAATTTTCGTATGAGTGCCAGTTTAACTATAAAATTGGGAGAGGTCCTTTGGGAAAAAAGCGAAAATTCCAACACGGAAAGTGTTGAAAGCGTTATATCAAGAACGGATAACTATGCAAAGAAATTAAAAAGCTGGTCCGAATAATGAGGCTACTCGAAACAAATTACGTGGTGGAACACAAATAATTACACAAAAACTAATTAATATCTTGGATAAATGTAAAGTAACTGATGCAGTACAAATTATAATTGCTATTGCCCAGGCTCTCAGTCACGATGTAAACGATTTAACTATTAATCGTGGTAGCTATTAATTCGGTATCGACGTTCACAAATGCGCAAAAGAACTCGGCATCGTGTACTGCTTTTGACAAATCTGAACGTGACTGAATTATGCATACCAATTAGAATAATTGGAGGGTTTATTGTTTCTCTAATTTGCTTACGACAAACTGATATTAAATCATTAATTGCTTACTCTTCAGTTGCCCATATGGATATTGTATGTACACTGGTACGGAACGATGTTACTTGCTTTAGTTGGTAAAAGATAGGCGATGTACATATATGATATTTTAAGAAGTGTTTTTAACGAAAGAATATCTCTATCATCGGGTCCAGTTCAACAAATTTCAACGGGTGACCATCAATAAATAAATCAAACTTTAAACCCGGAATTGAGGACAAACAAGTACGGTGCTCGGTGAAAGTATCAACTGCAACGGAAATGCTTTAATTTATATTGGAACGTTGGAACGTTGGAAAACGAGCAACAACTACGAGAAGATTACGGAAAATTAATGGAACTCGTAGTTATATTTCTAGGCGGTAGGCCACAGGAAATTTCTTCGAGCACTACTATGTAAAACTATCGAACCAAGCTCCAATTGTGGCAAAAGCTTCCTCTCAAAAATTACAGTTTTTAAAAGACCTTTGGTAATTTTGCAATGATTCATATTATTTGAACTATGGAATTCAGCAATTGATATCACAACAGTGGAAATGTTTCTTTGAATGATTTTCACAACCAATAAATTTTATTTAAGAAGATCCTACAACGTCGACAAACGAAGATAATTTTAAAGCTGGAATGGAAATTGTCAAAAAACTCAAAATCGTAAATGGTACGTCAGAACGAGAAATTAAACACATATCAAGTTTTGTCGATAAATGAGAAGGAAATACAACTTACTCTGCAAATAGTATCACAATTTAAAATCCGATATCATGACGTCAAAAAATCCACTTCCATGAAGGATTTGTAAAATATATTTATATATAGTTTTTTTCATTTATTGTTAACATTATTGTGCTTACTAGGAAATATAATACTTCATATTTATAACTAAAACATATTTAATCATCAATTAAAACTTTTCCCGTCGAATTTTCCCACTTATAAAATTATATGTTTTTAACTTTTTTAACATATAATTAACATTTCTTAATTTTATTCTAATAAACAATGTCAATGTTAAATGCAATGCTAAACCCAATACAACAAAATATTGATATTGGCCCTTTTAGCTCGAAGCACATATAACATGGAATAGCGCTTCTAGATCTATGTCACCAAGGAAAAATTCACGGAAAATATAATGACGAATCCGCTTCTTTATTTTAATTAAATTGTTTTTTTATGTTTCGAAACATTATTCACCGTATTTTCATCGTCGTATAAACGCTTTAACTCTACGATCCCAGAATCTTGGTGCTTAAACATCTCAAGTGAAGATTTTCATTTTCTATTGACACAAATTTTTTATATATTTTCCCATGTTTTCATATTTCTACGCCATTTTCTTTGGCGTCATTGATATTGTAATTATTATGTTATTTCTGTTAATTTTTTAAACGTACTCTAATTTGTTTCCTTTTTTTCATTTTTCCCATTACATGGTGGGTTTTGGTGTTTTTACAATTCTTCTCATGCCATGTGGTTGTTTCATCTCATCATTTTAGCAGCAGTCCTGCAAAATATTGTCGTGAGTGTATTATGTTTTCACTTTCGATTTATTTTTGTACACGAAGAATTAGTTGGGCGCTCCCATCATTTGCAATCAAAGAAAATACTGCAAAGCGTATACTATATAATTTTTTTGAAAATCTCATAAATATATTTGTATTTTTCTCCTCTTTATTTTGACGAGCAGTTTACTATGTATGTCCAGGTTTTCAAATTAAACGAAGATGAACAACAATAGCCATATTTCAAAACTGTAATGTTGTCAGTAAAACAGGACCTGATAATAATTACGTCACATTACTTCCGGAATGTTAAAAAAATGCAGCTATGAAGACCAACAAATCATTTTCGCAAAAATTTCATCTAAAAATAGTATTTTTTAAACCATATACAGTTGAGTTGAGTTTGGCCACTAACACAAACCTTAGATTAGGTGGAGCTGGGTTAGGTTGGTTTAATATGGGTTGGGTTGGGTTGTGTTAGCATTGGCATTGTCAAAATTTTATAAGCCCGCATGTGGAAAAATAATTATTCCAATTCGAATGCACATTTGGAGGAAATGACACGACAGTCATTAGTGTATGGTCATGTAGCAGGTCAGACAGTACCTAATGTAAACTCTGCTCGCAACAATTGTTATTGAAGGACAAAGACATATTTCAAATTGATAGTCCCTGTCAGGATCCATCTGTTCATTATTATTCTGATAAGAGTAACTTTAACGTGATTTCTTAATCTATAATTACGTTAACGTAGCAAATTGAAGTAATACCCTTAAGCGAAGCGCTGGTTTTCTCTTATCAACTTTTTCCATGCCTCATATGGTTGTTATAAAAGTTAAAATAATATATATATATATATATATATATTTCTTAGTAAAGTTCATTCGAAAATTTTACCGGCGACAATTTGCTGGAACTTTATTATAAGTATAAGAATTGGTTATCCTATATGAGACCCATTCGACACATATTAAATAAACGACTTTAAGTCAATCTTTAGCCGGCCAAACGTGATCAATTTACGAATGAAAAAGACATCCCGATTTTTCACAATATCGTAATAATCGTTTCGCGCATGTAACGTCGTCAATTTGATTGGCATTAAACTTAATTTTATAGTGTTCGCATACGCTGTGCACACTAATGATATGCACGACGAGACAATTAAGACGTTTATTGAGATAGTGTTGTCGCTTTAATAGCTTTTTCATGGGAGTCATTCCCAGGTGTATTTATTGCTTCATTTGTGTCGGTCCGGAACGGAAACGGTATTGTGACCAAGTAGTGAAGTATGTCAATAATTTAATGTTCAATAATTTAAAATGGGTGTGTTGATTTTTACTTTCTTATACTTTATATATAAGCAAGTATAGGAATCATGAAAATTTTCGAACTCGAAATTTTAATGGACATACACGTTTTGAGGTCCCCTGTATCGATTCTGACTATATTCGGAATGACGTCTGTGTGCCTGTGCACGCTCTACCGCCCAAACAATAAAAGCTAGATACTTTTAACTTACGATTTTCACATCCTTTGTAAAAAACTATCACCAAAAGCGCAACTAAAGAATTAGTTGTACGAAATTGTTATTTCATCTTTGAGTCAATTAGGGGAATTTTTGAACAAATCCTAAGAAACCTAAAATTATAAACACTTAAATTCTGAATTATTAGATTTCTTGTTACTGAATGAAACAAATCATTTTTTTCATGACATCCGCGCCATTAATAACATCGTTCTTTCCATTCCCAGTGCGATTTAGTTCCGATTTGCACCGCCATTTGTCGGTGTTAATTATTTCGGAGGCGTTATACGCAAATTAAATTGCCGCGTGAACGCAAAGTCCGCGATTTAAGAAATTGAAGAGCTCACCCCACCAGTCGCCTCCTTCAACACTACTCCGTCCATTTAAATGCAAGATCGACGCCGTCATCCAAAACGTCCGTTCACTAAACGTTTAAAGTTTCTCAGTTTATCAATGAATCGTTAAATTGCGATTTAATTTAATGCAAAACAAACGCGATTACGCACTCACCAAACGGTCGCCTTTAACGTCTCTCGGGTTATTTATCGGCGCGACGGAAACTTACATTTCAATGCAACGCGAAACAAACGCCCGAAAACTTATAACTCTCGTTCAAAAATGAGACAAGAAGCGTCGCAATTATGAGTCACCGACGACTGCATAATCACTTTTTTGGCGGAAAAACTGCCCATTGCACCTAAGCGACGTTATCTTTGCATTGTTTTTCGGGGAAGTAATTATCGAGTTTTTGATTATGTGTGCCGGCGAAAATAAATTATAAGCTAAGATAGTCTCTTCATCGGTTGTCTATGTACAAATTACTATTTAATAATAAATTACATATTAATTTATTATTCGTAAACATCATATGTTTTTTACTTCCGTATTCTTTATGTATAAGTGTAGTAATCATGAAAATTTTCGAACATGAGATTTTAACGGATATACGCGTGTTGAGGTCCCCTGAATCTAATATTGATATTAAACAACTTTTACATATATAAATGTTTTTTCGAAAAATGTGGTATAACTAAGTATAAGAAAGTACAAGCCGGACCACTGCTGAATTTTATATTTGGTTTCCATGCGATAAAGAGTAACGTAATGTTCATCGCACAAGTTGTAAAAGTTTTATTAGGCATAAAAGCAAACTGATTTATGGCGCGGTGCAAAAGGCGCAAAAGATGATATCGTTACGCGTTGGCGAGTAATAAATTTTTAATATTGCATGGTTGGCACTAATGGTCCTGATCCTACCTTCGAGCGAGGCGCAATGAGACGGATTTTTATTATCATATAATTCATGTGTGTTTTCGACAAGGTAAACTTTGCACGTAATAATTATAATAATTACTTTGTAACGAACAAAAACCCCTACGTATATGTTAATGTATTAGGGAAAAAATGCCACCAGGAGAGAATACACTGAGCAAAATTCAATATGTTCGATATACGAAGCTCAAATGTACCACCGCGGTCATTTGTGATATTTGATGATAATGTAGTGTATTATATGCAAATATTTAGTTCAGCGCTACACCGATGAAAATTATGTTGTATTGTTTCATCAAGAGATTAGACATTATATGTTTAATTGCCTGTCTTGCAACATGGAGTTAGTCAGATATGCGTCGAATTAGAGTAGTTACATAAGTTTCAGTCTGTCTGTATAATAAGTCAAACGTCTCCGTTATGCAGTCGCTAATGGACGCAAGGTCATGCATATCGCGTATTCTTGTGCTTCTAACTATTATTTTATAAAACTTGCAGTGGTTTGTTTAGTAACTGCGCCTTACACTATACAAGCGCTGCTGTGTTATTGTCGATCACACAGTTACCGGTGTAAGAAGCACAAAAAATAGAATTAAAAAAATAACTATATCGCAAAATATTGCAAACATGTAATATTAAATTGACCATTACCCTTAACATCTTATGAATACTGATACATTAATAGAATAATTTTTTTTAATTTATAATAGTTATTTAAATTAATCAATCACGCATACACTGGGATCTTTTATAATACATTGCTTAAAATGATAGATTTCAACATTTATAGCAACGATTTCAAAAAGTTATAAACTTTGTTCTTTTCCAGCAGATAAGTTGAGACTATCAGGATTGTAATACAGTAAAATTTGCAGTTCCACAACTCAACTGAATTTATATGATTATAATCACATTTGATTGATGAATGATGTATCATGATGTTTACTAATTTAACGTCGCTGATTCTAAATATACCCCCATTTGTTTCCTAGCAGCTCTCGATTACGAGTTACAGCTGTCACTAAAAAATCTCTTTCTGACAGGGTTTATTTGCTGCTAATTAAAAAAAATAATTAGTTATCTTACTATAATCTGATAATTGCATCGCCAAGAAGAGTTTGTGTGAATGATCCAAACCATTTTTGTTTCATATGCGGAGAGTATATGTTTAAAGCATACCGTTTAAATGCGACAACGTTCGTAAATGGGGCTTACAAAAATTATTTTGGGCACCCACTGGAAATGAAAGATAAGCCTTGGATTCCTCAAAAGGTATTCAAAACGTGCGTTGAGTTTCTACGTTTATGGACAAATAAGAAAAGAAATAATTTCCGGTACCAAACCTCTATGATCTGGAATGAACTAGTGAACCACCATGACGATTGCTATTTTTGTTTGGTGAACATAACTGGCATTAACCGAAAACAATCGAGCCAACTGGGAATATCCTTGCATCGATCGGCACATATACAGGTCCTGAATCTCAAGACTTCACCTGAAACTCAAGCTGATGCTTCACAGGAGGAGCCAATTGATGGTATTGATAGTGACTTTGAATGTGACCTGCAAACGCCAAAAACATTCAACGAAGATAATTTAATTGACCTAATTAGAGGTCGGCGACTGTGGAAGTCTGCTTCCGAAATGTTGGCTTCTAGTCTAAAAGAAAGAAACTTTGTAACAAAAGGCACTAGCATTTCTTATTATCCCACAAGAGAAAAGAATATCCTCAAATTTTTGCTGAGGAAGATGATTTCGTATTTTGTAAAGATGTACATGATTTAACCCTCCGGTTGACGGGTGGATTAAGAATACAAACTATGTTTTATTTTTTTCCCTAATAACACATTAATATGCCCAGTTTCTGGTATGCATTTGTTAACCTTGTCTATTTTGCACTGCTAAGAGTAAAAATAGTTGTGAAAAAAAATTAACTTGGCAGTTCCCATTTATTAAAAAAAAATTACATGTAATGCAAGTTTTCAAAAGAAATTATAAATTGAAGAAACGGAAAATACAATAACAATAACATACAATTATTTGTAAAGCATATGGCTGAAAAATATATAAAATGAGTGTACATAAATTTGACACACAAAATTTTGTTAATCAAATTTTGCCGCACAGTCAGTGCAGCATGGTTTTATGTGTTCCAAACAAATACAGGAACCACAAAACTTGCACGAATATCTTGATTTTCGATCTTTGCAGAATTTGCAGTTGAAGTCGTCGGTCGGGGTTCTTCTGTGACTGAGAATTTAGCTTTACATTCTGACTATCTTGCATATTCGCTCGTAGTTTCATGTTTTCTATCACTGAGTCTTTGCCCAAATTTTCCAAAAATATCTGCTTTTTGAAAATTCTCTAGGAACATTTCATCTAGAGTCACATATAATGTTTTTTACACTGTTCATTGAATTTTTCAAATATGTCTCTAACGGCAGCAAGTTTGTTTTCTTTCGCTCATCCCTTGTATCGGTATTGCCGAAACGTATACACTTCATCAGAAATATAAATATTCGCTGAAATAAGCTAGCAGGAAATAATTAGAGCCCTAAGCCCTCCTCGATCCAAAATTCGTATAATTGTTTTCGCCCCCAATGCTGAGAACCGGCCAGATACAACAAACCGATAAACACCTTCATTTCCACTTTATTAGTAACTACAACGTCGTATTTATTCGTGTATCTTGGTGCTATTTTTTGTATATATAAGTTGGTATTGTCGATAACTGTGTTCAAAATTTCTTCAAAAAAGAGCACCAACACTGAATTGGCGTGTTTGCGTTTCTTGCACCTGCACGAACACCAAGCAATTGGGTTACTATATTTGGCTGCCTTGTTCGAACTCGTTGGCCTGGGGCATGCTTTTTCCACTTGGTTTCATCTCCTCCATAAAAATACAGAGATCTGGAGGTTGTACTGGAAGCAACTGATTGGTTGTAATCTTCATCTGGTTCTTCTTGCTCCGTATCTGTATCGTGTTCGCTAATTATATCTTGTGCATCTTCGTCTTCCGATTCAGATGCTTCAGAAACGTCCGGTGTTAGAACTTCATCGTAAAGTGCCTCTATTCTAATAATTTTCCTTTCGTAAACATCCGTCCCGCCAAACAAAAGTAATAAAGTCATAAGTGGAAAACGTCACAAATGGAAAACACGGCTAATAGAGACTACAATAGAGACTACACAGAAGTAGTCTCTATTGATATGTGTAAGCTTGTCTTGCTTTATATAGTACGAACCAAGTTCATAAAGAACGGGGATTCATCGGAAGATAAACTACTTAGAGTAAGAAACGTACCTAAACTTGAGATAAAAGTTTGCTAACATTCAAAACACGCAGAAACGATAAACAATTGAAATTTAGGGACTTTAGGAAAAAAACTTACACGAATACACATGTTGGATCTGAAGCCCTTCTGGCAGCCAAACGACAGATGATAAAATTAAGGCAAATGAAGGAAAACATATCTTTATTAAAGTTAGGAAGGTACCAAAAAGCTAAAGAAACTCAAGACGGAGTCTAAAATGTGTTCTCTTACACAATGGGAATACATTAGGGTCGTTGCCTATTTAACATTCTACTAAAGTAAAACAAGAATATACATCTACTGCTCTAGTTTCAGACGAAATTAAATATGTGGAAGACAACTGGCTTATGTTGATTTAAAAATGGTCATCTTTCTTTTAGGGCAACAAGGTGGTTACACACGTATCCCTGTTTTCTTCGCTTGTCGGATAGTAGAAGATCAACAGTGGATTAAAAGGGATTGGCCTACTCGGGAAGTGCTTTAATATCAAGGGATCATACAATGTTGCCTCTGTTGCATATAAAATTAGGGCTTCTGAAACAATTTGTTAAAGGTCTTACCAAAAAATGGGAATTTTTGTAATTTTCTATTAAAAAAGAGTGCGGAAAAGTTAATAAAAGACACAAAGTTTACGGGCACTATGGCAGAAATTGAGAAAAAAGCATGGAATGAGTTTGTTTGGATGGTTCAACTTTTTTGGGAAATAAGAAAAGTTCTCAACACGTTGAACAATTAATGAGTGACTTTCATACGCTTGGATGTAAGATGAGCATCAAATTACACTTCCTTCAGAATCACCTAGACTATTTTTCCGCTAATTTTGGGGATCTAAGTGAAGAATAGTGCGAGCGATTACATCAGGACCTTTGTACGATGTAGGAACACTACCAAGGCTCCTGGAACGCACACATGATGGCTGAGTATTGTTGGAGCATTCAGAACAGCTCTATGACTTCAACTTCTGCAACCAAGTCTTATAAAAGAAAGTTTTTTCAACTTAGTTGGTAAGTAATAAAATAGGATTAACTTAACAGTTGTGTTTTATTGTAAAACGACTCATGTGCCATATTTTCTAAACTAGTGCTGATACAGAAATTTTGATCGCAGATTTCAAATCGTCAAATTAGATGAAGAAAAAATATTCGTAGTGAATGGCGCTCATTAATTGCAGTACCAGTTGTGTGGATTCTGTATAAAACATCTTCTACTTCTATACATTAGCCATAGAGGGCTTTTGAAGTTGGTTTGAATGAGATAATTCATATTTTGGTGCGCACTGATCTGATCTGATCGTATACGCAATCTCGCTAATACTTAATTATTTGTGGTCTAAGAACGATTTTCTTCATCCATACAAACAAATTGTAATAATTAGTGTATCGATATAAAAACATGATTTTTATTCAAAGATTTCAACAGTCTTTAGTCAAAAGTGGTGGCACGGAGTTTCTTTACAATATATTCAATGTTCATATGTTTCATATGACGAAATTTGTGTGTGACCTGCGTGAGAAGGTACATGATGAGGTGATAGTTACTGATATTATTGAATAAAATAGTACATACGTAATGAAGCCGTTTCGATCTCTCCAATTAACCTAACCATGTTCTAATTTTCTAATTCACCGTAAACCGTATCTTTCTATGATCGTCGCTCCCCGAGGCTACTAATTTAACCGTCAGCGTCGAATCGTACGACGCGTCGCACTGGTCGTCATAATTTACAACTTTCAAAGCTTGAAAACGTTCGTGGGAAGAAATAAGCGAAATTGTTTTTTTGCATCGTGCAATGTTCACATCAGTGTCGTAGATCACGCGGACGTGTTTGTACAGGACGCGTAGTTTATGATATACAAAGTAACATTCGCCATAAACGCGTCGATAAATTACGATAATATTATGTAGACCGTGCGTGTCGTAACTTACAGCGCGCCTCGAAGATGAAATTTATTTTATATAACGTATGACCGATAGAGCGGAAATTTATTTACGGTGCGCGTTCTCAGGTGCGATTTTATGAGGGCGTTTTGCAGCGTGTAAATTGCCCGGTGAAATTTTAGATGATTTTCTCGAACAAACTGATGTTATGCTAAAAATTTGCAAATCCAACCGTTACAATTTTCCTACGTCGACGGACGAACAATTAAACTGAAGTAAAAAGCGCTTTTCGTCGCGATAGCATCTGGTCCTTGCCGGCACAGCAGCGGTATAAATTGGGTTAATTGCCCGGCGGATCCCTCCGAGACCTGAATCACGTTTAATGAGCGCTCGCCATGGCATTTTATCGCTCCAGAAGTGAATTACTTTTATTTTTCTCAATTAACCTTTAAGATAAATAACGAGAACGCAGTTGAATTTACGGGGGGTGGGGGCAAGAGTTTGCCTACAATCTGACACGGGTCCTCCAGTCCTACGACCAGGTGTAAACATGCGCGATGCGACTGATCCTCCGATATGTCGTGAGAAATTGACCCTTATTACGAACCGAATCTAATTAAAAGAATTGCTAATGTTTACTTTGAGTGCTTCTGCCATAAAAGCGTTCATTTCGATTATTCAATTAATATTAATAATCAAAGGGCAACAGAATAATTTTCAACACCGTTTAGGGTCAATTCGATATCATCGTTGAGACAAAGCTTCTCAAGAAATATTTTGGTGCTATTTACATTTTCATGTAGTGCCATTGTTGACAACGTGAAAATATAAATAGCACCTTTTACAGTAAACTACTTACATTCTCCCCTTTAGCGGCTCGCCAGATCCTATGCTGCATCTAATAGCTATCCTTGAATTTGTCATTTGTCAAGCTTTGGGCACTTTTACCTTTACCAGATATCGTGCCTGAAATTGCGTACTTGCTGTAACTTCTGTAACTCTACATGAACTTACAGAAGAACCAGTGGACGTCAGTCCCCATGCCGTACCCAGGAATCGTACGTGGATAATTGCTTGGCAGGTTTGGATATTAGGCTACCTTCTGGACGTACAATTCAAGAATCGCTGTCACCCTTTTTTGAAACTCAAACATCGGCAAAAACTATTCCAGTCGGTAATGGTTGTATCTGGGGCATGAAACAGTGAACTTGCTAAACGTGGTATTAAAACGTCGCATATTTTGGAATAGCAATCCAACGAGTTTATTTTTAAATGGAAAGAAACATAATTTCATCCCTTAATCTCTGTTTCAGTTTAATTTATTGGAATGACGTACATGAAGAAAGACAACCACTATTTCACAAATAGAATAATATTTATTCTATTTACATTTCGAAAGCATTGCTTTCATCATCGGTAGAATTAAACGTCTCAAATAAATAAAATTACATAAATGACAAAAATTACGTAGCCAAGGAAAAATAATTACATATATTTAACAAGATCAAGTAATGCATTATTCAACGGAGACAAATCTGTATTTAATAATAATAATTGAAATTTTTTCATATAAATAGCTTCAAACATGTTTAAATAACAATTTTGACAATGTTTCAAGAATTTTATCATGCAATCATATATAGTAAATTAATGTCCTGTGTTAACATTACATGGTATTAAGTTCTATTAAGTCGTCAACGTTTGACAGTAAAACAATGGCTGGCAAAATTAATTGGTGATGCGAATATTGTAGGGGTAAATCAAAAAAAGCGAAGAAGGCGAACCGTAAGAAAAAAGTAAGATTGCTCTTGAATAATATAACATAAGTGTTGAGTGTACTGAGAGACAAATATTTGTTACTGAACAATATGACGAAGTTAGGAATGGCCAACAAGTACTAGAGGATTACGTGGAAAAAAAATATTCAATTAGTTCTGTCTTGTAGGGACACGCCAAAAAAATCGATTCATTGAAAAACAGAATCTCTGAAATGGAGCATCATCTGTGAAAAGTTGATAAAGAGGGTGCAAAACAATTGGTTTGTAAGATGACAAAACAGATGGGTATAAACATTGATGAAATAGATATTGCGGTTTACTGGTGGGTTGAAAAAAATGTAAAATTAAACTCAAAAACAACTAATAGCGAAATAATGAGTGAAAGAAGGGTAAATGTATTAAAGAGTAAAATCGTCAATAAGCAAGAAGGGGGGAAAATCTTCGTAGTGGAGCAGTTGTCAAACTTCAAAAAAGATCTACTTTAGGAGGCCGAAGCCAAGGCAAAAGAAATAAATTGTAAATATGTATGAGTCAGGAATGGTAATGTACTTACGCGTAAAGGGGAGGGGTCGAAAATATTTAATATTAGAGATCTGGAAGTAGAAAAAATTAAATGAATAAGTGTGATCAATGTAAAAATAATTAACAAACATCCATCCATCAAAAGCATAAGATATTATATTATCGAACTTGACAGTTTCCTCTCGAACAATAAAAATAAAAGCATGATGATAATTGGGGACGCACATATGTATATATATTTCACTCGAACATTGCAACACAATACGAGAATATGCTTACTGCGCTTGGGTATGAAAGTCAAATTTCAGAGATTACTCGAGAAGAGTTCCCTAATGATCTTCTCGTTAAATCGTGCCTGGATCACATACACATAAGGGGACAATGGGGTCAATGGAGTCACAGAGTTCATTGGGGAAGTATACAAAATCGATGGAACTGGGTACAGCTGCAAACATTTCGAAAACAGATAGAACTACATCAACCGACTAAAAAAGTTGCTAGAACAACAGAAACTTGACCGAATGTCAGACATTGAAGTTATCTATGAGATATTATTTTTTTCTTCTTACCATGCACACATATCAGCCACAAACACTGTGTATCAAAAGAAGCGTCGTCAGCAAAAGCCTTGGTGAATCAAGAGATTTGTGATGACACCAAAAGAAGATATAAACTTTTTCAAATATTGAAAAAATTCCAACGAAATGGCAAAACTGGAAAAAAACTCAGAATGAACTATAATGACGCCAGAAATATAATAAACTATAAAATAAAAATAGCGAAAAAATATATTATACTAAATTTTTGGAAGAATGTAAGACAAGAGATTCGGACTAGGCGGAAAAGACGACGAAGCAAATATATATAAAGAAAGGTGAAAGTGAAATAGCGGACAAGTTTGCTAACGTTTTTAGCGACCAGATTAGGTCACAGCTGTGATGTAACATTATTTCAAGGGAAGAGTAACAGCGAAACGCTATTGATGGTGGTCGATGACATTTCTTTAGCGAAAGTCGTTGAAATAGTTCGTGGCCAGGCTGTTAGCAAATCAGTTTGACTAGAAAATATAAGAATGCAAGACATAAAGGAATTCATCGAATTATTCGGACGACCGATTCAAAAATTTACTAATGGTAGGGTTCGGTTGGGTTGGAATGGGTTGAAAATTATAAACATTTCGCGTGACGACTATTATTTTAAAATTGTTATAAATCGTAATGACTAAAATTATGCGGGTTCATGTAACAGACACAAGCTCTTTATCTATCTCTCTCGTATGTTTTACAATTTTTTACAATAAAAACTTGGACGTTTAATCACTATCGGATTACTTTCAACCTCGTTCATAGCTCGTAGAAGGTAATCGCTAATCGCGTAAAATAAAAATTTAAAAGCCGCGAGTCCCGACCATTAAAACAGCTCTTAAATCGAGACCTTCAATCTTCAACGCTATTACAAGCGTCGTCTTTAATGAAAAATGATGCGTTCGCAACGTCTTTGGAAAGTTCAACGTTAAATTACGCGTTATCTATTTTACGGTGAATTATAAACCTTCTATTAGGTGTGTAAAATAAACGATAATCAGTTATTTATAATGCACGGAAACGGGTCATAAGAACCTATTAATAATATGGAAATAATGCTGGAAAAAAAGGTGTATTGTCTAACAATATGATATTTTATTTTCAACCGTAAGCTATCATTGTGGAAATAAAGAAACAATAATTGTAACTTCTGTTGGATAGGCGTTTGTTTCGATTAGTTAATTAATATTAATTAATAATCAACGGGTTATAACAGAATAATTGTCAAATCACCGTTCATCGTCAAATTGATATCACCTCGTCACATAAAGTTCTAGAGAGGCATTGCTACGTCCAATGTAAATAACAACGGCACCACATGGAAATATAAATATCACGTATTACATCGCAGCCACATACGATACATAGAGTTACCGTGCCATCCGTGATTAGTCATGTTGCCAACTTTGGACACCTTACCATTTACCAAATATCTTCGTATGCTAGTGTATCTGAAATATTGCACTTGGTGTGCTCCTCGATCCTTTTGTTTATATTTTATTTGATTTTGCCTTTATTGTTTAATTTTTAATTGTTTTATTTTTATTATTTCGCGTACTCTCTTGTAAAAGTTTACCACAGTGTTACTGGTGATTAACACTATTGCGCATCTATACGTACATTAAATTGGATTTACTTGTACTATACTAACTGTATTTATTTGAAGTTTAAATCTTGGTGCAGTTTGCATTTCACTATTTCACTATAACACTTTCTTGATGCAACTTAATGCGAAAATATCTCGTCCACCCAGACGTTTAAAGTTAAATAACTTTTGAAACATCGTCGCTATTACAACCAACTATTTTTATCCCTTGCTATTTTTATAGAAACACCTGTCTTCATTTTTTATTTCCATAATGTAAAATATATACGATTATACAAGCCTGCTGTGTCACCAATCGGCTAAGGATTCAGAAGGGGCATATCTTTTAAATTAGAATACAAATATATAAGAAACAAAAGCAGACTTACATCCAGGCGGGGCATTCCATCGGTGAGAGCCGATCGAGCAACACGTGATTTTCCGCGCTCGAGGAAAAGTACATCTTCGCGTCTTAGTATTTTTTTAAGACTGAGTCGAGATGGATGCGTTGACCATTCGTCGGTCAACGCAATCGGAGGACAGCGATGCTTTCGGCGGTTACCGAATCGACGATGCCAAGTACTGAAGTACTGAAAGAAGCACCCAATCTTCGACACAGAGGACGAATTATTGATCGTGCTGAGGAACTTCAAGGACAAGAAGATAACAATGAAAGAGGCGAGAAAAATGTACAACGACTGGGTGACGACGACCATGATGACGAGGAGTCCGACAACGTCAGCGACGAGGCACAAGTGAGAAGAGAAGAAGAAGCGCGCCGCTCCAACCCCTCCATCCAGGCAAAGCGACGCTAGTGACTCCGACTCGGAAGGGTTTAGTGTTCCGAGGAAGGTTGCGAAGCGCCGAGTATCGATTAAAGAGAAAGACAAAGTAGAGACGTAATCATTTTGATTCTCTTTCAGACGACGAGGAAACCACCAGGGCGATGAAACCAATTACGACGAAACCGCACATTCCGCTGATCATCATCGCAAGAAGGAAGGTTGGTTGGAAATCGTGACAACACTGTCCGAAAAGAAGCTGCCGTTCGCGAAGGCGTAGAATATCCGCGAAAGGGGTGGAACCCGCGGCAAACCTAGTGGTCGGCAATGCCGCACCGCAGAAGAAAGCCATGATCCAAGCCACCGTCGAGAGCCCGACAACAGTCACCGCCTCGCTGAGCTTACTCGAAAAAGTGGACTGGCAAATGCTGGTCCCGGTAGTGACGAGAGCCGTTCAAGTTCTCAACGATGCGCTTAAGACATCGTCGGGCTCTTCAAGATGCAAGGATAAGAAGACAAGGAAACCAAGACGACAGGACGAGAAGTATCGTACGAACACGTATGACGCGGAAAACTAACGTGTTTTCTGTTATTTTGAAGGTGGACTAGGGTCCGAGGTTTCGGTGTTGGTACGCGTTCGTGCCGATACATGGAAACTGCGGGCCGTTTACTCAGACAAGGTTTTCCTTGTGTGTAAAGTGAATACTGAATAAACTTCCGAAGTGTAAGTCGGTTATGGCCGTAACCCATCCCGTCCCCAGTTAGCCACCATGTTTCATGTTCATCAAACACACTAGCGCTTGAAAGATGTCATAAGCGACACATATTTCAACCGCGATTGGTCCTTCAGATAAAAGAGGTAAATGGTTCTCAATAGCACTCCGTTTAAGATTACCGGTCTTCGCGAGAACGTATATTTGAGACCACGCGGAATTAGATGCAATCGGCGTGCGCCTAATAGAAATGCATACTAGAATTGTGAACTTAGAGTTGACTGTAACTTTGTGTATTTCTGTGAGTTGTGCTAAATGTCGATGCAATTGTTAGAGAGCATTGTTATATGTATTGTTGAGTGGTAGCCACATGCGTGGTGTGGTGCCGGCTTTCAATTTGAATCGAGTAGCAGGAACGTCCAACTTTTAAATTGTACCGTTTAGCTGTGAACCTTAAATCATTAGAATAATAATATTGGAGCTATCTACCTGCTACTTAACCACACAAGCTACATATGCATCCATATGTACGAAATAAACAATTGGCCAATTAACTAACTAGTAAAGAAATCACGAAAGTTGTAGATCAATACATCAACACAAATCAGAAGCAGAAATATTCCAATATGGACCGGAATTATTGCTATGGCGAAAATCATATCACATCGCAATTTTGTTTACATGGTATCAAAAACATGACGCCGTACAAACAATTAATAAAAACCAGACAGATAAATAACAACGAGAATAGAATATGTAAGCCGACATTACAGAAGGCAGTATAATGATTAATAAACGAATAAGTATTAAACGATTTATAGCAAATATTCTATTTTACTCAAAACGTACTTAAATCGTAGATCGGATATTTCTTGTTGAAGAATAATATGAATCCAACGAAAATGAAACGACTAGTAGAACCACTTTTACGAAACCACATTGTTTTTCTCTAAAACTACATGACTACATTGACGATTTTTTTGCGCCCTCTAAAATAATTTCAAACCAATCCAAGCCGCTATGGCGCTATCTCCTCTACCGTCTACATTTCAAGTGATTTGCGTGCATTAAGTTGCTTTAAATGTGCATTCCGTGCGCGTTTTATTAGCGTGAGAGTAGGCAACCTATGTCTCATGGTTGTATGAAATACGTCGCCTCATAGATTTAATAAAGAATTGATAAATAAATTTGTTTTCAATGTCTTTTGAAAATATAAGCCTAATAAGCTTACGTTATTACAAAATTTGATGAGTTTTGCATTAGAGTTAAATATGTATATCTTCTTCACTTCGTGATGCATTTATTTTATTATTAATTCAAAAATAATCGAATATATGCCTTTACGCCCATTGATACATAGTTATATAATAATTGCAACACCAAGAAGGGGCGGCATTTTTTTTACAAACTTCTAAAAGGTAGCAATTGATTAAAATGTCATTAATATGAATCAAGTGATAATTGCTTATCTCACAGAACTTTCAGATTTTTGCGAGATTTTGTTCAGTTCTTTATTGTTTGCGCTTACGTTCAGCGCTTTCGGCTTTTAATCCTATCGGCCACGTCTTATTGTACTACAATCGGCTCAACACCGACAGCAACGTTTGGAATGATGTAGGGTGCGACTGCACTGAAACATAAACTGGCGTAAGGTATTGGGTGATGAATCCCGATTATGTTTGAGGATGCACGATAGCCATAGGAGGCTAAAAGCAAGTGAAGAAACTTGCTGCATCTTCAGAAGACGCTGTACGCTCTACCGCACGAATTACAGGTTGCTTGGGACACACTACCTCAAGAAAATAATGTGTAACCAATGTGGGGGACTATCCAATTATTGCTAATTTTTGGTAAAAAAAATTTGGTATGATTTCCATGTCATTATTGACATAATTTTGACGTTTTGTTGATCATATTGTCAGCTTCTTCAGAAGTTTTCTAAAGATTGATGTTGACTTATTCTGCTCCTCGTTATGTATCCAGTGTGCAATAGCGAAATTTACTCGCTTCGATTGTTTGCGTCAAAGACGCAAACAGGATCATCAAGGACGAATGCAGGAGAAGCATCGCATAAGGACCAGCGGACGATAATGCATATGGATCAACGGAACATAATGCCTAGGCATCAACATCAGTGTTTAGAAAACTTCTGAAGAAGATCAATTATTAAATTTAACATCAGATCATCAGCTGGATCGTCAAGATTATATCTTCACATAAATTGCTTCTTAAGATGTAATGTCTTACGAACATTTGATTTTGATTTTGGCATGTTTATTTCCAACCAATATCCAGTAGTAGTAGACCTGGATTACCTCATTAGGTAATCCAGATCTACTTTGTTTATTTCAATGAAATATTTTCTGAAGTAAAATATTTAGTCTCCAAAAATTACAATATGATGTAGGAGGATATTATAGCATATATCGCATCTGTTAAAATTTATCCTAAGAAATAGCAGTTTCCATAATTGAAGTTTCATTCAATGTTTTCAAACAAATATATTCCACTGGATTATGTTTGTCTTCTTTTGTCGGTCGAATACAAGTTATGGAATATTTATGTCGCACTCCAACAAAGAGAACGTAAGCGTGCTCTGATTAAGACGGAATATATATTGTAATTAAACTTATTTATTATTTTTATTTAATTTATAACTCCTGATCAAACATGACCATCGCAAAAAGAAATACGTTACATGATCAGCATAATATTATTATTGTAATATGGTGGCATTTTTATAAATTATTCATTAATAGTTAGTTTTTGCATACTACGCTTTGTACCCGATTGTATAGTAGGTTGCATATTTTGATAAATGTGCTATGTCGACTTCAGGGCAGGCAACGCTTTTTTCACGGTTGTAAGAATTACAATGGTTGTAGGAAAACGACTTTCAGTCATACATCTTTAAAAACGACGACAATATTTGTATTGTATTTCTTACATTGTATTTTCATTATTACGAGAACCTGGATGCATTAAAATTTAAATTCCTTATCTTTAATAATTTACACGAAAGATGGTCTAATCTTACACCTCAATGGTGCAGTGAACATTAATTAAAACAGGCCCATAAAGACTAACTGGTGGATCGCTAGACAATATTGTTTCTGGGTTATTACCCAGTCTTTATGGACCTGTTTTAATTAATGTTCACTGCACCATTGAGTTGTAAGATTAGACCATCTTTCGTGTAAATTTTAAATTTTGCTGTCAGATTTGACAAGACACATTTTTAATTTAATAATTTATATATTCTTCATTTGTTGGGATCATTTTGACCAGAAACGCATTTTTCGTGCAATTACGTTACTAGAACAATTAGTTATGTAGATATACTTCCAGGGATTAGGTACCTATTTACCTTTTGTTGGCAATGGTTTTAACTTATAAGTATATGGTATTGCATACAATACCACCTTTCTTTATACTCTGCAAAGGGACTTTACCCACAACTTTGATCTGCATATTAGGTTGCATAGTACGCGGGTATGAAATAATCTAAACTTACCCGACACCACTCACAGTTTTTTTTTATTCACATTATATGCTTGAAAATTCAACTAAAAGTAGCAGTAAGCAGTTTCCGATAAATGAAAGGAATGTAGTTTTTTTTTAATTCGACAATTTAATTTGCACATCAAACGTAAAAAACTGGCCTTGCGAATTAATCATTGTTTGAACTTTTATGTCAATGCTAGTCTCGAGGTTTTTAAATTTAATCAATTCCCGAATTACGTAATTTTCTTAAATCAGTTTCTTAATTAGGATCAAAATAATATTTCGTTCTCATTATTAATATTGAGGAGATAATTTTCATTCTTTAGTCAATGCTGTAGCGACGTTAAAATATATACATAAAATATATGGTACACTCTGCCAACCCATATATCAGGATAGAAATTATGTAAAAAGTAAATTAATATTGCACGTTTATTTTAACAAGTAAGTTTCGTAGTATCCTTTGCTGGCAAGGTCGAAGAGGAACGAAACGATAGCGTCCATTGATCCATTGCGTTGTTTACAGACCTATATAATTAATAATAATGGCATTTAGTGCATGATCTTGATTTTGCACTAAAAATTTTTGCAAAGCATAATATATTAGAGTTGTTTGTAACAACAATTTTTTTGTGTATATTGGAAGAATCTAGTATTTATCTTCATCTATAATTATAAATGTGTCAATTATTATTTACATATTTAATTGTTCGATGATTTTACAATATAAGCATAATTGCGTTACCTCATTTAGCATTTCCCCTAAATTGCGGAGGTATCTGCATAGATAATGTAATAAATACGATGTCTAAATTATAAATTCTTATTAAACAATAATATTATTTCACGTAAGTAGGTCTGACTTGTAATATTTCCTGATTTCTAACGTTTTGCAACTTGCGAATATTTTTGTTACTTTTTAATGTTTCTCACTTTTCATGCTTTATATTTATCGTATTTTTGTTGGCAACTATTACTTAGACATCCACAAATGAAAAAATAGCAACGACGAGATTAATTACGTTTTCGTTTTTGTAATTGCGGCAATTCAGACTTTTATTAAATGAGTTCATACGGAGAAGGGATCGAAGAACCCAGTGTTCGAGTTGAGTTGGGTCGCGGCTGCAAATATCTTGTATGATAGAATCGTGTGTAAGAATGCAAATATTTAGATTGGTAACTATCGTTACCGAACTAACAACGCTCACTTTCTCGAGTAACAAAATCGCATTTCACGAAAATGTATCCTCGCATTTTTGTCTAATTAATGTTATCGGTTGATACGCAACTTTGTTCGTCCAAATCGCCTATTTTTTATGCCAGAGTGGTCCCGGCAAGCCGTTTCATAACCAAGTTGTTAACAAACGCGTGAAATCTTCGACATGCCAACGCTCAGCCGTCGAATATTTCGCCTTTTACGGGCAGTGCTTTTCGTTTTAATTAAATTCTGCGTATTTAATTTTCATTGTTAAGTTCTACTGTTTATGAGGCAATGTTTGGATTATTTGGGTACCGAACGTTGAAATTATTACATTACGAACGGTATCTGTGGAAAAATTCCATTTGGGAGATTCGAATCGCAGTGGGTCATTTGGGATATTTTTGATATTATTGTTGCATCAGTAAAAATGCAATTATTTTATTTTGTTTTAGTTTGGCATTTTAGCATTACTCCACCTCCCAAGTTTACGTCAGTCACGTTTTCAGGGCACGAATGTGTGAAACGCAGACTTTACGATTAGTGAGTTTTTATCAATATTATATGGTTTTCCATTGGTAAATATACAGACAGTGCAAAGGATAAATGTATAAATTAATTTAGATAAAAAAATACCCTTCGACAGCGAGGCTAATTCGTTGGTACATAATTGTAATTTTACACTTACTGGTGCACGAACTTTTAATAATCAGCATTCATCACAGATCTGTCTTAATTGATTCAAAGATTTTTAATTGGTCTCACATGAGTCCGTAAATGTAAATCCCAGAAACATTTTTGTGCATTGTGCTTGTAATTCGTCCCGCTAAGCACGACCTCAAATCGTGATTCAACCGATATTTTTCATTGTCCGCGTTTGTGCTAAGCTCTGCTCGACAGGTTGACCCATACATTCGCGAAGTCGGTGAAAGACTCGGCGATTGGAAAAACGCTTCTCAAATAGCGGGTTTATTCGGACGTGTCATTGGACAAGGCGTCGACTAAATCGTTTACATAAAGCGAGTGGTTATTTGAAGCGGATTTGAGATGATGTAACACGTTGTGGTAAACGATACCGACCGTAGGAATTTGACGCGGAATTTGAGAGTGTGCAGATTTGTTTGCTTTCCAATCGTATAACGCGCGGGCGATTTTATTACCGCGATTTTAGTTTCTTTGCCGGGTCGCAGAAAAATCGACGTCTTCGCGTCATTTCACACGAAGCTTGCAAAAAGGCGAATGAAGTGGATCGAGTAAGATTGTCGGGCGATTGATTTTTTATGTGGAAAAAGCATCAATTTCCGGACAACTTTCTAAAAAAATTAAGAAAATATTCGTTCCCTAATATTTCAATAGGATGGATAGGGACAAGTAATAGTAATTTGAATAACGACAAAATTTTCTATAATTAAAACAATTTTTGTTGTAAGTGAATCTTTCTAAATATGATTTTCGAAATCTTGAAAAGTAATTGGAATTGTTTTCGTTATTTGTTTAATGTCTACATTCTAGTTGAAAAATAAAAAGGTTTTCAATTTCACTTTAATTTAAATTTATAATTATTTACTCATTTTAATAAATATTCACTCACAACTATAATATAGAATATAATGTTTTCTAATTAATTATGTGTGGTAAAGTTCATGCAGAAATGGCACATATTCTCATGAAAAATAGAACGGCGCGAACAGGACTAATTAACTATGGTAAGTAAAGTTAAAGCGAACGCAAACCAAAGGATCGAAAGTGAAACAATTACTAAAGAAAATTCCATCTAACGAAAGACACTACAATTCAACGAAATATTATGACATATTATTGACGACTGCAAAAAGGTAACAACCGAATAGAGAAGAATTGAATGATACCGAATTCAAATAAATCATGTATTTACTAAAAACAATAAACCAAAAAGAATACATTAACGCCCGGTTTCACAAACGATTGTCAAATGGTGAATTAGTTAACAACTCGTTATTGTTTGTGAAATCCAAAACAATGGTAATTTTGCTTTTAACGGTTCGTCAAGGTAATCAATTGTCAAATATTTGACGATTGATTAAAGACTCGTTAACGAATCGTCAATCATTTGACGATTCGTTAACAAGCTGTTAACGACCGATTAGCGTTTGTGAAACCGGGCATTAGTGTTACATATGACATATATTTGTCATATAAAAGATCTGCAGTGGTTCTTATACTTAATTTACACTACATTTTTCGAAAATCATTTCAAATGAAAGTTGTTTACAATTTCAATATCTATAACTTTTATTAGAATATTTTTTTCGATAACTCGTCTTCGATATAAGAAAATCGATGATAAGAGTAAACCATCAATTCCGGTTCAGATATGGCTTTCAAATAGAAATAGGATGTTCCCATCCGTGGTATATACAAATCTTAAGTTTAAAGTTTCGTAGCTCTACCGTTCATCGTCTGGGCGATAGATCCCGCACAGACACGCAGTCAATTTCTTCAAATATCAAATATCATGTACTAACATAGCTCAACCTAATTTCTAAGTTCAAAACGTATATTTCCGTTAAAATCTATACTATCTTATGCATTACGTATAAGGAAGTAAAAACTAAATTAAAATGTACAAACTATATATAAAAATAATGACAATGCAATAAATTGTCATTAAATGTGATAAAAAATAAGTAGTTAATATTACGTGTAAAGCAAAATAAAAAAATCTGCAATGCAAGTACATTTTGCGCAACAACTTTTGTAATAAGTTGTTTAAAATTTAACTCTTTCATAAAAACATTTTTTTCGATAACACGTACCGTTTTCATGACATGGATAAGAGTAAATCATCATTTCCGGTTGAGATAACGTATCATCATTTTAGCTTTACTAGAGCGCGCACAGTGTATAAATATCATGATATATGTCGTGATTTTTATATGACATTAAATTAATTTTTTCATTCCGTTTTCGTTTTTGGTCTGTTCTCTCTTCCCGTCAGTACCTCAGAACCTCAAAACATGCATCTATCCCTCATTTTGCCTGCGTTTTCCTGTGCATATACATGTGCTCACCACTCCACCAACTCATGTACAATATCCTTCCATTTTCCACCACTCTGCCTCCATTACGAATATACTTGATTTTTGTGCTCGTTTTTGCTATTCGCTTCCCATCTTGATAATTTGCTTCTCATATCATCTCTTGACTTTAACTCCTCCAACACCATTTTTACCAATGTCTGCTCTCCCCGTCCATTTGCTGTCAGTTCGTATATAACAACACTTCTTACTGCCTCCACCGCCGTTCTATGACTCCTCGTCTCTTCCAGAACTATGTATTGCGGCATTAGCCCCCTTCAATTACTCTGCAGTATTCTCTCCAACTTTTTCTCACCCTTCACGCCCCATACTTTTGCTCCACACATCAATTGGCTCCTTACAAATGTTTTGCATATCACCATCCTTCCTTCAAATTTTCTTACACTTACACTCCACACAATTCTCATCAATCCTTTCTCTGCCTTTATTGCTTTCTCAGATACATCCTTCACGGGTTCATTATCATTATGGCTACCTGTCACAACGCAACTTACTAGGAACCTCATGTCTCATCTTTTCCTGTAAAATATAATATCTGTTTTGTCCTTATTCCGTTCAAGATCCCTTCTATCTATAAATCTCTCCAGGTTTGCACCTCATATCTTATTTCCCTATTTTTTCATCATTCCCCTCTCCGCCAGGTAATTGAGCAAACACGCGTTACCTTTTTTGAATCCCGCTTGCCATTCAGCTAACACATCCAGCGTCTCCACTTCTTCTTTCAATCTGTCCCCTGTCATTCCCGTATAGAATTTATATGTCATTTTCATGAGTGAAATTCTCATGTAGTTTCCTACCACCCCCTGGCGCATTTTTGCCATGTTGACACAATCACACAAATGTCCCTTTTCCCTACAATTACCTTCTTCTCGTGCATATATCATTTATTATATTCAGCTCTCCCACTTCGTTTTATTTATTTAGTTTACTTTTATTTTTTGCAGCTCCTCCCTGCTAAACTGTTCTCTTTCTTCCTGCAACCTGCTCCGCCCTTGTTCTTTTCGTATTCTCTATCATCTCTCTTCGCTTCCAAGTAAATTCATAAAATAACTGCTCAATTTCCATATATATATGTTCTCTGTCACCATCTATATCCTTCCCTTTCTCAGGTACTAGCATGTCTCCGTCTCTTTCCTCATACCCTTAACTTTTTCCAGGTTTGGTAATTGTTGTACTATACTCTTCAGTCCATATAGCTCTTTATACATTTTCTTTTGCTCTAGGAAATATTCTCATCTTCTACTTTTCCCTGCCTCGTTCAATTTTTGTCTCACCTCTTTCTTCAACATGCTATATTCATTATCAATCCTTGACTTCTCTCCCACCGCTTCATATCCTTTTCTTTCCTTACTATAGCTTTTATCATATTCCCACATTCGACATCTTTTAGCACGTACCTCTTCCTCTTCACTTTATGTTCTTTTGTGGAGCATCAGCAAAACGTAACCTGGCAAATTAAACCAGAGATGTTTAAAAAATATTGCTAATAACTTACCATTTCCGTAGGACGGCACCACCCGCATAACACAATAATTGTCTAGCATCAAAGCTTCCAATGATGACCAATATTAAAAATTACTCTATGAATTGCAATTGTGAATAACAGCATTTCAGTGATTTATTTAAAGCTCATAATGAATTTATATGTTTTAAAAGAAAGCTTCTTAAATGATTCTTTTTCACTTAAAATGGCATGTATGACGTGTTTAAGTATTTTTAAGTTTAACCCTGAAAAAAAACGACGTCAGGTGATTCATGCAACAATCTACCTCTTTTTTGTGTAAAGTTGTTTTACTTTTTAATTGTTTAAGGTTCCTATATATACTTATCATTAATATATTATGTGTCGGGGGAATTATTTTGACCCTACAACTAACGACGATGGCAAATGCATTTAAAAATATTTTAAGTAATCTCTGATTAGAAGAACGATTAATGTCCGAGTCATGAGGTAGGTAGTGGTTTTACTTTAATTTATCTTTAATTCAAAATAAGTTCATAGGTTACTCACAAATGTAAAGTTTTGAATTTAACAACACGTGATAAATAATACTTTATTAAATCATAAAATATATAAGATTTTTGCAGCAGCAACCCATGTACCCTATTTTTTAGGCGGTGCTTGATTCCTGTTTTACTTTTTGTTTCATCTGCTGTCGTTTCTGAAATGTTTTACTTTTAATTCACCTATTCACAGTGTAGTTTAAACCATAACTCTTGGGCTAAATATTTTCAGAGTTTAGCGCATTCGAAAATATTATCATATCGAAACAGTATATTTGCACTGTTTGTTGGTGATTGTCTACAATTTGTTTGAACACAGTATCATAACGGCCAACTATCGAATGATCGATTCATTCTCCTTCTCAAGATTGGTTTCTTCTCCAGCTGCTTCATTTCTTCTTCCACCCCCGTCGCCTTTCTACCTCTAAGTTTTCATTTTTCAGTTATAATAGATTTAAGTT
Organism: Geotrupes spiniger; assembly: GCA_959613385.1. Taxonomy (NCBI): domain Eukaryota; kingdom Metazoa; phylum Arthropoda; class Insecta; order Coleoptera; family Geotrupidae; genus Geotrupes; species Geotrupes spiniger. The sequence continues at coordinate 43,526,842 of OY390731.1, read as the reverse complement.
TAACCACATGGTGGAGAGAGTTAAATTATGAATGTTGACTCTATTCACGTTCCTCTTCATTTGAGTTGGGTTCGGTTGGGTTTGATTGTATATGTCACTCTTTTGGGGTATTTATTGATATGAAGATTTGTTCATGCTACAGTCACAACTGAACTTAGTTAATTTTGATGGCTGAAAATAAAAGAGAAAACGAAATATGAAATAAGGAAGAATGGTGAAGCAAAAGCAAAACGCAGTAAAAATGTGAACAGAGGAAAACTTATATGAGAAAGAAAGAAGCAATGGACTTAGCAGAGGCAAATATTAAATGAAACCTCAGCATGTATTTAAAAACGGGTTTAAAACATGGTTCATTTTATTTATCGCCTTTTTGGTATATTATTATCAGTAATAATAGCGCAAAGGATATAATTAGTCAATATCCTTGGAAATATAGGAAACATTTAAGATAAATAACAAACTTATGATAATATTTTAATGCTCTTCGAAATGCGTTCAACTATTGTAACTATTAACCATAAGAAATGTCTTATGGTTAGATAAAATTTGTCGTCGATGTTTTATGAAGGCAAAAGTTTATGGCGACCAAATATAAGAATTAATATGACAAATTCATTAAATAAATTCTATCGTGGTTTGAATGCCTACTTTCTACATACTTCAGCATTTACCGTGTAAATTAAGAAACCACACAATAAAAGTAATTGCAATCGAGCAACATTTAATTCAATGCAATATCAATAAAATTATAATGAGTCAATCATAAACACAGTTTAAAATAATCATGTACGTAGAATTTTGAAATAATAATTTAATATTAATTCAATTTAAATATTTATTTTATTTATGTAAATATGTAATAAGCTTTAAATGAAAATGTTGCTAGAACTTAATAAAGGACCTGACCAAGTGTGTCCTTGTTATTTAATTCGTCAGCGGACGACACCCATTCTATTAATTTACTTTAACGATAAAAATAATCTATTGACAAAGACCAAAATGAGTAATACATACAAATATCGAGTGCTTAATATTATTTTAAATATTGAATTGATATTAAATTATTAGAAAATTCCATTGGATTCAATATAATAGATTTTTTTTAATGATTTCTGCATTTAAGTCTTTATTTTGAACATGATTGTTTTGGAGTTGTATCGTATTGAATTAAATGTAGGCCGAATACGTCAAGTGCAATTATTATTTCTGATCCTGCAGTAAACGCTGGAGTATGTGTAGAGATGCCCATAAGACCCAACGATTTGGTTTACTTGAAAATATTTCTGGAGGCACCTTATTGCAAAAAAGTGTCCTAATAGTGCTAAATTTATATTTATAAATAATTTTCTGGGAAGTTATGCAAAATACCATTTATGTTTATTTTTGGCAAATTCATTTCATTTCATTTCATATCGAGATTTCAGAATTGTTGGAATATAAAAAATATTTGAATTTCAATAAAAACACAATTCAAGCATTTTTACTAATTTAGTTCATTATTATAAACTTTCTAGACTATTTCGTTCGGTTCAACCACTTTCTTTTACAATTTTGTTCGCATTATTATGGTCATCGCATTAAAATGAAATCAGTCAAGTTGCGATTGTTTGAAGTTTCCAAACTTAATATTTTCAGCTGCCACATATTACCTGGACTCGACTGGATTTTCTTCGTTTTTTTTCCGCGCTATTTTAAATATTATTTTGTATTTGAATGAATGAATCGATAAGTAAACGACAGATGTCGGGCGAAAGACTAAAACGAATTTTATCTCGCGAATTAGTCGATCTGAATTGCTTTTGTAACTTACTACAGCCGAAATTCCTCGGAATAAAGCGGACAGGAAGCGTACATTTTTATGTAATGCGATAATAGAAATGAATAGAAAGTGAAATATAAAGGATTTTATTGCTCAAAGTGCGAAAAATAGAAATCTTTATGCACACAAGTTCGTTCGAAGTACGTTCCTAAATTATATCAGTTGCGCAACGACGGATTACAAATCCCTCTCGCCTCATTTTGAGATAATGGTCGGTGCGCTGGGCGGAGAGCCGTGTAGGTGCATGAAAAGTACGCCGATAAACCGTTATTATGTCGAAATTAGATTAATATATAGCCTGTCGATGTTCAATTATGATAATATTAAATTAACCACATTTAATATTTACGTAAGATTTCAATTTGCTGGCACAGCTCTCCGGCCGCGTAAAAGTCTTACCTTCGCGCTGCAATTGTACCTAACAGAGAAAAGTCAGTGGAGTGTATCCAAGGTACGTCATTGTTGGAACTGGTGCAATGTCAAATGTTGCCGAGGAATGAAATTTAGCAACGACTTTCGTGCTAATGCGCCTCACAACGTTCAATTAAACGTCGAATTAAAAATCAAATCGACCATTACGACCGAGACAGGTATATATAATTACGGCACGGGTGCTGTAAGATACGTGCGATCTAATTTCGAGCGGAAAAATTCAGATTGGCAAGATTTTCGCAAAAAAGGCTCATTTCTTTCATTTTAAATGTCAGTATTTATTCGTGTCGAAATCGGTAACGTGGAGCATTACCGGGCAGTTTTTTTCCCCCCGGTGATATGATGTTGTGTGTGGTGTTGCAAATCGGAATCGCAATTGAAATTATTTCTGCACTACTGAACCGGTAGGCGTAAAACGATCGCGGTGTCTATATAAACACACCTTAGCTTGTTTAATTTTCACCATTAATGGATATCGAAAATCATAAAATTTCGCAAGTGAACATAATACTTACGAAAAATATTAAATAGAACAAAATGCATTACATTAATAATATTTGAATGAATGAAAGTACGACCTTCTAAACCGATGAGAAACATCAACAACGAAACCTACTCAGGAGTATCCATCCTTAAATCACATTCATCAAAAAGCAGTAAAGTTAAAACGAAAAAACTCAATAAAAAATTAAAGGAGCTACTCGTACATACAATTGAACAAGTATATATGTACAATCAAAACCTTAGTTTATCGTTAGGTGCTAAGGTGTAAATACTCAACTAACTACACAAAATAAATATAAATAACATGTCTAATTATCGGTAAATTCAAATTAACTAACCCATTCCTTTTTGTATATTGCCAGTCTTTTTCTTTGCCCTATGTAAATCTATTTTCTTTTAATTTGTTTGATACATTCGTTTCACACGTTTTCCTTGGCCTGCCTTTTGCACTTTTCTATTGCGATCTTGTTTCCTGTCCAATAAGTGCTCCAATCATTTTAGTCGTTGGCATTTCATACTTTCCAATTCAGGTTCCATTTCTAATTCTTCCCTCACTACAATAGTACAAAGATTCTCTTTTCGTATGCGTCGTGAATACCTCATTTCCATGGCATGAATTTTGCTTCCCATTTGCTCTAACGAACTAGTTTTTTTTTTAGTTATTTTACATTTCCTTGCCAATGACTTGCGTCCAGATAAATATATTGCGCCAATAAATAAAAGGAACACTAAGAAATTAGTAATTCTTTTTCTAGTTTTATGATAGCAATGAAATCTTCTCGTCTTAATCCACAAAAAATCAAACATGGCTCAAAATACAACTAACAAAGAAAAACAAATTAATCAATTAACGAATTAGGCTTCAGCGTCAGTTAGGAAGTAACTACAGAAAAACAAATTTTAAATGATATCTAATAACACGTTGCCCTCCACGAGACTGAATAACGACCTTACTTATCTTCGTGGTATATTTTTAATCAATCTCTGGATATCCTCTTGGGGTATGTTGACCCATTCTTCCTGAAGAGCTACCATAAGCTGTTGAAGAGTTTCTGGAGTTGCAGGTCTGTTTCTGAGCTTCCGATCCAGCTCGTCCCACAAATACTCGATCGGACTAAGATGAGATCTGGACAGTCCATGACCCGGATTTTATGTTCTTTCAGGAATTGTGTTGCCTGATCTGCTATATGTGGTCTTGCATTATCATGCTCGAACAGAAATCTAGGGCTTATAAGAGATCCAGCTGGTACCACATGATTTGTAAGAATGTTTTCAATATTAAAAAAAAAAACCTTTATTTGGCATTTCTGTCTCTACTGTTACATCGTGTGTTTTTATTTTTATTCTCCACTCCTCGTTCTCTCCCTCTCCCTCTCCTCCTCTGTGCATTTTGCCCGCTACCTCCATCTCCGGCCCTCGACCGCTCACCTTTCCTGTAACATGTTAATTTTATCACTCAGCTACCCTCCTTCTCCTACCCTTGTCCCTTGTCCTTTTTAACTCTCCTAATATCTTTACCCCTTTGCTTTCAATATGTACGCGCCCAAACTCGAAGACAACCATCGCAACGTGTCAACCGAAATCTGTACTCGCTGAAAAGCACTGCTCCATCCTCCAATATGCATGTTGTTGTGCGAACGCCAGTTAGTTTCTTTTGTGATCTAAAATCAGCCGTGGCTTTCAGACTGGTCTCCTTTCTTTTAGTTTCCGGACACATTTGGACTCCTGTTGCAATCCTAAGATCATTTTGCAGGTCTGTAGAAGTAGATGTGCGTGGTCTAAGTGCGCAATTTCGCAAAATTCTGCTTTGCGAGCAGTTGCAGCACGTTTCAGACCCTGGCCAGCTCTTCTACCATAACTTCCTGTCCCCAGGTACCGATTCCAAACTCTGGACATGACAGAAGGGCTCACATAAAATTGTCTTGCAACGTGAGATAAGCTGAAGGATACAGCCGATTAATATTGTAGCTCTTGCAACTTGAACTTGACTTAGATGCCTCATGATACACGGTTTAATAACAAGCACTAATAATAAATAAATTGACAGTCGCCCACTCGATTATTTGTGAATCTGGAGCTATTGAATTGACAAATAGACTTTTTCCTTAAACTGTTCCAACTATAATATCAACATCACCATCATGAGATTTCATTACTCTCATAAAACTAGCAAAGAAATTACTATTTTCCTTAGTGTTCCTCTAATTTTTTGGCGCAGTGTATATGTATTTTCCAATCTGCCACATCTCAGCGTCCTTTTTCTATTTTTGCAGTATCTTCACTCCCAAATACTGAAATATTTTTACTTGTTTTCTTTCTTGCTTCATTTTATTTTTCATCATCGCATTTTTGCGTTTTCTATTATTTTCATGTTTCATAGCCCACCTTCAACTGCTATACTTTTCCATTTATTTCTTTTATTATATCGACGTTACCTAGGCATAACAAAGGTGGGAAGCTATTCATTGTCATCCCCATCTTTTTTTATGAACTATGTGTTTCCCGTGCACACATCGTTCGTTATGTTTTATTGCAGGCTCTCCATACTTATATCGGACGCTTTTTCGAAATCTGGGAAGGTTACGAATAACTTCTGCAGTATTCTGCTTTCCTGAAATCGTCCTTCGACTCCTCCAGTTGTATTTTATTTTAATTTTCTTTGAATTCTTCCCAATATCCATACATATAGAATCGTTGTAAATCCTCTGCAACCATTTTGTCACATTTTTCTAAAGTACTTCTGTTTATCATTCTTTTAATATTTTTCTTCTTCTACTCGTTAGGATTTCCAAATTTTGTTCTTTGCAATCTCTGTAGTTATTTGGTCGTGTCGGGTTACTTTTGAGGTTTCTCATCATTTTTGCAGCTTCTACTTTTATATCTTGATATTCGTCGAGGTTTTCTTTATTTTCTCTTATTTGATTCGTTGTCTTCCTCTATTATTTCGTGACTGTTCTGTTATTGACATTTTACGGACTTGTGCTTGCCATCTATCTAAAATAATGTGGTTGTTACCAGTTTTCGGTTTCCAGCAGTTTTTCATAATTTCCCTAAATTATTCTCAAAATTTCGTTTCGATTCTTTCAGTCCCATTGACTTTATTTTTCTGTTAATAGTACATATCATATTTTCTGCTTCCCAAATACTCATTTCGTTTCCGCTTCTTAACCTTTATTCCTTTTTTTACTTCACCACACCAACTCGTTTGTTATTTATACGTTGCTGGTTAGTTCCACATACTACTTTTGGTATCTTGATATAATTCTTGGAGGTTTTCATTTTCTTTAATTTTATCCATCTCTGTTTTGGAATTATATTCTCTTGTCGTTTCAATGTTTATTTCCTTGTGTATTTCTAGTTGTGTCTCTATTTATGACAATTACAGTACGTTTCTAGGACACTTTTCAATGTTCATTTCCTGCCTAAAATTTCTATGTAATGTCATTTAATCTATTGTTATTTTCCTCGCTCCTTTTTCATTTTAATTAGTCATTATACCTCTCATTAGTTCTATTCACCTGTATTTGTTGTCTACAACACTGTGTGGAACGTTCATCCAATTTAATTACCCAACGTACTTTTTTGTTGGTTGCTGTTATATCCCGGCTTGCGTTCCAATTAAATAAGTAAATTAATATGATATCGAACAAATAAATAAAATGATAAGTAAAAATACCTCAACATCAAATGCACCAAAACAAGAAATAAAAGAGGAAAAGCAAGAGAAAATATATAGCAGTTAACCGAGCAGCAAAACTGTATAAGTAAAGAGAAGGCATAACGAAATTCAAAAGTAAGAGTATATATAGAAACGCAAGATTTCTGCAAATAATGTTGATGAGTAATACATGCGAAAGAAATTAAAAACTATTACCAGAAACCAAAAATCCAGGAGCATAAATAAGGCAAGAGAGAATATATTGTAAAGATAAAAATATAAAGCCAGTTAGAGAAGAGTCATAGACTATGAAGATATGGAAGGAGTATTTCAATTATATTTTAAATCGAAAAAGTTTTCATGGAAATGGGGATGCAGGAAGAAGAGATCCCAGAGGAAATATCAATGCCCACAAGAATTGAAATTGAAAATGCAGGAATAATATGAAGAATACAAAGATACCAGCAGGAAATAATGGATGAAATTAATTAAATACGGAATTGATAAAATGTATAAAAACTTATCTAGCAGATGAATGGAAAAGATGCGATACAGCACCTATTTACAAGAAACGAGAAAACACAAAGTTATTATAGAAGCATTGGCTTACTAGATATTGTACAAAAAACTTTGGCAGAAGAGAAAATAGTACAATATGAAGAAAAGCCGCTAAGCTCTAGACCAAATATTTAAATTGAAGGAGCTTGAGACATATTGTCATAATACACCTCTACAAAAGACTCGGTTAATAGAGTCTGTATAGGGCTATCAATTTTCAAATAAAATTACAGTGGGACAATGATCAACAATATTTGATTCTTTCCAAGTGACATTCGGAATTCAACAAAGGACCCCCCTATCAACGACGAAGGTTAACGAATTCTGAACATTAGACTAAATTGCACAAGGATGGTGTTCACCATACATGTCTGGCATATAGTATTGTATCTCTAGCAAGAATAAAATCAGCTGCAGAAGTGAAAAACAGATGAGAAGCAAAAACGTGCTTGGGTGGATTCATATAATTAACACAGAAAAAACAACATATATGCAAATCTATCAGGGATTCATAGCAGTAGTTAGACATTGATTTGGAAAACAGAGGAAAAATGAAAATTTTGTCATATCGAATGGAGAGAAGTAGAGTTCGTAAAAGACGTGACTCACCGATGACAAAGTTTGAAACTGGAAAGGAAATGCACATAATTGGGTAGAGTAGAGTAGAGAAGCTACCGGTCAAAATGTTCTTTATTTACATAGAGATAGTCTGAGTTAAATATCAATGATGCAGACGAGATACATAATCTTTCATTGGCAATTTGTAGAGTACCACCATTAACTAAAAAAGGAAATATGAAATCAAGGTAATGGATAGAGCAGATAAAATAACAAAGAAAATATATTCATCATATCATATAAATTGTGCAACAAGGAAACAGGCAAAAATTAACAAAACAGGCAAAAAACAGGAAGGCTACAATGGGTATAAAATACAAAGACATAAAGTCAAGTAAAGAAGGAAACAATTTGGCAGAAATTTGAGGGCGACTCAAAATCTACTCAGAAATTATTTTGGAAAACATTGACTAACTCGAGGAAAGAGAATCAAATACATAAAGGAGAAAGAATGGAGCATATAAAAGAAGAATAGGATGTAATGAAAAATTGAGAAAGTACTTTCTCCTGTAAAATAATGGAACAGCTGTTTAGGGAGAGGATGTATAAATAGGAAATATCAAGTTGACGATGCAAGGAGAATCAAAGAATAAAATATTGAAGCGGTAATAAACCACCTTATACGGTTTGAAGGCTAAGAAGAGAGCTGCATTCTCTTCTTAGCCACTAGGAAACTTAAGTAATATTGCCAATACGTAAAAATGTAATTTCAAAGACACAAGACTACCCAATAGAATAACAAACAACTACGAGCTGATACTAATCTTCATATGCGACTTTTAAAAAAGGAAGGATTATCCAAGATAATATATTTACCATAAAAAAGTACTTTCGACTGTTAGAAAACTATTAATGCAAAATATGCATTATCCCGAAGAGGAGGAATAGTGGATCATAAGTTAATTATGAGAATATATAAGTATGAACTAGTTGCTATGATAGAACAGGAGACAGTGGGTCAAGTTTGACATTTGCGAAGCCTTGGAAAGCTGAACCACATGTAACGAAGATAAGTTTGAAGGACGTTATAAAGAAGATGAAAAAGGTACAAGTGGAACATCGTAGAATGAAACAGGCGATGCTCTTGGACATGGTACACCAACAAAATGACTATGATGAAGAAGTGAAGTACAATGTAAATTGTGTTGTTTTCACATATGTAACTTGTCTAATCATTTGCTTTCTGGAGCATGATTATTAAACTTAGATACGAGTAATTACCATTAATTTAAAACATTTACTTTTAAAAATGTTATTATGTCAAACATATTTTGTATATTTTATATTTATGTCACATATTTGTCATGCTTGACATAATTTTACGTAACAAATAAATAAATGTAAAATTTAGTTATGAAATGTACTTATGATATATGTAGAACATTATGATTCGTATACATGTTAGTTTTAAATGTAACGTAGTTAAAGATTAAGAAACATTAATTGCAAAACTAATTAACGCAAATTCCAATAAATATTATTGCGAAATTGAGGAAAAATCCACTTCAAATGAAATCCAACTAAAATCACAAATAAAATTAAATTAACTAATGAATTATTTCAATAAATATTGTAATGCAAAGTCCAAATTAATCCTAACCAACGATAAGAAAACTTTAAATATATTACAAACATATTTCAGTTGATACACGAGCTTTATACTTCATCGTTTTGCCTCGTGATATCATATCGTGAATTTAATATATTAAAACATTTTTTTTTAATTTTAATTTAGTTACATTTAGTTTATATTTTTAATCCTTTCGTTGTTTTTTGGGTTTGTTCGCATCGTTTATTCCATGTACATTTCTATATTTTATATTTATAATTTTTTATTTTCATTTATCTCTCGATAAATTTATTTCTTAGGTTTTGATCGCCTGCTATTTCGTTCTTTGGCCGGAAACATTGTAAATACTTCCAGCGTAACCAATGACCTAAATTTCAACTTTAAACTTATTTCGATCTTTTTTAGAATCGACACGAATTCAATAAAAGAAATATAACCTTTTTATTCAGGATCTAACACACTTCATGAATCGAATTTTAATTGGAGAACGAATTTGTACATTTTTTATCAAATGTTGATATCTTAACTCTTAATTATCTAAATATCATTTGTCATGGATAAATATGATTTCATTTGTATTGTTATCACAAATATATTTTATTTATCACTTCGTTTAAAATCTTTTAGTAAAGATGCTCTTCGCCAAATACATCCGAGGCCGAATTAAAGCAAGTGCTCCGCAAGAGGTTCATCTTATTCATGAAATAGTATCCGCGATTCTACCTTCCTACTTCAAAGATACATAGCTGGCTTCGGTAGTGCGCGGAGGGTGGCGGCCGTCATTTACTCAAGGACGTAACCTTGACCCCGAAAATGATTTTCAAATGAAAATCACATATAACATATTAGTAAATTAAGGATACATAATTATTAATTGAGGTAAATGAGAATTGAATCATTCGTGAAATATTTTTTACTCGCCCAGATAGTTGTAGCGTCGGCGATCGTGTTTACTTCTCGTACACATTTGCGTGATTTATTAATGGTACCATTATGAACTAAATTACGTCATCGTCTATCGACTGCCTGAAATAAATCTCGAAAAACTTCAGCAATTTTAATTAACAATTGCGGCAGATTAGTCAATGCAAAAACCCCGATATTGTTATACTGGTATCACGATATTTATTTCCAAAAAAAATTAACAATCACCTCGCTCTACCAAACAACTTACGACAACGTACCCCACCGTTACAACCTATTCGTGTATATATAGAACGGTGCGGCCAACCTTCAATCAAATTGAAATCTGTACCAATCGGCTTCACATACAATACTCCGGTAAGTATTGTGTGCACGCACGTTCAATAAAATAAAACTAAAAATTATTCATATTTCAGTGACCGTCAAAATGTTCAGGTTAATTGCCCTTACCGTTTGTGCATGTAAGTAGTCTGCGTTTGTGCTCAGTTCGTTTCATTAACGTGATTTAAATTTACAGTTTCAGCAGTGAGTTGTGCTCCGGGATTCGCTAGTAATAGTGGACATTTCGACTCATTTTCCGTCGGCGACGGTGGCCATGGAGGATTTGGTGGAGGCAAAGGCGGGTACAGCGCCGGAAGCGGATTGAGAGCCATCGCAGAAGGATCAGCCGAACAAGCCAACAACGCCATCAGCAATCAAAATGCCGCAGCCAGCCAGGCTGTCTTCCAAGCTAAGAGCAACTTGGCGCAAGCGGCTATTGGCGTAAGCTGCAAAGGTCTTCAATATTGCTGGAGCTAATTTCTTTTATTTCAGGCCGCCGGAACCGCAAGAGCCGCTTTAGTCGGTAAACAAATTCTTGTCCAAAGATTAGAACAACAAGTCGAAGAAGCTCACCAAGCACTAGCCGCCGAGATCCAACAGCTGCAACAAGCTCAACGTGCCGCAGCAGCCGCCCAAGAAGCAGCCCAACAGGCTCAATTACAAATCAATGCTTTGAACGCCGCTTTGAATTCAGCACAAGGTACCGCCGTCCATGCCCAACAAGCGTCCAGCGAAGCCCATGGAGAATTAGCCTCCCAACAAGCCATGGTCGGAGCTGCCAAGCAGAGACTTTCAACTTTATCCCAAGAATTGTCCAACGCTCAAGGAGACTACGCTGCCACCCAATCTGCCGCTCAACAAGCTGAAGGTGCCGCCCAAATCGCCCAATCGAACGCTGCTGCGGCTGCCGCCAAGGCTTCCAGCGGTGCTGAACATGGTGGAATCATCGCCGGTGGTGATGGCGGCCATGGATTTGGAGGAGACGGTGGATACGACGGTGGATACCATTATTAAAATTTGATTGTTTTTTAATGTTTTATTTTTATATTTAATAAATTTATTCGCAATAATTTTATTTGGCTATTCTTTGAACAGAAATAAATAAGAAACTAAAATAAACCCCCTCAACGTGTATAAGTATACGATTGCGATGGAAAAATTAAAACTATTCAATAAAAACACTAATGGATACAATTGTCTTGTGTTTTGCTTACATATTTTAAATATTGTGCAAACATACGTTTGGGAAAAGAGCAGTAAATAAAAAGTTTAAGGTTTTGCAGAATATCTTGAAAGAATATTGTAGCCCAATGATATATGGTTAATTAAGTATGTGACCATATGGAAAATACCATAAAGAATTAACATCGTGAATGCACATAACTAGGAACAGTCTCAAAATTGTTTCAGAAACTATTCGTGAAAGAGTAAAAGCCTCGATATCTTCTCTTACTGTGATCTCAGATTTTCGTCCCTTTTTGACATTATCGAGGCGAAAGAACTAATTCGCGAGTATCTATTCGAACACACACACAAGCACTTGAAGAGAAGGGGCTATACGCAGTTTCTGTAAGTTGTAAAAGCCCTCAATAAATTCTGACGCCAATGATTGATATAAAATCCTAACTAAACCATATGCACAACTGTTATAATTCCACCTGAGGCATAAATGGTATTGACTGAACAACAAGCAGGAAATAACGTATAAAATAATACATCCCGAAACATGTGTGGGTGTATGAGAGCTTTTTGGATATACTGCCGAATCCAATGTAAAGCCTATTCGAATATTTCAAAGTATTTAGATCAATTCATTTCTTTGTAACAAACAGCTGTATTTCTCGAGAACATTCCTTTAGTGAATGATTAGATGAAAAGGATAACCAAAAACCATGCAAACAGACTAGCTACCCCTATATACGAGTAGATCTAGGTAAGAAGACTTCTTGATAATAATTTACGAAAGCCAAGGCTCAAGGGGAAATACCTAACGAGTTTGCGATAACATCAAAGATATAATGTGCCGTACAACTTATTAGAACCTGTTTAGGAAGTGGTGGATAAAGCACTGACTTGTACGATGCATTTTTGTGTTATGTAAATGACTGGTTGGGAACTAAGGACACAAGAATTACGCTTCGAATGTTTTCAAAATAAAACAAACTTTACTTGAAGAACGAATTTGAATTAATGATTGTGTTTCAAAATTTTTCCGAACTCGGTTTTATGGTTATTCCGACCTCCATTAGGACAAAGCCAATTTCATCCAAGTCAGTTCTGTGCTATTGCGTGGAAAATTGTTGACTGCTTTTCGTTAATAACTTGTTCTGCTTTCCTATTTCTACGGTTCTTCTTTATTATAAGCCAATGACTGCCCATCGATCAAACTGAACATGTTGAGGTGCTTCCTTACTTCCATTTTTAAGAAACTTAAAGGTGATTTCCAGGAGCATTAAAACAAATGCAAACATCCGGGAAGCAAAGACTTAAAAACATAAAAGAAAAACAAGACTTTTGCAGAAAAACTGCCAATACTGAACAGATGGAAGAACTATTTCGAAGAGATTTTAAAAGACGTAGGAAAAGTAGAAACCGTTACAAACCGTTACATAATAGAAGAAAGCAACAACTATCTATTTATAGATAGACATAGATAACAATTCAATAAGGAAGGTAGTAAAAACTCTCAAGTCAAGTCAAGAGGAAATTGTAGGTGAGATAATAACCTTCCTAAAGAAAATTGAAAAAGAAAAATTATTGTAAATACTAAGTAAAGTGATCAGACGCAGTTACGAAGGATTTGAACTAAAAATTTGTTCTCCCATGATACCTATAAGAAGGAAATTGCTACCAGCGCAGTAGGAAAGATACAAGACCAAATATTTGACAAAAATATATTAAAAGAAAAGATTCAATGCAATATGGAAAGAATTTATGAAAGACTCAGAAGAACTAACAAGAGGACAAACAGAGAAATTAAAATTCATGGTGAAATAATGCTAAAAATAATACTAAAATAGAATGGGACAGTTGGAGAAAGTGGCGAAATATAAATACGAGAGAGCAAATATCGACTCCGCAAAAGAATTTAGTAGATTTTTCCGAATGGTAACATATGTCTCAAGATATATACCAAACCTGTCACAAATGATACAAAATAAAATCAGACACACTGAATGAAGAAGAATTACTAAAATGAAGAATTAATAAAACGCAGACGATATAGTAATTATATCAGAAACGGAGAAGGGTCTGAAGGAAATGTCGAAAAGGTTAGAACGGTTTATGGACAGAAGTAAATACTAGGAAAACAAAGATAATGAGCTTTGCGAAAGGAGGTGGGAGAAATAGGGAGATACAGATGATATGGAAAGGAAGAGAAAATAGAGCAAGTAAAAGAGTACATGTACTTAGGATACATAATGAGGGATAACAATAGTAATGAGGGACACATAGCTTATATAAGCAAGAAGGCGAGAGGGGCAGAGGAGGGTCTGAGGAAGTGCTTATGGGGTAAGAGGGGTGGGTGAGCTTTTATGAAACAACAAAAATATGGAACGCTTGTGTAAAAAGCATAATAATGTATGGAGCGGAAGTGTGGGGATGGTGAGAGTGCAAAAAATTAGAAGGAGCCCAGCAAAGACATTTAAAAAGAACACTTTCATTGGAGAAATCAACGCCTGAGTATATTGTAAGGCATGAGACTGGGAGCGACAGATTGGCAGTCGAATCAGGGGGTAGGGCGTTGAGGTATGAGTTGACAAAGAGAGAAGGGACGGAGCAAAGTTTGGTAAAAATGGCAATAGAGGAAGTAAGAAGCAGGGAAGATAGAAGAAGGAAAATATCTAAGTGGGAAGAAGGAAGGGGCAAGCTACTGGAAAAGGCAGGAATATCAGAGGAAGAAGTAGAGAGGAGAAGAGGAGAGGGGAAACAAGTGGAAAGAGAAATAATAGATAGATGGAGGCAAGTAGACGCGCACGAAAGAGATAGCAAAATAAGGAAGTCAAAGTATAATACAAAATAGAGAGAAATAAAAGTGGACGGCGGAAAACCAAGATATTTGAGGGAGAGGAGGACGCCCGAAGAAGAAATAATCATGGCAAGGTACAGGTGTGGGAACGAGGAAAAATCTAACAAATATTGGATGAATGAGGAGTACAGTAAATGCGAATTCTGTGGGGAAGGCGATGATAAATGGGAGCACTGGATGAGAGGCTGCAAAGAAGTGAAGATGGAGGAAGTGGAGAAGCGGAATGGAGGAAATTGGAAAAGAAGCATGGGGGAGAACGGAGAGGGGGTCAGATTCTTGACAAAGTTAATGGAATTGAAGGAGAACAGGAGAAGGTTGGTGAGGGAAATGCAGGCAGGAGACGACACCTAGGAAGAGAGATGAGCAGGGGGAAGAAGAGCCGGGAGAAAATAGCATGGTATACTAGGTAGAAAACATGATGTAGGAAAACAGATATGCCAATAAATGGGATGGCTAGATAGCAAAAGATGGTCAGTAACCTAATAAGGCAATATTGGCATGTTCGTGCGGAAATCAATGAAATTAGTTGCATTTTATTTAAAGGTAATAAAATAAAAATGCCAAATACGTTAAGAAACGAAATGATAAACATGCTTCATTACGGATACATGGGCATCAATAAAACAATTTTAAAAGCAAATGAATTAATATATTGGCCATACATGACAACACAAACAACAGATAAAATAAAAAATGTTATACTTGTGCCAAATTTCAAAATTCTCAACCTTAATTGACTAAAAATCACCAAAATGACTTCCAAATAGGGGCAACATATTTATTTAATTTTGATAATAACGAAGATTTGGTAATTTTGGATTCATACTCAAAATATTCTGAAATTGCTTGTTTAAATAATAACCCAACCAGTGATTATGTAATACATCATTTTAAATCAATATTCGCAAGACATGGTAAATCAAAGATTTTGTAAATCGATAATGGACCATAATTTATAAATGCAAAATATCAGATCTGTTTGAAACAATGGGAAATGCATTAAAGAAAGGTTCAAAAGATAAAAAAGATATGTATATTGTTTTATTAGAATATAGAGCTACACCAATAAATAATACAATACTATCATCGATAGAAATATTATTTGGTAGAAAAATAAAAACTCCAATCCCAATAAAGGCAACATGTTAATACTGAATACGAGACAAAACAATTATAAATCAATATTAAAATTAAATAAAAAGAAACAGAAAATATATTTTGATAATGCTAAAGATTTATGATAAAATAATCATCAAGGAAAAGATAAACGATAAAAACAGGATAATAAAAGACCACGGTCATATTTAGTCAAATACAATAATAATGCTAAAATATATTATAGAAATAAGAAGTTTTTAAAATTATCACAAACTAATGACCAAGACCAAAAATTATTTAATAATATTTTTGAACAATACCTAACACAACAAAAAACAGTATCAAAACAGAAACCATGTAAACCTTAAATTGACAGATAAATAATCAAGTGAAAAGGTCCCAGTTAATGAATAAAGACTACACAATAATACAGAAGTTCAGAACACTATTCTGAAACGCGAACGTAATTCACCAACATATCTTAAACATTACATTGTAACCAGGCATTACGTTAAGATAAGCTAACAATGAAATATATTATTTAAGGATTTGTAAAGGGAGATGTAAGAGACCTAGTGGTAGATTGATACATACTCATCGGCGCACCTCTCAATGCTAAAGCACTTATGTATAATTGAGTCGCAATAAACATTTATATAATTAAAGTGTATTAAAGTACAACAGTTATAAAAAACATTGTGCGAAATGTGGATGTTGAAATAGATGAATGAATCGCAAAGGAAACTTGTTCAATGCTATCAGAAAAAATATAGTAAACAAAAATACCTGAAATCACAAAAAGAGGGAAGGTACAATGGAATAAAATAAAAGAATACCAGACAAAGAATAATAATGATGAGATTTGAGTTTGGATTTAAATGAAAATGTTAGAAACATAGATAATAATTAAGAATTAAGAAATGGAATGCATAGAAAAGTGAAAGTTAAAAACAGAAACAGCAATTCATTAAAATCAATTGGGAGTGTTTGGGTATATACATCGTATGGATTACTCTGTCCATAATCTTCCGATTATGCAGATTAAATAAATAGATGAAACCAGAAAGGCTGGAAAACAAACACAAAGAGGAGCCCTAGAAAACATGACGTGATGAAGTGAGAAGTACGACAGAAATCCGAAGAATAAACATCATATAAACAATCAAATTTACGAAGTATGTGAGAAAATCGAAGGAATTGTGGAGAAAAACCCATCAACTCAAAAAGTTATGTCAATAGTTATACTGTTAGTTTCCCTTGTATTTAATTTAATTTAATTTAATTTTCCATTCTAAATTAGCCCTTTATTTTATTGAAATGTTTTTCATAGAATATATCTCGTTCTATTTTGTTTGTTTCAGTTTGAATATACTGGGTTAGAATATCAATTGGTAAAATGACAGACGACATAGAAGACACAACAATCCAACTATTGTGGAGAGCTACTTTTTGCGGTTTTAACAATCAAGGTTTTACGTTTTTGATTTCGAGTTGCAGTAAATTGTACCTTTAAGACGATATATTACAAGTACAAGGTGGCGCAGAATGAGCTATATGGTTTGAATTCTTCTTAACTTTTTTAATTATTAATTATTTTTCCAGTATTTTGTGAAGAAGACTTGGGGAATTTAATATGAGTAACTACACAATCGAACAGCGTAGCAGAACAATTGAATTTTATTTTTCAAACCAACAATCCATTGAGTTGACACAGCGTGCATATCGTCATTTTATGACGACGTGTACTGATTACACGCGCAACGTCAACAATAAACCATTTGGTAGGAAGTTTTCGTCAACATGGAATTGTAAGGACCCTTCTTAGTGCTGGAAGACCACCTACCTTGAACCCTGCTGAAAATATTGAACGTGTACGTCTTAAATTAATCTTCGACTTGAAATCGTAATTTTTCGAAGAAGCTACTCTGTGTCTGGGTGAATCGCAATTTTAGCACAATTTTAAGCTGGGGTAACTTGCCGTAGCCAGTTGGTTTATGAAATTAGTTTTTCATAACAGTGAAGTGCGGCAATTAAAAATTCTTTTCACGTTATCTGAAGATCTTCGCAGATAAGCCTCCAATTATATATAATCAACTCTATGTCCGTAACTATATAATGTACCCGCACGCTACTGCACATAATTGCACATGGTCGGTCCCATATCTATGTGTGTACATACGTTCTATTGACGACAACATATAAAGTCTTGCGGGATTAGTTATAATGTCAAAGAAAATAGCTGCGCTACAAAAATTAAATAATATAAAAAAATTAATAATTGATACAAAATTTTGTTCATTACGTATTACTAGAATTGCGTTTGGCATATTTTTAATAAATGGATTTAAAAACGCTGACGTCATTGTGATCGGGTTTCAATTTAGTCACAGTTGTCAAGATCTGTATTAGACTTTTACAGAGGGCCCTCAGATCTCCATCACCGTTAAGAATCGCAGTTTTAATTCACTTTGATTACAATCGTGCGTCGATTTGTTTCATGTTTAAAGCGAAAGATTTTTTAACGTGGATATCCCCGATTGTACAATGACACAGTTTACACCGACATTTTAAGTATTTAAAAAAACAGCCCAAAAATTTCGCATGAAACTTTTATTTGCTAGAAAACATTAAAAACCATTACAACACGTAATATATTGGGCAAAGTGTATCAGTTGGCCATGACAAACAAAATTAATAGAGAGTTTTACGGAGAAAGCCACGAACTAACCACATTAAAACAATTAAAAAATGATAGGCTCCGAAAATTTTGTGTAAAAATAAAATACAACGACGAAACATTTTTAAATAGCGTTAAGTGTGCCACAATTCTTTTTGCGCGAAAAATAAATCATTGACACGCATATTAAAAAATGTACAAAAATGTACTTAATAACTGAAACCTACACGGATACAAGTATTGTGGTATGTCTCGAATAGGTCCGCTTGTGTTCGAGGTTGTTGAAATTTTGCATGCTTTACAATTTACTAGATTTCTTACGATTTAAATAAATCGATATTTTATGATTCCACTTTATTCTTCTTATTATTCAATGCGTTTTAAAGTTATGAAATCTTAAGAAAACTGTCTTCTGTCTCTTCATAAATAGATTGTGCACAATAACCGAACATCGAACGCGATTGCTCCAAATTAAAATTCAAAAGGTTTCAGTTATGCTAATTGTCTCCCACCTAGAAAAAACATTTTACGGTCAGAAAAAACGTATATAAACCACTCCACGTCCGAAATAAATCATTAACGAATTCACACTTGCTTACTTGCTACAAATCCAATTGGTAAGTACGTTGCATGGAGTCATCGCAAATATTATAAGTGTTTCATTGCAGTAACCATCAAAATGTTCAGATTAATTGCTGTCGCCGTTTGCGCATGTAAGTGAACGAAATTAAAATATCTTTCGTTTGTTATATGTTAATTGTTTACAGTTTCCGCTGTGTCTTGTGCACCGGGATTCGCTAGTAGTAGTGGACATTTGGACTCATACGGTTCCAGTGGAGGTGGTGGTCATGGTGGATTCGGGGGTCATGGAGGATACAGCGCCGGAAGCGGATTGAGGGCTATAGCAGAAAGTTCCGCCGAACAAGCCAACAACGCCATCAGCAACCAAAACTCTGCAGCCAGTCAAGCAGTCTTCCAGGCTAAGAGCAACTTGGCGCAAGAAGCTCTTAATGTAAGTAACTACTTTGTTGTATCAATGATCCATAATCGTAATTTATATCATAGGCTGCTGGTACCGCAAGAGCCGCCCTTATTGGAAAACAAATCCTTGTCCAAAGGTTAGAACAACAGGTCGATGAAGCTCATCAATCTCTCGAAGGTGAAATCCAACAACTTCAGCAAGCTCAACGAGCCGCTGGTGCCGCACAAGAAGCCGCCCAACAGGCCCAACAACAAATCAATGCTCTTAATGCCGCTTTAAACTCCGCACAAGGCACCGCCGTACACGCCCAACAGGCATCTGCTGAAGCACACAACGAATTGGCCTCTCAACAAGCTATGGTTGGCGCAGCCAAACAAAGACTTTCATCCTTATCTGAAGAGCTCCAGAACGCCCAAGGAGATCTCGCCGCCACCCAAGCTGCCACCCAAAAAGCCGAAGGTGCCGCCCAAATTGCCCAATCTAACGCTGCCGAAGCTGGCGCTCAAGCTTCTTCCGCCGGTTCCGGACATGGTGGCTTTGGAGGAGGAGATGAACATAGTTTCTCTTCGGGAGGTTTCGATGGCGGCCATCATTATTAAATGTGTGATATATTTCCGTGTTGACTATTTTTGTAAATAAAAAAGACAAGAATATCCTGGTTTTTTATTTTTAAACAAATATTTCTCGCTTATCATAAATGCTTTCAACAAAATTACTGTAATAGACAATATTCGGTGCCCGGTTTAGAATAATGAAATAGAATCAATCGGATATTTCAGATTTTTTATCATTTATATAATCTACTAGAATGTACTATGGCGCAGCTGTTGCATGACTAAACAGACTTTTCTGTAATTCGATCTTACAATAGATAGCAATCAACTGGCCGTCTGTTAATTTATGATATTGGCATTTGAATCAATTGGTGTGTAATAATTATTACTAATCGAAACAATAAAATGTGGTAGGGGTTTTTGATTTATAAATTCATATATTTATTTCGCAATCAAACACCTGCGAAATAATTGATTTTTCAAACACTAATAATTACCTAAAATACATATAACCTGATAATTGTGCAATATTTACCGAAGTGGAAAAGAAAAATTAAAACAAAACTGCATAATACTGTAATCAATCACGAATATTAATTCAAACATTGTCCAAATTACCAATAAAATCATCAAATCAAATGAATAGAAATATTATCATAGCAGAAGCACAAAAAAAAAATAATTCGAATTGTTATATATTTAGCATGCATATGTTCTTTAAGTTATAATTTTAGGGCACAACATAAATATGTACCATGTGATATAGAACACTCCACTAATCTACGTTGTCATTATTGATGCCATATAATCAACTTTGCAGAAATTAAATATTGTTTAGTTATGAGGAAGTGGTGCCCACTAGTTTAGTTTTCTGATGGAAACTGTTTTATATTGGACAATTAGTTGACATGCATTGTGCAAATGGAAAGTAATTTCTACACAGCTTTTTATTTACCTTAAGGCTTATTATGCAGATTTTATTGCGGCTGATTGCAATGCAAGATTAATAGTAATACAAGAGAACAACAAGAGAAAGAAATAATTAATTCAGTAAAAAAGCCAGATTCGATTCAAACATACTGTTCAGGTAGAAGGATGCTAATTGTTGGATGAATATGAATTGAAAGTGCGAAAATTGTGGACAATCGTACATTTATACTTAAATTTAAACATTCCTGCTGTATACTTTAGGCATTGACATTCAGAGTAATTAGAAAGCGATAAATCCGGAGCCGGAGCAATAAATCAGTTCATAGTTTACTTACATTTGAGGTACAAGTTGTTAAATAGCAAGGACATGACACTTTAGACATGCAAATTTGGATTAATATAATTATAAGAAGAGTGGAAATAAATATACGCAATGTTGTGGACCTTAAGGCAGCCTTCAATAAGGTGGACAGAAGATTATTGGTAAAGAGGGTTGTGCACTTAGCCCACAGCTCTTCAATATATACATTGCGGAATTGGAGGAATTCTCAGACGATGTAATCATTCTACGGGGACAGAGAAGGGGCTACAAAAATTGGCCAAAAGCTAGAAGGATTTCTGGGCAGAAGGGAGTTGGAACTCAACACAAACAAATCAAAAGTGATGGTGTTTAGAAAAGGAGGAGCGAAGTACAGGTGAAATGGAAATGGAAAATAATAGAACATGTGAAAGAATGGATGTATTTAGGGTATGTAGTGAGGGAAAACAATAGCAACGAGAGGCACATGAAATATATGAGCACACAAACGAAGAGAGCGGAGGAAAGATTGAGGACGGTTTTATGGCGAAAAAAGAAAGGGAAATTCAAAGAAACAATCGTGACGTGGACATATGTATCAAGAATATCCTAATGTACGGAAAGAATATACGAACTCAAAAGGGCACTGAAAAGGGGGAACAGAGATGCTATATCAAAATGGGAAGAAAGTAGGATAAAAATGTATGAAAATGCAAGGTTGGCAGAAATGAAGAGAAGTGAGAGGCCACACGTGGAGGGAGATGGATCGAGGTAGGAACGCAGGAAAAGTAAAATCAGAACTACAAAAGAATAAAAGCAAACTGGAAAAAGCCAAGATATCTAAAGGGAGACAAAAAGAAGGAATGGAAAGACTGGAGATGAAAAAATAGGAGAGAACGGAGAAGGGATAGAAACCTTAGGGAAAATAAAAAGTGGGAAACGGATCAGAAGGATGAAGAAAAAACACAGAAAATGGAAGTAAGAGGTACGAGGAGATGGAAGAAGAAAGGGATCCAATATCACGAATTAGCTATTTATGTTTAGTTAAGAAAAAACTTGTAAAGATACGTAAATTTGGACAGAAGGTAGCTACAATGTACGCACAGCGCTGAATATTTATAGTTCAATGACTGAGGTCAACATATTGTGAAAAGAACATGATTTTTTATGTATTTTTCAAATCAAGTCAATAAGGCTCAATATAAAATTTGTAAACATTGAATTTTACTTTCAAACCTTTTGAAATCGCATACGTGAAGGATAAGATGGTCCTTATGACCAATGAGAATGGAGAACCCATCGTGATGTTTTTTGAGATGATTTGAGCGTTGGTATTGGGGGTCAATGTTAAATTGACGTGCTACCGAGTACACGTATTCTTATGGAATACTTAAACATTTCTAGTACTTAGCTTTTATATTCTGTTTAAATCCGTTATGTTCATAGTAAATACGATTTAAAATTTGGTCGACACATATTGGATTCGAAAACATGTATAAGACACGACTTGCTGAGGCGTCACACTTGAGCGATATTTAAACACGACGTGTCTACAGAAAGAACACAATGTGCAGCTGTGTCACAGCGTTTCGTAATTTTCTCCTTGGCAAGCGGTACTAAACCTTTGCAATACTAACTTATGAAATAATATTTAACATAACATTATTATATAATATAATAATAATAATAATAAATATAATAATTGATAACTTACCATCCCTGCATATGGACACTCCACACCTCCTTTTAACAAACGAAACTCAAAAGATGTAATGCCACATATCACAACTTCTCGAAATTCATGACACATTTAATTTATCCAACTCACTATACTGACACCCATTTTTATAAAATAAGCTCCTTACCAAGAAATACTTAACGTTGGCATAAATAAAATAAGTTAACGAAAAAATTGGTTCTCCATGTTCATCTATGTCAATGATGATAGTTTATGTATGTTTAACATCAGTATAGCAATTTTTATACATTGTATCTGTCATAATTGGCACGATTCAATTTTATATTAAATATGAACTTATTTGTATTATAAATGCACTGCCATTTGTTTTATTATTTTAGTTAGTTGTCCAAACTTTTAGCATCCTTCCTGATGAAATTTTATTCGTGGCAGTATACACGAAATCACATATTTATATAAACTTTGTTAATTTATATGATAGCATTTTCACAAATAAATGTTTTTTGGCTTTTTTCAATGTCAATACTTTGGGTATGTTAGTTATTCAGGTGATATGTTACTGGTATGTTATAAAAGCTCCATTTACTTGTTATATTTTTCCTATTTATTATTATTTCAACCCGTCACTTGATTATTGATAGTATTTAGGAATGAGGTAAAATCGGATACATATATTTTCTTAAACAATTGCAGGACGAAGTTTTATTTATTCATTATTCATAAATTGAAAGAACTACAATTCTTTTAATAATTTAACTATATTTCAGACAAAACCAACGAGAAGTTTACTTAATAGTGGTATCCACCGTCAGAGTCTCCCGAAAATCCATGGCCGCCACCGCCACCAATTGATCCTTGATCAGCGCCAGCAGAAGCCTTTTCACCGGCTTGAGCCGCGTTCGATTGCGCAATTTGGGCGGCTCCTTCAGCTTGTTGGGCAGCCGATTGTGTGGCGGCAAGATCTCCTTGG
Organism: Geotrupes spiniger; assembly: GCA_959613385.1. Lineage (NCBI taxonomy): Eukaryota > Metazoa > Arthropoda > Insecta > Coleoptera > Geotrupidae > Geotrupes > Geotrupes spiniger. Next base: position 43,503,200 of record OY390731.1, on the reverse strand, counting down.
GCGCTCGACAATTCCTGGGATAAAGTCGACAGTCTTTGCTTGGCAGCTCCGACCATGGATTGCTGGGAGGCTAATTCGTTGTGGGCTTCAGTTGCCGCTTGTTGGGCATGGGTGGCAGTACCTTGAGCGGCGTTTATGGCTGCGTTCAGTGCATCGGTTTGTTGTTGGGCCAATTGGGCGGCTTCTTGAGCGGCGGCCGCGGCGCGTTGCGATTGTTGGAGCTGTTGAATTTCGGCTTGCAAAGCTTGATGAGCTTCTTCAACCTGCTGTTCTAATCTTTGGACGAGGATCTGTTTACCGATTAAAGCTGCTCTTGCGGTAGCGGCGGCCTGTCGGCAAAGAAATTAATACTCGATATAATAATGGAGATTTGTGTAACTTACGCCGAGCGCTGCTTGTGCCAAGGTGCTTTTAGCTTGGAAGACGGCCTGGCTGGCGGCAGAGTTTTGATTAGAAATGGCGTTGTTAGCTTGTTCGGCTGAACCTTCTGCGATGGCCCTCAGTCCACTTCCAGCGCTGAATCCGCCTTGGCCTCCTCCGTGACCACCATCTCCGAAGGAGGAGGAGTCGAAATGTCCACTACTACTACCAAGACCGGGTGCGCACGATGCAACAGCAACTGAAAATTCAACCATCGTCACCGATTCTCAAAACTTCCAACAAAACAACTTACAAGTGCAAACGGCAACGGCAAATAATCTGAACATTTTGACGGAGACTCTGCAATAAAAATAATCAATTATCACAGTACTAAAATTGTACAAATGCTCACCGATGAATTTCAAGTGAAGATGTAAAAGGCGGATTCGATGTTGACTGAGTGTGTGAACACCACTCTATATATATACACACGATTTTCGTACGGACGAGTGGTGGGGTAACAATTAAGCCATTTAAAACACCGCATCTAATGGGTTACAAAAGTGATCGCGTTAGAATATGTTACATTTTTTGCATTTTTGTTTCGCGTTGTTCAGAGCAAAATTATGTGCATTACCTCATTAAATTAATTAGAACCAGATCCTAATTATGTATTAAAACGTAATGGAGAAATGTATGAATATTTCAAAATGGTTATTTGTTTCATGTTTCTCATTTAATTTCCACGTCACCTTAATGTTTCATTTACTGTTGATTTTTTTGAATCATTCATTTTCGACCTGTTTCCGCAAATTTCAAAGGCGTATTAATAATATAAAACGAAATGAACAAGACATTACTTTAAAATCAAATTTTTGCATTAACATATCGTTAATAAATTACTATGAAAATATTTAAATTAAAATGAAATGGATATGCACGTTTACAATTAATTTCTATGGGATCCTTTCTTTAGCTTTGTTCCTTCATTCATTAAGTTTTGATCAGTTTTTATGTGGTTCTGTTGCTGTTTTATGTTTTTTGCAATTTTTGTTTCCCTTTTGTTGAATTTTGTCGATTGTGTTGTCTTTCGATCGTTTGTTTCATAGTTTCAGCCTAAATGTTTTGCCCATTATTGCATAAAAATGATTTTTTGGAAACAAACGAAATTTGCAAGCTAATCTAAGTCTCGGACTAGTAAAGGGGTCACAAATTTAAATAATAGTAATAATATATGTTTTTGTTTTCTTCTAATAATTTTCTTATGTAGAGACTTATACCAAAGTAAGACGAACAATTTACAATTTTGGTTTATTGTATTTCCAAAAGTGTAATACAATGGAATGGAAATAAAATTTCACAAAATACCCTACAATAAGTAATAACTATAGAGCACCTGGAATTCTACCAACCAGGTGATTAATATTACGCTGGCAAAGAATGGGCGAGAATACAACCATTGTGGTTTAGGCAAACTTTTTATAGTTTGTATATTTATCATTAAACATGACTTCATATGCCCCAATTACAATGTCTCTTATTTCCTCATATTCGATCTATATTTTTCTGTGGGGAAACAATTGCATAATCTACGTCCCGACATTAATGGTATTGCCTAAAGCAAGCCAGAAGAGCCCTTTTTGAATCTGAGCAAAGAATTTGAAGAAGAAAGCTAATGGTTGAAGCTTTGTATAATGATACAGAAAATACAATTAATGGAAATGTATGCTTTGATGCAAGTTTAGGACAGATCATCAACTTTATTTAAACATCAAAATAAATTAAGCTTTGTTTACCACCAAGGCATTACATTTTATTTTGCTATACCTATAGAGGCTTGTTTAAATGAGACAAACTGAAGATGCATGAGGAGAGTTTAAAAAAAGTATACTATGTTGTCAAACTCGCAATGAACAACTGTAAAAGCAAGTAGACAGATGGAAAAATCTTTTATGGTTTGCTCTAATTAGAAAGAGCAAATACTGAAAATTAACGATTTATGTATTGTATTCGAATTGAGATTCCATACACAGTTGTACACTGTATCAGATAAGATTATATTTCTCCATAACTTTGGCAAATAACTGATCTAAAATGATAATGGTTTTTTTTACATAGCATTCCGCATTGAAATATTTTTTTTATTAGTTAGTACATCATCTATAAAAGATTTAGGACCTTCAGTATCTGAAAAACTACATGCACTACTTTTGCGACATAATCTACAGTTTAATCTTTTTTTGCTCCAACATTAAAATTGTCTACGCCAAGTCCAAAATTTTGCCTTCGCTCCAGCCATTAACTCCTATCTTCCAGTGCTTCTGTTACTTCTATTAACGCTAGCGACACCGAAAATCCTTACATCTCTTGCAGATGAGAGACACATTTCTTCTGTGTACTTCCTGTGCTCAGTGGAGTGCATCAACGAACATGAGTAGAGTGGTTACCATTTTGCTATGCCTATATTTAATACTTTACAACACATGATCAATATATTTACGAAAGGAAGATATATACTGGAAGAGATTTTGAAAATTATTTGAACTGGTTGAAATTGGAAAGAAATCTTGTCTGAGTTTGTTTCATACGGAAATCAGTGTAGTTTGAATATTTAAATATAGAGTGTTTAAAATAAAGCAGAATTTCTGAATACTTCACACCATGATATTGTGAGATATGATAGGAGGTGGAATTGCCCAAAATGCTTTAGATAAAATATTTTGGAATATTATTATTGATGAGTGGGGTTCAAATTTGATATTCTTAAGTATATGATCTCTAGAAAATTCAGTGCGTTCAATATATGAAAACATAAAATTATGATTTGTATCTAATCGTGTAACAATAGCCAGCAAACACAAACAATTTTTGCGGAAATCATCAATCATTTATTTGTTTTTCTCTCTTCTGTGCACATCTTTGGGTAATATTGGATTGGGTCGAGTTGCAACATTTTCTTCCCGCCGTACTGCCCTCTACGTTGTTTCATTACATTATCTTAGAGATTCGTGTTGCCTTCCACATCCCTGCATGTAATTGGTCCATTATTATGATCGCTCAAACTCAATACATGTGACTTCGTCTCCTCGTCTTTTCGTCACCTTTTCCTTGTTCTGACCTTCAAAATAAAATTGAACTTGAAATATTCTAAATGAACTAACTTCATCCCTAATTACTTATTTCTATTGTATGTCTTCTACGAAAATTATAAATACGTCATATTTCATCAATCTTTCTACATTTAAAGCATACGAATTTACCATGTGATTCAATGTAAAAGGAATTTGTTGCATAATAATGATTACAAAATGCAGCGATTACTCATTCACAGATTATACATCATCTACAATTTACTTCCGGTGAATATACGCTCGCTTTTAAATCATTCCATACGAAATTAAGATTATTTCGGAGAGTTTTATAACTCATTAGATGCGCTTTTAGGGTAAACGACTCCATGGTGCGCCCCACCGTGACTAGGTGTGTACCATCGCTTTAAAAAATCGTATATATACCGCTACACACTCGATGCGGTCAATATCCAGTCCGCCTTCATCGCCTTCGCTAGAATTTCTTCGGTAAGTATTTGATTAATTGCGTTGCCGTGAAGATTGTTTAATCCGTGTGTTACAGTGGCCGTCAAAATGTTCAGACTATTTGCTGTAGCCGTTTGCACATGTAAGTACTTATTGATGCGGTTTTTAAAACCGGTAATGACGGTGACATTTACAGTCGCAGTAGCGTCTTGTGCGCCAGGACTTGCTAGTAGTAGTGGACATTTCGACACGTCCTCTTCGTTCGGTGATGGTGGTCACGGAGGATTCGGAGGCGGCAAAGGCGGATTCAGTGCAGGAAGTGGATTGAGAGCCATCGCCGAAGGTTCTGCCGAGCAAGCCAACAACGCCATCTCGAATCAAAATGCTGCAGCTGGCCAGGCGGTTTTCCAAGCGAAGAGTAATTTGGCACAAGCAGCGCTAGGTGTACGTGGGTATTTTCAAATTGGTAGAAAAAAATATATCTATGTTTTTTTCTAGGCCGCCGCTACCGCAAGGGCAGCATTGATTGGAAAACAAATCCTAGTCCAAAGACTACAACAAGAGGTTGAAGAAGCCCATCAAGGTTTGCAGGCTGAAATTCAACAACTGCAACAAGCTCAGCGTTCCGCGGCCGCCGCTCAAGAAGCTGCCCAATTGGCCCAACAACAAATGAATGCACTGAACGCGGCCATAAACGCGGCTCAAGGTACCGCGACCCACGCACAACAGGCGGCCACCGAAGCACACAACGAATTGGCCTCCCAACAGTCTATGGTCGGAGCTGCCAAACAAAGACTGTCTACTTTATCTGAAGAACTGTCGAGCGCTCAAGGAGACCTTGCCGCTACACAATCGGCCGCCCAACAAGCCGAATCTGCCGCACAAATAGCACAGTCGAACGCCGCCCAAGCTGGAGAAAAGGCATCTGCAAGTGCTGATCAAGGATCAATTGGTGGCGGTGGCGGCCATGGATTTTCAGGTGAATTAGACGGTGGATATCATCATTAAGTAACTTTGCGTTGATGTTTTTTGTAATATAAATAAATTATTAGCATAATTATGGTGTTTTCGTTTTGACATGATTTTGAATAAAAGCTGGCAATTGGTCTTGCAATTGATGACAATGTGCGACGAAACTAAGATTCTAGAGAATGCCAGACAACTTGTTGCTTGGTAAATTTTGTCATCTATGCAGGAAAAAAGCAGCTCTAGCGAACAATACCCATTTTGATTAATATCGACTAGTACAGGAGCTAATTTCGAAATGAACCACATATCTTATTCTATAACTAGTTTGAAACAACTGCGCTATATTGTGTAGCCTATTTCCCAATTGCTAATCTACGTAAAAGAAAAAAAAATAGAAGGTTCGAAAAATAAGGGCGATAGAGAAAGATTATTCGATTAACCGCTTTGTCCAACGTTATTATTTAAGCATTTACTGTTGATACTTTCACTAACCCAGGAACCCTTTTACCATTCATTTCCGGGGTGTAATGTAATGGTTTTTGTGACTATACTATATTAGCCCTGTTTGGCATCTTAGCTTGACCCGACTTTATCCCTCTGAAGAGTATAAATTTACTACCTATATTTCCTTGCAAATTTTTCTTTTGTTTCTCTGTCAACAGCATCTGTTAACCGCACATTCCCCAAATTGTTGTGTTGTATGCTACAAAAATAAGCTTCAGCTTACCGAACAGTCTTAGCTGTTGAAGGCACCTTCACACGCAAATTACTAAATTCCATCCAAAGTGTCGAAGCTAACCAAAGTATCTGTTAGGTGTATTTTGTTGCAAAAAACTGTTAAATATATAATTGTATTTGTAATATTGCTGTGGGTAGTAATCAATTGATTTCGGTGTCACAAGGAGCGCCAGATGGTAAACATTCCTCAAGATGGATTTTTGTTCTGAAAAAGTTTTCTTACTTGAAATACAAAGTAGGCTAGATAAATTATTTGCGTCTTTATTTAATAATGAAATATTTTTTTTAGTATGTAATTAAAATTAAACCACGAAATATTTTTAAATAGATATATTTATCATAAAATAAAGCAAAGCAAAATAAAATTTACTCTTAGTTGATTTTCACGTCATGATTTTTTAAATTTTACATTAAATACTTTTATTTTTAGTTTTAATTAAATTGACATTGAAAACAGATTGTTAAATATTAGAAACATACTATATACGGTTCGGATTCTTGGATAATTCGCAGTGTCTTTGGTTAATACTCAATGTTTCCAATTACAACGCGATTTTTATTATTTTTCATGTTTATTTTGTTTTGTTTTTATTGTGTCTTTACCAATGCCAGTTATGCATAAAAAATAATATAATCATATTTTTTATCGCCTTTTTGAGATAACGTTTCATTTGTCATTTCATTTGCTTTTAATATGGCTATTTTCGTTAATTTTGTTCTGTTCGAAAATTGATATTTAATTTGAAATATTTTGTTAATGTGGGTGTTATATTTTTAATAAAAAAATATTTAGTTTCAAGAACGTAGCAATAGTCGTCTGCCGTAAGCATGGGCCTGTTGCCAACCAAAGTGGTATCGAACTTTCATAAACTTATTTCGTAATTATCAATGGACACTTATAACGTTAACTGAAATATGACTGCTTACAACAATATTTTAGATCGACTTTCTTTAACAACATAGTTAATCTCGATATGTTCTCAATTTTATGTTAAAGTGAATAATAGTGAGCTCAAGTCAGCTACAAAAATATTGACGAATATGAACGTATAGTATATGTAGTTGTTTGAAATTATAATGCTCAAAAATTTAGGCTGCAATTTAATAGGTTGATCGAAACTTTCATGCGACCCATGAAACTGATGAATATAAAATTTATTTTTTATTTCAGTCAATTATCGATAATAGAGAATCAAAATTATCATATTCTATTTATTTGTAAATCAATCTATGGCATTTTTGGTAAGTTAATAATGATGTCCACCGTCGAAACCTCCCGAAGAGAAACCATGTCCATCACCACCTCCGAATCCACCATGGCCTGCACCGGCTGAAGAGCTTGAGCGCCAGCTTCAGCAGCGTTAGATTGAGCGATTTGAGCGGCACCTTCGGCTTTTTGGACGGCAGCTTCGGTGG